>JANHMN010000003.1:159195170-159260928 GCA_030674055.1 Rhabdomys pumilio
TGTGTGTGTGTGTGTGTGTGTGTGTGTGTGTGTGTGTGTGTGTGTGTGTATAAGATTTATTTTATGTATATGAATACACTGTCACTGTCTTCATGCATACCAGAAGAGGGTGTTGGATCCCATTACAGATGGTTGTGAGCCACCATGTAGTTGCTGGGAATTGAACTCATAGCCTCTTGAAAAGCAGTCAGTGTTCTTAACCACTAAGCCATTCCTCCAGCCCACGTCTACCTCTTTTGAACCAAATGTTTTTGCTAGTGAGTGAATCTCCTTACAAAGTCATGTATCTGAATTGAAGAATAGGCCCAGCACCTCCAAACCATAAAACTATCATTAGAGCTTCCAAAGAAAGTCCAGGTGAGGAAACAGTGTTGGCTAGAAATGATCTGTGTTGCCTTTGTCGCAAAGATCCTGTAAGTTACAGTTCATAGAACTGAAGCATTATATATTCCAAACTTCAGAGGTTCTTCATAGAGGGAAAAATTGAATTAAGAGAAGTTATGGCTTCATTCATACCACATAGCATTCCCGTTTCAGGTTACCTGAGTCAGATTCATGTAGGTCTGATGCTAGGTTTGAGCAAGATAAGTATGTGCAGCCCTACTCATTTCTTATTAAAGTAGAGACAAGGCTGGCTGCAGTGTGCACTTGGCAGGTAGAGTCAGGAGGATCAGGAGTCAAAGCCACCATCAGATACAGTGTGTTTGAGGCCAGCCCTCCCCCGGGGGGAGTTGAAGTTATAATGGTTGGCTGTGTTATCACAGAGGCCTGTAATCTCAGCTGTTAGAGCCTGAAGTAGTAGGATACCCACTTTGAGGCCAGCCTGGGGTACATAATGAAACCCTGTCTTAAAACATAAAATCTGTGATAATATATACCTTGCAATGTTATGGGAATAATAGAAATGTGTTTTGAATATTAGGAAATAGCTGTAATAAGTACTGTTTGTTCTCATAATATTAGTAACCATGTTCTTTTGTTTATTGAATTACTGCCTTGTGATTTATTGTGGTCATTCAGAATGTAGATCTCCCTCTTCAAGCAAATACTTTTTAGGTTGAAACATTTATGTTATTTCTGAGTTTAAACATGGAAAATATTTTCCAGTTCACTAACAAAGTTTGCCCAAATAGAAAATTACTTCTTTAAGAAATCCAAGCTGTGAATTTACCTTATAGATCATCTAGACTCTGAATGAATAGAAGACGAACATACATTATATACTGCACCGTGCCATGCTAATTCAGTATAGTAGTCTTATGGTGGTATTATAGATCTAAAAGATGTATGTCCTCCATATAAGTGTGTTCTTCAAAGAGCTAGCCAGGCATAGTGGTACACACCTTTAATCCCCAGCACTTGGGAAGCAAAGGCAGGTGGATCTCTCTCTATGAATTTCAAGACAACTACACAGAGAAACCCTGTCTTGAAAAACCAAAAGAGAAGAATTAATGAAGAATATACTAGGAAAATGTAAAATTCCAAAGCAGGTGACATGCTTTTAGTATCTGAATAGCATTATAATAAAAACCATAAAACTGATCAGAGACGTCATTTTACACTAACACAGGAGATACTTCATATGGACAGTGAGCTGTTACGGACTTCTGTGTCAAAAGGATTCAAACTTGTTAAGCAAAAGCTAGAAAAGGAAAATAAGAAGAAAACAGTGTTAGAAATCTTCAATATAGTCTAAGGAGGCACAAAATAAAATATGTACACACTGAAGAAAGTAATAAAATGCTTTGCAGTATTCACTTACTTAGGTTAATAACTCATTAGACTAACTACAAATTCCCACAAGCCTTCAAAGTAGAGCCCTATTACCTGTTTGTGATGACAGTTGTGTAGAGCTGCAGTTTAAAGTTTAATTCAAGTTTAGTCATTATGGAAATTTAAAGCCATTTTCTTAAATGATTTTGAGCTGTTTAAAGAAAGATACATTTAGATTATTCACCAGTAGAAAATAAAACAAAAATATAACTTAGTGAACTGAGGAAACGGTGACCTAGTTGGACTAGCAAATCGAACACTGACTACAAGAAACAGAGCTGGTTTTTTTGAATGGTGTTTAGGGTTAAATTTGGGTTTTTGTAACTGATGCAAAGATGAATAATGTAGCACGTGTTTGTGTTTAGTTAGCCAGGCAGTTCAGTCCTAGCTGGTGTACGACACTATGGCCTTGCTGCCTAGGCTTTTGTGTGGTGCAGGCTTCCCTCTGCATTACCATTGCCTGTGAGCTCTGTGAGCTCTGTGAGCTCTGTTACACAACTCCTGTTGATCTGAGTATTGCTTACTTACATATCAACCCAACTCTTTTCAAAGGATGAGCATATACATGCTTGTGGTAACTGGCGTTCTTCCCATCGCTTGAGAGAACCTATAACGTTGAGAACTGTTGATTGCTGTGCACAAACGTGAAATGTGTACCAAAAACAAGAGAGCAAGAGACAAACACCATCTGAACGTTGTCAGCTACTAATCTGACAACCTGCTCTTATCAACTTGCATTGAGTTTCTTTTAAATAATTGTTTAAAGATTTTACGATGGGGTCTTACTCATGTGGCCCAGGGGTCGACTTTGACCCAGAGTGCTTCATCTTCCCAAGAGCTGGGACTGCAGGCAAATGCTCCATGTGCTTTATACAGCTTAAATTTTCTTTAATTTAATCTTTTGGCTAGAAATAAATTAATGTGGTTCAGAAGTTTATGTTGTTAAAAACAACTGTCCTCATCCATTTCCTGTGCGGTGATTTCCCTAGCTTGCTTAGCTATGCTATACTTGACCTCCATAACTGTCAGTCACAACTTTGCTGCAGTTGCATTAATAAGGTGCTTTAATATGAACTTTATATTAAATTTAAATATTAAGGATACTCCTTAATGAAAACATTCCATGCAGTGGCGTTGCAGGCCTTTAATGCTTGCACTCAGTAGACAGAGGCAGAGTGTGGTCTCTGTGAATTTGGGATTTTGAGGCCAGGGCAGCCTGGTCTACAAAGTAAATTTCAGGATAGCTAGAGATGCACACAGAGGAATCCTGTCTCAAAAAAAAAAAAAAAAAGAAAGAAAGAAAGACAGACATGGAGAAATAAAATTTCACCTATTCCAACATTTATACAACCATTGTTTCTATAACTGTTACTTACTGTTTGTATTTTTTTGTCTAATTTCTTTTGTGTAACTGAATTTACTGTTTTATCCTCATGCAAATTCTATTAAGAAGCTTCATGTTACTGTACTAATTTTTTAAAGAAGCAAATTGAAGTTTATATTTTGTCAGAATTCAAATGTAAGCTTTGACTATTTAGTATGTGATTTCCATTCTAGCCAAAATCTTAAATTGCTAATCATGATTTCAAGTGGTTTATATCTGTTTTTGTTTTTGTTTTTTTGAGATGTAGGTCTGTCTCTCTTTGTAGCCCTGGTTGGCTTGGAGTGCACAGAGATCCACCAGCTTATTTCTTCCTCCTGAGTTCTAGGATTAGGGTTGTATACTGCCATTTATTCCTTTTGATACACATGTAGAGCAGAGAGACAGAGGGAGGGGTGGGGGGAGGGAGGGAGGAAGGGAGGGAGGGGGAAAGGAAGAGGGTGGGGCCAGAGTCCATAGTCCTGTATTTGCTGGTCATCATATTTCTTTTATACTTTCTAGCTTTTATACATGCTGCTTCACCAGCAGAAGGGTGCTTATGTCTAGAGTTTTTAGCACAGTAGAAGTTTAGATGCCATCAGTAAATTAAAGAGCATTGTAAATACCCTTTTCTTATTAACATAAAATACCCATTTTCTGCAGTTCTGTTTGTTGAGACTGGGCCTCAGGCTGGCCTTGAACTTATGATCTCAGTTGTACCCAAGACCAAAATAGTGCCATGGGTAGTGCCATGCCAAAACTGCTGTTTATTTTAAACTGTTAGACTTAATGCTTATTATTTGCCTTATATTAATTTTTTTACTAAGTTATATTGTGAGTAGAAAAATACTAGTTTATTAGTGAATGAATTGCTACATGGTGTGCGTGTATCTGTGTGTGTGTGTCTGTATATGTAGGAATGATCATATATTCCTTGGATGTCCATCCTCTGGTGTTGTCCGTCTTGTTCAGACAGGGTCTCTCATAGGTCTGGAATTCACCAAGTAGGGTAGGCTAGCTAGCCTGTGAACCCCAAGAATCTGTCTGTCTCTGCCTCCCCAGTGCTGATGTTATAAGCACACGTATGGTTACGTGGTGCCTTTTAAAGATGTATATATGCGTGGTGTAGGTTGGCTCAGTGGTTTAGAGCACTGTTGCTTTTGTAGAGGACCCAGGTTAATTCTCAGCACCCACACAATGGCTTACAAACATCTGGAACTCCAGCTTCATGGCATGCCTTCTGGTTTCTGTGGGCACCAGGTATACATATGGCACACATACATATATGTAGGCAAAACACTCACAAAATATTTAAAGAACTAAGAAAAAAACATATATGTGGATTTTGGTTCATTCATGCTTACTGATTGAGCCCTCTCAGCCTCGTGTATTTGTGACTTGGGGGTTAGAAAGGTAGACATTGTTTGATTGGTTTCTGGTGGGCTTGGAACTATATAAACCCTGGGCTAGTTTTGAAAAGCAATCCTCTACTTCAGCCCCTCTAGTGGTAGGACTACAGGTGTGAGACACCATTCCTGGTTAGATTCTCCTTTTAAATGTCATGTAATTATGCCTTTTAAATATTTGCAATATTTTCTAAGCCATTTTATGCTTTCCTAACTTCTCCAAGGGATGGATATAGCACAAGGAGACCCCTTAGTGCCTCTGTTAACAGAACAGGTTGTATTGAATGTGTTTATTGTTCAACTGCATACTCTTTTTTTTTTTTTTTTTTTTTTTGGACTCTAAGGTCAGAATCTCATTTTCTACTGCTTTTTCTGCACAGAGGCAGCACATTTCTCTCCAGTGTGCTGATTCTGATATGCTTTTGCTTAGAAAGTAGGTATGCAGGTTTGTGAAAACTTACACCCCTAATAAACCCACCTTTGTGAGGAACCTTGGGTATATGTAGCTGTAGCACAGAGGCCATTGACTGGCTGTTTGAATACACAGTGGCCTTTGCTTATTGAGTTCATAGATCAGAGCATTATTTAATATTTGAATAAATGAGGTTTTTAATAACTATATTTTAAGAATATCTGATTTTTCTTTTGTTCTTGCTCTTATTTATTCTAATATTGAGTTAGATTTAAATGTTAGCTACTTACGGAGAAACTTTGGAATAACCCAGTTATAGCAATTTTGTATAATAACTTTAATGAAATTTTTGTTTTGAATTTGACATCTCTTTTTCTTTCCCCCCCCTTCCCCCATGTCTATTAGGGAGTAACTATTCCCAGTCAGAGGCGCTATGTGTATTATTATAGCTACCTGTTAAAGAATCACCTGGATTACAGACCAGTGGCACTGTTGTTTCACAAGATGATGTTTGAAACTATTCCAATGTTCAGTGGCGGAACTTGCAGTAAGTGCTCTAAATTTTCATCTTTCTATGTGTTGGAAAACTTTTTTTTTAACCATATCTAAATGTATATGTATAAGTTTAGAAATGAATTTACAGGTTAAAACTTATATAGGAGTGTATTTCTGAAGTTGGAATTAATTAGTTCAGTTGTTCAGCTCATTGGGTTAAGAAAGCTAACCCAATGAATTTTGGTATTCTTGAAGTCAATTAATTATATTTATGGGAGAAAATATTCCACGTTACAACCACCAGATGCAGTCTCTGTTCTGACAAAATAACTGAAAGATTCTCTGAGTGGCCAGTGTGAGAATAGCCTCCGGCCACGACAAGGTCCTTCATCTGAGGGAGACAAATGTTCACTGTCATGGGGACAGAAAGAGAGGCCGCAGAGGCAGCCTTCAAATATAGAATAAAAGGGTGTGTGAGTCGGGATGTATGGAGAAAGCCTGGGCGTAGCCCTGAGCTACAGCCTGTGACTTGGCCATGTCATCTCCTCGCTGAGTTTGCTTGTCAGTAAGATAAAGAAATCCTGATAGGTATGAAGTCATGACATTGGTGTCTGCTTGTAATGGCCTACCTCCCACCAAGGCAATGTTGTTGTCATTTTGATCTTGTTCTCCTTTCCTTCTGTTCTTGGCTAGAGTTCTTAGGTACAGAACTCTAGGAATAAGAAACCCAATACCTGGACCCAAAGCAGCTACTTAATGAAGGGAGAATGAATATGTATAGAAAATATATGGAGGAATTTTATGCAGCCCTATCAGGCCAGGCTGATGCAATATCTTTTTTTTCTGTGACAGTTTTTTTTTTTTTTTTTTAAATACACTGACCGTCTAAGTGCCACCTGGGAGTGGTCAGTTATATTTTACACTTAAGATATTTTATTTGTATTTTTAACATAATGTCCTAGTACCAGATAGATATCATTTATTAGAATCCCTTGATATTATATTTTACAGATGTTTGCAACTTGTCAGTGATTTTAGTTTTTTGTCTCCGTGAAATACTTTGGTAAATTAACTTGTTCTCTCTAAATTAATTTATGTATAGAAAATCAATTTCTTGAAGTCATCTATTTTCGTCAGATACATGTGATTGCCCATGAATACGGCAGCTTTGCTAAAGGTCCCTGATTTATTGATACAGCTTGTTGTAAAGTTCTAAGGAACTTTTATACTGATTAATTATATTAGTATAATTTTTAAAACATGAGTACAAGGTACAGTAGACTATTGAAAGCAGTTTGCCTAGGAACTTCACTAGGTTCATTGAGAAGTAAAAAGGATGAGTACTCATGTTCTTCCTACAGTTTAGATACCGATACAAGCGCTAAACTAAGGTGGTATATACAGAGGTAAGAAGGAAAAACTCTGCTCTGGAATCTCACTAGGAACTGACTTTTTGTCAGTTCTACTTTGCTTGTCTGATTAAACTGTTTTGTTTGGCTTTTAGTGACACAATATTGGGTTTACATCTTTAGACTTAAACATATTGATTACTAAGTCTCTTTAATCTTTTAAATTTTGTAGTTACTTATTTATGTACTGGGATTTAATACTATATATTGAAGTCATATTAAAATATAGCTCATGGGATTCATATGTATAAACTATAACTGCCATGTTCACAAAAAGGTTTTGGAAACTTAATTTCATGAAGAAAGTCTGTTGCTGGAGAACACATGCAGTTTGGATTGGTATTAAGTGTGAAGGAAATATTACAAGTGACCCAAGCACAACAGAAGAGCTGGACAAGAAATAGAAAATGTGATTGGCTGTCACAGGATCTTGAATGGGATTTAATAGACTTGAAATAATTTTTGAGATTTGGAGACACAAATATTATCACTTTGCTTTAAAGTTGTTTTAAATCTAATGAAAACAAGGTGCTTATGAAGATGTGCAGTGGGGCTGCAGCTCTGTCCCAGTGGTGTGGTGCTTGCTTGGAGCTAGAGTGCAGGATCGCCTTCAGTCTCCAGCTCAAGACACCCAGTAGTTAGTGCGATACTTGGTGAATGTGACTGTAGGCACACGTCTAGGTGAGAGGTCATGTCTGTTTGGGGGAAGCATAGTAGTATCAGGAACAAGATAGTCATTCAACCTTTAGTATGTTGTGGTAGGAAAGGGTGAAGACTGTGGAAGCGGACAGGCAAGTTGGGTTGAGGAGGAGGAGAAGGCGTGAGTGAAACATACAGAACTAGTGATAAAAGGTATAGTGTCTTGTGCAGAGGACCAGGAGCTGGCAGCATTTGTCTTCTTGATTATTATCTTACTTTTTCTAAGTGAAGAGAAATCGCTGTATAATAAAAATGATGATCAGTTTGCTTCTCTGTCAGGATGCGCTTTCATTCTTTATTGTCAAGTCCAGATCCTGTCATTTCTTCAGAACATTGTTAACATAGCAGAGGCTGTTTCAGATGTGTGTGCATCTCGGAAGTTAAGAGGTCTATAGTAATATTAGAATTTTGATGTTAGGACTTCCATCCCAATGGGAAACTCATGGTATACAGGAGGTCGTTTGTCTCTGGCCTTAGGAGAAGCTGCTGTTTATTCATTATTGTACACTACAGCTGAGGACATTGTCAGGGAAAGATGCCATGACCAAGCAACTCTTAGAAAAGAAAGCATTTAATTGGGACGTGCTTACACTTTCAGAGGATTAGTCTATTATCAACCTGTCAGGAAGCATGGTGGCACACAGGGAGATATGATGCTGAGAGTTTTACATTCAGATCTGCTGGCAGCAAGAACAGAGACATTGGGCCTGGCTTGACCTTCTGAAGCCCAAAGCCCACCTCTAGAGACTTAATTCCTCTCTCTAAAAAAAAAGTCACACCTATGGCAGCAAAGCCACACCTCCTAATCTCTCCCAAGTAGTGCTACTCCCTGATGACCCAAGTATTCAAATATATGAGCCTTATGGTAACCACTTTCATTCAAACTGCCACAAGTCAAAATTGTTCAACAGCCCCCCCACCCCCACCCCCATACACGCATGCGCACACACACACACTCACATGGTGGAGCCCAGGATCTTGTGCACAAGACAAGTATTCCACTACCAACCCTGTGCCCCAACCTGTCATAATCGGCATCACTCTCAGTACCACTGTCCCCTAGGCCGCTGTTAGTATGGCCCTGTATAAAGTATCAACTGCTCTCCTAAGCCAAAGTCCCACAGTCCACATTCAGCCAACACGCAGCATGGCCAGACTAATTATTTTAGCTTGTTTTTAGAGGATTTTCTAAGTACTATGGATTTGTAATTCACGTGTCAGTTGTTTATGACAATTGTTCAAGCCTTAGAGATGTACACCTTAGATGTTGTTTAGTTGAAATCCAAATTATACAGTCAGTTTTCTTTTTTTAATCCTAAAATCAGTAGTACCAAATTCTGAGCTAAGGAAAATGTATTGACAGATTGCTGATGGAAGGTTTCTCCTTTTGGGGATGGGTTTCATGGTACATGTCGTATTAATCCGTGTCAGAATAACCCCATTAACTCCATATGGTTTTATTGAGGACCCTATTTTTTATGAGATGTTGCAGTATTGCCTTTATATACTAAATACATAAACCATTATGTTTTTATTATCAGACATTTTACTTAGATTGGCTTGCTTTGCACATTGTTCCCAGTCATGGGTCACATTGATGACAATCTGCTTTTCATCTTCAAACAAATAGCACACACACACACACACACACACACACACACACACACACACATGCTCTCTAGTTTTAACATACTGGTCTCCTGCTCTTCTCTAGCTATAAGTGAATTTGAGTACATTTTAGAAATAAAACATCTTTTCATTTCCACATCTTTAACCATCTTTTGGTTGACTTGCCAATCAAATCATGATGATGTTTGTGAAATTGTACTTAAGCAATGATTTTAAAACAGACCTAGATTAGAACCAAATAATTGTTGATGAAAGCGGTGTTTAGAGGGGAAAAAAATCTCTGCTGTAGTTTTCCCTTGGAGCCTACTGGGTTTTCTGCAGACATCTGGGATAGTTTGTTCTCTGTTTCTCATGATTGTGACTTTGTGATTGTGGGCTCCTACACCCATGTGTGTATATAGGCAGCACACATTGGACTCTGAGTCTCTCAAAAAAGAAACCACAGAGGATATGAAATTAGGGAGGCAACTAGAGTATGCATCCAGGAAGAGTTAGAGGGAGAAGTAGGAAGTGGGTTGGATCAAGATACAGTGAATGTTTATCCGAAATTCTCAAAGAATTAATAAAAATAATAGGTTAAAAAATTATAGAACTGGGGCCAAGTGGTGGTATGTGCTTTTAAAAGTGCCAGCACTTGGGAGGCAGAAGCAGGGGAATCTCTGAGTTGGAGACCAACCTGGCCCAGTTCCAGGACAGCCAGGGCTAAACAAAGAAATTGTCTTGAAAAGCCAAAACCAGACCAACCAAACCAGACTGTGGATTGGAGGTCAGAAGAAAGATCATCAGTCTTTTATAGTTGTGTATTATAAAGGCTTAGGCTTAAGAGGTTATTAAAATAGTCTCATAAGTTGCCTTTATCCAGTCTACAAAAGTCCCAGGAAATTGTTTGTTATTTTATGCTTAAAGTAGTTTATGATGAGTCTTTTGCATAATTTTAATGTAAATCTTTGATATAAATATGTTGCTAAAGTCTAGTCTTAAAACTTACTGTTTCTGAAGTAGCAAATCGTTTTCATATCTGTTTTCATATCAGTTGAACCTCACTGAAGGGTTCAACGTGAAGAAGTCCTTACTTGGATTAGTTATGGCTGGACACATTTTATTTCTACTGATTTGTTTTAGATAAGCAGTCAATATGAAGAATTATCATTTTTGTATATTTCTGTTTATTTCATCATTAAAATAGTTTCTGATAATTTGAGTATTGAAGACTTCTTGTGACATGATCCTATATGTATTTAACCATGCAGATCCTCAGTTTGTGGTCTGCCAGCTAAAGGTGAAGATATATTCCTCCAATTCAGGACCCACGCGACGGGAGGACAAGTTCATGTACTTTGAGTTCCCTCAGCCATTGCCTGTGTGTGGTGACATCAAAGTAGAGTTCTTCCACAAACAGAACAAGATGCTCAAAAAGGTTTGCACTTCAGTTCTATTGTGTAGAAATAGCCATTCTTTAGTGAGTAAGCACAGACCTTTTGCTTAAAGCCTTTGGTTAGGAAATGATTTTGTAAGGAGAGACTGTTTCTCTGCCATCTACTAAGCTGATGACTGTTTTGTTAGATTGGCAGACACTTTACTTCCATGGCATTGATGAGACATGTAAGCAGAGCCGCCTACCCTCAACCCCTCTTTTGTTGGCTTTTTTGGTTTGTTCTGTGATCTTATGCAGCACAAGCCATGTTTTACCCATTTGGGTTTTTGTTTCTTGAGACTAGACTATTTTCTATTTTGTTTCCTGAGATTCACTGAGTTTTTAGTTAGTATTACTTATTTAGTTGAAAGAAATGGCTACGAATAATTAAAAGGTGGGGGCTCTGATACAGTTAAACATAGACGGTCAGGGTGGCTGAGGCTTGACATACCAGGAGAAGGTGAGAGCTCAGCTGTACTCTGTGCTTTCGTGAACCTTTATTCCTGGTGGAGTATCCTTAGTTGAATGCGAACATTAAAATGAGTCTTAAGATGTAGAGATTTTAGCTCATAATAGAGGAAGACACCGGTTTTGTGTAGAATTAATTCCTATGAAGCACTCAGGATAGTACATGGCCAGTCTTCAGGGTTTTTATAAAAGCAATGAAAAGAGATCTTACTTAATATAAAACTTTTCAATGTCAGGTCAATTTATCAGGAGAGATAATTTTCTTTTTCTAAGATCTACATAGTTAAAGAAGAAAAATCACAAAATTAACCAAATTAATGTTTTTATCATGGACTAAATTTCTACCTCTCATGAAAAATAAAAACTAAATATAAATATCTTTGAGTTACTGGTTTTTTATTTATTTTCTGAGACTACAATGAATATTTCAAAAATTAACAAGGCTTTTGGTTTTTTTCCCTTCTACTTCCTTAGTGTGTTTGTTTGTTTCTTTGTTTGAGACATGGTCTCTCTGCAGCTCTAGCTCTCTTGAACTTGCTTTGTAGACAAGGCAAGTCTCAAACTCAGAATCGCTTGCCTCTGTATCCTAAGTGCTGGGATTAAAGGCCTGTGCCGTCACTACCCAATATCTCCTACTTCTTGTAGGACTCTGGTTCATGTAAAAGTGTACGTGCGTGTGTGTGTGTGTGTGTGTGTGTGTGTGTGTGTGTGTGTGTGTGTGAACGAACACGCATGTTTTTTCATTCCTTGTTTTTCTTTGTTAGTGGTTGTTTGGAGACAGATTCTTTATAGCTCAAGCTGATTTGGAACTCACTAAGTAGCCCAGGTTGGCCTCAGATAAAGCAGTCTTTTTGCCTTAACTGTCCAAGTGCTGTGAACTTAGGCATGAGCCACCTCTCTTGGCTTTATGTTGTTTGTAAAAATAGATAATTACCTCACCATCTCCTTGTAGTTTTAGAGATGTGCTGTTTCTTACTCCTGGTCTCTGACGATTGGATATTTATAATATATTTGTATATCTTAGATTACTTTCCGTAAATTTCCATTTATCATAGCTTTTCTTTACTAATTACATGCTTGTTCTGATTTAAATAAAAACAGTTTTAGAAAATCAGTGCACATCAGTGAGCTACATTTTGCAAGTTTAAGTAATATTACCTTGATTTCTTCTAAGTAAAATATAATTGCCAACTGAACAACTTTGTTAAAATAATTGAGATTAATAAGGTTTTAAAAAGGCTGGAAACATGGCTCATCAGTTAGGAGCCCTGGGTGTTCTTCTGGAGGACCCAGGATTGATTCTCAGCACTCACGTTGTCTTACAGTCACCTGTAACACCAGTCCTTGGGGGTTCTGAATCCCTCTTTTGGCCTCCATGGACACCGGGCATATACATGGTGCACATACATATATCTAGGCAAAAATGTAGTTGTCATAGGGAACTTATTCTAAAGTTTTTAGGGTTTTGTTGAAGTAGCAATACCTGATCTCTGCTTATATCTACATACACATAAACTCAGGACATTTTTAAAATCCAGTATTCTTATTCTAATAAGAAGTAGTTTTCTTAGAATTTTAAGTAATACCAGATTTTACATGATTATATTTTTTATTTAAAATTTTAGAAAAAAATAACTTAGTGAATAAGAATATTTCACAAGATGTTTGCCTTCACTGTAGAATATCAGATCATGTCTGATTTATATGTTGACAATTTGTGAAACATTTTTAAATAAGTGAAATACATCTTTCATTTCTTTCTTTTCTTTTTAGGACAAAATGTTTCACTTTTGGGTAAATACGTTCTTCATACCAGGACCAGAGGAAACCTCAGAAAAAGTGGAAAATGGAAGTCTTTGTGATCAGGAAATCGATAGCATTTGCAGTATAGAGCGTGCAGATAATGACAAGGAGTATCTTGTACTCACCCTAACAAAAAACGATCTTGACAAAGCAAACAAAGACAAGGCCAACCGATACTTCTCTCCAAATTTTAAGGTCAGTTAAAACCATTTTGGGGTGGGAAGGAGGGTGTGTTTTATTCTGATCATGAAGCTGAAGAATTAGACGTTGTTTAATTGTTAATTTTATTGTTCATTGTGTAACCTTGCCGAGCGGTCGGTCGTGTCGCCTTTCCTTTCTGTTTATTCCTCCACTTGCTCTCATTCTTTCTTCTTCTCCTCTCCCCATTTTGAGACTTTCCTTTTTCCTTTTTAAATTCTTTTTTCATTCCTTTGTATTTGTTTCATTCACATGTAACAAATTTAACCACAGATTATTATATTATTATATATTTTTATAAGACAATAACACTGCTAATACTTATTAAAATAGAGACAAAACAATCAATAAAAAATAGAGTATAAAAAAAGCTCTTGTAGCTAAAAGCTATTGTCATTGTCCCTGAACAAATATATCAAATAAGTACTATGAAGCATGCGACTGACAAAGATGTCTGGTCAAGTGGATGGTGTGTGTAAAGAGGGTCATCTGTGTGAAACGAGCAAATTTACAGATGTAAATTGTACACGGCCTACAGAACAGCTATTTGGGAAAAGGAGGAAGAGTCGATACAAGAATTCTGAGGCATGAATGAGCTTGGTATATTTCAGTGGCTGAAGTCATTTCCACTGAGTCACAGGAGCCCAGTCTTGATGTGACGGTGTGGAGTGCTGTGCACAGAGAAGATGTAATCGCAGCTCGTCTTTAACTGTCCAGTTCACTTCCTAGTTGAGACTGGCTCAGGTTCTAGGGAGAGGCGATGGGGTTGAAGTGGCAGTGAGAGGAAGTGTGAGCCTGATGGTTAGCGCACATAAGAGGTGGTGGTTGGGTGGTCTCAAGAAGTGGAGGTAGCAGAAGTAAAATTACTAACATACTTTGAGGAGGGATTCTTAAAGCAAATGTTGGTTATAAGACAAACTTATAGTGATTTGAATAATGGGGAAAAGCATAGATCTGATTTAAATCTTGTCTATCAGCTGTTCACCAGAGATTGTCCTTGAGCATGTTGCCTGGACTTCTGGGTTTTTGTTTCTTTTCTTTTAAAGTGGAAATACTTAAGAACTGCAGCCATGCATATAAAGGCCACTGATCCGTCTTTGGACCACTGAGTGGTCTATTAACTACTGCCATTCTCGTGTTAGATGAAGATTTTAGAGCTAGTTGATCTTACTGTATTAATCAGTATTGCGTAGTATCCCTAATGCAAACAGAGTTGTCTCAGAGATTGTAAGAAGTGTTTTTGAAGCATAAGCACTTGTAAATTGAATTTTGTGATTTAGTGAGTTCATTGCCTTCAGTTTGCACTTTTATAGAATTATACAGTGCTTATGGCTGATATATTTTAAAAATAGCTCTCAACTCATCAGTGTGTCTTTTGAGTGCACAGTAGGCAATCTTAAGGTCGTCTGAAAAGCAATGCCCTTCAGAATTCATTTTGTTATAGTATTTTCAAGTAAATCTGCAAAAACAGAATGTCTTTGCTAATGTGGAACTCATTCTAATTGTTCATTTTCATCTTAAACTTTCTTTCTCTAGGTGAAATTATACTTTACAAAAACAGTAGAGGAGCCATCAAATCCAGAGGCTAGCAGTTCAACTTCTGTGACTCCAGATGTTAGTGACAATGAACCTGATCACTATAGATATTCTGACACCACTGACTCTGACCCAGAGAATGAACCTTTTGATGAAGATCAGCATTCACAAATTACAAAAGTCTGAGTTTTTTTCTTATCAAGAGGGATAAAATACCATGAAAAAAAAAACTTGAATAAACTGAAATGGACCTTTTTTTTTTTTTTTTTTTTTTTTAATGGCAATAGGACATTGTGTCAGATTGCAGTTATAGGAACAATTCTCTTCTCCTGACCAATTCTGTTTCACCCTATACATCCACAGGGTTTTGACACTTGTTGTCCAGTTAAAAAGGTTGTGTAGCTGTGTCATGTATATACCTTTTTGTGTCAAAAGGACATTTAAAATTCAATTAGGATAAATAAAAGATGGCACTTTCCCGTTTTATTCCAGTTTTATAAAAAGTGGAGACAGGCTGATGTGCATACGTAGGAGTTTTTCCTTTATTTTCTGTCACCAGCTGAAGTGGCTGAAGAGCTCTGGTTCCCAGGTTCACGTCCTACCCCTTTGCACTTGTGGCAACAGATAAGTTTGCAGTTGGCTAAGAGAAGTTTCTGCAGGGTTTTGCTACATTCTAATGCATGCACTTGGGTTGGGGGAGTGGAGGGAATGCTCAGAAAGGAATGTTTCTAGCTGGGCTCTGGACCATATTCCATCTCCAGCTCCTTAGATGCACCTTTCTTTAGCATGCTCCACTTACTAATCTGGACATCCGAGAGATTGGCCGCTGTCCTGCTGTTTGTTTGTGCGTTTTAAAGAGCATATTGGTGCTAGAAAAGGCAGCTAGAGTGAGTACATTTGTATTGGGGTACAGGAATGAACCGTCTACAGCATCTTAAGAATCCACAAATGAAGGGATATAAAAATAAAGTGGTCATAGATAAGAGACACAGCAGCAATGACGTAACCATACAAATGTGGAGGCTTTTAACAAAGAATGGGCTGGAAACAGAAAATTTGACAATGATTTATTCAGTATACTTTCTCAGTTGTAATGACTGCTCCATCTCCTATGTAATCAAGGCCAGTGCTAAGAGTCAGATGCTATTAGTCCCTACATCAGTCAACACCTTACACTTTTTTATTAATTTTCAATCATATACTTACTGTGGATGCTTCATGTGCTGGCTGCCAGTTTCTTTTTCTCATTAAATATTTTGTAATTCTTCACAGGAAATTTCAACTTGAGATTCAACAGTAAGCAGGTTTTTTTTTCCTAGAGATGGATGATGCGCGTCCTCAGTCCAGTGGCTGTCAGATGTCCTGCCCTTTTGACCTTACACATTCTATTACAATGAGTTTTGCAGTTTTGCACATTTTTTAAATGTCATTAACTGTTAGGGAATTTTACTTGAATACTGAATACATATAATGTGTATATTAAAAAAAAGTCATTGTTTGTGTTAAAAAAAAGAAATTAGAGTTGCAGTAAATTTTCAGCACTGCACGAATAATAAGGCATTTAAGTTTTTCAGTAGAAATTGTCCTACAGATGCTTTATCGACTTGCTATTGGAAGAGTAGACCTTCTTAAGTGTGCAGTGTTGAGTCACCTCGTTATAGTGGTAGAGTTGGGATTAGGGCTTCAGTTTCACTTCTTAAATATCATTATATGTTTGCTATGCCCAGACTGCATACAATTTAAAGCAAGAGTACAACTGCTATTGTAATGGTGATGTGAAGATATTATTAAAAAGGATTTCCCCCTGGGAATTTGGTGTCTTTCAAATTTTATCTTGACCTTGACATTTGAATATCCAGCCATTATATTTCTTAATGGTGTGAAGTCCCATTTTCAATAACTTATTGGTGCTGAAATTGTTCACTAGCTGTGGTCTGACCTAGTTAATTTACAAGTACAGATTGCATAGGACCCACTAGAGAACCATTTATAGTTTGATGGTAAGTAGATTAGACAGAAAGTCATCTAAAATATCCTTAGAAAATAATGTTGATGTATTTTCCATACCTCATCAGTTCACTCAACCAGTAAAGTTTTTAAAAGTGTAACAAAGCTCTTAGGATTTACACATTTCTATTTAAACATTGATACATGAATATTGACTGACTGTTGATACAGTGATAAAGTTAGAGACAACTTTTCCTAAGATCTCACCATTGAAATCTGTATACCCCCTTGTCTTTCCTCAAAGCTGAAAGTGGCTGACTAAAATGCAAAGCAGCTGTTAATGTTTTGGAGATAGTGATAAACACTGTTCTTTGTTAGTTTTGGGCACAGCATGCTAAACTATAACTTGTATTGTTCCAATATGTAACACAGAGGGCCAGGTCATGAATAATGACATTACAATGGGCTGTTGCACTGTTAATATTTTTCCTTTGGAATGTGAAGGTCTGAATGAGGGTTTTGATTTTGAATGTTTCAGTGTTTTTGAGAAGCCTTGCTTACATTTTATGGTGTAGTCATTGGAAATGGAAAAATGGCATTATATATATATTATATATATAAATATATATATTATACATACTCTCCTTACTTTATTTCAGTTACCATCCCCATAGAATTTGACAAGAATTGCTATGACTGAAAGGGTTTTGAGTCCCAATGAAAACTTTATTTATGACAGTATTCATGATTAGCTGAAGTGCATTCTGTAGGTAATCTCTCCCATGTTTCTGGAATGCTTTTCTAGACTTTTTGGATGTGCAGCAGCTTACGTGTCTGAAATGACTTGAAGGCATCACCTTTAAGAAGGCTTACAGTTGGGCCCCGTACATCCCAAGTCCTCTGTAATTCCTCTTGGACATTTTTGCCATAATTGTAAAAGGGTAGTTGAATTAAATAGCGTCACCATTCTTTGCTGTGGCACAGGTTATAAACTTCAGTGGAGTTTACCGGCAGCATCAAATGTTTCAGCTTTAAAAATAAAAGTAGGTTACAAGTTACATGTTTAGTTTTAGAAAATTTGTGCAATATGTTCATAACGATGGCTGTGGTTGCCACAAAGTGCCTCGTTTACCTTTAAATACTGTTAATGTGTCATGCATGCAATGGAAGGGGCGGATCTGTGCACTAAACGGGGGCAGAGCTGCCTTCTACCTGCCAGTTCAAACGTTCGATCTGTTTCATATAGAATATATATACTAAAAACTTCCAGTCTGTAAAACAGCCTTACCCTGATTCAGCCTCCTCAGATACTCTTGTGCTGTGCAGCAGTGGCTCTGTGTGTAAATGCTATGCACTGAGGATACACAAATATGACGTGTACAGGATAATGCCTCATACCAATCAGATGTCCATTTGTTACTGTGTTTGTTAACAACCCTTTATCTCTTAGTGTTATAAACTCCACTTAAAACTGATTAAAGTCTCATTCTTGTCATTGTGTGGGTGTTTTATTAAATGAGAGTATTTATAATTCAAATTGCTTAAATCCATTAAAATGTTCAGCAATGGGCAGCCAAATATGATTACAAAGTTTCTGTATGTTTTTCTATTATTTCCCCCCCTCATTGCTATCCTTCCAAGCAAAGCATCTTTCTGTCGTCTTGGTAGACACATACCTGTCTACTCATGGTTAAGAAGAGCACTTTAAGCCTTAGTCATCACTTAATAAGTTATTCCAGCCACAGTAAAAAAGTTTAAGGTTCTTGGAAAACGGTGCTTATTTATTTCTCTTTTATAAAGCCAGATGTCTGAAGATAGCCCTCACCCCAAGAATGGGCTTGGCGTCTCAGGTCTGTTCTGTGGCTTTCTGTTTTTTTTTAACTCTGCAGTTGGCCATCAGCACATGGGAGGTTTCATCTCCTTTCTACAATTCTTAAAGGCTAAGGAGTAAGGCATGTCCTTTTAATAAAACCGTAAAATAACTTGTGATGTTTTAGAAGTAAGCAGACCATTAATGTCAATGTGGAATCTTAATGTTACATAAAGTTGATAGTTTGTCTGTGACCCATTTAAAAATATAAACTGAGTAGCAATGCAATTGTGTAAAGAAACCTGAAGGTTGTATATAGTCACACATTTTCTTTAGAATTCTTAGTTTGATGGATGAAAACTTGAATATAAAGGTATTTTGATTTATATGATATTTTGATGATATTTGAAAAAAGGAATTTCCTGGCATTTTGCTTTTAGATCATGTCCCCATTGTACTGTAATTTAAGCTGACTTTGTTCAGTGAATGCCATCACCATTTCCATTGAGAATTAAAAACTCACCAGTGTTTAACATGCAGGCTTCTGAAGGGCCCCCAGAGAATCAGACCTGTAAGCCCAGTTGATTTACTTCTAACATGAAACTTGGAGTTCCTTTATACTTTGTTAGATAATTTGTGGTACATCTAAAGCATAGTCTCAAGTGGCTTGTGTGTGGATTTTTATTTAACGTTGTTGCTAGGGCTGAGAGAAATCTTGCTGAGTAGAAACAAGAGTAACCAGTCCAACCTGGTGCAGAGAGCAGTCCCTAAAGTCTGGACACAGAGTAAAAGAGTCCAGAGTGTTGTTGCTGTGGACTTACGTTGCAGCAGGAAGCTACTAGTACAGTTCCTTTTACTGTTAGAATACATTTTTATAGCTGTGCTGTAGCTGCTTTTCCATGTTTCAGCAACAGGTATCAGGGTGTAAGCAGCAGGTAACTTTAAACAGTGTGACAATGACAGGATAGTGTCATCAATATCAGTCCTCTGGCTCTTAATTTAGTTGTTGGACACTGTAACATCACAATTCTCATGTCCTTGGAGACTTAATATATTTTAGTGACTAAGCAATCATTTTTGTTTACTCATGTGCATTTTCTCTTTAAAACTAAAATCTGTACTGTGTATGTCTCCAAAGCCTTTTAGCTTAGTTTTTAAGAAATAAACACTGACCGGATTACTTTGTAGTGTATCAGGTATGGGATATGTGCATTATAGAGAGACCTTGCCGGTTCTCTGGGCCTATTTGAATGTTTATTGTTGGTGTGAGGATGATGGGTGAATCAGTAAATACAAGTTACATCGGTTTAGCAGAGCAAGCTCAGTGTGGGTATTTTTCTTTGAAGCCTGGTGTGCGGAGCACTGCGAGTAGTGAACTCGGTCGCCCTTCGATTCCTCTTGCATTTTGCAAACTGTTGCTCAGCAAATGCGTACCTACCTTGCCCCCTAAGGAAAAGCAAGAACTACTACTGATTTACCACTCAGCTGTCTTTGTACGTGTGCTTCTGTGACTTGTATCACATGGAGTCTTAAAGATCTCACAAACTGTTACCTTTTAGCTCTGAATGGTTAGTATTTGGTGGGCCTACAACAAAACAGACTCTGACAGTCGTTTGAGAATTTTCATGAAACATTTAGCTGAAAGCATTTTATAATTTCTAAAAAAAAAAGTGTGTTACCTTAAGAAACTTTGACGTATGTGGGAGACATTAACTGCCATATTTGAGCATACTGAATTTCAAATTTAAAATAAAGCTGCATATTTTTAAATGAAATGTTTAACAAGGATTCATACTTTTTGTTTTTTAAGATTAAAAATAATTTATGTCTTCTGTGGAATCTCATCTGTCACAATGGTTAGATTATGCAGAATGGAGCAAGACTTGTAGTTCAGCTTACAGTCAAATCCTTAATGTTTAGATGTGTTTACTTACTGGCTGTCATGTATACTTTTGAGATTTTCTGCCTGTTCTGTGCAGTTTTCTAAATGATACTCCTACTTAAAAATAGCATTTTAGTATCTATTTTCTGTCTCCATTAAATGGTCCTCATTTTCTATTGAGTTTGCAAGTGTGCACATTGTGTGTGTAAGTGTGTGTGTGTGTCTATTTGTGGGGTGTGTATGGGAGAATTAGTTTTGAAAGTGCTAGAGTAGAGATGAAATTTGGTTCACATAAAATTTTCCCACTGGGATTTTGCAGTTTATTGTAATAAAATGTTAATTTTTGATGATCTTGAATATTAATGAATTTGTTAGCCTCTTGATGTGTGCATTAATGAGATATATCAAAGTTGTACATTAAACCAAAGTTGGAGTTGTGGAAGTGTTTTTATGAAGTTCCGTTTGGCTACCAATGGACATAAGACTAGAAATACCTTCCTGTGGAGAATATTTTTTCTTTAAACAATTAAAAAGGTTCATTATTTTTGATGTTTGTTTCTTAGCTTTTTATTCATCCAGCGAGTATCAATCCCTGCTATACAGGTATTTGGAATCTATTAAGTAGTGAAAGAGGCACATCCCGTTGTTACTGGTGAAAAGTTTACACACCATTGGAGTAAACTAGGTAAAAGCTGTGGGGTGTGCTGGGAAGTATAAGGCATCATGGTACATTGTACAGGTCTCCAAAGGGAGATGGGCTCCCTTGCATGTCCATCCTCAGAGTTTAGATTCTGTTTACTAGAGTGTTCTAGTCAAATAGGCATGAAAGTGCAGAGAAAATTCCAAGTAAAAGGCAGTGAGAAATCCCTGTACCCTCCTGTCTTTTTCTTTCCCTATTGTAGTGTCCCAAAGTGTGTCATATTGTGTGTGTCATGACTCTGCCAGCCCACTTCTTGAGCTAACACCTCAACACAAGCAGGAAACATTAATATTTTGGGATAGTATTCTAACCAATATGCTTTGAAAAACTTCACTTTCTTGAGCAGCAAAGGGAATTAATAACAAAACCCAATATATTTAGACTAGTTTATCCAATTAACAGGATGCAAGATGTCCAAATGTTTTTTGATGAGTAGTTATTGCGGTATGTCAGGCATTGTGGATACTCGGCGTGCACTTGGGTGAACAGCAGTTTCCTGTCTGCAAAGTTTGCATTCTAGCAAGAAAAATAGGACAAAGATACATGTGTCGGCTAAAGAGGAGTAACTGCAGTGTTGGATAGAGTATTTGGGAGTGGCTTCAGCAGGTGTGTGGGATTTCAGTAATTTCAGTAATTGGCACCCAGAATGAGTTTGAAAATTTTTAGTTTATCTAAGGAGAATTCATAGCAATCCCATTTTAAGTAGCCACCACCATTCTATTGTCTAAACTGGTTTGGTAAAACTTAAACAATTGATTCCTCTTTCTTTTCAGAGTCAACTTTTTAGTATTCTCTGTGTGTTTCAAAAACACTAAGTCATTTTTCAGAAGTTAAAAGTTCTATTTTGACCTTGAACATTTTTATAATGCTGAAGAGTCATGCCTTTATGATTTGTACACGGAAAATGAGTTATAAGTTTTGAGTCAGGATATGGGTATGATTTATGGCCTGGTGCTATATATATATTCTTAACTCATAACCAAACATCTGGAAAAATACTATTATGTAAATATCAGAAGCAGTTTTTCCACATAAAGATAAAATCACCACCTCTCCTGCTTCATCTCAAACATTGGAGCCAAAACTGTTTAATAATCTGATTCAATGGACATTTGAAACTTACATTCCTTACATCATTAACATTTTGGTAGTTGCAGAGTCCTTTCCCTCAGATCAGGGCCATAGGCTTGGGTGTGAAGTCTTTTTATTTATTTCTGTGTATACATGTTCACATGCATAGGAGCATGTATGACACATGTATGTGCATGTGGGTGGAGGCAGAGTTTAATGCTGTTTGCCTTCAATGCTATGGCATTGAGGCAGGGTCTTCCTAAACCTGGTGCTTGGTGGTTCATCAGCAATTACAAGTGGATGTCCTGCCCAGCATGTGGTATGGGGATTCTAACTCCAGGCCTCACACTTGCAGAGCAAGCCCTTTGCCCAATGAGCCATCTCCCCAGTCCCCAAGGAGGAAATCTTGAAAGAAAATGTTGACTTTTTAAATTCTTGATTTAAAAATAATTTGATAAGACATCTTTGTTCAGAAAGAATATAAAGTTGCTCAGTGAGTTAGTTATCCAAGTGTGGGAAAAATTATGTAAATTTAGAAAATTATCATAAAACCCTTTTGGTCCTGCCTAAACTTAAAATTCATATACAATTCCTGAACTTGTACTATTGGATTTCAAAGAGTAATGTGTTTACAATTCAATAATGTGTATGTCAAAGATCTACAGGGGACTGGGAAGTGCTGAGAGTGAGAGAAAGGCACTAGGAAAAGCATACTGTGTCCAGTACCAAGTGGTCCACCCTGAAAACACAAGTAACATTGTTATACAGATGGAGCAGGGTTATTTGGGAGTGTATGAATGTATATACATATATACATGTAATAATAGTTAAAGACCATGCATCTGAGCAAGGAGAGGTATATGGAACGGTTTGGAGGGAGGACTGCAAAGGGAAAAATAACGTAATTAAATTACATTATAATCTCACAAAATAGGAAAACAACTAAAAATTATAATTTTATTGAATGCTTTCCTGACAATATTATTGGTAAGAAATCTTTTTTATGTGGCTACCTTTAACAGTGGAGCCACAAGCTTTTTTGTTGTTGTTAATTTATTACGTTTGTGTGTTTTTGCATATGCAAATGTTTGCCATGGTACTCTGTAGGTTAGAGGACAACTTGTCAGGAGTCTGTTTTCTCCTTCCACTTTGTAGGTCCCAGGAATCAAACTTAGGTTGTCAGGCTTGGCAAGAGCCTTCACCCACTGATCCTTCTCATCTGCCAATACACGCCATTCTTTAACAAGTACTCAGTAGGTACAGCTACTGAAAGTCACAGGGCCATCAGACTTCTTTATGATAGAAATAATTGGCTGATGGAAAGGTTGTAGTTTAAGATTGTAAATGTTCTTGGGTTTTTTTTTGTTTGTTTTGTTTTTCTTTGGGAGTTTTTGGGTTGTTTTGAGACAGTGTACTTAGGCAGGCATTATACTCACAATATAGTCCTGGCTGGCCTAAAATACAGATCCTTTGGCCTCAGTCTCCCAGGTGTGAATGCTGGAATTACAGACCTGTTGCAGCATTCCTGGTGATAAGTGATAAATATATAAAATGTTTTACTCTTTGGTAAAAATGTAAGTATGAGGTATGTCAGCTCTCCATAGGGAAGACTTGAAAGACTTTGCTTCAAAAATCTAGTAAGATTAAAACAACATCAGAATGAAAATGGTTTTCTCAGATATAAAATCTTTGCCAAGAGGCACTTAAAAGTCTCAGGCAACTTGATTGAATCTCCAAAAAGTTAACCTCAAAACCTGAAGACTCATTTAGAATTTATAGGATTTCTGTGGTAAGTCAGGTTCTTTATCTGGAAGGCGAAACAGCAGCACAGAGAGGAAAAAAATCAAATGGGTGAAGCTGAAGTAGGAAGAGCATGTGAAACAGGAAAGAAGTGAGGACACAGACTACAACAAAGGGCAGCCAGAGCTGCAGGGGGGTTGAAGCCTGCTGGGTTTGAGTCTGTGTGTGAAAAGCACACTTCACCTTCCTTTAAGGCGAAGTGATCTAACTCCTGAAACCTTAAAAATGTAAAGTACCCAAGTTCACAGCCAGGTAGTAAGGATTTGGACTTGAACCCAGAACAGTCTGGTTTGTGTCATAGTATGACACTGTCTCTTAGAATCAAATATAAAGCCGGGCGGTGGTGGCGCACGCCTTTAATCCCAGCACTTGGGAGGCAGAGGCAGGCAGATTTCTGAGTTCGAGGCCAGCCTGGTCTACAGAGTGAGTTCCAGGACAGCCAGGGCTACAGAGAGAAACCCTGTCTCGAAAAACAAAAAAAGAAAAGAAAAAAAAGAATCAATTATAAAGCATACAAAGCTCTAAAATAACTTGTATCATGGACTCAATATTCTACATTTGTAAGGGATTAAAAACCTTTAGATCTAGCAAAAATGGTCATCAAAGAAACACGTAGGTACTGGGGAGGTGTCTCGGTGGTTCAGAGCACACTGACTACTGTTGCAGAAGGCTCAGATTCGGTTCCTAACACCCAAATGGCAGCTGACAGCGTTATGGTCAAGTTCCAGGGAATCCAAGGCCCTCTTGTGGCTCCATGAGATTGCATACTCAGTGCTGCACATACAGTCAGTGCAGACAAAATACTCATCCACATAAAAATAAATCTTTACAAAGGCATTTAATCATTTAAGCCATAACATTTTTGACAGAGTGCATTGGTAAGGTATAAGCATATAATGGCATACATACATCAGAAGACAGAATTGGAACTTTGACTTGCTAATGTGGTGTGAAGAAGTCCATTAAATAAATGTCCTTTATTTTTGTTTGAACTGGAATACCCAGATTGTCTAAAGTGGATGGTCCTCAGTTAACCAGCCGCTTAGCAAGTCTGTTATCTGCCTCCAGTTAGAATTAACTCTAGAAGCCAGAGAAGCTTGTAGACCATGCCGAGGGAGCAGCAAGTCCAATGGTTTGAGGTGGGAGCAAAGATAACCATTTAGGACACTATGAAAGGAAGGCAGAGCAGATTGCAGGATAAATGGTGGAAGTTGAATTTTGGAGAAATACTCAGAGGAGCTCATAGTCTGATCAAAGCATAATAAAACCACTGAATAATTCCATACAGATAGGAACTATAAATCTCTGCACTAAACAAGGGTTTGTCTAGCTCTCCTGGTCCCACACTCCCCTCTCAAGACATCTAACTACTGTTAGGTGTGTTGGCAAGGACATTTTTCTAACTTATTCCAAGCTGAAAGGGATTAACAGAGAGGAGCAGCCATCAGAGTGACTCAGAAGAGTCAATAAGGGCCTTTGATAAACTTAACTGATGATCCTGAACAGAAGACAGCCACTGGTGACTATGCATCATTGAAGCTATCTCCGTGAGTGACAGAGTCTGTAGCACACAACTAAAACCGTTAGTACTATTTTAATTCCTATTGAAAGACTAGTTCAGAAAATGGTTAGAAGCTGAGTGTGGCAGTCTTCAATCCCAGCCCCTGGGAGACAGAAGCAGGAAGGTCTCTGAGTTCAAGGCCAGCCTGGTCTACATAGTAATTTCTGTGATTGTCATGTGGAGAGATCCTGTCTCAAATGTATGTGTGTGTGTGTACATATATGTAATTTGTGGGTAGTTTTGCCCTTTTTTGAGAAAGATCACAAGCATCCAAAGAACCTTGGTAGGCTTTGTCAATAGGAAACGATTGATGTTTTCTTTGCCACCACTGTCCATTGCAAGATGTAATGTGGAGGAGGCCATTAGTCTGGCTTGAGTTTGTGAAGCCTTTCATTAGTTTAAACTTAGAAGTTGACCTTTGGGTTTCTTCTATCACAGCCTCATGGGGGATTAAGAGACCAAGTTCATAAAGAAAATTCCTTAACTTAATGAGTAACGTTAAGTCTTACTTAGTAAAATGAAATGTAATCGTGCAGCTGACCTGACCGTGTACCAACACTGTAGAAAGATAAGATCAGAGAAAACCGTCTCTACATCTAGACTGACTTTAGTTTCAGTGTAACTGCAGCTGGCTATTTGTTCCATCAGAGTCCTGCCTAAGGAGCGAATGAATGTCTGGGAACTTCTCCAGACAAGTCCAGGTAATTTTCCCATTGGCACTGCCCTCATAGGGAAAGGGGCCAAAAGCAGATAAGAAAGATGGCAAACTCCAGGCTTCTTTCCCACACTCCTAACCCGAGACAAAGGCCGAAGGGCCTGGTGGGCTTTCTCTCCTGACAGTAGCCCCACTTGCTGGTAGGCTGTTCTGACAAGTTAAAGGTCGAGGCTACATCAGGACAGGTTTACCACAAAGTTGTGGGCATTTTAGCCTCTCCCTCCTTGTTTTTGTTCAATCTGACCAATCCTAAATTTGTGGAGGAAGATTCTTCAAAGGCCCTTAAAACTCTCAGCCCTCCATGAGAAAAGAAACTGGACTTCAGTCCCCTCTGCCTTCCAGAGGTTCTTTCTCTGTGTGTCTTACCATGTGTTTCCTTACCCCTAACATAAGCCTTTCAATCAGCCATTAAAGAAAATCTCTACACTAAACATGAAAAGTAACCATAGGGTTAAATAGGTACAGGTCTTTTGTCCCTTATCTTAGCTTTTCACTGGAGTCAGGCCCCACATAAAGCTTGGTACAGCAGAGGTGTTGTGGTAGCTAAAATGAGAATCCTGTTCTCTGGCTAGAGGGGCAGCGAAAAACCTAATACAAGAGCCAGAGCATGGAGGGGCTAGAGGTGGGTCACTGGGAAAAATCTAAACTAACTAGAAAGAAAATCTTTATTTCCTATCTTGGGACTTTCTGTACCTGAGGCTTATTCCCAAGGGGGTTATACAGAGACAGAGCCCAGGGAATACACTCAAAATGTCAAACATGCAGGTGATGGACCTACTTCTCAAAGGTGAGACAGAACTCACAATCTGAGTTTACCAGTTGATTCCATCCATCCATCCATCCATCCATCCATCCATCCATCCATCCATCCATCCATCCCATGCTTTTCTGAAAATTATAACGGGACCTTTGGTGTACTCAGTACACCATCCAATGTTTCCTAACTAGGAAGAACCAGGAAAATGAGATCAACAAGGAAACAGACAATCGAGTGATGCCAACCACAGGATTTCCTGATGGGAATGCTTAGACTAAATCAAATGACAGACAAAACAGCTGCTGTGATGATTGTGTAATAATCATATTGTAATATGATTAGAAATATACAACTAAATGGAAAGATGGTCTCAACAAACAAACTCATGTTATTACTAAAAATTATGGTATCTGAAATAAGACTAGAACATGCTAAATGGACAACCCAAGCACGGCCATGAAGAGCCCAGCCAGCAAACGAAGATGACTCGATAAATAGCCATTTGAAGAACGGCTTGAGAATCTCTCTTTTTTAATCTTTAAATTTTTTTTACTTATTCACTTTACATCCTGTTCACTGCCCCCTCCCAGATAACCCCTCCCATAATATATCCCACATTCCCCTCCTCTTCTCTGAGTGGGAGGGGCGCCCCTGGGTATCACCCCACCCTGGTACTTGAAGTCTCTGAGTGGCTAGGCTCTTCCTCTCCCACTGAGGACAGACAAGGCAGCCCAGCTAGAAGAAGATATCCCATGCACAAGCAACAGCTTTTGGGATACCCCCCTCCCCAATTCCAGTTGTTTCGGAACCACATGAAGACCAAATTGCACATCTGGGATTGCTTGATAATCTTAAAAGGAGCTGTAGCTTTGAAAAGCAAAATGTATCTGACTGTAATTAGCTACAGAGCACTTAATAAAATACTAATCTTAGTACTTTTATGTGGTTGCCACAGACACATATGAAGAAACTCCTGCTGTTTGTCAGTTGCCTTGAGTAAGGAATTAGCATCATTCATAAGCCCTGCCATGGTGATGGTAAAAATTTCCTGTAAAGATGCTATATAATCTTAAAATAAAGCATGTTCAAATGCCCCATCCACAGTTTCCTGGTTGGATCCATTAACTTGTATACCTCCAGTGGAAGAAATTTGAAAACCTAGTAAGTCACCACGTAGATCATGGTCAAAATTCCTCTCCAGAATTGGTACCTTATGATAGTTTTCCTTGCTGGCTATTGGTAACTCTTTGATGCAGCCTTGGTAGTCAGACCTTTCTAAATAAGACTTTTTTAAAGAAAATATAGATGTCATACAGAAACCAACCTGTTATATAGATATAAATATGCCTTTCAGTAGAAAATATAGGAGAAAAAAGGGCATTGTTGTGCAGATTGACTGAAAAAACATTACGGCAGATTTGGGAAAAACTGAGCAATCTTTGTGTTTTGAGAAATGGTTTCCGAATTAAGTAGTAGAGAGTTTCAAGGCCTTGAGTAACTCTCATTGGTATATTAGAGCCATATAACTTTCAAATTTATTTTGCGTTTTAACTTTTTAAATGTATATGGGTATTTTGCCTGCATGTATGTGTATCACATGGTGCCTGGTATCCACAGACACCAGACAATTGTGAGCTGCCATGTGGGTGCTGGGAATAGAACCCCGGTCATCTGGAAGAGCAGCCGCTACTCTTAACCCACTAAGCCTTCTTTCTAGCCCCGCAAAATGGATGTTTTACAAGGTGGTATTCTTTAATGCCTGTGCTAATTTTTGCCTTAAATGTTCACTGGTTGCATTTAATTCATATAAAATAGGAAGTACATTCTATTTCGATCTATATTACAGGTGTGGATCAGGGGAGTAGAAAGGTTCAATAATCTGTCGAGTGTAGCAGACCTGCTGCCTGACAGAGCCAGGATCTAAACCCAAGAATTATAGTTTCAAGTTTGAATATACACAAAGGCCCATGTGCTGAAGTCACGGTCTGCATTCTGTGGTGCTGTTGGGATGTGCTGGAACCTTTCCTATATGAAGTCTAATGGGAGAACATTCCAGGATTTGGGATGCACCCTGGAAGAGCCCCTTTTCCATCTGTCCCTTACTTCTTGGCCATTGTGAGCATTCCTCCTCCATCATGTGTTCTCACCATGACGCATGTAAACTAAAATGTAGCTTAACTGCTTTTAAGCTAATTATTATCTCAAGTGTTTTGTCACAGTGATGGATGCCAAATAACACAAGAGGACCATTTATTTGATGGCTAAGTCTTGGTTAATTGTGTATGTGTTAATTCCTAAACAAAGTAGGCTTGTCTTCTTCAAACAAGACTTCGAAACTAGGATGGGTAGAATTGTGTTGTCAGCTCTGAGACCTAGTTCTCAGCACCCCTTTGCACTGCTGTAATGTTTAAAAGCTGTAAATAGGCTTTGTTACTGATACTAAACATGTTTGAAACTAAAGTGTGTGTGTGTGTGTGTGTGTGTGTGTGTGTGTGTGTGTGTGTGTACATAAAATATATATCCAGGCTTCAGGCTGGTCTAGGACTTACTATGTTGCCTAGGCTGACCTAAAAGCCACAATCCTTCTTCCTGTCTTGGTTTTCAAGAGCTTGGATAATTGGCATACAATGCCATGTCCAGCTGAAGTTTCCTAAAAGGTAGCTGCAATGTGGAATCAGAAAACCATGATGAACTTTTGTACTATTCCCTTATCTCGTTCTGTAAATAGATCTGTACTCACGTTCAATTTTGTTACTTCATCCATTAATTATTTGGGAGAAAGTGGTTCGGTGAGCAATACATATTTTGGCACGATTCTCTAGAGGAATAGTGCCGCAGGATATATAGATATATTATGAAAGGGGATTCAGTAGACTGGTTGAGAGACTATGGGATAGGTTCCCAATACAGAGGCTGAGAGCCCAGCTTAGTCTAGGAAGTTGGATGCCTCCAGCAGTCCCAATCTGGTGCTGATAGCCTACAAAGTTACTGGGAAGTTGCTGGTCTTCAATCCATGTGGCGTGCTCAAGAGGCTGGAGTCCGACAGAAGCAGAAGATGCAGCAGCAGCAGCAGAAAGAGGAAGGAACTATGCAGGTAGGAACCATTCAGGTAGGCACCATGCAGGTAGGAGCCATGCAGCTAGGGTCATGCAGATAGGCAGCACTGTCTTAACCTCTGATCTCTGTATCTTGAAGGTGCTGCCCACTCAAGGAGGCTCTTTTCCCTTCAGTTAATTCTTTCTGGAAATGCCCCCAAAGGCCTTCCCAGAGCTTGTCTTTTGTTGATTCCAGATCCCAGTCAGTTGACCAGCAAGGTTAACTATCACACTATACATTATTCATGCATGCATGTATGCATATACATATGTATCTATACATATATCTCACACCTGTTAATATCACTACTGATCTTACTAGAAAAGCCTTTGTATATTGAGACACTCTCAAGTTCATAATGGCAGATCCAGGATTCTGAAATACTATGAAAAACTTGAATTCTATTACTGGCAACAGTATGTCAGTTGCCAAATGTCAGTTGTTTTCTGAGCAGGGTCTCAGTGTTGCTCAGGAGTTGCGGCCATGCATTGAAGATGAATGGTATTAGAAATTTGACTGGGGGAAACAAATACACACCTATTTATCTAAAAGGTCCAGGCAAATGCTTTCTTAGTGCTGAGGAATTTGAAAATGGACTCTCAAAATCATGAACGACAGAGTTTGCTGAGTTAAGGGCAATAGGAAAGAGTTCAGGTACGCAGAAATGAAAACAGAATGCCTTTTCTCTCTAGACAGATGGATTCTGGATAGTGAAGACAGGTATATTTAACATAATTTAAAAAAAAGCTTAATATTTTTGTTAGCAGGCAGTTTTTAAGAACTCTGGAGAATAACTCAGTGAGTGCCAGCTGGCCACACAGGCCATCTTAAAGTCACCTCAAATTGTATTTTTCCTGTGTGATCACGTACACAGCATGCTACATGACAGATGGACATTATTGTGACACTTATATAAGACAATTGAAAATAGTTTTTATGTAACACACTGGGTATAGTCAGCTCTGTATAGGGATTTGGTTAAAAATCCCTACTGCAATCCCTGCCATGTACAAAACGCTGGTAGACAAAGAACATGCCTAAGAGACAAGAATAGAAGTGTAAGCATTTTCTTCAAGAGCAGAGAAACCCAAATACACCCATGCATCATAAGACATGAGAAGTCTTCCTTGTGAGAACACTATTACGATGTTATATGAGGAGGACATATAACATATGTTGTATGTCTGCATGGATCAGAGCAGGAACTATGTCACTGCTTGTCTTGTGCTCCAACTCTTAACCTCTCTTTCCAAATCAGATCACGTTTCATGGAGAATCTTGTTCTTTTCTTGTTTACAACACTCGATTCTCTTTTGGATCGTTTCCTGGGGGGTGGGGGGAGCCTACCAATATTTCTAGTTTTAATCTTTTTGTTAAGAGAAAAAGAGTTTTTCTGTTGCATTGTATTTAGACACGACTGTTACTTCTTTTTTAAAAACTAAAACCATAAACATTTGTTTTTTGCCTCTGCTTTCTCACAACTCAATTGCTCATTTTTTTTTCCTGTTCACAATATTCAGCCATGCGTGTACATTCCCGGTGGCTACATCCTTGCAGCTGAACATTGCAGAGTAAAACATACAGCTATACTTTCTAATTTTTCTAGACATTAATTCAAAATATCAGAAATAGATATTTCTAGTAAGCTAATTTTCTCATTCCTGAAGACAAATTTTATATCTTCTCCTCTATTAAACCTATGAAACGTTGGCCAGTGACCCAACACTATGCATATGGACAGCAGTGACAGTATCCCAAAAAACCTTTCTAGCTTAGCATCTAGCAACCAGTGCATGGGCTCTCCGATGCTTTGTTATACTAGACCGTGGTCATGTTCATTTCTCTACAAATGAATAAAGAATACCAGAAATAGAAGAACACAAAAGAAATGGCTCAGAGGTTAAAGTATTTTGCTGCACTTCCAGTACTTGAGTTTGGTTTCCAATAGATGTCAGGTAGCTCATCTGACAACCACTCCTGGCCTCTGCAGGTGCTCACACATGTAGCATCTACACATTCATAAACAAAAATAAAGATCAAAAATAAAGAATATAGGTAAAGAAGAGAAGTTCTCAGCCTCCTTGAAACATAATTGTATTAGGATTCTTCAGATAAATAAGCCCCATGGGATAAATATAGATTCGATATATAGTTATACATAGATACAGATATAGACATATCTACTCCTACCCCTTAAATCTTCTAGAGGCTTGGAAGATTGCAAGGTAGACTGGCAAAACATAATAGGAAAACTGGTAGGATAAATTCCATCTTAAAAGACAGACCATCATCCCAGCTTGGAACAGGCAATATGACTTCTCCATTATTAAAGAGAAAACTAAGGGCCAGGTATGGTGACATACACCTTTAATCCCAGCACTTGAGAAGCAGAGGCAGGTAGATCTTCGTGAGTTCAAGAACAGCCTGGGCTACATAGTGACAGAGCAATGTAGAGGGATCCTGTCTCAAACAAACAAAAAGAAAAACAAAAAACAAAAAACAAAAAACAAAAAACAAAAAACAAAAAACCAAACCAACCAACCAAAACCTCAAATAAAAAACAACAAAACCAAACCAACAAATATCCAGAAACAAATACAAAACTCTTCCTCTTTGGGAATGTTATGTGTGCATATACACATACTACTTTTGTGTTTGTGTTGTTTTTGTAAGAGAGACTTTCACTATGTAGCCCAGGCTGGCTTCACACATCTCTCCTGCCTCAGCCTTCTGAGTGCTGGGACTTAGAGATGTAACTTACCACACCTAGCAGAATTCTTCTTATTCTCTTCAGGCCTTAGACAGATTGTTAGTTGCACTCATATAGAGCAACCAGACTACCATTCAGACATTGATATCACCCAGAAACATGCTCACAGCCACTCTCAGAACAATGTCTAACCAAATATTTAGACATCTATGATCCGGTGATATTGCCGCATAAAATGACCATCATACGCAGAAGCTGGCAGAGTTTCTTCTGGACAAGATTTTCCTTTTGGTCCTACTAAGGTCTTATCTGTCTGAAACACTATGGCAAGCACTTTGCTTGCTTAAGGTATTCTGATATGTATGTAAATCTCATTTAAAAATACTTCCTTGTGGAGAGATGGCTCAGTAGGTAGGAGCATGCTACTAAGGGCTACGGGACTCTCACTCACATAGAGGCTGGACATGGTCTTATGCGTACCTGTAACACTGGCATTCATGGGGACAGGGACATGAAGGTCAGGGGGTTCATTGGAAACCAGCCTAGAGAAAACAAAAATGGAAGCAAAACCATGGGCTCCTTGTTCAGGGAAAGACTCTACCTCAAAGGAACAGATGTAGAGTTATGCAGGAAGACACCTGGCACTCTTTTCTGGTGTCTCTGGCATGTGCAGCACACAAATATTTTAATACATGTTTTTATAAACATCCATGCTTTGATTTGAAAAAAATATCTTGGCAGTATGGTCAACAAATCTTACATATAAAATTAAATATTGATTAGTGAGTATTTGGTGATGATGTACTACAAATTTTATGACATTTATGATTAGTGCAGTGGTACAAAGAATGGGCAGAGGATATAAGGTATACAATTGTAAAGTGCTTACACTGTATTTGAGGCGATATAAGACGAAGATAACTATGACTTTTTAAAATGTATATTGCAAGTCCTAAAAAACAACACTACATTGAGAACAAGAAGTCATAGCAATTAAGTTATTAATGAAAATAAATGCAGTGATTAAAAAACACCACAGCGAGCCGAAAGAATGGGAAATAAAAAGGGGGACATAAAGCATGGAACAGTACTAATAAGGTCATTTAAAATTCGATCATTTAAAAAAAAGACTAAGAATAAATGTTTTAAAACATCCAATTAAAAGGCAGCAAGTATTTGGTTGGATAAAAAGAAAACTCGATTATATGCCGTCTACAATGGACTTTTTTATGTAGAAATTCAGAGAGCAGGGTGAAAGGATGGCTCAGAGGGTAAGAGCCCTTACTGTTCTGTTAGAGGGCTGGATGCCAGCACATACAGTGGGCAGCTCACAGATACCTGGGATTCCAATGACAAGGAACCCAATGCCCCCATTCTGACCTCTGTAGGCACCTACCTATCTACACACAAGTGCCATAAATACAGACATACACATGTGTGTGTACACACATACACCCAAACACACTCTCATAAAAGTGCAGAAGGGTTCAGAATGAAAGAATGAGAAAACAATAATATGTAACTGTGACTCAGAAAGCAGAAGTGCCATATTGTTAAAAACAAGGAGTGTTAAAAGGCTTAAGGAGATCTTAAGGATAAAGAATTATAAGAAGCCATAGCTACTTATAATGTGAATACATCTAATTGCAGAGTATCAATTATATGAAACAAAAACTAATAGAACTGACCATAAAAATAGGCATATCCACAATTATAGTTGGAGAGAGCATTTATTGTAATTCTGAATTATGCTGTAGTTATATAATAGTAATATAAGCTCAAACTAATATCGAAGCACTTTGTTCATCATTTAAATTCAGAACACATAGCCAAGAAGCCCATCAACTTGTTATATATTTGAAACAACTACTGTTATCAATTTTTGTGTATTGCTCATGCAATATTTTTTTTTTGACAAATGATAATAGTATCTACATTGTCAGAACTCCATTTTTTTTTTGGCCATTTTATATTAGTTTCATTACTGGAGCAAAAAACTAGATTAGGTAACTTTAGGAGGTGATATCTTCTGTATAACTATCAATGTGATAGTTTCTATGTAACTATGACTTGAAATTTGTCAGCAGGTCTTAAGTCCCAAGAAGATGTCACTAGATTTTTTTTTAATTGAGTTGTAATATACTCAATAAAATACTCCTTTCTAAATTCAAAACATTTACATTCTCTGTGTGCATGAGTTGTCACCTCTACTTACCTTCACCACCCTGGAGACCAGTAATTATTTCATCTTTCTATAGATTTATATTTTGAACATTTAATATAAGTAGGATCATGCAACATATAGCTTTTTGTGTCTGCCTTCTTCCACTTAGCACAATGTTTTAAAATTTCATACATTATATTTCATTCCTTTTCATGACTCAAGAAAGTTTAACTTCTGTAAGTATACCACATTTTGTTGGCATTAGAATTTGAAACATTCTTATTAACAGTACGTGGATGAGTCAAGACAGGACCACGGGATGCTAACTGGCATCCACCAGAACGTAAGCTGTTTTTAATTTGAAAGTGTTTATTTTTTAATATACTTTATATTCACAATTTTTATAAGACTACTGGGACATGAGTGAAGCCCAGTTTGAAGAACTAAGGCAGTTGCCACTGATTTCCTGGAAGGATGGTAGCTAGTGTGCATATGAGCTTCTGAGGCTTTTCTCAGAATTAAAATGACCAAGAGACATAAAAACAAAATAACCCAAACTTACTTGTTTTGAAACTGAGGAATGGGGCCAACGACATTCCGCAAAATTCATGGAATTTCTGACAGTTTTGGTGCAACAGGACCAGACTGAAGCAATAAGACTGTGGAATCCTGCAGGGACCAGGTAGTTTAAGACAGGAAGTTCAAAGCTAGGGTGGGAAACTTCTCCAATTAGGTTCCCATGTGATCTTTTGAGTGTCAGTCCTTCTTCCTGTGTTTCCTCCCTACTCTGCCCTTCCCTCCCCCTTCCTATTTACCCTTCCTCCTCTGTTATTTCTAATTTTTAAAGATTTAATCATTTTTATTTATATGAGTACACTGCAGCTGTCTTCAGACACACCAGAAGAGTGCATTGGCTCCCATTACAGATTGTTGCGAGCCATGAAGCGGTTGCTGGAATTGAACTCAGGACCTCTGGAAGAGCAGTCAGTGCTTCCAACCGCTGAGCCATCTCTCTAGCCACTGTTATTTCTCTTAATTCTTTTATACCATTGTATTCTATTCCTCATGGCCCCTTGATAAATCCATGACTTCTGTGAGTATTCCCAATGAAGTGCGTATCTGAACACTCAACCCTTACATCCACAAATGAGAGAAAGCATACAGTTTGCCTTTTTGGGTTCAGGATACCTCCCTCAGAATAATTGTCTCCATCTGTTTACCTCAAATTTTATCTTTCTTACTGAATAATATTCCATTGTGTAAATATCCATGTTTTCATCATCCATCAGGTGATGGATGGGCATCGAGGCTGTTTCCACTTCATAGTTATTATGAATTGAGCAGGAATGAGCATGGATGAGCGGGCGTTTCTATAGTAGGATATGGATATCCTATATATAGTAGGATATAGTAGGCGTTTCTATAGTAGGAATTCTTTCTGTGAAGAATTGCGTTAGAATTGTGATGAGGATTACATTGAATCTGTACATTGCTTTTGACAGGTAACTTGTACTCACCTGGAAGTATGATGATATTGTTTTGTTTTCTATATATAGATAGATATTTACCTGCATGTATGTCTGTGCACCACATGCGCGCCTGCTGGCCGTGGAGTCCAGAAGAGGACGTGGGATCCCCTGGAACTAGAATTCCTGATGTTCACGAGCTATCGCATAACTGCTAGGAGTTGAATCTGAATTTTTTGAAAGGGCAACCCCGTGCTTGTATCCCGTGAACCATCTTTTTGGCCCAGCTTTATTTCTTAATTTTCTTATACCTTAAACCCTTTTCTAATTTTCCTCTTTTCTTGGCGGATGAAGGACCATTTGCTCCAATCCAGCAAGATCTTGTATCTCCATTCCCCTTTGTGTCCGGAGATAGCCTAATTATCCCAGGGTGCTCTCTAGACCCGCTGTCCTGTGGGTCCCCTTTTTGCCCGTGTTAGATCCCTTGTGATCTGGCTGTACTGTTCATTACTCATGCTTCCCTTCCTTCATTTCTTCCCCTTTCTCTTCTGAGATAAGCTCTCCCCATTACGTAGCTTAAAGTAGCCTCAAACTCCCAATCCCACTTCAGCCTTCCAAGTGCGGGATTTCCAGGTGAGGGCCACCCTTCCTGCTTGCTTTCTCTCTTCTGCCTCCATCCTGTTCTTGGTACTGTGCATGATGCTGGAGCTTCCTGGGAAAAGCTACGGAACAAGTTAAAAAACAATCGATCAATCGATCGATCAATCAATCAATCAATCAATCAAAGTTTTACAGCTGACCTTTTTGTTTGTGTGCTTGCTCTTTTGTTTCCCTGGACGTACCTGTTAGAATTCACTTAGGAGCTGACTTTGAATCAGCACCTCATTTGTCCTTAGAATTGCAAAGTCTTGCTCTATCTGTCTTCTTTGACTTTGGTTATAAAGTACTTAGCAAAAGCCAGGTGCCAGACCTGTTCGATCCTAACCACATTCTGACGCAGAAGCAGTAACCAGTGCCCTCCCTCCCGCCCCCACCCCCCGCCGGATCCCCATGAGGAATAAACTGCGCAGGGTCAACTGTGCAGGGTCGCATTATCACAAGGGAGTAGAAGTAAGATGCAGACCCAGCAAACCCTTTCCCACTTTGCACTGCTGCCTGGCTCTCAGAGGACTCTTGCAAAGTCAGTAGCATTTGGATGTTCTCTTGCCTTTAACATGCTTTCTTTCCCACTCTCTCTCTCTAGGACCATTTTGGATCGTTTTATTTTGGATGCTTTAAAATTTCACGAGCACGTGTCTTGCGTAGCATGTCTGTGTGGGCACACGTACGTGGGCGTAGGAAAACTACTCTCTCACCATGTTCCCTGCTGTTCCCTCTGCATCTCTTACTCCCTTTCCAGCCTTGTCCCCCACTTTCGATATTGTAACATGCTATTCATGCTGCAGAACCATGGAAATGAATTCAAACAACTCTCATAGTGTTTAAGTGAGCTCATGATTTCATGTTGGGTGACATTCATAACTGTTTTGGACCACAGGTTAGACCACATCCTTTTGTTGATCTTTAAAGGACTTTTATTATATTTTCATTTCCGGGATCTTATTCTTGCTCAGATTTCCGTTTTCCTTGTGCTGAGGATCGAACCCAGGGCCCTGCATTTGCTAAGCGAGCAGGGCACCATTGAGCTGCTCTCACACCTTAGGGTTTTCTTTTTATGTGGCTTCCTGATGTGGATTGTCAACACAATGTCTTCTCATAATCTTGAGCAGAATATATACAGGTTTAGATTTTTAATACTTCTGCTTTTGTCTTCTTCCCCTCTTCAATTTTTTTTTTTTTTGCAGTTTGTTTAAATATCTTTATCTTTGTTTTCTATATTAGTGGAAATGTTTGGAGATGCTTGCTCTTCCATTTGCAACATGGCGGGGGTGGGGTGGTGGAGTGGAGAGTCAAATCCCAACACTCCATGTTTGGTCTTACTCCCCACTCTGTGATGCAGATAACTGTGGGCATTTTCTAGGGCGTGGCAGAGTAAATGGACTTTCTTACTGCCATCTATCCTATGTTTCACTTGCTATGGTTCTCTCGGGTATCACAATTCTTCCCTCTTCATACGTTCACGGTTTACAGATGTCTCCTGCAACCATGACTATCAGCAACACACTGGTACGAACAAAACAACAAAACAAACCACCATCACCAACAATCTAAATCTTACTACCATCTAACTGGGCGAGTTCTAAATAGACGGAGGCAATTCAGAGGGAGCGTTCAGCATAGAAGGAGCAGGTAAAACTGTTCGTCTGAGGCAGAGGTTCAGAACTGATGTGAGTAGTTTTTGTGTCCTTGATTAATCAGAGATGGGACACACAGCATTGTAGTAGTCTGTCTTACCTGTATTTTTTTCCTCTCACTGTTCCACTGTCTCAGAATTTTGCCATGCACTTAAGTAAGTTTTAAATGATCAAGTATAGTCTGGACACACTAATTGGAAAATTTCAGAAATAAACAATTGCCGTGTTTTAATATCCATGCCATTCTGTGGCTGTGATGACGTCTTGTGCCATCTCATTCTGTCTTGCCTGCAGTGTGCAGTGCCCTTGACTAATGTATCCGTATACTGTGTGCTCACTGGTCATTTATAACTGTATCAGCTCAGCAGTTGAAGCACAGCAACACTTGCATGTGGGTCACTCTTAATTCACCCAGTAAAGCCCCCCCCCCCGCCACCCCCTCCCCCTCCCCCCCCTCCGGCGCACCACTAGATGTTCACAGTGCTACAAGTGTATATTGTTACATTGTAACTGTTCTGTAACAGTTATATTTTATTATTAGTTATTTCTCTTAACCTCTCAGTGTATATGTACATGGGGTTTGGTAAATCAGCTGGAAGCCTAGAAATATAGCCCCTGAGGCTAAGGGAGGACTCATGTCAAGACAGAAGAACAGAGTGAACAGGTTTTATTTGAATACACAGTAGACTTTATTCTTTGTAAATACCTATTCTTTTTCAAGAGCACCACATTTTTTCCAAAGGAACTCACATATAAATATAATTTTATTAAAATATTCAAACAATCGATACAAATATATTTATTAGATAAAAATTGAAAGTTCGGTGTTAATAGTTAATAGTATTCCTCCTGTGTTGGTATTTCTATTTAAAATATTCTTCCTCTTATTAATACGCTTTTGGGTATACAATAAAGGTATGTTGCTCGTAACATTTGAAAAAGGCAGAGTAAGCTAACTAATCTAGGCTGACTGAATGGTTGTTAGAGAGGAGGTGGCAGGCTGGGGAGATGGGCAGTGGTTAAGAGCACTGGCTGCTCTCCCAGAGGACCCAGGTTCAATTCCCAGCACCAACATGACAGCTCACAACTGTCTGTAACTCCAGTTCCAGGTGATCCAACACGTTCACACAGAAATACATGTAGGCAAAACACCGATGCACAGTAAATAAATGAATAAATAAATAGAAGGAAAGAAAGAAAGAAAGAAAGGAGGTGGCTAATGCAAAAGAGACTCAGGAAGAAGGAAGTATCAACATGTATGTGTTTTTGAATTTTGTTTTTTCAAGACATGGTTTTACTGTGTAGCTCTGGCTAGAACTCACTATGTAGTCCAGGCTAGCCTCAGACTCACAGAGATTCTACTGCCTCTTCCTCCTGAGTGCTAAGATTAAACATGTATACATTACTTCACCTGGCTTGGAACATGTATGTATTTTGTGAGAAATTATAAAACTATCCAAATTAAAGGATACAAACCTACATTCTTAGTTCATATATGGAAATTAAAACATGGCTGCCCAGGGCCAGAGAGAAACCTCTTCCTATCGGCAGAAGCCTCTTCTGCAGAAGCAGAACGCTGGACAGGGTAAAGGATGGAGTGAGGAAGAGTCTGCAGAGGAAGACAGACGAATCAGTGCTGGCCTCCAGGGTATGCCACCAGCTTCTGCTTCTAGAAACTGAAGAGAGTTTTGAGCCTCTTGAAATGATGAAGCACTGTGGTGTTTTAAGTAGATGGCTACTGTACTGGCAGTCAGAGGGCAAAGTCTGTTCAAAATGCTTGCAACTGGATCATCTGAAGGTCTCTGACCTTGAGTTTATCTATAAAATGGGAATTATATGTTCTTAAAAAAAAGTACGTACACATACAGCACTAGACACAGACTCCTAAGAATGTTAGGAGGGTCATTTGGAAGACATTGACTGTGATCTTGAAGGATTAACAGAGAGAGAGAGAGAGAGAGAGAGAGAGAGAGTGAGAGAGAGGACTAAGGACTAGCAAGCATAGAGGACATGGAAGAAAATAATGGAGACACAGTCTCTATTCTCATAAGACTTATATTCCTGTGATAAGTAAGACTTTTCTAGGTGAAGAATATGTATTCCTGAGCCAGAGAATAAGGGTGGTTGTGTTATATATCAGATGCACCACAAATACAATAAAGGCTTTGCCCTAATCGTCTTAATTATTTACTAAAAATTTTTTCAAATTTTATTTTTATTTTATGAACATGTGTTCTACCTACATGTATGTCTGTGTGAAGGCATCAGATCCCCTGGAACTGGAGTTACAGACAGATGTGAGCTTCCATGTGGGTGCTGGGAATTGAGGCCCGGTCCACTGGAAGAACAGTCAGTGCTCTTAACCCTTGAGCCATCTTTCCAGCCCTGACTAAAGCTTTTAAAGCATCCATTTACTTAGTATAGACTCTTTAGTGATAAGTCCATTAAGGATGACACAAAAAGAGTGCAATTTCTAAAAGGAATTCAAGGTATGGTAACAAAGTTAAATCACACGCAGTAATAACCACAATGCCATGCAGTATATCAGAGAAGGGACCACACCAAGGACAGAAAGATTGTATCACAGACAGTATAGGGAGGAGATGCTGGCATTTGGACTGATTTTGTAGGAAACTTAGAATCTTGACAAACTTACCCAGCTATGGGAGTAACAGATAAGTTATTCAAACAATTAAAAAATAAAGCCAGAGAAGAGCAATGCCAAGTAATTAGTGGAGAGTAGTGGGGACCTGATTAGATCAATGAGAACCACAGTACCACTTTTCCTTTCCACAGAGTTAAAAGGTTATTGTGTGTGATGAGGATGAGAGCCGATACAATTGAGTACGTTGGGAGTTGGTCAAAATGTATTTATTTATACCTGGGCGCTCCAGGCTTGTATTTTTCAAAACAAATGGTAAAGTAGTTCCCACAGACTGGGCAAGATGATGTTTGTGAAGATGTCAAAAATCTTATTGTAACTGTGGGTTTGGGCCGGAGAGTTTGCTCAGTGGTTAAGGGCACTTGTGAAAGACTCAGGTTTAATTCACAGCCTCCATACAGAGGCTCAGCACCTCCTTGGGTTCTCAAGCATGCAGACAAAACACTCTTGCACATAAACTAATACAAATAAATCTAAAAAAAATTCTTATAGGAAAATTTTACGTTTTGGAATGAAGATAATGGAATAGTTCTCACAATGTTGCAAGCATGCTGCTATTTAATGTCAAAAGAGGGGGAGCTAATGTATGCAAAGGGCAGATGAAAAGGGAAATACAGACAGAATAATCCCCTTTGTTTCAGGGAAATGTAAAGCGGTGCCCCAGGGATTGTTGGCAAACATTATCATCTTTGAAAGTACTGCTTAACACAAATTCTGGGAAGCTAAAGGCTTCTGGGTAATATGAATCACAAGGAAAGAATGCCTGTTTTGTGGCTGAAACTTTTTAATGGGATATTGGTTGGTCTTAGTAAAGAAGGCCAGGGGTCAGGGTTAGCTTAGACCAATCTTCAGCCTGTTCACGGGGTCTCAGTTTTGTTTGGATATCTCTTTTGGCATGTCTGATTAGAATCTTTCAGTCACAGAACTCTTTAAAATGTAGTAGAGGTTATAGGTGTGTTTGTTTACTTACGACTGAGCTTAATGGAGTCTACTCGTTCTTGTATACAAATATTTATGAAGCACTGTGGTGGTTTGAATAAGATTGGCTCCCATAGGCTCATATATTTGGTTGCTTATGGAGCAGCATTAGGAGGTGAGGTCTTATTGGAGTAGGTGTGACCTTGCTGGGGTAGATGTGGCTTTGTTGGAGGAAGTGTGTCACTGGAGGTGGGCTTTGAAGCTTCTGAAGCTGAGGCCACACCCAGTGTCTCCTTCTTCCTGTGGACTGAGGATAGGGATGGAGAACTCTCAGCTACTCTCCAGCACCATGTCTGCCTACAGCACAACCAATGCTCATTATGATGATAATGGAATAAACCTGTGAACTGTAAGCCAGCCCCAATTAAATGCTTTCCTTTATGAGAGTTGTCATGATCTTGGTGGCTCGTCACAGCAATAAAACATTGACTAAGACAAGCACTCATAAAGGCTTTTATTTGATATTTTCACACATGTATACAATGAATTTTAACCTTTTCTACTCCATCCTTTCCTTTTTCTATCATATCACTAAAGAAAGTGACACTCCTTTCTCCAGTCACCATCACCTGTCCATAGTCCCTTGGGGAGAGGTGGGGCCTTTTGAGCCCTTCCACCTTCTAAGATGAAATGTTGACACTCCCAGTATTGTGGAGGTCTTGAGTGGATATCCATACCTGTAGAGAGTTCACGAGTATAATGAAAATGTCATGTCAAGGAGATATCTTTTTGCTACATATTCCCCATTTTCTTTCCCTTCTTTCTTCTCTCATGTTTCCTGAGCCATCAGAGGGTGATTTAGAGGACTAATTGTGATGACTACTCTTGGTTGTCAACTCGACTATAACTGGAATGAACTACAATCCAGAAATGGAGGGCACACCTGTGACCCAAGTCTTGAGGTGGGAAGACACATGTCTTTAATCCAGATCTTGGGGAGGGAAGTCACACCTTTAAATCTGGGGCACACCATGTATATGACACACCTCCTCCTACAAGGCCACATCTCCTAATCCATCCCAGACAGTTCCACTCACTGGGAACCAAGCTTTCAAATATATGAGCCTATGGGACCATTCTCATTAAATACCAAAGTCATTAGCCATCTTACCCAGCTGTGAACAAAGTGTGAACACTGATGCTTATCTTGACAGGACACGCCCATTCAAGCAATAGCGGCATGAATGAGATGGAGTAACAAATTGCTCTCCGATCCACTCCATGACAGTAGCAACCTGTAACTGACACTGTAAACCTAGTCAAAATCTGGTAGTTGGGAAGGTCATAGTCCCTAGTGTGGAATCCACTATTAATTTGCTAAATGACCATGTGGTCAAACTGCAGTTTAAATATGGGAGGCAAGCAACTCGAAGATTTGTAAGAGAAGAAATTGCTGCTGCCCTAGGACAGGGGTCACAGGGAAAGGGTATCAGGATTATGTAATGAGGAGAAGAACCACCCTGGCACCTAACTGTGGAGTGGGTCCTGCAGGGAGCCAGAGCCAAGGAACAGATAAGCCATCTCTGTGGTGTCAGGAACACCTCAGGAAGCTGGGGGAGAGGGGAGAATGATTCTAGCTTTCTTTCCAAGATCTGAAACCTTTACATCTTTCACTGGCCAGATTTACTCAGGGCTAGGGGAAGGGGATCCTGGGAAAGGAAGTTATATGCACTCTGAGTAGAGGAAGGATAGTAACAGAGCTGGCGGCTGGGAGATGGGTGCAGAATCAACAGAGTACAGACTGCACCCAAGCCACTGTCTACAGTACACTCTCTAGAGCAGCATGCTATTTGTATGTTATTTTGTGCTCTGGAGAACACCAGGAAGAAGTCATTTGACCTATTTCAAGTAGAGTGGGAAACAAGGCAGAAAATCACTTTGCATAGGGTATTAGAGACCTGAGGGGTTGAGTTTGTAGAAGCTTATGCTCAGCTCTGTGGGGTCAATCAAGCACCAATGGATGGATATAACGTAAGGATGAGGCAGGCAAGTGTTTGGGAATTAATTAGGATGAGCCTCATGCTTCCGACCAGTCACCAGATGTTAACACTAGCTAGAACTGACAAGTGTTACTTCTATTGTCTGCCCAGCTCTTCTGAAGCACGAAAATGCAGATGGACAGTCTGATGAAAAGGTAGATAGAGAAGGAAGGAAAGAAAGCCTTGCCTGCCCTGGCAAAGCACCCAGCGGAAAGGAAACCTATTAATCCCAAGGAAGTAGAATGGGTAGGATATGGTTTGGGAGTCTAAATGACAAATCACCCTGAGGGAGGAAGGGTAGTTCCCCAGACTGCTGCTTGAGCAAGCCAAGGGATACTGATGGCCCTGAGAGGAAGAGGGTATTTTCTTTCTCTTCAGATGGTCTCTGTCTGCACATCATGTTTTCCACACACTCACAGTCTCCACCCCTCCCCGCCTCGTCCATTTAAGGCTCACATTGATTTGCTGAAGAAACTAGGCTGTCTTGTCCTACAGTCTGCTTTCTGATGATTGCAGTGTTAACACCTCTGCTTCCTTGCTGTGTTTCTCATTGAGAAATCAATATGTATGGAGTTGTCAAACCGAGGAAGGTTCATAAACCATTTTTCTTTTCTGACTGCCTTAGTGTTAGAATCGGTATTTGGCCTCAAACCAATAAGTTATCACCAAACGAATTTCTGAGCATAGGAAAATAAAGTTTAAGTTCTTATTTATTTCCTCCTTTTCATGTGTACTCAGTGTGCCTGCATGTGTGTGTGTGCATAGTCACATGGATATAGGCATATACACGTCAGGGCCACATGTGTGTTTGTGTATGTGGAGGTCCAAGGTTGGTATCAGTCATCACCTTTGATCTCTCTTGTACCTTACTCATGGAGGAGAAGTTTCTTAATTAAGCCCAGAGCTCTCTGCTTTGACTAGTCTCCTTAGCTAGCTCGCTCTGGATACCTTCTGTGTCTGCCTTCTGAAGCTGGAATTACTATGCCCACTCGATATGCATGTTCTGGGATCCAGACTCTGCTCAGTTTGCTTTCACAATCAAGCTACCACCACACATTAGCAATATTGAGTTATCTTTTGGTTGAGGTCAATGGAGACCATGTATTTGTTACATTTTTGTTGCTGTGATGAAACACTGTGGCCAGGGTAAGACATCAAAGAGATAGTTTCTTAGGGCTTATGGTTGAAGAGGGATCAGAGGTCTTCATGGCGGAAGGGTATGACAGCAAGAGCAGGAAGCTGAGCTTGTGTCTTAAAATGCAGGGATGGAGCAGAAAGTGATCAGTAAGTGGGGCAAAACTATAAGTCCTCAAACCCTGCTTAGTAGTGTATTTCTTCCAGCAAAGACCCACCTCCCGAAGATTCCTCAGTCTTTCTAAAGAGCACCATCAAGCAGTGACCAGCTGTTCAATTTCTTGAGCCTATGGGAAACATTTTTAATCAAACCACTACATTTTTACTCCATGACCCAGGGTGATACCACAATGCAAATTGCATCTAGTCCAACTTTAAAATTCTCCATAGTTTCTTATTGTCAACACTGGTTTAAAGGTCTAAAGTCTCTTTGAGACTTAAGGCAATCAATCTCCTCCTCCTCTTCTTCATCCTCCTCCCCCTTTTCTTTCTCCTCAAACTTCTTCTTCTTTTTTGTCAGGATCTCACTATTTAGTCCTTGCTGTCCTGAAACTCTCTATGTAGGCCAGGCTGGCCTGCCTCTACCTCCTGAATGATGAGATTAAAGGCGTGTACCACAGTGCCCAGAGATTGAAGACAATCCCTTCATTGTAACCATTTGTAAAATAAAAAACCAAATTTCCAACATACAAAAGGCACAAAATATGCGTTATTATTCCAAGAGGAAGAGATGGAGGCAAAATAAGGGAATGGTAACCAAAGTAAAATTGGAATCTAGCAAGTGAAACACCAAAGCTCTTAGCTCCGATTCTGGTACCAAGCGGTGTGGATGGCTCTTCCCCTTCAGCTTTGCTACCTACAAGGCATATCTTGCTCTTGGGCTGGTTCCATGCCCTGTATTCAGCCCTCCTTGGCAGATATCCCATGGCTTTGGCATCCCTAACATGTTCAGATCTCCACTGAAATCCAGGCTTCACTTTCACCGCTTTATGTCATGGCCTGTCTGGGCCTTTACATAGGAACTCTCTTGCCATACACTGCCTGGCCTCAGTGGTTCTCTCCAACTGTGGAAGAATCCATGACTCGTTCACTCTTGTATCTGCCCATATTTCTAAAGTCAGCATTATGTAGGTGACACTGCCAAGTTCAATTGCCAGTTTAGGGTGGATCCTGGCATACTTGAATCATATTAGCAGCAGCTTTAAAAATGCTTATTTTATTTTATTTATGGTATTCAAATGGGTGTTTTGTCTGTATGTTTGTCTGTGTACCACAGGTGTGCCTGCTGCCCACCGAGGCCAGAAGAGCTGTCATGTAGATGCTGGGAATTAACACCCCTACTCACCCTGAAGTCCCCTGGAAGAACAGCTCTTAACTCTCTTAACCCTGGAGCAATTTCCCCAGCAGCAGCTAGTCTCTTCAACCGATTTCTAGAGATAAAACTCTAGAAGCTGCCCCTCACCAGTAGGAAGTTTACCTGGGTAAGGCCTGGCCCTAAGGCCATCCTTCCCATCATTCCAGTGCAAAGAAGGTTTTTCTTAAAGACACGGATGTTTTTAGCAGTTGCAGCCCCGCTCTCAGCACAGACATTGGCTGTAACATGAAGCTTCCCAGTGTTATGTTTCTCTTCAAACTGTACACTGTGTATTCCTTTCTGCCCCTCTGGTGCTTTCTCCATGTATAAATCCAAGCTCATCCCATGACGGAGACCCATTCTTCATAGATGGTGCCTTTTATGTCCTCAGTTTTTAGAAAGAGGAAAGCTACTCCTTTCGTCCTGATTTATCGGGTTTATTAAACATATTTGTAAAGATAGAGCACCCGTGACTTAGTCCTTCTTGAAGGTTCTACCCTTTAAGACCGTCCGATGGCTGTTTGGTTCCAAATATGAACTGTTTGGGTTAAGTGAGCACAGATGTTCTAATCATAGCATAGACACTGTTTAGAAATCCAGCTGTCAAGAGGCAAAGAGAGAACAAATAGGATGTTTCCCTTAATCTAGGAGAGATGTGAGCATGTTATGTTGATGTGCAAATGAGTGTCTGTCTACATCTGGAAGAATAAGGAGGACTAGTAAGAGGCCAGTGGACAAGGATGAGGAGACAAAGAGGTAGAGAGCTCTTTTAGTCTCTCTGTGTATGTATGGTGTACGTATATGTATGTGCTCATGTGTGTGTGCGCACATGTTTATGGATGTGTCCACCACGTGCTGGTGTGTGGAGGCCACACTTCAACACTGGGTGTGTCTTCTGTCACTCACCACCTTATTTTTTTGAGACAGAGTTTTTCACTAAACCTAGAACTCTATTTTGGCTAGGCTAGCTGACCAGTAAGCCCCAGATGTCCTTCTGTCCCTGTCTTCCCCGTGTTGGAAATAGAAAGTTACTGTGCACAGCCTGATATTTTACTTGGTTTCTAGGGAATTCCAGCTCAGGTTCTCAAGCATGTTCAGCAAGTACTTACTTACTTACTGAGCTGTCGCCTCAGCCTGGAGCATTCTTTGAACGTGCTAAAACAGACAGGAAGGAGAACCTCAGAGCGCCTCCTCAGACTACTGCACAGTGCCTTCGAAGTGTGCCCTCTGTTCTCACAAACCAGAAGCAGTACCACAAACAATGCTTACTTTCAGAAGACCTGACCTCAGACTCCTGGGAACCTTCGTAGGAACGAATCTCCTTAAGCCCGAAGTGTCCTTCAAGCCTGAGAAAAGATTCGGAAGTTGTGTTCTCCTCAAACAGAATCTTTCATATAGAGGGAAGGACTTTGTTGTTGTTGTTTTTGTTTGTTTGTTTGTTTGTTTTGTTTTAGAAAACCAGGAGTTCTGCATATTCACCGACTCAGGATGACAAAGTAAAGTCAGATTGCTCATTGCGCAGGGGACAAAATGAAGACTGTGACCGTTTGAGTGTGGAACATGAACTCTTGGTCTTCAAGCAGTGGCACTGCTTCGGGACCTTGTGCATCCTTCGTTTGTACTCAGCGTGTGGGTCACAACCATTGGAGAGCAAGCATTTCTACTGGTCTTAGGAAGTGAGACACCACTTAGTAGCAAAATTACTGTTATGAAGTTGCAATGAAAATAAATGTATGGTTGGGACGTCCTAAGACCATTGTAGCCGGGCGGTGGTGGCGCACGCCTTTAATCCCAGCACTTGGGAGGCAGAGGCAGGCAGATTTTTGAGTTCGAGGATAGCCTGGTCTACGAGTGAGCTCTAGGACAGCCAGGGCTACACAGAGAAACCCTGTCTCGAAAAACCAAAAAAAAAAAAAAAAAAAAAAGATCATTGTAAATATATGTTCCGGATGGTTGCGACCCACAGGTTGGGTGAGGCCTAGTCGAGGGAAGTGGAGCGTTAGGGGACAGGCCTTGAGGGTTACAACCCACCTTACTTCCTGCCTGAATACGTTTTTCTGATTTGCCGAGCTTCAAACTTCCACTGCTGCCGCGCCCTCCCCACTATGATGACCTGTATCCCTCGGATTCCAAGCCAAATAAACACCTGCTTCTTAGAGTGGCTTTCATTAGGTGTTCTGTCTCAGCCAGGAAGAAGTACCTAATACAGGAACTGAGATTTCTGACTGTTGAGCCTCAGGTCTAGGGCCTAGGCCTGACACTCTATGAAAAAGTCATTTTCCCCCTAATTTGCTCAGATGCTACTTGGACTAGAAGCAGTCCTGGACAGGCTTAGAAGGTCAGTCCTATTGTTAGTTCTCCCTGGCTTAAATGAAGGAAACCCCTCATGTCTAAGGTCTTAGTCTCATGTTCTCAAACATATGAAATGGCATTTCATATCCACAGTCTAGAAAGGACTTCCTTTGTGTGCATGTGTTGTTGTTTGTTTGAGACAGGGTTTCTCTGTGTAGCCCTGGTTATCCTGGAACTCACTATGTAGACCAGGCTGAACTTGCACTCAAAGATCGCCCTTTCTCTGCCTCCCAGTTGCTGAGATTAAAGGTGTGTGCTCTTTTAAACTCTTCAAACTGCCCGGCTAGGAAGGACTTCTTTTTTTTCTTCCTTTAAGATACTATCTTTATTGAATATTTGGGGATTTTATGCAATGTACCCCGATCACACTTACTTCCAAGTCCTCTCAGGTCTGTCCCTCATCATTGTGAACCCCCCTTTCAAAAAAAGAAGGAAAAAAAAATCTAATTTGTGTTGTTTATATTCTCGCCAGAGCATGGTTAAATGCCCAGTGGCCAGCTCCTTGAAGAAAACTGAGTTCTTCCTCCTTCTCACCCCCACCAGAAGCTACGAACTACAGAAAGCTACTCTTCAGTATCCTTACCACACTTTTTAAGGGTTCTCTTTGATAGCTTCCTCTCTAGGCTGTTACTTCTTTCAGGTTTGGGTTGGGGTAGGGGTAGGGGTCATTACAGAAGCCTTCTATGTCTCTCTTTCTCAACTGAGAATCTGCAGTCATTGATACCACTGCAAAAGTAGCTTCCGTGCCCTTTACAGTCAGAGGGAGCATGGATCAAGAACTTCCACGTGGTTCCTGGTGATAACACAGACCACAGACATCCACATGGCCTCTGGTATCAATGTATGCCACGGACCTTAGCATGGTCTCCCATGACAGTACAGACCACGGACATCAACACAGCCCTCTGCTGCAGCACGGGCCATAGACACCATCATGATCCTTGGCTGCAGCATGGGCCAGGACACCCATGTAGCCTTGGAGGCAACATGGGGCAAGGATATGAATACAGTCCCTGGCAGCAACCTGGGCCATGGAGATCAGCGTGGCTTCGGATGGCAGCACAGACCATGGACATTCTCATGACTTTTGGTGGTAACGTGGATGATAGACATTAACATGACCTTAGGAAGAACTTCTTAAAAGGGTATTTTTTTTTTGTAGCTAGTTTATTACCAAGGAATTGTCCTTAGATGAGTCACACAAGAGGCAATATGAAAATACGAATATTATGGGGGAAAATCTATAAAACTCAATAGAAACCAGAAGGGATATGATGGAATATTCTGGAGGTGACATTTTAAATCTGGAGAGGATACTATGACAATCATTGGCCAACTGGCATAGTCTGAGGACAGTTATTTAGAAAGCAGTACAACCACAGGCATCAGCAACTATAAACACATTCCTATATATTTTTTTATCCCTTGCACACTTATCTCATGTCTGAAACTGTATTTCATAAAATTAATCCAATGAATGAAAAAGCTATCTATATGATGTTAAGTGCAACCCTATCTATAATATTAGATCATAAGATGAATTCAAGAAATACTTCAGCCTCTGCCTCCCTTGTGCTGAAAGTAAAGGTGTTCTCCATCGTATTTAGCAGGGGGTGAAGTGGGGGTGTCATGTGACTTGATCCTCCTACCACACTGTAGGTAGAGGCAGGTAGATCTCTTTGCAGATTGTTCCAGACCAGCCAGTGCCACATAAGTGAGACCTTGTCTCAAATTTTTTCAATCTTATTTATTAGTACTGCTAGTAAAATATTTACTATTTATCAAGACGATAGAGTGTCTCATACTTTTCCTTTGATGAGCATGCAGATAATCTTCCTGTTTAATTAGTGTGGCAGTGTCTAAAGATTTTTGCTACCTTTTCCTAAGGTTTCACTTCCTCCACTTTAAAATTTGAATGTGTATTGGAATTTAACAGTAGTTACATAAGCACTATTAAAATTTATATCAATTTTACTTTGATCTACAATTATAGGGCCACAAAGTGTGTTCTACATAGAATGCATAAACTAAATTCTACTTGCTCATAACCTATCATTTTTCTAAAATTCCTCCACATTCAATTTTCAGGTTCTCTATTCGTATCTATCTGCTGGTCAGTGAAATTTCTTACTAATCAAACCTAGATGTGTGGACCTAACCTGGTCTCATAGTCATCCAGTCTCGGTTAGGCTTCTCCTGTCCTGTCCTGTTCTCTTCTGCTCTTCACACTGTCTTTCTTTCACATTTGTTTCTTTTTTTCCAAACTATTATTCATGGTTTCTAATTACAGACGAGGCTTTCTCCTCTTTCCATGGCCCAAAGCATTTATTTTTATAATATAAACAAAAGCAGGGGTGTGATGACTGGTAAATCATCTGTGTTCAGTTTGGCATCTTGAGCTAACTCCAATGTGTTTGCTGTTGTGTTCCGGGAAATTTCCCTCTGGTCATCTTTCAGTCTGCCTTATGAGTTTCTTCTTTCTTTCTTTCTTTCTTCTTTTTTTAAATTAACAGTAGTTCTTTTTGTTAACGGTTTTGAGTTTTTAAGTAGACAGTGATGTCACATGCAAATAGCAATATGTTTTCCTTTCTTGAAGCTATATTTTTTCACTATATTATTTCACTAGCTAGAGAGTTCAGACTCTTAAATGCTTATAGTACTGGATTATGATGCTAATGCAGATCATTCTTTCACCATGTATACACATGTGGCATCGATGTCTATATAGATGTCCTTATCATGCTTGGGTTATGTTTTTGTTCTTTTTACTTCTACATTATGGATTGGATATGAAATTCTCCCAAACACCATGTCCCTAAAGTACTGAGCCTTAGCTGATCTGCTATTAGGATATGTTTGTCTTACAAAGAGTCTGACCTCATCAGTGAGTTAGTTCATGAATGAGTTTATTATTGGATAGGCTTTTGGATGCTGATGCTTGCTTATGAGTTAGGACCTACTTGAAGAAAGTGAGACCTTAGGGTGTCTCTCCTTCTCTTCCCTTGGCCTCTCTCCTTTGATTTTTCTGCATAATGAAGTGACTGGCTTTGTCTCACCATATGCTCCCTGCTATGAAGTTCTGTCCTAAAACAGGCTCAGAAATAAAATAACCAAGTGACCTCGGACTTGAATGCTCTGAAGCCATAAAACAGAAGAACAACATCCCTAGATGTCGTCCTTTAGATTTCTCTTCTCAGGACCAGCCTAGATAAAGCAAAATGTCTTCGTAGTTGGGCATGGTGATGCATTGCTGTGATCCCAGCACTCCAAAGACTGAAGCAAAAGGATGGAGGGTTTAAGAACTGACTGGGCTGTATGAAAAACTGTGGATCTAAAAAGGAAAGGAAAGAAAAAGAAAGGAAAGGAAAATCCATCTTTATTACTCTTCAAAATATAATTCTTCCTCAAGAATGGAAGTTTGCCAAGATTCCATGTCCTGGTCTAGGTGCCAAGGACATGCTGTAACCACTGGAAACGATGAAACCAACAAGTAGCAACCATGACACCAGTGTTGCCAATTTCACCAACAGTGCTGCCCGTTACACCAACCACACACTGCCCGTTACACCAACAGCACCACACGGCAGACTAGATACCAGGACTTCTCATCACGTCAGCAATTTTCTCTCTTTTTTTTTTTTTGGTTTTTTGAGACAGGGTTTCTCTGTGTAGTCCTGGCTGTCCTGGAACTCACTCTGTAGACCAGGCTGGCCTCGAACTCAGAAATCTGCCTGCCTCTGCCTCCCAAGTGCTGGGATTAAAGGCCTGCGCCACCACCGCCTGGCTGGGGCAATTTTCTCTAAATGTGGTTCTTGCCCCATCTACCCACTTTGATTATTTGTTCTTTTAAAAGGGATTTGATTCTGAAGTATTTCATATACACATTTGTCCTTAATGCTAATTTTTTTGTTTTTGTTTTGTTTTTTCGAGGCAGGGTTTCTCTGTGTAGTCTTGGCTGTCCTGGAACTCACTCTGTAGACCAGGCTGGCCTCGAATTCAGAAATCCGCCTGCCTCTGCCTCCCAAACGCTGGGGTTAAAGGCGTGCTCCACCACCACCCGGCATGCTAAATTCTTAGAACTAAGTCCCAGGATGTCCAACAGCTACGGGCAAATGCTTTTCTTGTGGACACTGTTTGATGAATGTGCCCAATTAACTCCTATACTCACAACTATTTCCACAAAGTTCACCGTGGAATTTTCTAACTAAACATAAGGTTAGTGGATTATGCATGTGTGTGTTGGGGGGTGGGTAACTAGTTTCTCCTCCCACTTCACCAAAGCTAAACTACCTTGCCGTGAGTTTGTGATTAGAAAGACCTTTCTTTGTGTTCAACCCAGTATTTAAGACCTCCAGGTAAAAAAAATAAGCCTCCGAAATAAACTATATAGGCAAGGTTTCCAAATTAGGAAAAATTTCAGAATACTCTTGTTGCTTGGTGCTTTGCTCACTGGAGAAAAATCTTGCTGTGACCTCGGGGACAGGGAGGAAGTGGTGGTGGCTGGGATTGGGGAAGGTTGGTATGGTGGCTCACATTCAGGAGTCTGCATCACCTTCATCATCTGGGTTGGTGACAATCACATTCACAGATTCCTTCTACGAGGAGAACCTGTTCATAGTGAGTTAGTTCTCAGGGTTGTAGTCATGTACCCCATTTTGTCTCCCACACCTCATACCAGAAGACCTGATTGGTTAGGTGTAGTAATATATGCCTACACTCTCAGCATGCTGGAAGATTTCAGCAACACTGAGACTTGTCTTGACTATGGAGGAGTTTTCAGGCCAGCCAAGGCTCCACAGTGAGATTCTGTCTCAAAGGGGATAGAGCTGACAAAAAAATACCGGTGGCACAGGAAACCCACCCTTAGAAGGGCAAGGGAAACTTTAAAGCTCTGTCTTTCTCGTCAAGCAGTTCTCTCTACTTTAGCTTTCTCCTCAAGAAGGGCTTGATGGAACTGCCACAGGAAGTTCCTGGTGCCGGAAGGGAATGTCTAGATCTCTCTGCTCTCCTGACAAGAGACATGGCTCCCTTCTGTCTAATCAGACGCTTATAAGAAATGAGCAGTTAGGCTGGGTGGACTTCCTCCCATGTGTCCACCTGACTGTCAAATTAGTTATGGTGATGGAATCACTCTTAACCTTTGTTCAGTTTCTCAGGTAATGAAAGAACAAAACAGAAAAGGAGAGAACACGTCATAGGGAACGAGACCACAACGTGGCTCCGTTGGTAAAGTGTTTGTGGTAGAAGCATGAGGACATGAGTTGAATCCTCAGAACTCAAGTAAAACGCTGGGCATGGTTGTGCAGCTCTCTAATCCTAGTAATGGAGAGCCAGAAACAGATGGGTCCCAAAACTCCTGACTGGCCAGTCTACCCAAATTGATGACTTCTATGCTCAGTGAGAGACTCTGTCTCCACAACTTAAGGTAGAGAAGAAATTGAAGATATTGACCTCCACGGGCATGTGTACACTATAGTCAAACTCGGACGTGCCAGAAGTCACTTAAGTCACTTACAAAGGTTTTCTTCCTAGATTCATCTGGGCCTGGAAGCGTTCTTCAGAACCCAGTGCACTGAGTAGCTTTTGTGCACTGGTTCTCAACCTGTGGCTTCTTTGGGGGTCAAAAAGACTCTTTCACAGGGGTGGAATATCAGATATCCTGCATGTCAGATGTTTACACTACGATTCATAACAGGGAACCAGGAAGGGAAGTAGGGATTAACCTCTGAAATGCCTCTGGTAGGTCAAAGAGAGTCAGGGGAGCTGGGTATTGGTTCACTAACTGCTCTAAAGGACATCAGTTTGGATGGTTAGCAGGGGGGAGACATCAGGAGGCCTGGTTCGATCTCATAAGAAAAGAAAATATTGTAGTTTAAATGAAGGGAGAGAAGGGGAGGAAATGAGAAATTTGCTGCAAGCTCACAAGGGCTTGCTCTGGAAGCAGCTTGCTTGTACTGTCGGAAGCTAATGGTGCCTTTGAGGAACATGGAGTTCAAAAGGGAGTGGAGAGGGAGGAGGAAGAAGGGATGAGGGAGAGTGGTCATCCTTGAAGAACTCTGAGACACCTCAAAGAGTCAGCTGGGGAGTTACGATCAGATTCAAGCACAGTCTTTTTCAGTTTAGGAAGACATGGAAAGATACTTTCGTTATTGCTAAATGTGACTGAATTATTCATGTCTGCTCTAGGAGAGGCGTGTTAGCCTATGCCTGATAAACTCTGTCACTAAATTCTTCAATGTGTTTGAAATATGTACAAACGGTTTAAAAAAAATTAAAGAGAATTTAGCTATCCCATGGCCTTATATCTTCAGATTTTCACTGTATTATGAGGACTCTATAATCATAAGTTTGCAGAATATTTTCAATTTATGTCTCCACATTAAAAAAATCAAAGGCTTAGATTGGCTATGTGATAAGGCATTCTCTCCATAGAGGAAAGAAAGAATGAAGGATCCCGGAGGTGATTGCCGGAACAATGATTTTTGAGTGAATTTTGTTTTAATTACTGTTTTATTTAATTGCAAGTGGGTCCTGGTGGGGGCAGGGCGGGAAGAGACACCAACAAAAGAAATAATTGTTCAAAGAATTCCATCTGCACTGCATTCTCCATCAGAAAGTTCTCATTAAAAAATGTGCTCCTTTAAAAGTAACTCAAAGCAGCTGATGAAACATAGGAGCATGGAAAGTTTCAAATCCCTGTGCAAATTAGGATTCATCAAGGAGCGTTTGTCAGAGAATTGACAAAGAATGGCAAAGTGTCTGTCGCTTCTCCTATCCATGGGCTGGCTCCCACACTCAAATTTAGACCCTGGCGAGTTTTATTTCCATAGGTGGGGATTTGCTGGTTGCAATGCTTTTGATGTTTCTAGAGCATTAGTGCTATTTGACTTTTCCCTTTAGCAGGGCCTCCAGATCTTGTGTTTTTCTGATTGGGGGGTTAGGGCAGGTGGTGGGCAGCTAAAGGGGAAAAAAACCAGCAGCAGAGAGCTCTTTAAAGGGTGTGAACGTCACGAAACCCATCTGATGCCCGCCCCTCTGAGAAAGGTTAGCACATGTGGTATGAGCGTGCCATGTCAGAGGCACAGATGAACATACTTGTACCTTTCCACATGCAGTGTCAGTATTTATTGAACGATGACAATCCCAGCGATTTCAATCCCGCCTACATTGCTAATCCGACGGGTTCAAATGCGGGTTCTTCTATTCCAATCCGAATTATTAACTTTAGCTCTCCTGTTACACAGCACAGAGAAACATGTGCGCAAAAGGCGGTTTACAGAAGGAACGCAGGTTGAAGAGGATGCAGGGGTTCAAGAGGTTTTAGAAAATGGGCTGATAGAAATGCCAGGTAGGAATGAGGTAGTGAGCGCACACCAGTCCCAGGGAAGAAGCTGTTGTTGCTTTTGAGACCCAGCTGTGGGACAGTCTGTGTTGAGAGGTAAAATGGAGCCGGGGCGGTGGTGGTGCACGCCTTTAATCCCAGCACTTGGGAGGGCAGAGGCACGTGGATTTCTGAGTTCGAGGCTAGCCTGGTCTACAGAGTGAGTTCCAGGACAGCCAGGGCTACACAGAGAAACCCTGTCTCGGGAAAAAAACCCCAAATAAACAACAAAAAAAAGGCGAGAGGTAAGATGGAGCCACCTACAGAGATGAAGGTCCAGAAGGTCGAGAAGATTCTGCAGCAAGAGAACCATGAGATGAGTGGTCACTGCATGGGGATAGCCATGGAGGTGAGTATCTGGCAGTAGCATGGGATGGTGCATTTTTATATATGTCACGCAAGAGAGATCAAACTGAGCTGAAACTCCGGGTACTGGAAGTTCTCTGCCTGTTTACCCTTCAGGTACACACACATGCACACACCAGGTATTAGATACTATGTTGTCCCTTGCAGTGTTAAATACAGATGTTTTATGGAATCCAGGAGAGGGAGTTATACTTTTTGCTTGATCTGGTGTATCCAGTACATGATTGGGCTTGGTTTCTCTGGTATGATTTTAATATGTTCATGTGGCCCTGCAGTCTCCACTCACCTCAATCAATGTACAGCGTTAGTCCTATTCTGCCTGCTCCCAAGAATAAGTCATTTTTCAGCCTGTGCTACGAAAGTGGTGCCAGGCAAATGGCATTGTTTGTGGGTTCACCCAGAAGCACCGTCATTCTTTAGCCTCAAAACGGAGTCAAAAGCTGCTTGTAAAATGGAGTCTCAGGGCAAGGCACAACCTAGAAAACCACTGTTTTACACCATATGGAGTAACTAATAGCAGGCTGATCTCAACAGTGTAGATAACAGCAATTTCAAAATGATCCCCAAACACCATCTAGGTGTTTTTGAAGTCATGAAAAAAATCAGGCCTTACCTGAAAGGCCTCTAGGGCAAATATTAAAAAAAAAAATGAGACCAGATTAACGATTGAACTACTACATGGCCTGGCCGTCTTTCTGCTGGATGTATATCCAAGAGAAGAGGAATTTCTATCTCAGAAAGAAGTGTGCCTGTTTTCTGTCCTTGTAGCACTGTCTGCAGTAGTGAAGGTATGGGGACAGCCTGAGTGTTCATCAGTGGGATAGATAGATAAAGAAACTATAGCATGCACACACACTCATGTGCACATGCACATGCATGCACCCACACACGTACATACACGTACCTGCACAAGCAAATGCACACACATACCTGCACACACACCCCTCCACACACACACACTTAAGCTTTAAAACAAATGAAATTTTACTGTTTGCACAATATAGGTAGGCCTGGAGGATATTTTGATCAGTGAAATTAGCCAGACACTGAAAGAAAAACAATACGCAATCTTATGTGTGGAATCACTAAGTTCAAATACATTGAGATGGAGAAGAAAAGGGTGTCCATGAGAGGAGAGTTGGAGGAAAGGGGTAGGGGTGGGGGGATGTGACCCAGAGGACACAAAAGAGCAAGTTAGTAAGAGGAACAAGTGTACAGACTCAACATACAGTATGAGTCCCACAGGCGATAAAAGTGTTCTGGAGCCGTGAGACTTGTTAAACAATTAGATTCTAGCTGTCCTTGCCACAAAACCTGCTCGAAAAAAGGACAGAGATTTGAGATGATGGATATGTTAATTTGCTTCACTATAGTAGCCGGTTCATTTTTTATACATTTACTACAGCATTGTCTTACATACCTTAAATATGTGTGATAAAATTTATTAAAACCAAAGAAAAACAACTAGAATCTGGTGCTATTGGTGAAGATGAGAGCAGGAGATGGAAATGACATGAAGCTGACACTGGCATTCAGATTCAGATTTGGCCTATGTCATCTCCAGAAGAGAAAAAGGTGGCTGCCTTCTCAATGTCTTCACTGCACAGCTGTTAAGGGCAGATATGAATTGCCAAGGCCTGGAAATCCTTATCTTAAGGTCATAAGTAGTTTACTGAGGGGCAAGGTATGTGTGTGTATGTGTGTGTGTATACACATGTATATATATGTATATATATACATATATATATATGTGTGTGTGTGTGTATACATATGTGTATATATATATGTGTGTGTGTATACATATGTGTATATATATGTGTGTGTGTACATATATATATACATATATATATATGTGTGTGTGTATACATATGTGTATATATGTGTGTGTGTGTATACATATGTGTGTATATATATATGTATACACACACACACACATATATATATATGTGTGTGTGTGTGTGTGTGTGTACATACGTACACCAGTGCAGCTTCTATAATAAAGAACCAAGAACAGGATAATTACCTGAAGCTCTCCAGCATCTAGAAACATTGTTTGATATATATTAAGTCAACGCTTGAAGAAGGTACTTATTTGTTAGCAAGCAAAAGAAAAGTCAAACAATACTGGCCTACTGAAGGGATTATTTGTTTTATTTCCCAGAAATCCCAGAGTTTGTTGTCCCTGGCTGGGACCATCCAGGACTCATGATCTGTGATTTTGCCTTGTGTTCTTCAGTCTTAGGTGTAGTTGTTGCCCTTTCAAAGATTACTTCTGAAAGGCAAGGTGGAGAAGGAGGAGGAGCTGGGATTGGTGAGACATACTTGTAATCCTGGCCTTGAAGCTGAGATTGGAGAATTGCCAAGTTTAATGTCAGCCGGTAGAACAATATTTTGCATTTCAAAATGGAAAGAAAAGGAGGGGGAGGAGGAAGAGGAAGAGAAAGATGAGAAGAAAGAAAAGGAGAGAGGAGAGAAGGAGGCAGAGGAGAGGGCACGGAGGAGGGAGAGAAGGAGGGAGAGGGAGAGGGAGAGAGGAGGGAGAAGAGGGAGAGGGAAGGGAAGAGGACATTAAAGGTATATGCCTAAAAGAAACAGAGGGTTCTCAGAAACTTGACATATTCCCCTCTTTTTGATATCCACCAGAAGAGAGTCACTGGGCAATCTCTAGTTTAGGGAAGGAAGCTTAGAGATTAAGCATGCTACCTGGGCCCATTTTTATTCTGGAAAAATCTAAAGTTCTGTAAGAAAATTTAAAGTTCTGTAAGGGGCCGGGGAGATGAGCTGGCTCAATGGTTCAGAGTCGTGTCTGCTTTTCCAGGGGAGCAGGGCTCAGTTTCTAGCATCTACAAGACAGCTCAACTGTCTGCAACTCCAGGTCCAGGGGAGCTGGCACCCTCACACAGGCAAAACGCCAATGCATATGGAGGTAAATAAATATCTAACAGCAAAAAAGAAAGAACAATAAAAGTAGAATTGATACCAAGTGCGTAACTAACTGCACTTGTCACCGTGGGCTGACTCTGATTTTTAAGGAAAAGAAATTGAGGCTCCAAAGATGTGAAAGGGCTTGTTCCATTTGTCACAAAACCAGTGAATGGCAGAGTCAGAGTGAAAATCCAGGAGCGGGTGAACCCGTGGTTTTCATTCTGAATCCAGTGCTGCCGAGCGGCAGTTCAAATAACAACAGATAGCCTGGAAGTAAAGTGGGAATAGACTGGAAGAGTTTCAGGAGGTAAAGGTCAGAGAGTAGAACGAGTCGCAGGGGAAGACAGTTTCTACTGCTGGAGATATCTGGGTGCATGGACGCTGACAATCAGAGAGCCATGCAAGGGGGGAATGGGTGCTCAGCCTGGGGTGGGCGAGCAGGTGGGATGCCAGCCTTACATGTTGCCTCAAACGAGCACATACCTCTAAAACGGAATTTTTCCTTGCCTGTTTCCTAAGCTGTTTTACTCCCTGCCTTTCCCCACATCATCGTTTAAACGCTCACCCAGATGGGCAGTTGTTTTAAGTAGGAGTTCTGTTAAGGGTTTGCCCCCAAATCTCTCCCAAGTCCCTTACCTTCATCGCCACAGCATCTTGCTAATGCAGCTTGCCCTCCCCCATCTTTGTGCTGGAGAATTAAAATAGCCACCAAGTAGGTCTTATTGCATCACCTACCCCAACACTCCTAGTAACTTCTCCATTTGAGTAGGGCCTTTAGGACCTTAAACCCTGTAAATCAGACCGCAGCTCAGCGGCTGCTTAAGCCCCCTGGTGCTTTTCACTGTACTTAGAACTGAGCCCAGCTGTGTTTTGGCTTAGACTCTGCTTGTGACCCTGCCTTTTCAGTCTGCCCCTTGAGTCTTTTGTCACTCTTGGAATCCAATTACAGTAGCTCTTTACCGTCTTGGGGTGCCTTCTTCCCCCTTCTTCTCTCCTGATTCTGCAACTTTGTAAACATTATCTCCTCTGGCAGGCTTCCCTAGGTGGGCTCTCTAAATCTAATCCCTTTTGTTCTCCATCAGAACACAATTTGTTTCCCCAAGTTCGAAGATGAAGATCGCTGTTTTCTCTAATATAACGATGTGTTTGCTGACCTGTGTCTGTCTGTCTGGGCAGGGGTTGTATTTATATATCCATTTCCACAGAATAGGTGCTGCTTTCTCTAGGATGGATGAATGAACAGATGTCAAGATTGACTTAGGAAAATCTCAAAAGTTAGTTGCAAGCTCAACTAGAGACAAAGCTTCTTAAACCAATGTTTGGCAAAGGGGACCGGTTTTCTGTCTGAATCAACTCCGAAGGACAGATGGGGTGAGTCCCTGGAGATCTTCTGAGGGACTGAAGACTTCATGATGATTCAATCAGGTTGCTAAGGGAATGCTTTCATGGATTTAACCAGTATGCATCCACAGGACAGAATTCTGATGGTGACTGGCAATTTCTATTCCCCAAGGAACTTTGGAAAACATGGCCTTAAGTGGCCTCAGGTGAGAGCTCTGCTTCAGTGTCTCCCAGCTCATACTAGCTTCCCTCCAGTGCTACTGTTTAACCTGTTCTGCCTGCTCAGAACCAGTCATTCCTTTCTATCAGGGTCTTTATAACCGTATGCAGGCTTTTCTCAGTATCAGAAAATGCGATCGCTCAAACATTACATTACAAATAGTATGAATCAGTTGCTATTTATAGAACTCCTCTCAAATAAATTGTTTTCAACTAGTGAGTTGCGGCCCCCTTGGGGTCACATATCAGCTATCCTGCGTATCAGATATTTGCACTGTGATTCATAACAGTAGCAAATGTACAGCTATGAAATAGTAATGAAATAATTCTATAGTTGTGGGTCACCACAACATGAGGAATTGTATTAAAGTGTCACAGCATTAGGAAGGTTGAGAACTGTCCCTCTCATATATGTTGCAAGAAACTGCCTGCTTATGTGAACTCTGATTCTGGGTACTTTATCAACAATAAGAATAAGATAGCCACTGATTTTTGGTGCTTTCTATACAGAATGCATCATGGCAATTCCCTTAAATAATCAACGCGGCCTTTGTCCTACATGAGGTAGTGGGGGGTATACAGAATGTAGCAAACACTGGGATACCTGCTGGAACACCCAAGGCTTTCATTGTTTTGAATGGACATGGTCAAGGTTGTTTCCAGGGTAAGATTATTCAAAGATTCAGTCAAGGACCTGTCACCATAGTCTAGGGTCTCAGAATACGACTGTAGGTCACCTGAATCTTGTGTCACCTGGCAAAAGAAAAGAGAGAGGATATGAGGAATCACTGAAAAGCTTAAAGTTCAAGCCTTTACCTCTCTGCCATTGACCAGAAATCAATTTTATAGCTCCATCTAAATGCTAGAAGTCTATGACCAGAAATCAACTCCATGGTTCCATGTAAATGATAGGAATCTAGGAAGTACTTCCCCCTACAACTAGGAGAAGAAATGATTTTTACCCATTTGGTTTCTGTTGAGTGACTTCTCGTAAAATATGCAAATGCAAATCTGGGACTCAAGCTCCCACCAGTTGGACTCTAAGGCTGAGCTGTTAACCGCGAGTCTATAGCCCCTCCCCCTATGTTTTTGGTTTGTTTTGTTTCATCCCGTGCTTAGCTACATCCTGACGAGAAGGTTATGATTACTTTTTGTAGAAGACTGAGGGCCAGGTCGAAATGTCTTCTCTAAAGGGACAGTAAAATGGACTCTGTGATACTTCCTGTGTGAAGCCTATTCACGTCATCAGCTCGGAGGGCACTGTTCCTGCTTAAGCAACTCCTGCGGACACCACCCGGGGAAACCACACTAGATCTTATTCTGTGGCAGACTGCTTGCGAAACTCTCTCGGCTGGATGCCCTTCAACAGCACAGTCTGCTCCCCATTGTGGTTTGGAGAGATCAGTCAGTGTTAATAGGCATAATTTCATTCTGTGAGCTCAGGTGTGTAGGAAAAGTCATTTTTTTTTCACCTCAAATTGCCACATTGAATTAAGTCCCATTTAAGTGTCAATATTTCTGGATGCAGGAGCTTATTGAGGAAATTCTGCAATTATTACTGGTCGTACTAGAAATACTCACATATTTGGTATTGCCTATGTATGTGTGAACTCTAGTTCAAGAGGAACTAATGTCCTCTTTCTGGTCCCTTGGGCACTTGCACACATGTGAGACACACGCATAAATAAAAATACATTTAAAGAAAAGTTTGCACTTCATTAGCGACATGCAAAAGACCAGGAAGAGAAGGGGGTTGCACATGCAATATCAGGAAAGCAAATGTATTATAGTGGCTGTTTCCAGGAGTCGCTTCTAAGCCGTGGTCTCCTTGTCATGTGCTTAGAGACAGAGATTCGTGTGAGTGTAGAAGACTGCAGAGCACTTTGTTACTGAGGTAAAGTCCCAATCAAAACTGCATCGATGTTAGCTGTTTTAGGATGGATGGAAACACTGTGAAGGGAAACCTGGACCCAATAATAAGGACAGGGGAGGAACATCTTATTTCCCACCTGGAGAGAAAAAGTTGGATTATCGTATTGAGCTTATAGTCTTTGTCTCATCATAATGAGTGTGGAGAAAAGCAAATTTGGAATACAATCTGCATGAATTTATATCGTAAATTTCTCAATCAATTTACTTTCTTTCCCCTTTTATAGACATTTTCGCACATCGCAATGATACGTAATAAAAATCTATGTCCCAAAAAGTCTACAGAGATTTTCAGCAAAAATAAAATAAAAATTTTAAGGGCTGAGAATGGACTGTTTCATAGATTCGTTTGAGACATAACTTCTTTCTTAGTGGGACACAAATTAATGATGCATTTTACAACCAGTGGCGTCTTCGTATCAACAAAATAGCTGACTGAGTTCTCATTCCTTTGTGTAATGAAAATTAAATTTCAGTCAGCTCAGCAGCTCAGTTCTTCACCCCCACCCTAGCCCCACCCCCACCCAGACACAGGAGCTCTCTGAGGCTGTTAAGGCTGGCCAATGTTTTCTCATCTCTAACTTCCGGCTCCCAGTTTTTCTTCTCCTCCATGACCTTGATCTTTAAAACTCAGTGGAAGGACAGACGTTCTTACTTCCTGGACATTCATAGACAAGCCCTCCACTTAACTATCCCTAATCACCTTTGAAAGTGGGATTATCTCTGGACCAAGGTGGTGTATGCTTCTAATACTAGCACTCAAGAGGTAGAGACAAGCAGATCTCTGTGAGTTCAGTCTACAAAACCCTCCAAAAGTTGGATTATTGTAAAAAGTTTATAATCTTTATTTCATTGTAACTCGTCACCTCCGGACAGGTTAGAGGGAAGGGGTTAAAGTCACATCAATTGTCAGCTCTAAGATTCCAGCTTGTTGATGTTGTATTATTTTTGTTGGTTTTTGCTGCTCAGTTGACGAACTGGTTAGTTTTTGTCAACTAGACACAAGCTTGGGCATCTGGGAAAAAGTAACCTCAGCTGAGAAAATGTCTTTATTTGGTTGGCCTGTAAGCAAGTCTATGGGGGGGGGCGGTGTTCTTGATTAATGATTGACATGAGAGGAACCAGCCTACTGAGGATGTTGCCACCTCTGGGCAGGTGGTCCTGGGTGGTTTAAGAAAGCAGGCTGAGCAAGCCGTGGAGAGCAAGCCAGTAAGTGATGTTTCTCCATGACCTCAGCTTCTGTCCTGCCGAGTTCCTGCCTTGGTTTCCTTCAGTGATGGACTATGATTGGGATGTGTAAGCCAAATAAACACTTTTCTCCCCACGTTGGTTTTGGTCGGTGTTTTAGCACAGCGATGGGAACTAAATTTCAATGGTTAGCTTGTGTATACTTTTTAGGCAGTTAACACTACATCACACTCAGGCCTATGTATGTTCTGCTTTGTTCACACAACATGATGGCTTAGTAACCTTCCATGCTGATTTGCAGTCTTCAGACACATAATTTGAGGACACTGTGGAGTTTAAGTAACCATTTCCTATGTGTTGTTCTTGTTTGTCTTATTTTCACTGTTTTACATAAACTACACTGTTGTGACTGAAATCTGTGTCCATTAAAAGTTCCCTGTTTCTGATTATTTATTGGGAATACACAACTGAATCAAGATGGCCAGACTGAGACTCTTCTTATACTCAGAAGTGTAAATGTATATTAAACCTAGGCTCACTGCTTACTAGTGACACTATTTAAATTAAATAACTTACATGTTTCTTTTAAAGAAAACTCAATTCGAGATTAAGAAGAAAAATAAAATTGGGATTCCTAGAAAGACTGCCATGTGAAAACCACTGTATTTCCCTAGACTTGGTTCAGTCTCTTCTCTTGCATGTCTTCTGTTGAATACACTAGAATCATATTAAACTATAAATGCTTGAAGAAGAAATCTAATTGTTATAGATAGAAGAACATTGATCTTCATAAAAGTAAAATCTATAGTACAGAGACTCTCTAGCCTCACTGTACAGTTCCTTTTTATGGGTGGCTAATGCCTATCTGAGGGCAGTATATTCTCGTGGGCCAGAAGTGCTCCGTGAGCTTTCACCTCCAGCCTTTGTGGGTCCTCTCGGCTTCTTCTGGTCTCATCACAATAGCCTGGCATTTATCCATGGGAAGGATTCGATATACCTACAACGTTCTACTCCAAGGCTTACTTCTGAAATTTTGAAGGTGTGGATTGAAAATTTCATGTATTAATTAGTACTCCAAGTCTCCACTGAACACAAAAGTTGCTTTAAGTTGTGTGGTGGGCCTTGTTTTAAAGAAGCACTCAAGGCTGAGGTATAGTTGAAGCGTTGTCTTCTTTAAGTCATGACTCTGTGTGGCTGACCACTTATCCAACAGTGTCCTGTTCCTTAAGATGTTGGAAACTGTGTTCAGAATCTTTGGCCCATTTTTCTCATATTGTCAAAAAAGATTTCTTCTTCTTCTCTTCCTCCTCCTCTTCCTCCTCCTCCTCCTCTTCCTCCTCTTCATCCTCCTCCTCCTCCTTGTCCTCTTCCTCCT
>JANHMN010000003.1:159269838-159285910 GCA_030674055.1 Rhabdomys pumilio
TCTCTCTCTCTCTCTCTCTCTCTCTCTCTCTCTCTCTCTCTCTCTCTGTGTGTGTGTGTGTGTGTATTTGGCAGGAATTTTCTAGAGAAGCAAGAGGCACTACTTTAATTCCCATGGATGCTGCTCATTTCCCAGAATGGAAAATGTTCTATTTTTGGCCACAAGAATATTTCTGAAGAAAAAAAAAATTAAAGCATGACCATACTTTCCTATGCATAGTCTTCTGAGTTTAAGGGGTTAATCCATTTGTGTGAGGAGGGGCCAGCTTTTGGATGTGAGAGTTTCAGAATGCTAAGAGAAACTGTGCAATTTGAAGTCAGAACCCCAGGGGTGGGGACAGGGTGGGGACAGGGTGGGGACAGCTGTACATGTGGGAGCCTTGGCTGGGAAAGGTTAAACTTAAATTCTCAGTGTAGATGGCCAATTGATACGTGTGGAGAAAAAAAGACTTCTGTACGTGCAAAATACTTCAGGGGAGCCATTCGTGATCTGAGTCTCTGTAATGAGCCTGTCATGGTTGTAGCAGAATAGTCACACACACCCTGCCCTTAGCAGGTGGCTTGGTGGCATTATTGCCTGGTAAAAGGACTTCAGAGCAGTGACTGATCTAAAGATGGCCGGAAGTCAGGCACAAGGTGAAATCTTTTTCCCAGTCAGACACACTTATGGGGAATAGCTATTGGCTGCCACAGCCCCCGGAGCTCACGTCCTTGAGAGAGAAAATGAGAAGGCAGGGGCAAGCATCAGGAGTCAGCTGCTTGTGCATATAGCATCGCAGGTTCCCAGTGTCTCTTCTCATTCAGTGTGAGACTCAGCCAGCATACCCCAGGGGCTGGTGGAGTGATCCCAAGGGATGGGGGTGAGGGAACATTGTGCTGAAGTCATTGGAGTGGATGGGCACAGAGAGGCAGAAATTCTGGAAGGGAAGCTGTGCCCTTCGGCACTGATTAAGAAGGGCAAGCTTGTGTGGAAGGAGCTGTGTAATTGGATACCCTGAAGCAAACCTGGGCGGGTAAAGTCCTGTGAGATTGCCTGGGATTTTCTCTCCCATCATGCTGTTGAAATATTCTTGAATTCCAGTTGGGTGTTTCTTTCAAACATAGCCCTGGGCCACAGATGCAGCCTTGTACCTGGGCAACATTTAATTCTCAATAGGAAGGGCTGTTCTCATAAGGAGGTTTGCAGTCTTTGGAGTTAAGTGATAAAGTGTTGGTGAGAAGACCTTTATTACCTGCTTTTCTTTAAGCAGAACATTTCTAAGGGGCTCTGTTCCTGAAGGCGGCTCTGAGACTATACCTTGGGAGCTTGGGCATCTGTCTTCTTGGCTACCATCTTTGAATATGCTAGACATCCTGACTAGACATTTGTGTCTAGTTGTGAACCGTTGCACTGGTTCACAAATGTACACACACTGTACAGGCCACTTAGATTTGAAGCCAACTCCACAATCTTAATATTTTTCCCCCCCAACAAATATGAACTACGTTCCTAGGAGGTGCCAGGCAGGAGGAGGAGCCCAAGAGAAGCAGTCTCTGTTGATGCAGTTTGTGTTAGTCAACTTTTTATTATTTCGATGAAGCAGCAGAGCTTATTAACTTAAAAGAAAAAAGAGTTTAAGGCAGAAAACCAGGGCACATGGTGGGCCATAGCTGCTTACTTTGTGTTGGCTGGGACAGACACAGACACAGGAAGAAACTGGGGTCCCTCAAGGGTGAGCTGCCACTGACCTAACTTTTTCCCACTAAGCTTTACCTCCTGAGGATTCTACCACCTCCCAGTACTGTGATGGACCAGTGACCATCCCTTTAGCATACACGCCTTGGGTGGATGGGGGTCATGCCAGTTCCAAACACAGTCTAATGAGGAGATAAATAATATGCTAATATTTTCACATTTTGGGGAGTGTTTTGAGGAGCAAGGTACTCAGAGAGAGAAAAATGCTAAATGTGTTTTAGGAAGAGTAGGCGGGGATGGTTGCTCTGAAAGGGTCAACTTTCAATTAACATGAAGGGAAGCCAGTGGTATAACGACATGGAATGACAATGCTCTGGGCAAATCAATAGCCAATGCCAAGGTCCCGAGGCATCCAATGGCCAGAGTGTAGCATAGCAACTAGAGTATGGTTGAGTGTGGAGCATAAGCCACAGGTTTGTGTAGTACAAGGAAGGGCTGTACAGTTTATCCACGACTGGTGAGAACCCCCCAGAAGTCTGGAAATGACATGGAGTTCCACTTTTGAAGGAACATTAGCCTTGGTGGGGAGAACGGACAGGATGGAGGCAAGAGCAAATGGTTTAGAAACTTTCGGCAGGAGACAGCAGAAGCTTTAATAGGAGAACGGAAACCGCTACATTTCATGCTTGCTCTGTCACCCTTCACAGATACCCTCCTGGGGGCTGACACTTTTGACTAAATTCTCCCATTGACTCTCTCATTATCCCTGGGAAGGGCAACAGGGGGTGTGGGATGTTTTCTTTACTTGTCAGATGGTAAAAGGATCTTTCTTGAATTATAGGAACTTGCTAGCGGAGCCAGTCTCTGGCACTCCCAGCCTTAGGGTCAGATGCTCCACGGAGCCTTCCTGGTTGTCATCTTGAGTTCCTGCTCTCCCTCTGGATCCTAACTTTAGGGGAAAAGTAACATTTAAAAGGCAAAATCCTGACTGAGGAAAATGTAAAGGCAACACAGATGACGGGGGTTTATATTTAACGATTAACAGGGGAACCAGTAAATGCCAACTAACAAGTCAGAATACAATTTAATAAAGCAAGCAAACAAACAAAACGAACAAACAAAGTTAGGATAAGATTTGTAGAGTTAGATATTAATGGATTAACAGGCTGTAAATATTTGGGGTTACCTATTTCTCTAGTTAGAAACTGTATTGGCCACAAGTGTGTAAGGTATGGCTCCACTGGGCCACACAAGGAGAGAGGTACTGAGTCCCTACAAGACCCCTGAATGGCCCGTGAAAGGTATTCCATCTATTCCCTAGCCTCACCCCAAGTTCTGGATAATATTTATTTATGGTACCACTGCTGGTATTCTGCTGGTATGGCAAACATAGTGGTAGACAACAAAACCATTGGGGAATGAAAATCTTAAAATATAATTCTGCTAGGTGTATGGTGGTATGTGCCTATAATACTAGCACTTGAGACCCCGAGGCAGGAGAATCTGGAGTTCAAGGTAGCCAAGGTTACAACGTGAGACCTAAGGCAGCCTGGGCTATATAGCAAGACTTTACCTCAAACAAACAATTGAACAAACAAAACAATGCAACCTCTTTAAGAAGAAGTTGAAATCATTTATTAGACTCTACTGACATCTGTTAAGTTTTGCCTATAGATACAAAGAATCCTCTTCTAGGCTTAATGAACAACGGCTCCTGCCCTATGGACTTCACAGTCTAGACAGAGAGGCAGACGTATAAATGGATACATTCCAGTTCTTAGTGATTATGGCCTAGCAGAGACGCGTGGGCTCCCAAGGAAGGTTCGCCCACGCCCTGAGAGAGCACACCAGTGCCGTGTAGCAGAGGCACTTTAAGTTGTGCCTTAGGGGGACATGCAAGAATTACCATATTGAGACGGGCTGGGCCAAGAGCACCATTCAGGCTCAGTGACTGGCCTGAGAAATAGTGAGGATGTGTGGAAAGAAACTTGATTGATGTCAGATTTTTAATTTTCTCATCAATTCTCAGAGCTAGTTTCTGAACTCTGCAACCAAGAGTGGGGCGGGGCGCGGCTGGAACAGCCACGGGGAAGTCAAAGTCTCTTGGGCAAGCTTGCAAATTTTACTTTAAATATTAGGTCAAATTCTCTATAAAAACCCTATTTAAAACTTTCTGAAAGACTTTGAAGTCCCCGAGAAGCAGGAAGTTAATTAGAGTGGCTTTGATATCTTAGGGTATGTTTTAACAGCTGCTTAAGAGTTTAAACAATAAGAACTCTGTGGTTTGGGATGTGTCTGGGACAGTCAGCAGTGGCCAGCGAGAGGTATCTCCTGCATCTCTGAGCAAGAGCAGTTGGCTTTAATTTTTCAAAGAGTTCAGGCTAAAAAGTTCTCTAAAACCCAAGAGAGGAAGTTCTAAAGAGGAAGATGGCTCCTAGAGGGTGTGTTTTGGGGGTAAAAGATGAATCGAGAAGAGAACAAATGATCAGTCCGTCATCGTTGGGGGAGCCCAGAACATGCCTTGTCTGTTTCTGGACTATTCCCGTGGGGGTAGATTTAACCAAAGATATCTGTTAACAGCTGCCATTTGTAAAAGGGTCCAAAGGGTCTGACGTCTGTGATGAATACTTTGATGACCCAAAGACTCTCCAACCACTTCAAGTTTTCTGAGGATTGCTACCAAGTGGTTAGATTAACACTTGATTGGGTTTCTTGATGAACTAGCTCAGTCTTCTTAATTGTATAACCTATTTCCAATAAATTCTTCCTCAGACCCTCTCCCTGGTTGGATCTCTTTTAGTGTTGGAGAACACTTTGGAGAAACCCCACTATGAGGTGTGTGGAGTGTGGTTTCAGTGCATACAAGAGGGTCTGCTCTGCTGGGCTCGAGCTGCTGATGGTAGCTGTGATGATGCTGTGAAGTTAGCTACGTTGGGAGATCCAGTGTTGATGTGATAGGAACCACGCTGAGCAGGCTGTAGTAATTTCCAAATGATAGCTGGTTTATTCCCATTTACAGATCAGAGACCTGAGTCTCAGGAAGCTTTGATGACTTGTCTGTGTCCTTCTGACCAAAGTCTCTCATCTCCCAGCAATTTATAAAATTCTACATCGGAATCCTCTTTTCCTCATATGCCAAAATTGAGTAAAAGCATCAAAGTACTCTGGGAGAGAAACGTTCTGTATAACCGGCCAATGAGTGGCCAACAGATGACTAGACCGTCCACTTCTAGAGAGAAAAAAAATAATCTTCCTAAAATACTGCTCTGTCATGACATCCAGTCTTCCAAGGACTTCCCATTTGCCAGACAAAAGATTCAATTATTCATCTTGGACAATATATACCAGGCAATCTGGATGAGGAAGACTTGGGGGCCTAATTGTAGCTGGTTTGCTGCTGGGGACCATGAAGATTGCCTCTTTCTTTACAAAACTGAAAGAAAAGAAAGGTGAATGACCTTGCCAGCAGTGCATCTTTTATGAAGAAATGCTTGTATTTATTTCTAAAATGAGATGAAAACAATGCAAGAACACATTCTGACAGGACACATGCTCAGACTGAACGGACTGAGAAAAGAGGCACAGGGTCCTCCAAGGATAACCTGATTGCTTTCTATCAGGTTCCTTTTTGATATAGAGGCCACATAAAAAACGTGAAAGTGCTCACTTTGTGGGTAGGATACATTTACTAATGAGAGAATTCCATAAAAATGTTCAGGCCACAGACAGGGCTACAGATCCAGAAGCCAAAGCTCCTTTAGTCGTTTTGCTAGAGGACAGCCAGGAAACAGTCTAATGGGCTTACAGAAGAAGATTCTAATTTAGGATTACTGCTAGAAGTGTCAGCATGCCCCAAACTACCCCTCTCCTACAGGCTGTGTACCAGTAAGATGAGCTACTTGGATGAGATTCTTCTTTTTATCGCTTAAGTTTTGTTTCCTTGGTTAAAAATTTGAGGACAATAAGTTGACTACCTCAGAAAGTTATTGTATATTTTTGTGGCACTGTGGTTTAAACCCAGGGTTTATGCGTGTGCTTTGCAAGCTCTCTACCTTTGAGCTAATATCCCTGGCCATTTTGTACACAATTTTGAGATAAGATCTTGATTGTTTTCTAGGTTGGTCTCAAACCTGTGACATTCCTGTCTTAGCCTTGTGAATAGTGGGATTACAGGTGTGCATCATATATGTGCTTCCTACAGAGTTACCACAAGGGTCACACAGAAAAATATGTGTAGAAATCTCTAGGCAGGTTGAGTTTCAGTTTTAAGAGAGTGGAGTTATGAAGATGGATGGTGCTGATGGGTGCCAAAATGTACATTTACTATAATCATCACCATCACCGTCACCATCACCATCATCATCATCTTCTTCAGGGGAAAGCTATCAACAGAGATCTTGGAATACAATGAACACTCAGCAAACATTAGCTATTCATGGTATTACAATTGACTTAAGAAGAAGTTGTACAAATGTTCTTGTAACATACTCCCAAGCTGTATTTCTGAAAACAGGAGTGAAATGTGGTAAAGAAGGGTGTCTGGGGGTGATGATCGTTCGGTAAAACATTTGCCTTGCAATTGTGGGCTCCTGAGTTTGGTACTTAGAACCCAAAGAAAATGTTGAGTGTGTTGGTGTATGGTATATGGTTGTATTCTCAGTCGTGGGCAGATGGAGATAAGAAGATCTGTAGGACACGCTGGCCAACCAGGCAAGCCTAATTGGTGAACTTTCAGCCAGTGAAAGACCTTCTTCCAAAGAAAGGAAGTGAATGGCTTTTCTAAGGGTGCCATCATAGGACGTCCTCTGGCCTCTACACATGTGCACCTACAGATAAATACATATGTGCATTCAAGCACATATCACTACAAATATAAGTGAGTAAGGAGACTTAAACATTCTTGAGGATACAACTGTCTATCACCCTAGTCTGTATTTGTACAACATGGCATCTTAGACAGGATGGAGAGTGATGCGGATGGTTTGAAAGGAAGAATACCGAGAAGACAGGAGTGAGGCTCCTTGCTTGAATGGTTAGAGATAGCCGAGGATGCTTTCACAGTTTGGGGTGTGTGTGTGTGTGTGTGGGGGGGGGGATTGTTGCATTTGGGAACTCTCCTTCAGTTGTTTAACTTGTCCCTAGGTAAAAATGAACACTAACAAAGAGAACAACAAAAATCACTTAAAGCAAGAACAAAACCAGAAAACATCAAGCAATCCCTCATAACGTAGGTTGTAATGCTACTCCCGGTTCATTCCCATCATGCCTTGACAACTCGATCAGTGTTTTTGAAGACCCAGTTTATCACGAGTTAAATGCCCTGTTGATGAGACTTCAGGCTCCCAAGCATGAGCTTCCCCAGGGACCAGGTAGAAAACGATTCTCCAGCTTTACCCTGATGAGAGACTGCAGAGATCAGCTTTCCTGGAAGACTCCATTTCAGAGCCACACATTTCTGATCCATTAGCTACTAACGTGAAATCCACTGAAGTGTGAAACCAGACAGTCCAGAGCTTCTTTTTCAGATTACGCCATGAATACTGCTCAGCTTTCCCCTTCACTCACCCGGAGCAGATAGTAAGATTCTCTGGTTGCTTAGGAAGTCTCTCCCTATCCAAAGCATGAAGGCTCCTTCCTCAAAGAGAAGATTATGTTAACCATGTCCTCACACACTGTGTGACTCCTTTTGTTTGTTTTTTTTTTCTTGGATATTTTCTTTATTTACATTTCAAATGTTATCCTCTTCCTGGTCTCCCCCCACCCCCCGAAACTCCCTATCCCATCCCCCCTTTCCCTGCTTCTATGAAGGTGTCCCCAACCCACCCATCCACTCCTTCCTACCCACTCTGGCATTCCCCTACACTGAACCAAGGGCTTCCCTTCCCACTGATGCCAGACAAGGCCATCCTCTGCTACATACGAAGCTGGAGCCATGGGTCCCTCCAATGTGTACTCGTTGGTTGGTGGTTTAGTCCCTGGGAGCTCAGGGGGGTCTGTTTGATTGATATTGTTGTTCTTCCTATGGGGTTGTAAACCCCTTCAGTTCCTTCAGTTTTTTTTCTCACTCCCCCTTCTTTTCTTTTTTTTTTTAAAGGTTTATTTATTTATTTTACATATATGAGTACACTATCCCTCTCTTCAGACACACCAGAAAAGGGAGTCAGATCTTTTATAGATGGCTGGGAGCCACCATGTGGGTGCTAGTAATTGAACTCAGAACTTCTGGAAGAGCAGTCAGTGCTCTTAACTGCTGAGCCACCTCTCCAGCTCACCTACTGTGTGACTCTTGATCTAGGGCTTCTAAGTTGGTGCTTGTGTGATAATAAAGAATACTACAATAACAAGAGACATTTTGAGCATGTCTATGGGCTAGGCAGGTCACTTGGTACCTAATTTACATTATTGCCTTTAATCCTTAAAACTGCTTAAAAACTGACTAATCTCTAGTTTCAGATGAGAAAACAGGCTTGGAGATTAATGATTTACAGTGAATGGAATATAGTTTTAAACCTATGTCAGTTAGGCTTAAAGGTTTTGCCTTTAAGATGCTAGATGGCAGCTTGAATGAACTTGGCTATAGCATTAATACTTTATGTTGCAGAACAGGCTTCGTGCAAATGAATGGAAAGCCAGGTCATTGCTCTTGGTGTCAGTTGCCCTGACAGCTCATGCTCAGTACAGGTCTCTTGTGGTTCTATCTCTAAGACAGATTTTATCCGTTTATTTTGCCTTCCATGTATCATGGTGGAAATGTTTGTGTGGAGTGTCTCATAGATGCTTGTTGGCTGACAACTAGCCTTGTGGTTATTGGTTCAGCAATTGGCCTTGGATCAGATTCAAACTATAACTCTACTATTTACTTGCCTTACTTACTAGACTTGTGATTCTGGGGGAAATTGTTAATTTATTCCAGGTTTTGCGTCTGTAAATGGAGTAGTAACAGCAATCAACTTACAGGCTAGTATGAGATAGAATAAGCAAGGTCCTGGGATAGCAAATGGTTATGTGAGCAGCTTCTCCTAATTAAGCTTAGCAGAGTCCACTAAATGTTAATTACAGAAAACAAACTAAGGATTTACATACTGTACACAACAATATTCAAATTCCCATCTTTTTAAAAAAAGATTTATAGAGCAATTGTTAAATGCCCCACACTGAACAATTATAAATGTCATGGATGCAAAGAAGACTAAAACAATTACTTTTTTCAAGAATATGTGTGGGGACTGGAGAGGTGACTTAGAGGTTAGGAATACTTGTTGCTTTTGCAGAGGACCCAGGTTTGATTCCCAGCACCTACAAAGCGTCTCACAGCCATATGTAACTCCATTCCCCCAAAATCTGATACTATCTATCTTCTAGCACCAGGTACACAAATGCTATACAGACAAACATGCAAGCAAACCACGCCCCTAAATAAATAAATAAATAAATAAATAAATAAGAAAAGAAAGATGTGTGTGGCGGGCCAGATAATCATATGAACATGACTCACGTGCATTTGGCTCAGTGTGTTTAGAGCGCATGCTTATTTGGAGCCTGGATGAGGTACACCTAGATTATTTTGAATCTTCAAGAAGAAAGCAAGAACTATATGTGGAAAGGTAAAGAAGACCTGTTGAGAGAATAGGTGGATATAAAACACACACAGGAGTGGTGTTTTAGTTACTTTACTATTGTGAAAAGATCCCATGGCCATAGCAACCAATAAAAGAAAGAATTTATTGGGGGCTGGTTTACAGTTTCAGAGGGTTAGTCCATAGTCATCATGGTGGGAGCTTGGTAGCAGGTAGTTAGGCATGGCACTGGAGAAGTAGCTGAGAGCTTACATGCTGATTTGCAAGTTGGAGGCAGAAGAGAGAAAGAGAGAGAGAGAGAGGGAGAGGGAGAGAGAGAGGGAGAGAGAGAGAGAGAGAGAGAGAGAGAGAGAGAGAGAGAGAGATGGAGATGGGGGAGAGGGAGCGAGCTAGGAATATAATGTAATGTCATGGGCATTTGAAACTTCAAAGCCCATCTCCAGTGACATGCTTTCTCCAAGGCCAGGCCTTCTGATCCTCCTCCTCCTCCTCCTCCTCCTTCTTCTTCTTCTTCTTTTTTTTTTTTTTTTTTTTGGTTTTTCGAGACAGGGTTTCTCTGTGTAGCCCTGGCTGTCCTGGAAATCACTCTGTAGACCAGGATGGCCTCGAACTCAGAAATCCACCTGCCTCTGCCTCCCAAGTTCGATTCCCAGCACCTACAAGGCGTCTCACAGCCATATGTAACTCCATTCCCCCAAAATCTGATACTATCTTCCAATCTGGGATTACAGGCGTGCGACACCACTGCCCTGCCCAAGGCCAGGCCTTCTGATCCTTCTCAAACAGTTCTACCAGCTGAGGATCAAAGCATTCAAAAATTTGAATCTATGCATGCCATATTTATTCAAACCACCATAGGTGGGAGGAAGTATCAAAGTGGGAGGCTGAGCCAAGCCTAGAGGGACTAGAGAGACTAGAGATAATGTGGGGTAGTCACTTGGCCTTTGTTTTGTAGGTTTTCAGTGAGCCACTGAGGGGATTTTAGTGAGTACACTGTATTGTAGAAGGTGGGTCAAGAGTACTGACCAGTGAGGTTGGGATAGAAGCAGGAAGTCCAGATTTAATCCTTTGAAATACAAAATGGTCTAAACCTGTGAGCTCCAGGTAGGATGGAGGGAAGAAGAGATGAGCTGAGAAGTATTCTGGAGGTAAGACTATGAAACCCTGTTTGGATGGGGTAAAGGAGAGAGGCGAGGAGTCTTTGCTCATTACCTCTGCTGTTTTAAATCCTGATGGATAGACTCCTTCCCTGCGCCTCTCATTTTAGAAATCAGTTCTTGTTCGTGTTTTCAGAAGGATCAACTAGATGATCACTTTCAAAGGAGTTGGAACCAATTCTAAGTGGTTCTAAGCCAACAAAGGCTGGAGAGCTCCCACAACACCCCAGGTCTCTGGGTCTTGGTTTTCTGTAAAAGCAATCCTCTCCAGGGTTCAAAGAGGCTGGAGTAAGACAAACCTCTTTTTCTTCTCGGTTTCTTTTCTCTAAGGGACTATTTACTTTCTCCCTGGGGCTGCTGTTCAAGTAACTTCTGCTTTCATGAAGACACATCCCTGTAACAATGTCTGCCATGGAGCAAGTCCTCAGAATAGGTGACCTGCAGCCAGGATTGTGATGGGATAGTCTGAATTCTAGGTGAAGTTGGAAACAATACTTCATTTCCAAAAGCTTCATATTTCCTCCTGCAAGAAGGGGGTGCAGACTCGATGATGGGATGTATCCTAAACATGTAGCACTGGCTCTAGCCCCCCCCCACTTATTTATTAAACCAGAAAAGATAGGGTGATTCTGATTTACTTTCTTCATTCTTGTACCTGAAACAATGCTTTGGGTATAGTAGGAATGAGTGTGTGTGAATGAAGGAATGACAGAACAAATTGTGTAGTGAAACTAAAGAGGTGAGGAGGGGGGTGGCCTGCTCAGTCAGGGCCTGGGGGTTACCATTGATATTCCCATGCTTTCCTTTTTATATGACAGAAACTTCTATGGATTTAACAATTAATGACCGCTATGCTTTTTAAAAACCACTTTGAGCTGAAGAATGACTAGAACGTCACAGTCAGTGAATCAAGAAGAGGTGGCCCTATTGCAGTGACGCGGTGGGCAGGATCATGGGGCTAGAGTCAGTGAAGAGGGAAAGTGATGAATCTGTGGCTTGGCTTTGAGGAAAGAATAGTAGGACTTCGATGATACAGATTTAGAGAGACATTCAGATTGGTTTCCCAACATATATTCTCCTTTTCTTCCTTCCTTACTAATATCATACATAATATACATTATGTAACATCTACAATAGAAATATTGGGTGTGACCACAAACTTAATTAAATAAATGTCTATACTTTAAAGTTTCCCTTGGTTGACTTTATGTATGTTATTCCACCGATGAGATATAAGGGAAGTCTTGCTAGGCAGAAATTCTGGGAAAGCCCTTTAAAAGGGAATGGATTCGACTGCTAAATGAATCCACCCCTCACGCATCTCTGTCTTGTTCTTGCTTGAATTCCAGATGGTGGATTGGAGCAGCTACCTTGAGGGCAAGAAGCAATTTTGTTTGTCTATCACTGTTATAAACACCAGGACCAAAGGCAACAAGAGGAGGAAAGGATTTGTCCTGCTTACATGCCCCAGTCACACCCTGTCACCAAGGGAAGTCAGGCAAGGAACTCAAGCAGAGCAGAAACCTAAGCAGAGGCCATGGAGGGATGCTGTCCCTGGCTTGCTCAGCCTGCTTTCTTATCCACTATAGGACCACCTTCCCAGGAGTTACCACAGTGGGCTTGTACCTCCGACACCAATCATTACCCAAGAAAGTGCCCACAGGCCAGTCTGATGGAGACAATTGTCTAGTTGAAGTCTCCTCATCCCCAAACAACGCTGGCTTATGTCAAACTGACACACACAAAACAAACAAAAATCGTAAAAAATGACGACGACGACGACGACGACGACGACGACGACGACGACGACGACGACGACCACCACTACCATCACCACCATCACCAATAACAATAAAAACCCCAACCCAGCAACCAGTATCCTTTCTACCCTTCCACTTTACCCTGGATGTCTGTGGACTTTGCTCCTCAGGAAATAAAATAAAATAAAATAAAATAAAATAAAAAACAAAAAAAAACCTCAACAAACAAACAAACAATGCCCCCAAACCCTAAAAGTCAACCCTGTTTTGTTAAATCACAGTGAGTTAAATCTGCTCTCAACTGCTGAGATCTACAAGGATCTATTTACCATCCTGGGTCTTGGCATAGGTTTGGATATAGGACTTTTTTTTTTGCCAGTTCGTTTTTTAACAGCAGATGAAGACTCAACTCTGAGAGCAAGTCGTAAACTATTGAGGAAACTCTTAGCTCCAAGTCTAACTTTTCATGATGATGAGTCTCATTTCCTCTGGGAGAAAATAATCACCAAGTGGATGTATGAGAACTGCTTTTCTTGTGAGCCTAGAAGAACGTTAGCTTCCCATGTATCAGTCTTCTTATCCAAGCAATGGGTCTGCTGTCCCACTCTGGTGGACTGGGAAATGCAACCATCACATTCACTGAAGTGGCAAGCACACCATGAGGAGTACCACAGTAGCTTTCGTCTCCTCATGGCATGCTGTGAATGACAAGCACCACCACCATCCCATCTGCACATGAGCTCAGTAGACAGGCATTATGAACACTTATTGTCTATTATTTCCCATTTTGTGGAAGTGAAACTGGACACACATGTGCACCTGAAGACGTGAACACAGAATCCCCCCCCAAATAACTAGCTAACCCATCACATAAATACATAAAATAGAGAAAGCAAAAGATGCTTTGCAAAAGTGGGGCACTTGGCAAGTGTACAGTCCTACACTCACAGGCTCACCAAGCTTCAGAATGAGGCTTGCTGGGTGACCAGAAAGGGCGCTCTTCGAGAATAATTTTGAGAGCTTATAGATTACAGAGCCTAAGAAAAGTCAGAACTGAAAAAGAATGTGGTGCAGAACCCAGATTTCCATCAAATCAGACATCAGGGGGAGTAGACAGCTCTGCCCAGAATCACTAAGGGTTTATATGGGAAATGGAGCAAGAAGGAAAAGCATGTTTCTGGGGTGAGCTCACGATGACTGTGAAGTGAAATAAGAACAAGGGGCAATGAAGCCGTGCCGTGTGCCGTGTGCCGATGCTTCAGCATTGCACAAGTTGATCCTTGGCATGTTCTCCAGGGGTCCTTGGCCTTAGGTACCGAGAGCAGTAAAGTCCTGAGTGAGGAAGACAACCCCCTAATCAACTCATACATTTGTTCATATTTGATATGCAATCACTTATATACCAACCTCTAGGGATACCGTGGTGCAAAGATGAACAATATACTGATTTTTATTATACTCTTACTCTGCTAGTGGATTGTGAGGATAACTGGGGAAAAGTTGATGGACAAGACAATATATAGGAACAAGTGGTATGAAAGGAGCCAGACGTGACAGCATGTCACAGCTAGAGCTACCTAAGGCAACTGGGGTAATAGCGCTATAGCACCAGTGGCCTTGCCAAAAATGCAGAAACTCAGGAGATACCCAGACTACTAGTCAGAGGCTCCATTTAAACCAGATCCCTTCATGAGTCATTTGCAAGTTCATGCTTGAGAAGCACTGCGCTTGAAAAGGCCCTGGGAGGGGTTTTAAGGTCATATCTGAGCTGAGCCCACAGGGAGACTTGGGAGTAACACATTCCAGGCACAGAGAACAGAAAGCACAAGGTAACAAAGCTTGCTGTGCTCAGAAAACAGAAAGGTGTTGCCTTATCTCGGAGCCCTCTTCTCTTCATCTGGCTAGTACCCAGCTGCTAGTGGCCACCCTAAACCTTTCTTCCTCCTGGAGCCTCCCCTTACCCTAACTGTCCTTTCTATAGGATCCACCCACTCAACTCTGAGACTGGTGGGAGTGCCCATTCCCTAACAGGACAGAGACTTAACTTAGGACTGAACTCTGTAGAATTTTTTAAATGGCTATTCGAATAAAAGCAAGAAACTCAGAAAGGTGGTAGAGATAGACTGTAGAAGTGGTTTATACTGCAACTGACTGAGGACCAAAGCTATTAATTTCTGAAGGCGTCTGGTCTTAGCTTGGTGGGCACCCCAACCTTGCTCTTAGCACCATCCTCCTCACACACTTCCCTGCTCCCAACTCTCACTGCTGTACAATGTGTGGTCAGATTCTTCTTGACTATTTCCTTTCAGACCAGAGATTCGGGGGTCTCTCAGAGGTTAGCTATGTCCCAAGGAAAGTATGTGGAACCAAAGAAGTTGCAATACGATGTACTCAATGCAGTTGTGTAGTTGATAGAGCTTAGAGAGGTGTTGGAGAAGACTCTGGAAGGCGCGGGCAGCTCCACTTGACTTCTTTGAGACGGGAAAATGTCTCCTTTCAAATTTAAGATGTCTCCTTTCAAACTTAAAGAGAGTGGTAATTGGGTAGTCAAGACGGTGGGAGTTTGTAAGAGTGGATTTCAAGAAGTTGTGTGTGTTTTACCTGGGTGCATATGTGAGTGTGCACATGTACATGGTAGTTATATGCATGTGTAGGCTGAGGTCAACCTTGAGTATTGTTCCTCGGGAGGTTTCCATCTTAGTTTTTGAGGCAGGGACTCTCAATGTAACTGAAGCTTACTGATTTGTCTCTCTTGGTTGGCATCCCAGAGAGCCTCAGCAATCCTCTGTCTCTAATTCCTCATCATTGGGATTACAAGTGCTTACTACTGTGCCTGTTTTTTTTTTTTTTAAACATGGTTGGTGGAGATCAAACTTAGGTCCTCACGCTTGTGCAGCAAACACCTTTACCAGATGAACTATGTTCCCAAGTCTGTGATGCTGGTTATGAAATGGCTGTGGTGATGGGTGATGGTGGTGATAGTGGTGGTGGTGGTTGTGGTGATAATATTGATAGTAGAGGAGGGTGGCTATGACAAAACGGTGGGGAGATGGTTGTGGCGACAGTAGTAGTCACAGCAATTGTAGTGCCAAAGCAGTCTCCTCCAGACAGAGGCCACAGCACACCAGGGAGCATGAAAGACTGTTCTAGGTTCAAAACTGGGAAAAGTTCATGGGGTGGGATGGTAGCAGATAAGATGGGCAGTTGGGACAGAGACAGAGATTAAGGGCTAAGCTAAGATGCACTTTTGTTCGTTCGTTCTTTAGGTAGGTAGGTGATGGGCTTGGTCAGCTTCTGTTTGTAGGCTGTTTTGTAGTGAGGAGGGGAAGGATGTGACAGCTCCTGTTGTAACTGAAGCAGAGAGAACTGAGAAGAAACCTGTGTAATGACTTGACTTCACAGCTCCTGTTGTAACTGTCTCTTGTTTAATAACTGTCCAGTTAGATACTGTCAGGGAAGAGGCAAGGAACTTTATGAAATATACATACATCCATTTTTCTTTAAGTTACTTTCTCAGACATGAAAAGTTCCTTTTAGGGCATGTTAATATTGAAATTACCCAAGAGAGATGCCTATTTGTTATCTTACTCGTGTATTTCTTAGTTGATCATTTACCTTTTTTCTTCTAGTTATTCAACACCCAAGGTGTACTTATTCATACACGTAGGGTGTGGGCATCAAAAAGAACGAAGTTAGTTCTGTTTGGTTGCTGTGAGGAGCCACCATGACGAAGGCAACTTAGAAAGGAAGGTGTTTGATCAGGTGCTTACTTAAAGTATTTTGAGGGTTAGTTCAGGATCATCAGGTGGTGGGAAGCAGGCAGGCTTGACACTGAAGCAGTAGCTCAGGGCTTTATATTCTGATCCATAGGCAGAGCGGGAGAGGGAGGGGGAGGGGGAGGGGG
>JANHMN010000003.1:159286310-159310974 GCA_030674055.1 Rhabdomys pumilio
AGAGGGAGAGGGAGAGGGAGAGGGAGAGGTGGTTTGATGTGGGCTTTTAAAACCTCAATGCCCACACCTAGTAACCTCCTCCAACAAGACCACATATCTTAATCCTTCCTAAACAGTTTACCAACTGGAAATTAAATACTTAAATATATGAACCTATTTGGGGGCTGTTTTTATTCAAACCACTGTGAGCAACATATATGGCTTCTTTAGCTTTCAGCAAACTTGCAGTTTAGAGGGTTCATAGAGGTAGACCAGGAAGCAGAGGGAACTAAGAAGAAACCTGTGTAATGACGTTGACTTTATAGCTCTTTAGTGTGTTCGTTTGCCACACGCTCCTGGCGTCCTTCCTGTAATTACAGTATAAGTGTGGACAATAAGTGTGGATAAGTGAAATAGCTCTTGCTCTAAGAACAACAACAACAACAAATATGTCTAGGCTTCTGAAAACCTCCATGTTGCTCATTTATTTTAGCTGTGGTTTGTGAGTAGGCAGGCAGGGAGAGGTTGACCAGATGGTTTGTAAGGCCCTCTACCAATTTAATGCTTTAGAACAAAAGGATTCAAGATTTGTGGGGAGGAGTTTCATTATAAACGAATCTGAGTTTAAGTCTGTCTCTTTCGTTAACTTAGAGATCCTCGAAAAATTAATTACAAAATTCTCCCCTGCATTCCATACCCACTACATTAGCTCAAATCTTGTCAAAAGATTATGGTGGGTTTGCTGTAGGGGCTGTCAGCCAGGTTTCAAATGTCGGTACCATCCAAGGGGATTTCAAGACCCCCAAGGTGGTGACTTGGGACACTGTCTTACAATGAAAGACCTGGCTGTTCTGTGTTCATGCTAGGAATGCGGTTTGAGTGGCATTGGGAACTTAAATTTCCCCTGTTACTGAACTCTCAAGCCCCAAGTATTGAAGTGACTTTTCTGATGTCACATGTAGATTGGCTCCCTCTGGACGTCTGTTTTTCTTGTTCTCGGGAGAAGAAACGGTCTAAACAATCCTTACAGGCCAACAGTTGAAAAAATATTAGTTTTGGTTTTGTTGAACACTTTCCCTATTAAAACATCAACATTTTGAAGAGAAGGGGGAATCCCCATTGTGTGGTTTGATTCATTTATGCTTCGCAAATCAATTGTTTTTAGGAGAGACGTTATGTTCAAGAAGGCTATAGAAAGCTTTACTGCCCCTTTCCTTTCAAACAGGAAGTTGCATTTGGTCGAAAGTAAACAAATGTGAGCTCGGGAAGGTTTGTTTAGTTTCTAATGCTGACTTCAGGACTTCAGAACAGAGTCTGTTCTTGGCAAAAAAAAAAAAAAAAAAAAAAAAAAAGAATCGCCTTCTCCAGGATCTATGTAGGCCAAGATATTCTGTGCTGAGGACCGGGCCTCTGTGCTCTGGTAAACATCCTCCTCTCACCAGCCCCCAGAAACGCATTGCGAAGCTCCTCTGCAGCTTTGCTTGCTTATCTGGAACATTCTGGAGCTTATGGTAACTTGGAGCCAGCTTTTGGACCACTGGTGGAAAAAGCTTGAGGTTTGGAAATCTCTTGGAATGTGAACACAATCTGGGGGTTCTTTGATTTGGGCGTGGCTTAGCTCCCTCTTCCCCACGTGACTGCATGGTGAAGAAGCTCCTGGGAGATGGTTACAGCTCAAGTGGTCCGTGAGGCTCAGCCCTTCCTAAGATTGAGCTCATGAAATCCTCACAGAAGCCCAGGGAGGAAGGTGCTAAAAGGCTTAGGGAGGATGAAGGTCTTCCTACTAGTTCCAAGGACATAACCACAAAACAAAGCCCTAAGATCTCCCTGCCTCTGGTTTGGAGATATAAACTAGCGCAAAATCGGTGTTTGAACTCAAGCACGTTACAAAACATTTGGAGGAGACCCACAGATATCCTGTTAGCGTATGGTAAATTAGTTTTTAAGAAATATGCTTGGTGTCAGATGTCTGGTTGCAGGAGACAGTTAAGGCAGCGGATAGAAACCTGGGCAGGAGTGAGGAGGAGAGGTGGGCTAGGGAATCTGGGGTGACTCTCCAAGATGCGACTCTGGTCTGACTGCGAAGGGGTGGGCATTACGTAAAGAACCTTTCAGACGCGGAAAGTGAGAATCAGCGCTCTCTCTACAGAAGTTTCACTAGAAGACACAGGAAGACATTGTAAGCATACACAGATCTTCCATGGATGATAACACTGCGTTCTCTGGTTCTTACACACCTAAAGAGTTATTTGATGAATCTAAACATACAAAGAAACATCTGGCCTGGGAAATCCTCCCTGGGAGGCACTGGTTAAATTAGTAAATACTGAATCCAAATACCCTGTTTCCTCTGTCCCCTCACTAAACATTTCTATTCATGTACTACTGTTTAGGGGTATCTCTCTACTGTCTTTCCACACCATTTTACTGACTTCACTACAGCTATGTTATAGTAACTAGGTTAAGCCCATTTCACAGACAAGAAAACTGATACTGAAGGAGGTTAATTGCTTTAGCCAAATTATATGACATCTTAATGAAGGAACCAACACACTGGCCATGAAATCCTACCTTCTAGCCATTCAACCACACAGTCTTTTAGGACAGAATTAGACTTCCCAGAGAGTTTTAAGCTGGTATTCTGGGGCTTGTTTAAAATCCTTACAGAGATGTTAACAGCTTTAAGTCCAGTGGTGATAAAACAAATTTGAACACCTGGCTGCATTTTCTTTTCTTCAGCCTAACAGGGACCCAGACCTCTGGCTTCCCTCACAGAACCCCCCAGCCCCTGCTTTGAAGTGTCTCTGTTTCATTCATTCAGGAGGACAGGTCAGCATCTCTCAAGCAAGGGCTGGCTCTGAGCCCATCTCACTTTTGCAATGAATTTAGCAACATCTGCTTTGCCCATTAAAGTAATTTTTCTCTTCCTGGCCCCGAGCCTGTAGGCTTGCTGCAATTGATTACTGGCCATTTCCTTCCCAAAGCAGAGGATTCAGTGAACTTTAAATTGAATTGTTGTTCACTTGTCTCCTTCAGTCCAATGTATATGGTTTACGTGCAAAATGGCCAAGCCACTTAGTTCCTGAATCTATAGACTGACGATTCTGGGTAAGCACAGGGGAGGGGCTATCAAGTGACAGTTCCCATTTTTTGTACATAGTTGTCCAGGGCTGTGGTCACCTGTGGCTTTCTTAATTTATCCCTAAGGAGGGGGAAGTGGGTGGAGGAATCACCTTGCTTCCAGCTAGGCTGTTGAAGTGTGCAAACTATGCTTAAGACAGGTTAGTATCACCATTGAGTCAAGACGGCAGTTCACTTGGAACCCTGACTAGGAGACATTTGAAAAACCCAAAACTTTCAAGTTCTAGAAGAATGCCATGATTAGATTTCACTTCTTTGAAAATAACAGGGTTCCAGCCCCCAAGTCCCACCCCATCCCACACGGTTTAATTTTCCCTTTATCAGAGCAAGCTGAAGCTCAGTAGCTGGCCCACTGTCGCTTCTCTGATTGGTAGGTTCCTAGTTATCCTTTGAGAGAGTGGGCACGCTGACTTCCAGAATGCCTGCCTGTTTCATTCACCTCTCTACTCCTTTAAAAAAAAAAAGAATTATTTATTTTTATATATTTCACTGTTTTCAGACACACCAGAAGAGGGCATCAGATCTCATTACAGATGGTTGTGAGCCACCCTGTGGTTGCTGGGAACTGAACTCCGGACCTCTGGAAGAGCAGCCATTGCTCTAACCACTGAGCCATCTCTCCAGCCCCACCTCTCTACTCCTGATGCTAACACACTGAACACACGCAGTTTACCCCCAGTGAAAGCAAGGGGGAACAGGGAAGAATGCATCTTGGGAGGCCACACCTTGACATCTTTGGTGCCCTAGCTTTCCTGATGTGTTTCTCCTTCCCTGAAGGCTGAAATGGCTTCATATGAAGACTGGTTATTTAGAGAAGTGGAACTCAGGAGTCTTCTCCACCCGACAGGAGGAAAAAAAAAATCAAAGGAACTCATTACTAACCGAATTGCTGCTGTTTATCAGAGCAGTTAATTTAAAGCTAGGTGTCTAAAAATAAGACAAAGACAACGTGAATGACTAAGTCAGTAACGGTGGCTGCGGCTTGAGACTGTCTGAGTCATTGAGCTCTCTTTTTCTTTGAGAGGATAGTCTCCCTTTTCCACCACAGTGGCTCACGGCACGCCCACTATTATCTGCAGATGCTTCTGAAATGATTATTGACAACAAGGCTGCTCATGGCTAGACCAAATGAACCCTTTTGCAAACATTGTCAGCATCAAGTTTGAGGCTCTGTCCCTTTATTTCCGGAACGGATCTCCCATCTTGAATTATGACAGTGAGAGATATTAGTAAATGCAAGGAAGGATAGCTCAGCATAAAACAGAGAGCCAGACCTCTTAACTGTGAACTGAACCCCCAAAGCAAAAGTGTTAAGAATTCTTGGGAGTCTGGAGATTCTGGGAAGGTCTTAGGTATTCATTTCTTTCTTTAATCCCTGAACACTGGCAGACGGCCTCTTAGGCCTACAGCTGAACCAGGCTGATGAATCACAAGATGGGGAGGGGGGCTTAACTGGGCTTCACAGGGTGACTTGCACTTAAGGAAAAGACACCCCACACTTCCTCTGACTGTGAGAATTTAACAGAGAAAAGACTCCTTAGGAAACAGATCCAGCTGTCAGCCCTTGGTTTTCACCAGGCACTTACTGGGGTTGACTATTCTGAGTGCTCTCTCCTCCCTCTCCCTGTGACAAGTGAGACCTGGCTGTGCTTAATCCTGTTTCGATTTGTCTGCCCATCGCCCCAGCAGCTGGGGCGGGGAGCTCATTCTTCCCCTTTCCAGAGTTTCTGGAGAAGTGGAACAGAACTTTTCCAGAGAACAGGATCACACTCTGAAGAGACTCAGCTCTTCAGGTTAGGGCAGAGTCTGAGGTGAAATAAAGCTTTGGGGTCTAGAGTTCACCCAGAGCCAACCACCACAGTCACCACCAAAATGACAGTTTACCTTAAACAAACACTGTCATGTAACAGGCTCTGGATGGGTGGGGCACCTCATCTGAGGTCCTCAGACAGCTTTATGCACCAGGTTTTATGGTCTCCGTTTACTAATGAAGAAACCGAGGTTCCTAACATTGATTTTCTTCTGGGAGAGGATTATTGAGCATGCTGGGCATTGTGTGGGCCATGCTGTGGATACAATGGGAAATGAGATAAACAAAGTCTTTCCTGTAGGCAGCTGGCATTCAGCTACTAATTGTGGCAGCGTCAAGACTGGAACCTTGGTTGGCCTGACGCTAAAGCTTACTTAAATTCTATGTACAGTTTCTTATAATCTAAGATACCTCCTGGGGGGGCATGCTGGAAAATCAGCCTGCCCAGAGCAAACACTGAGTAGGTAAGGCATGAACTAGGTTGACCTTGTAATGTTAGACTGCTGTGAATGGTAAACTCACACGGGCGGGCTCTGGGTCCATCTTCTGCCACACTCTCAGTTATCCCTGAATAAGTCTGTGCTGAATAACAGAGAACTAGCAGTCATAGTCTGGTTTTCCTTTAGCCTGAGAATGGCTTCCCCAGCCTTGCTGTGAACCCACAGTGTGTACACTGTGGTGGGACAGAGGAAGTGTCTGTGCCTTTACATGTAGTGGCTTTAATTCTTCTTTTTTTCTCTCTCAATTTTCACACGCCCCTGCACTTCCTGCTCTTTCCTTTGCCTGGAAGCGGAAGTACTGAAGTATCGAGACAAACTGTTCTTACGGTTTTTAGACACTGGCTGAAACCAGAAAGGCCCAGGCTTCAGAGAACCTTTCTGGGTTTTTTGTCTAGGAGACAGGGTTGGGTGCTAAGAACTCCGAGTTTCTACTTCTTTGGTTTGTCTGGGCTCAGCAAGGCCAATTAAAAATTTGATCTTACCTGCGGCTTCCTTGTTCAACAGCAGACACATCACTGACTTTCATTTCCTGTTTGTAATTGGATGGGTCATTAACGAGAGGCAATATTGAGATTCAGTTCTTGATTATAGTTTGATCATACACTGATTGGCTCACTCAACAAATATTTATCAAACACCTAATACATCCTTCATAAAGAACCCTTATGAACATTCCTAAAGAGACAACACTGTGTGGAGGGGAAAAAACCATTTAAGAATGTCTCATGATAGAAGAGAATGTTGCTGTGGTGCTTTGGGTGGGGGAGACAACTGCTATTTCAACAGGATTGTTAGGAAGATCTGAAGGTGCTGAGGGATCGAGCTATTGGATGCAGGGAAAGAGGGTTCTAGGCAGAAAAAAAATATCAAATGCAAGTGTCCAGAGGCTTGAACTCCCAGTGTGCATCGAACAGCAAGGCAGCTAGGGGACTTGGAACACAGTCAGCATGGGTCAGAGAGGAAGGAGACAGGCAGAGGGGAAATGGGGTCAGCTGTGCCCTGAAGACTTGAGAACAGAGGAAGTCTTTCAGGCTGTTCTGGGAGTGAGCTGGGGAGCCTCTGGAAGGTTTTGAGCTGAGAAGGGATCTGCCCTGGTAGTCACTAACTGCATTGGCTATTTTTTGCAGAAGCAGAAGGGACCTCCAACTGACCTGCCTACACAGGAGGAGCAAGGGACGATGGTTGTGAGATATGTTAGTGCCTCCTTCCCCTCCACAGCAAGGTATTGCTTCCATGTTAGTTGAGGCAGAGGGGCCTCTTCCAGTGTTAGTGACTATCAGCCCAGCCCGCTGCCAGAGGAGGAGGTAGCAGGCATAGTTCTAGAAAGCTTGTACAGCCGTTCCTTCCCCAGGTTCAAGGAAAGCATCTGTCTTTTGCCTTTCCCAGCATCAGCAGCCGCTTGCCTTTCTCATCTTTAAAGCCAGCCGTTTTTCTCTCCCTCTTTCTCCTTTTGTCCGTTTCTCCCTGACACCAGTTGGAAAGGAGTCTCTGCTCTGAAGGGATTCTTGTGGTCAAGTTGGGCTCACCCAGATGATCTGGAATAAACATCTCATCTCAAAGCTCCTCTGCTACATCAGGGAACGTATTCACAGATTCTGGAATCTGTGTGCACGTTTTGAGGGATTATTATGCATCACATAATTCTCAAGCACTTAATTATTATTATTACATTTAAGGATCATGACAACCTAAGGAGAAAAGCACTGTTCTAATGTTTGTCCCAAGGTGAAATATTTAGTGCATATCAAGGAAGTTGGAAAAGGCTAGGACAGTTAAAGCCAACTAGCTGATTAACAAGATTCAATGCAATGAATTAACTACGTTAAGTCTTCAGAAAGTATGGGCATGGGAATAGGTTAGGGAATGGATAGGCGTAAGCACAGCACTTCACCTGTGTGCATTAAGGTCTTTCAATAGAATTTTGAGGATTTTCAAACCATTAATATACTTTGACGCATGCTAGCCTTGTTCGTAAGCCTTCCATAGGGGGAGCTTATCAGTTGCTTGTCTTTAGTCCTTTGAGTCCCAGCAAGTGCCTCAACTATCATAGAGCTTAAAGAAACATTCCCATCAAGAACTGAATTTCTCCATACTTCATGCCTTACTTCAGGAGCTTTAAAACATTCCTGGAGGTTTTCTGGTATTTGTTGTAGCAATTATGGGTTTGGGTTTTGTGCTTGTCTCAGATAGGGGGAATACCCAGATACAGAAGACAATCCTTACATGATATCCACAACTGGGAACAAAATATATTTACTCTTAAAACCTTGAAATGACTTAATAAGGCAGGATCTATCAGCTCATACTATAACAAAGGAAGCCCAGAGAAAGGATTAGCTTATCTAATGTTATTTGGATGCTTCTGGTGGCATCTTGGTTGAAATGGAATCCAATGAGAATTCCTACTTGCATTAGTTTCTTGGGGCTGTTCTTAGATATTAGTACCAATCCATTGGACTAAAGCAACAGAAATTTGTTCAAGAGGACAGACGTCTGATAACAAATTCATGAAGGCTTTCTGTAGTCTCTCTGGAAGCCTTAGGTGATGTTCCATGCCTTGTCTCTTCCATTTTACTGTTGGTTGTTCATATTCATGCCTTATGGGCTTAATAAACTAGAAGCCATTTTCAAGGCCAATATCTCCAAATCTCTCTAGGCTAGGGTTCTGGTTTCATTTCTGTTATTATAATAAAACACTGCCTAAGCAACTTAGGGGACAAAAAGGCTTATTTAACTTATGCAGTCCCTTGAGAAAAATTAGGACAGGGATTTGAGCAAGAACTTGAAGAAAACATGGAGGAATGGTGCCTGCTGCTTTGTTTCAGGCTTGTGAATAGCTGGTTTTCTTAACCTAGCCTAAGACCACTTGCCTAGGGATGGTGCTGCCCATAGTGGGCTGGTCCTTCAACGTCAATTAATAATCAGGACAACCCCCACAGATGTGTTCACAAGACAATCTAATCTAGGCATTTCCTCCTCAGATGACTCTAGGGTGTGTCAAGTTGACAAAGCTAACTAAAGCAGCTAGGTTTTCATATTGACTTCTCTATATATCTCTTCAGCTCTGTCTGTGTCCCATCTTCCTTGAATAAGGGCAAGCACAATGGCATTTAGGGCTCAATTGAATAATCCAGGATAAACACTACATCTCAATTCCCTTAATGTGTTCACATTACAAAGATCTTCTTTTGCTCTGAATAATGTCACAATTATAAATTCCAGGGATAGATCAGATATATTTTAGGAACTATTTCTCAGGCTTCTGCAATGCTCAATGTTCGCTACGGCAACAGTAAGGACACAACCTTCTCTTTTGATGTTGTTATCTTGCTGTTTATGGGAGTAGCTTAAGCACCTTATTATAAAGCTCCTTATTAAGAAAACCTCTTAATTGTACATAGAAGCAATTTATAATTAACTGCTGGTGTTTGATATGTCTCATTTTGCTTTTTCTTCTGTGTCTAAATTTGCATGTGTGAATGCCACAAGAATAATTTACCTGGCCAACTCTTGTCATTCCTGATTTCCTCTTTGGACCACATCTGGCCCTTCTTAGCATGGATACCTAAGGCATGTATTTGCAACTCTGCCTCACAGCCTCACCTGCTGACATCCATAAGGATGTATATAGTTATCTGCTCACTCTGGGAGTTTTCTGTCTCTCTCCTAGTTTAAATAAATCCCCAGGTCTTAAAGAACCTCCCCACCCCAACCCCCAGTGTAATTACCTTGATTCCTCAAATTCACACTTTTCTTGTACTTTCATTAGGGAGTCATAGTCACTAGGGCCTTGGTAGCAATAACCTTTACCTCATTTCTAGAGTACAGGCTCCACTCATCCCTTAAGCTCTTCATTGCCCCCTCCCCAACACCCCACCATTTCTATTACTTTATGTAGAATAGATTCAGTCTGCTCTTCAGTGCTGGGAACATTATTGTCCCCAGATACCAGCAGGTACTTTTTGAGGTTTCCAGGATTTTATGTCCCTGGACAAAAATAAAATAAAATAAAATAAAATAAAATAAAATAAAATAAAATAAAATTCAGACAAAATCATATGGATAGTAGCAGAACCAGGAATAGTTTATTAAGAGTGTAGTATCAAAAGAGGAAGTAGTCCAAAGCTGGGAGAAAGGTTAAATGCTCAACGGCACACCTGCCTAGCAGATTGGTAGGTGTGTGTGTGTGTGTACACATGTGTTTTACCTGTTCTATTTTAGCTCTGGAGGACGAGGCCCAAGTGTTTCTCTCTGCCAACTGGCTTCTCTTCAGTGCTAATTTGACCTCACTCTCTTCCCTACTCTCTGGCCACACTCTGAACTCCCTATAATCATCTGCTTGAGTTGCGTTCTATACCCCAGCTGAATCAACAGAAGAAACTTTCTATTCTCTTGTCCCTTCCTGGTCTCTCTGTGCCAGTGCTCAAGCAATCGCTCTTCTCTGGAATGTTGCATATACACCCCTTCTTTTGTGTCCTTGAAATTCTTCTCTTCTCCCCCAGCTTATCTCAAACACCATCTCAAATCTCCATGAAGTCTCTTGTGACCTTTCCCCATAGGCGTGACTTATCCCTCCTTTGAATCTCTTCTCTGGGGCTTTGTACCTCCTCTTTGGGGCTTATCCCATTTTACAGTTATTTGTATGCCTGCCTTTTCTTTCCTGTTAAATTATACTCTCCTAAGACTAGGCACCAGATCCTATTCCTGCTGAGTTCCCCCATGGCCTCAGCACACATGTTGCCTTCCAAATGCTTGGCAAACACATGTGTAGTCAGAGTCTTGCAGTTTCTCCCATAGTTGCATTAGCCCATTGCCTGCAGGGATGATTGAGCCAAGGTCCAATGAGGAACCATTAGAACCAATATTATTTTCATGGGCTATGTGCACATTCATCCTGGCGTTTGTTATTTCAGTGATCTGCAAAGGCTATTTTCATTGATGCTTCATAAACTTGGCTGTTCATTATGTTACTAACACAATGATTCCCTTAATATTATTTTGAGTAGACTATTTTTACCTTGTCTTAAACCATAAATCCCACAAATAAAATAGGTTTTCTGTGATATACATGTTAAATAATTACCAAATAAACTCTGTTACAGTGTAATAGTACAAGGACTGTCCTTTGGGTAATTGCTGACCTAAGACCCAGACAGGCCCTAAACAAGGTCCCCAGGCTGTTCTCTGTTCACTAAACAATATTGCTTCCCTCCTCTCCTCATGGGACTTAGACATGGGAAATACAGGGCCTGTGATAATTTTGCATATCTTATTAAGCTAGGAACCAGGTTTGTCTTGTCTACCTTCATGTGGTAGGTACTGAGTGCTAACGTATTAAATGAATATCTGTAGGACATATCTTTATGGGAGGTACTGAGTGATAACAGATTGAATTAATATCAGTAGAATGAATCTTTAGAACTACAACCATTCACACATTCAAATCTTCATGTGCGTTTTTAATTATATTTTATAATATTTGAGAATTTTACGTAGTGGAATATGATCCTATGTGTCCCCCATTTGTCTCCGCCTACTTCTCCTGTGTTCTCTGCAATATGTCTTCCTCCAAACTTCAGGTCTTCTTTTTTGTTCACATGTGCACGGGTGTGGGGCTAGTTTCTGAAGCATGAGAAATCTGTCAGTGGTCATACCCTCAAAGGGGATAACTCTCTGCCAGCAGCAGCCATCAACTGTCGGTAGCTCTTCCTTAAAAGGTGGCGCCTGGGGAGCACATCTGCCATCTGTGCAGGGATTTGGCTGCCTTGATTTTGTGTAGATCCTGTGAAGGTAACCACAGCCGTGAAGAGCGCAACAGTCATGTCATGTCCAGAAGACAGAATTTCACAACGTTCTTTCCCATCCTCTGGCTCCTCTTCCATCTTCCTCCTCCTCTTCAGTGTTCCCTGAACCGTGGAGGGAGGGCAGAAAGGAAGGAAGTTGATAAAGATGTCTTACGTAGGGATAGGAACTTACAGTCTCTTAACTCTCAGCAGGTCGACCAGTTGTATGTTTATGCACTGACTGCTGCTCCCTGCATAAAGAAGCTTCTCTAATGAAGGCTCAAAGCAGCCCAGGTATTTTTGTATAAACATGAATGATTAGAAAACTATTTGGCAGTATGACCATTAAGCAAAATAGCAGCAGCAGGTTTTATCCTAGGGTCTCTGACCTGCCTAATCATGGCTTTTGACCAGGATTTCAGTGCCAGGCATGGAATTCCCTACTGTGGAACAGTCAGTCCTCTCTTCTAATCAGAGGAGAGTCATGCAGTAGAGCCTCTTTTGCACTGCACCAGTAGGCACATCTGGCCTGGCCGGTCAGCTTTGCATCATGGAGGTGCGGTCTGGAGCTGTGTAAGACCATTTGTCTTTCTCTGCCAGGAACTCGAATAGCACTTTCTGTTAGTACAAAAGCTAGCGATCAGTGTGTGTGTGTGTGTGTGTGTGTGTGTGTGTGTGTGTGTGTGTGTTTTCCTGGTTGGTTTGTGATTGATTTCTCTACATCCTGCAGCTAAAGTATGTAGTGTCTTCCACAGTAAGGTCTTACTGCATTGTTATGGCGAGTAACCAGTGATAATGGCAATAGCCTGTGTTGTTTTTGGAGCACTCTTGGGCCTTCCTGACAAGAAGGCAGAGGAAGAGATCCTACACCTTCTCTGAGATTTTCATTTAATAAGCCATGCCTTCTGAGAGCCGCATTGCTCACCCATGTAGGTTGCTTTCCTAGTTCTTTCTTTCTTTCTTTCTTTCTTTCTTTCTTTCTTTCTTTCTTTCTTTTAAAGTTTTATTTAGAAAATTACTTACTAACCAGTAGGTTTCTATAAGGCTTTTTCACACACCCTGAGTTTTGGTTAAATCACCCAGTCCTCTATCTTCTAATTCCCTTTTCTATCTGATTTGTTAACGCCAGTGTTCCTTCCTCTTCCTTCATGTCTTGGGATATGTTCTGCTAACCCTCTAATTTTATTTTGTAACCGAGTTACAGTATAGTAGGTTTTCATGTGACTTTTTCATATACCCTCCCTTTGAGTCAGCCTCACTTTAATCCTCTGATTTCTCCCAGGCCCCTGGACTGCTTCCTGCTTAAGATTTTCCACCCCTACTTTTATCTTACCTGTGCGCTGCTCTCCCCACACACCTTTATATGGCTCATCATCATTTTTGCTCTCTCTGAAATCTTCACATTTTCCTCAGACTTTAATTGAATAAGGTGCTGTAGTGTGAATGTGTTACTCCGTTCCTCTGTGGAAATATAATCCCCAGACACATATGTTGATGGCATTTGGAGATGGTGCCTTTGGGAAGCAACTGACATCAGATGAAGTGATGAGGGTAAGGCCCCATGATGACATTGGTGGCTTTATAAATGGAAACGAGACCTAAGCTATGTTTTGGCATGTGATACCCTTTACCTCACTAGGATATAGCAGAAAAACACATCACATTAGCAGATGCCATTCCATGCTCTTGATTATCTCAGAATCTAAAACTGTGAGCCAAATAAGCTTCTACTTATGTAGCCTGAGATACTGTGGTACAGCAGAGAAGGAGAAATCAGTTTTCCATCGTGTTGACCTTTGACATCACCTCTGACCCTCAGCAAGATGCCAACCTGAGCTGCTCCATGGGTGTCAGTCGGTGGGTTGCTTCCTCTGCTGCCTCTTTTAGGGCAACTTTCTTGCCACTCTGCCCATTCCCAGCTGCCACATGCTCGGAAAATCCTTCTTAGTATATAAAGATGGAGAAATTCTTTTTAGGGCTTTGGATTTTCAATGTGGCCAGCCAGAAAAGAACCTGTCTTTGAGATTCTCTGGAGAGTTTCTGCTGAGGAGAACCATTGCTCTGAAGTGACAGGCAGGAGATGTGACCATTCAGTGCCATTCCAGGGCTGCTCTTGGCTCCCTGCTTTTCCTCCACTCTCACAGTGGCTACTCTTCCCTCAAAATGAATGAGAGCATAAGACTGGTATCAACTTTGCTCACTCTTCAGCATCCTTTTCATTTTAGATCTGGGCTGGGATAAAATGAGTGTGAGAGAGGTAGATTTTAACCGAATCTCTCTGGTGCTGTTCTCTGTCTCTCTTTTTACCGACAAAGCACACTCCAGCGATTTGACAGGCTGTGGGGGAAGCTGTCTGGTGTAAAGGGATGAGAGTTATCTCTGACATAATTTGTTTCCTCACTTCAGGCTGGAGTGAAGAAAGGGAGAGAGAGGGGGAGACAGAGTGGGAGGCCTCAGGCACTGATAAGGACAAGTGATGGCTTTCTAGTTGGAAAGCTCCGAGATTGAACCCCAGTCCCGCCTATGCTAATCTCTCCCTTTCCACATTGTTTTCTCATTATTAAAAGGAGAAATAATTCATATCCCAGCCTTGTCCCTACAAGGAGGAAAAAAATTTATCTTGAGGTGTGACACACAGTTGGGGTTCAGCAATGCAAGCATTCTCTTCTCAGAATCCCTACAACATGTGATGAAGCTATTATGGTAACTTATTCTCCATCATTCACGTGATGAGGACTCCCAGTGTTGTGAACAGTGTTGGGAATTGGTTCTAATGCTTCATCTTAGTTCGGCTCCCAAAAGCCACACTTCTAGAATGAGGGTCCCTGGCTTCAATTGGTAATAAAGAAATGCTTTATAGCCAATGGATGGGTAGGGAGATGGAGGCAGGACTTTTAGATTGCAAGGGCAAGGGACTGAGAGAGAGGAGGAGAATCACCATGACTCAGAGGCAGAGGGATCAGATTTAAGAACTGCAGGAAAGAAATCATCCCAGAAGGTAACAGAGCAACAAAGATAAAATATAAATTTAGAAGGCATTAAGCCAAGAGTACTGGAGGGGAATGTATATTAGCTGTGGGGAGGTTTAGAGGTGCCCAGTCATTGAGTAGTCAAAGCATAGCAAAATTAGCTGGTGTGTGTGTGTGTGTGTGTGTGTGTGTGTGTGTTTCATTCAAGAATCCAGAAAACTCTTGGGTAGGAGCACCATATGCGCAACCTGCTGGGATTCAAAGTGATCTAACCAATTCACTGCTATACTACAGAGGCAGAATAAACTCAAATGTAACAGCTAAAAATCTTTATGAAACTGAGTGAGGTGTACAAGAGGTTTTTTTTTTTTTTTTTTTTTTTTTTTTTTTTTTTTTTTTTTAGCTCTGGGTAGTATTAGTTGAAAGTTCTTTGGCCTGCCTTTCAGATTCTGCAACATGGTAGACGTGGTAATCTCTATCATAGCCACAATATCTCTATTACTTATAGGAAATTTTTGTGAGTGAAAAGGAGTGTTATTCAAACCACTCCTGGCACACAGATATGGCACTTGCCTGTAATCTTAGTAACTCCAGGGATAGAAGCAGGAGGATCAGGAGTTCAAAGTCGTCTGTGGTTTTAGAGCAAGATGCATGGGACAGGGTACATGTGAGGCTCATGAAGGCCAGACAGTCAGTCCAGGACCCAGGTAAACTTGCTGCTTCCTACCCCAGCACACTCATTGCTCTCCTCTGACACTCTGCAGCCTCCATGGTACCAACCGTGCAGGAGAGAAACCAGATACAACTCCCAGGAAACTCAGGCTAGTTTCAATATCTGTTCCTGGTCTCAATGGCTGGCTCTGATGTTCTAGACTCATGAAGATGGAGATTGAAGGGACAGGTTTTATGGCTGTTGCCTTTGGGATCCAAGGGAGAGCTCCAGTTTTTCTGGAAGCTGGGATGCTCCAGCCAGTAGCTTCAGCTTCACAAAGATGCTGCCCTAAGAAGTGAAAAACATCCAGAGATTTCTCAGGAACACAAGCTGTATGCTTAAAGGGGCCACAGAGAAATTCTTCGATAAAGAAGGTCTTGGCTTCTTCTGTCTGTGTCTGTCTCTGTCTTTCTCTCTTTGTTGCCTGCATGTATGTATGTGCACATTGTATGTGCCTTGTGCCCAAGGAGGGCAGAAAAGTGTGTTAGAGCCCCCTGGAACTAGAGTTACAGACCATTGTGAGCTGTCATGTGGGTGCTGGGAGTGAACCCAGTTCTTCTGCAAAAGCACTAAGTGCTCTTAACACCGAGTCATCACTTCAGCCCGGCCCTTGGCTTCTAATCAATATACCAGGGTTTCCCTTTCTGCTGAGGACCTTCAGCATCCTCGCTTGGAAACTGTGGCTAGCCAATGAGGGAATAGCCACAGATCTCATCGACATCTATGGCTAGGAATTGCTGGGCAGTGAAGTGAGGTGATGTAGCATACAGACCCAGTGCAAATGCAAGGAAGTGTCACCATTGGAGATCTTCAGTTTCAACTCTAAATGTGAACATGGGAATCTGAAGGAAGTGTGTAATGGCGAGAGAAGTGACTGAGAACCTAAAGTTCAGGGTAAAAAAAAGAGAAACCAGGGACAAACCCAGCAGACAAAATATTCTCAAGAAGCTTAATTTGAATCTGTGTCAGATAAGAGAAGAAAAGTGATTTAGGGGTTGTGTTCTCCAGACAGAAGGACCCTTCTTCTCTTTTGTTTCTTGTGATCACTTATGGGTGCCTCAGTCTGAACGTTTTTTATCTTGGGACTCTGAGGCTGGAATCGACTACTCTGTTCATCAGAAGTGTTGTCATCTTCTCCCTTGAAATGCTTCTTTTTATCAAATGTGAACTGTATGCTTATAACCCAGCAGTTGGAGATGGAGGCAGGAGGAGAGAGGAGTAGTTCAGGGCTAGCCTGAGCTACCACGGGAAGAGTTCCATGTCACCTGGGACTATGTGAGACCATCTCCAACAAAACAAAGCCAAGTTCCTTTGGGCTGCTTATCCTGGCCTGACACAGGGCATAGGCAGTAGGGGCGTGGCAAAGTCGCAACAGGCATTGAGGGCTAGAGAAGACCTAACTTAAGCAGAGGAAGATAGAGGTAGCTTAGCAGAGGCATAAAGTGCACAACACTGAGCCAGCCTTGGGAAGAATTCTAGTGTACTGCATATCAGCTCTGTATCTTGGTTAGTAATTTAAGCTCTCTGTGGCCCAGTTTCTCATCTGTAGAATGATGTGAGCAGGCCACACTTTAACGTGGAGGTTAAACAAGCAAATGCCTTTCTGGTGCTTAGAAAGGTGCTTGTGTTCAATGTCTCTCATTCTCAGTTATGAGTCTGCGGGCATCAATACCACTACAAAAGAAGCTGGGAGTTTGACCACTCTCCAATGAGTATATGGGCAACAGAAACTGAACTTGGTGGGGGTTTTCGAGGGAAGGGGAGGGGTGGACCAGGGACAGATGAGGAGTGAATGTGATCAGGGTACATTGTACAAAATTTCCAAATAATTAATAAAAACATTATGTTGAGGGAGGGAAGGAAGAAAGATGCTTGCCACACTTTCAACCCTGTTTACTTGTTTATCAAATAAAGGTAAATATATGATGAGCAAGAGGAAGGGAGAACAATAGAAAGGATGTGATTCTCATCACTAGACACGGTTACTCTGAATCCTGACCTCCAAGAACTTTTATATCAACATTTATGTTTTCCTACAAAAGTCATATATACTTACAGCAGAAAATAAGGAACACCAGCAGGATGTGAATAGCCATCTTGATTCTACTCTGTAGAGATGGCTGCCTAAGTCTGGCTCTGATGCTAGAGGGTCATTGGATTATAGCATTTGCTCTGACTTTGCATGGTCCTTAGGGCAGTATCCAGAAATCATTTAAGAACAAAGACTGAGTATCTAGCAAAGAGACTATTGGATGCGTAGCTCGGGGGCCTTAGTCCATGTCCCTCTAACAGTTTCTATTCTTGACTTCCAGGAGTTCAGTGCTCCAGGGACACAACATGCCAAGCATCTAGATAGAAATTCATCATTTCCTCTATAATTATTTGGCTGCTCATACTATCATCAATTGCCAAATGTGGCCACTGAATGACAGGTTGACAGATATTTTGTGCCTGGTATGGATCATCCTAGTGCTTGGTCTGAGGGTTTCTGTTGACTGCTTCAGGCTGTCGGTGGGTAGCAGAGTTAAAGTAACAGGAGAACTCTGCTGGACGATAACTTGGCAGCTCGAGGAAAGTTGTAAATGAAGCTGTTAGAAGGGAACTCTGTGGCGAACTCCATGAACAAACACAAGGTGTGAGGCGGCCAGAACTTGGATTAAACTAACTTTCTCTCTTACTTGGTGGTTTCCTCCTGTTGGTTTTTCCGTGAAGTGGTTAGACGTGCTAACTATCACCCAAACAGAATATACATGGCTTTCGAATCGGAATGTAGTGATGGCCAACAGTAGAAGAAGGGAGGGTTATAAATTCACACATCTAAAAGCCAGAGTGTCTAAAAGGCTTGGGGAAGTGTTGACAACTTAAACAAATCGATCCCTGCTCATGGTCTCCAAGCAATGACACAAATCTAGCAACTTCTCTGGGAATATTCCCAGTTGCCCTCTCTCTCTGCTTTCAATTTCAGGGGAAGAGATGGCCTCTAACATAAAGCCATGCCATCTGCAACAACAGACACTAAAGGCACAGTTGCTCTTCTCTTCCCTCATTGTGGATAAGACAGACCTGAGTATGTGTGGTCAATTCAAGGACATAAGTTTATTTTTCTGTTTTCATTTTAGTGAATGCTACAACAATTTACGTCAATCACAATGCCCAAAACCAGGTTTGTCGCTTCTACTAGACCTCATGGCAATAGAGCCAAGCAGCAGCTGTAATCAGAATGGCCATCCTGGTTGGCTTCAGGCGGTCACAGCTACAGCTCTTCCTCTAAGCAATAAATATTCATTAAAATCCCATTTTGTTAAAAAATGTTCTGGTTAAAAGTGTAAGTTATACAAAAATGAACGAAATCAGGGAGAAGCATGCCAGCATACAGGGGTACTTTGCTCAGAAAAATGTTCAGTGTCTCTTAAAGAGCCTTGTCACCGGGGTCACGGTTGGATTGTTTTCATTGCTTCAACGACATGCCTTTCCAACCTGGGATCACTATTTCTTAATGCATTGTTTCCCAAACTTCTCTCAGCAGCAGAATTTATTTTTGGAGGGAAGAGTTAGGGTAGCAATGTTAAAACAGGTAAGTAGAGCTTTTCACAGTTGAGATGGAAATGGAAGGTTTAGGACCTTACACAGTGAATCTTTCTTTTCTTTCCTGATGTACTTCATGCCCCAAATCTAGTGCACTATCACACAAAAGTGCTACCACTTTAGGCACTGAGGATACCTGTCTTCTAGCCACGTTAGGCCACAAGCTGACAATGAGAAGACTCAGAAGTATTGTTCAGGCCTCAGTGTTAATGCTATGTTAGTTAACTCATGGCTTTTTCGATAATTTTATGTGTATATACAATGTGTCATGGTCCTCTTCATCCTGTTAAACTTTCTTTCTCCCTCCCACTTCTGCTGACCTCTTCCTGTTCCTAACACTTTCTTCTCTTGTGTGTGTGTGTGTGTGTGTGTGTGTGTGTGTGTGTGTGTGTATGAAGGTTGTCATTGATGCTGTGTCCATGATCACAGTGAATTTGTTTTATCTAGAAGATGGTATTCCACAGTACTCCTCTCTTTCCTTTGGCCCTTAAAGTTTTTCCATTCTTTTCTCTATGATGGTCCCTTGGCCTTGGGAGGGGTGATAGAAGTGTCCTCTTCAGGGTTTGAGGGCTCAACAGTCACTTATTCTCAGCACCTTGATCAGCTGTGACTTCGTGAGTTAACTGTTGCCCTCTGTAGGCGGTGGGTCTGATGTTTTGGTCTGGTCTGTGCGTGAACCCTGAAGATCTGTTTCCCAATTGGTTCTTGATCCATCATGAGCTTGATCCAATGAGCTGGGTGAAATAGACAGGACTTCCAGTTTTCCTGAAGGCAGGCCAGCAGACCCAAGGGAGGAGATTGGTTGAATTTGCCATGCTTCGGGGGGAGAAAAGGTGACTAGCCATGTGAGATCTCAAGCAGAGCTGCCATAGGCAGTTAGAAACATAACTAAGCTGAGCACAGGTTTAGGGTATTGAGCTGAGACTAAAGGTAACTGAGCAATTGAAGCTGCGGGCAGATTTAGGGTGTTGAGCTAAGAGTATTGGGAAGAGAACACTAACCAAAGGAGATGAGAAGTGCCCAGCAATTGAGCCAATAAGGCAGATTGAAAATAAACTAATGTGTGTGTGTGTGTGTGTGTGTGTGTGTGTATGTGTATTTCATCCACAGATCCAAGGGAACCTGGGCAAGTCTGCCCGAAGCTTAAAACATGGTAACAAAAACTACATGCTACAGTCTTCTGTGAAAAGAAACTTTTTAGACCCATACTGGACTGATCTATGGGTATAAACATAAATATTTAAAAAGTAGTTTCCCTGTGTGTCCATGTAGCAGAGTATCAGTAGTAAGTTTCTCCCTAGGGCTTGTGTCCTCTTTTGCTATAGGCATTGACTAGGCCTTAATTCTTAAAACCAGTAGAAATTTAGTTGCTTGTGTGACTTCCCCACAGAGCATGACTGAAGCTCCTAGGATCCAATTTTTTACAAACGATTGGTCCACTGGACCAGTCATTCTCAACATGTAGGTTGTGATCCCTTTGGGGGCATCAAACAACCCTTTCACAGGAGTTGTGTATTAGGCATTACATTGTGATTCATAACACTAGCAGAATTACATTATTGAAGTAGCAATAAAAATAATTTTACAGTTGGGGGTCACTGTAGCATGAGGAACTGGGTTAAAGGGCTGCAGCATTAGGAAGGTTGAGAACCAGTACTCTGGACCCTGCTTATGGGAATTCTCTGATCTCACTGGTTTTCTTTCTGGACCAGTATTAGCCTAATCCTGGCTTTATGACTATGATTTGATCTTCAGCATCACCTCAGATCTTGAGCACACTGTCCTGGGTCCGTTTTATTGCCAAGTTGTAGTTTTCAATTCCTAAGTCTTCCAGAGTACTTTCATTCAGTGTATCCCATGTATCTGTGCACTGAGAGCCCTCGTTGGCATATATGCCACCTTTTCCAGTGCTGCTACATGAGTCCTTGTATCAGAATCGGATCCTTCCTCAGGAACAGACACATTTCAACCACAGTTGACTCACAGGTCTTGATTCTGAACCCTCATCAGTTCTTGATTCTGAGGATCAGTTGTTTTTCTTGGTATGAATCCAAAACTTGAGGGTCGAATTCAGTACTAAGCTGGACTCTCTAGGACATCATTAAGAGGATTTCGTCACGGAGACACCATACGACATTGTCATAATACAGCAGTTTCATTCAAAATGGCCTTGGACCCAGCCTGAACGGTTGCCTTTGTCAACTTGCTTACTTAGTTACAAATGTTTGACATGGAATGGGATTTTCTTGACAGCTAACTTGACATACTAGTAACGACTTGTAGATGTGTAAGCATATTTAAGCAAAGGTTTACTTTAGTCGACTGTTTTCTTGCTTGGGAAATTTGTGAACAAGTCATTCACACTTTGAGTGAGATGAGCACTCACATACATTACACACCGTGTACAGAAAAGTTGTCTTGAGTTTTTAAGAGGGGATTTTTTTTTTATGTGTTTAAGAAAAAAAATTTGTTATACAATTTCCCAGACTTTAAATGACATACTCTTGTAAGAGGGAAGAATCAATAACTATTTGAACTTAAACCAAAGTATAGTGTTTCTTGGCCTTGGCATTACTGACATTGAATCCAACTAGTATTTGCCACTGTGGGTTGTCCTGTGTGTTCTTAGGTTTAGCAGTTTGATTTCTCTCTAGTTGATGCAGGTAACATCCTGTTACCATCATATTGGTAAGTGTGTCTTGTTGAGAATCACAGTTAAAACAGAACATGTATAGAGGAAGAAATGGAGATAGGACAGGCCATAGCAGCACAGTGAGTTCAGCTCCTGTGGTGATGAGAATTAAGACTGGTCTTGTTTGCTGAACGAGACCTTTTCCCTACTAACCCTGGACCTCTCCTTAGTTTCATCTTTTATACTTATTCTGAGACAGAGTGTCACTATGTTGTGAAGGCTAGTCTTGAACTCACAATCTTTCTGCCCCAACTGTCCAGTGCTAGAGTTATAAGTATATACCACCATCCTTGACTTCTTTTTACAAATGCATTAAGGTACTCTTTGCCTTAAGAATTAGCCCTTATATGAAAGACATACGGTGTTCTAAAATGCTGAGTAGCTGGCATTATTTTTATTCACTTAAAATAAATAATTTTATTTACTTTATGCCATTTATCTTTTGCTATTTAACAAACCAATTCAAAGCTCGGTGGCTAAAAACAATTTGCCACAGCTCACATATTGTGTTGGCTGTGGGTCAGCTGATCTAGACTGAGCTGGCTGGGCAGCTCTACCTCTAGACGTAGGTAGGTCTTGAACTAATTGGGCTACCATGACCAGCTGAACACCGTTATGTCTGTGTCCCTCTCATCTTTGTCTTAGGACTAGTGGTCAACTCAGGTCATGCTTGTCTTATGGTAATGGCAAAAACACACAAAAACTTTGGAACCTGAGTCTCCGAACTAGCAACCATTGCTTCTTAATCATCTCAGTGGCCAAAGTGAGTCATGTGATGGATGTAAACAGGACCATTCCTTAGTGGGAAGCACTACAGCAGCAGTTCCCGACCCCTTTGGCAAACTTCTGTCTCCAAACATACTTACATTATGACTCACGATAATAGCAAAATTACAGTTGTGAAGTAGCAACAAAAATAATTTATGGTTGGGGGTCGCCACAACATGAGGAACTGTATTAAAGGGTTGCAGCATTAGGAAGGTTGAGAACCACTGTATCATCTAGTGAACGGTGACTTAGCTTGGGAAGCGTTAAAAAACTGTACAGAAGGACATGACCTGGGAAATCCCTTTCCTTTGTGGTATATTTTCCTTTTATATAATTTAATATCAGAGCTTCTTAATTTGGCTAGTGACCCCAATAATGAGAGAATATACTCACAGTCCCACTACAGGAATGGAATCAGCTGGAGAGGTAGAATGAACAGAGCAAATGGTTTGAAAAATGTATCTCAACTCTAGTGAGCTCAGTCTTGTTGAAAATAAACAGCATTATACTTCTGTGGTTTTACAAAATGGAAAGGGCAGACATGTCTGACATGAAGGCAGAGAGAAACAGCATTTTCCAAGATATTTTCGAGATTAAGATGTAAAAACACTGGTATTTAAGGACCAGCAGGTTGCAGATGTGTTGGCGGAGGAATGTTGAATGAAAATCTCTGGAATGTTGGAGCAAACTTTTACGTCTATTGCCAGGAAATGTGTGTTGCTTGTTTTTTCTGCATCTTTTCAAAAGGTCTCTTGTAAGCCCAGTCTTGCCTGGTCCAGGTAGAGAAGCTTGGCAACAGTGATAAGTGAGTGTTCTCTGGAGCTGTGCTTGGCTGTGGCCAGACCAAACTTTGTTAATGTGTAACTGGAGTCTGAGCACTTCTGGTATGCTTACATTGGTTTCAGTATTATTTTTAACTGCTGAAAGAGCAGGTTGAAGTAGTTCCCCACTCTTGGCACTTACCGTAATTGCATAAGGCCAACTGGCAGAGTGCCAATCAGTCATGTTGCAGGGATTTGAACAGGGTAAACTTAAAAAAAAAAAAAAGATCCCGAAGACAGGTAAGGTGGCATATGCAAGGACAGAGCATTGTATTCAAAATCGAAATTATTTATGCAGAGACCCTGGGTTTAGAGGACAGTGTTCTACTTGTTTGCTAGAATCTGTCAAAAGTGGGTGTGTGCCGTATGCTTATTAGAGGATCTCAAAACTAATGAACAGAGCAAAACCAGAGGGTCAAGCACTGGGAAGAAAATGTTCTGAGACTATTGGGTTGCTTTGCAAAAGAGTGTCTTTCCTTCTTAAACATTTTATGTATGTATGTTGTGGTATATGTACTTATTTATGTGGATGTGTGCACTTATATGGACTGGTTATTGGTGTGCGTGCATGCACATAGTATAGAAATTGATCGACATTGAATGTCTGTCCTTAACTCAATGTCTATCTACTCTCCACTTTTTTTTTTTTTTTTTTTTTTTGAGACAGATGCACTTGAAGCACATTGATTGGCAGGCTGGCTAGCCAATGAGCTTCAAACACTGTCTCCTCTCCCTTCCCCTGCCCTGGTGCTGGGGTTACAAGCATGTGCTGTTATGTTTGTTTTTTACATGGCTGCAGGTGATCCAAGCTTAATTCTTCACATTGGTGCTTCGGGCACTTTACTTGCTGAACTCTCAGGCTCACAAAACAGTTTCTTGGGGGACTGAAGAGATGGCTCAGCAGTTAAGAGCATTGGCTGCTCTTCAAGAGGACCTGAGTTCAATTCCCAGCACCCACATGGAAGCTCACAACTGTCTATAACTTCAGTTTCAGGAGATCAAACACTCTCTTATAGACACATATATAGGCAAAACATCAATACATATGTAATAAAAATAAATAAATTAAAAGTTTCTTTTAAGTTGAGCACATGTTTACTATGGAATCCAGGAATCCAACTTTTTAGTGTCCCATAGAAACTGAGTCTGTATTTACACAAATGTCTGTGTGAATGTTCATAGTGTCTACCTCACAATCACCAAGGGTCCTCTGTTTGACGGCTAGATAAACTGTTGATGCTTCTGTGGAGTGGAAAGCTGCTTAGCAACGGAAGAAGATGAAAATGAACGTGACCAAACTTCAGATGCATTATGTTTAGTGAAAAAGGTCCTATTCAGGAAGCTGTAAACTGAATGCTTCAACTTATGTGATATTCTGAAGAAAGAAAAATCGGTAGGGGAAGAGAGTAAGTCAAAGATTGCCCGAGATTGTGGGAACAGCTATCCTAAAAGGGGGAATAGAGGAAGGTGTGTGTGAGTGTGTATATGTGTGTATGTGTGTGTGTATTGGGGGGGTATTGACAATTTTCTGTATCTCGATTGTGGTAGCAGTTTTATGACTATATAGACATACCAAAACAAATACAAGTATGCAGAGAGGGTTACATTTATACTCAAATAAGCTTGGCTTTTAAAAAGTACATATTTTAGTGTTCCTAGGAATCTCCTCCCTTTATATTTGTCAGTATAAAATACCCACTGGTTTGACCACTGACTTATACCTATGTCCTTGGAGATGGATCCTTGTTTCTTTAGCTCCTGTTGGAAGTCCAAGCTTAGGTTCTGCGTCTTCTAGGTTGTTCTTTACCCAGATCTCACTTGTTGGGATCATGGAACACAACTGCCCTGAATTGAGACCCTCTCCTCTCCTCTCCTCTCCTCTCCTCTCCTCTCCTCTCCTCTCC
>JANHMN010000003.1:159315758-159358151 GCA_030674055.1 Rhabdomys pumilio
GAGAGAGAGAGAGAGAGAGAGAGAGAGAGAGAGAGAGAGAGAGAGAGCCAAGCCAGCATGTTTGCTGTGTCTCAGCATGTAAGTCCCTTCATTGCAGTGTCCCCTCCAACAAGATGAACCTCATAAGATCCAGCCCTTCCTTGACTGTAGACCTCAAAGAACTAAGAGCTGAATAAACTATTATTATTTGCAAAATTACCTAGTCTTTGGTATTCAGGTACAGCAACTTATGAAGATAATGCCATTAAAGATTATAGTACCACATCTACTGACTACACAGGGCCCATTGTTTTCTAGCTGTACACACTTACATGTGTGTGTGATTAATTTAAAGAGATCCTGACCAAGATGTAGATAGCATTTCCATTGTGTTAGATACACAATGGGAGTGAGATAGACTAAGGTCAAATGCCTTGCCCACAGCTGAGGGGCTAATATTAGAAAATGGATCTGCTTGACTTCAAAGCACTGTGTGTGTGTTCTTGTCACCATCAGTGCCTGGTCAGTGGAAGCCTGATGACTTCAGGCTTCAGTATGGGTGGGTGTAGGTAAGGATGGAGTCACCATGCCTGTGGATGGGTAACTATACTTGCCCAGGTGATTCTTAAACACTGGACAGCGCCACTGCCTAACTGCTCCCTCAATATGTGTTATTCCCAAAAGGCCTTGTGTGTAATTCTCTTTTTCCTCAGTCCCCTTTCCTGTTTTTAGATCTTTAGCCTTTCTTGCTACTCTACAGGCCCATTGGCATCTCTGTTTGGTTGAGCTGAACTGAACCCCTCTTTATAGACATTAGTTAAATGGTGTAGGTGGGCACAGCTTCTGTCATCTGTGAGTGATTCTATGAGCAGGTGGCTTCTTCCGGTCCATGGCAGATACATGTTCTAGGAGTAAACAAACAATCCAGAAAACAGCCCTGACCAGATGGAGTCTTTATCTTAGTAAGATGGACAGACAACAAAGCAAGACTTAAAATCCATAGTGTGACCGAGAGTGTTTGAGGAAGTCAGGATGGTGGCATCTGAACTGCAGTCCTGCAGGAAGTAGGGGAGAAGAGGAAGGATTGGGGGAGAGAGCATTCTAAGCAGAGCAAGCACCAAAGGAGCGAGCCGGAGACAGGATTGTATGTGGAGCATAAACAGAGTAGCAAAACAGAGTGGGTGGAACTGTGCACTTGGAGGTAGGGTTGCGGGTAGAACTGGGGCTTCCAGGACCTCGGAGCCACTGTGAGACCTTTGGTTTTCCTGTGAGTGAGATTTCAAAGTTCAGGAGCAGCAGTTTTCAAGTGCGGATGTCAGTGCAAACATAGACATAAAGGCGGGAAGAAGAGTGAGGACTCAGTGCAGTCCTGTGTGGAAGCTTAGACATGGAACGTCAGGGAGGCGGTGGGAAGTAGTTATATGTATATATGTATGTATATACACACAAATACACAAATAAACTCACACACACACACACACACACACACACACACACACACACACACACATTTGATACCATGTCTCAGGTAGCCCAGGCTAGCCTAGAACTCACTATGTAGCTGAGGATGTCCTTGGATTTCTGATCCTTCTGCCTCTACTCCCAAGTGCCTGGAGTCACAGGTGTATGGCAAAATGTTCAGCTGGTTCTACAGCCATTCTGAGGAAGGGAGAGTGTTTAGGACTTAGTAATGGGTTAACAAAAATAGGCCATTTTGAAGTAATTTTATTTTCCCACCCAAAAGTTATTTTAGCTGTCCTTCAGAGTCTAACAAGCCATCTTGGTCATTCATTGTCCTGGGTACTTCTTGTATTTTTTAAATTATATTTTAATTTTCAAATTGTGTAAGGAAGCCGTCATTCCGGCCCTTCTTGTAGAACATCACGCAGAGAAAAGTGAGCATCCCCATTTGTGCCTCTGTAGTTCTTTTTCCAAAAATAGAGTTCTTCCTTAAACACATTTTGACTTTTTTTTTTTTTTTGTGCATTTACATGGCATTCGTATAGTCTAACGCTGAGAAGTTAGGTGTATTCATATGAAAATGACGGCATGCTCTCACACTGATTTTATTTTAATCCAAATTTCTTGAAGACCGTTCCATAACAGAGCACTGAGACCCACTTCCCTCTGCTAAACTGCCCAGGGAGCCCTTCAATAATGTATCTGACTCATTTCGCTTCTCTCTCCCCTGATCACTCCCTGAATTAGGGAATCAAAGACAGACACCCACGCACATGCCCTAGGCAGAGTCTCTATTCCAGAAAACATCCACAAGATGACATTTAAGGGTTCAGAGAATGAGCTTAATGCTCAGAGTCACCTTCCTGAAGTGGCGTTCCTGTTCCGGCAGGGTCACGGCCGCCTTGATCATTTTTGTTTGAAAGTACCTCTGCTGTGTTAAATTCTGGGTATGTCTCCCATGTCCTCCTCACTAGCAAAAGTTAGAGAGCCCAGTGCAGGATGACCTGGCCTTGAGTGGTAAGTAAGCACACTGACCAAACCAGAAGGGAAGCGGGTGCAGCAACAAGAGCAAGGGACATGAATGGATCAGGGTCACTCTGGGTGCATGTCTGTCCCCCTGCTTATTAGATCATGGCATTTATTGTTATTTGTTGTAAATTCGTATAAACAGTACAGGAAATTACAGAGACTAGTTACATAATACATATTATGTAATTAACTCTTTTGGTATTATGTAATTATGTACTGTATTAACTTTTTGCATTATGAGATACAAAAAGAGTTAACTGCTAAGCACCAGGGAGCTCTCACTTCTGAGCGTTATTGGTTGGTCACAAGCATGATGGATACAAGAGTGTTCAAATTTTCTACAGTATACCTCGATTACCCTGTCCTGAAGGTGCAAGCTTGCTAACTTTTACATGGTTACCATAGGGCAAGCTACTCTCTTTGCTCACTTTTTCTTTCTCTTTCTTGAATATACCCTAGGACAGGGAGAAGGGAGCAACAGATACAGCCTATTGGAAAAATACCCTCAGGGTTGTGCTTTGCAGTGCTTGTAGGAGATTCTCCTTGCAGGAGTTACTGTTCTAGAGAGTTCTAGAGAGTTCTAGAGAGCTCTTGTGAATGGAGGATGTTTTCAAGAACTGGGAGAAGGCTTGAAATTCATCAGCTTTAGTTCACTCTGTTCTACTGTTCTCACACGAAGGCATCACTATGCCTGTCTCTTGTATTTGTTCATCTATTTTCAGTGAAAGGCAGGTACCGTGTCCCTCATGGACCAGCATGGTGGAGAGCAACGGAGACTCAAAACAAGGAGAACTGGGCCACACCGGAACTCAAAGCTTCTCAGCATAGCTGTGTGTACTGTTTATCTTGGTACCTAGTATGCCCTTCCCCTCAACTTGGGCACAGTGTTGTAGACACAGACCTGAAACACAGGAGGAAGCTTGGCTGTGTGTGTATGAGCCAACCTTGCTGCAGAGTGGAGCACAGTTCTCCAGCCTCTGTTGAAAGAAGAGAGATAATTTCAGACTTAGTATTGCTTTCGAGGCAGCAAAAAAAAAAAAAAAAAAAAGCCTCTTTTGATCATTATGATATGATCAATAATATTTCTAAAACATAGGAACAGTGCTATGAGATGGGAGTTTGAGGAGATATTAGACAAAGTACTTATCCTTACAAGAACCTATACTCTAGTGGCAGAGGCAGATTGTGCAAGAAAACAGGCAGCAAGTGGTGTCTACTGCATGAGCAGAAAGGGACATATATGGTAGAGATGCTTAGTGGAGGAGATAGTTCCTTACCCTAAAGTGAATACGAGATAAAAGTCTCACTGAAAAAAAAAAAAAAGAATTGAGTGTATAACTTAAAAGGAGCTGAAGTGAAAGGCAGTAGAGATGAGAGACATAGAGGTCTGGGAATGTTAGGTAGATGAGAGGGCCTAGAGGTAGAGGGAGATGTGAAAGAAGGATTACACATCCTTACTGTAAAGATTACAAAGGAAGAATAGAAAAGCAAGAAGGTACGGGGAAAGAGAGGAGAGGCAACAGACGTTGCCCACCTATGATGACAGTTTTATTGGGGGTAGGGAGAGAGGAAGATGCCACCTGACAGAAGTAGGCACTTGGCACTCACGGAAGTGTTTGGGGAACATAACTTTGGGGGACTTGCTAAATTGAAGACCAAGAACCCATATGGGTTTGTCTAGCTTGAGGGCATCTGAGGTTGGAGTGACATATCTGAAGTCATTGCAGGCCCATGATGTGACTGACTGAGCTCCTCCAAGAAACTGTAGTCTGACTGCTGTTCCCACTCATATCCGGAAGTGGATGGAGGAATTAGACATGTCCAGAGACCAGGACTGCTGGCCTGAGTGGCCTCAGTTGGCTGAAAATGGAGAAATTTCACATGGTGGAGCACCGTCCCTTTCAAGACTGCCTCAGCCAAGCTAAGAATGAACCCTGAGAAGCAGCCATTGAACATGGCAGCTGGAGGTTTTCAAGAATCCAGTTCAACAGGCTGGGAGCAGGTGTGTTGAAATAAGTATAGGACATAAGACTAGTGGCTTTTAAATGTCACTGTGCATTTTAATCAAGTGCAGGGATTAAAAAAATCCTCACACATTCCTAGGTTCCTTTTCACGAAGAAGAAAGGAGGAGGAGGAGAAAGAGAAGGAGGAGACAATGACTAAGAAGATAAAGGGCACTCACCAACTCAAGTATAGGAAATATCAGAAGGTCATTACACACACACACACACACACACACACACACACACACACACACACAAACACACGCCTTTAAATCATATTCAATTCGCTTGAGAACCTTTCAGGTTCCTCCTTAGAATACTGTTGAGCAAGTCACCCAGCACTGTCATCCTCCCTCTACCTGAGAACCCAGGTTATGAAAGTTCAGAATTATGAAATGACACAGGTTGTGCGGTGACACGCAAGGTTATCTTTTGAAAGTGCCCATTTCCTAGTTTCTGTGGGGATGCACTCTGCCTGAGTCTTCAGGAGGCTGGAGTGAAGAGGAAGGAGCCTCTCTCATCTGTTTCAGCACCCTGCAAGTCATGCTGACAGCGGAGGGGACAACCCAAGTCCTTGGCGTTCCAACCACTACCACGTTGTGGCAGGAAGTACCAGGTCACAAATCACAAACCCCACTTCTTGGCAGCTACTTGCCTGGGCTCTGTCTGAGATCTCTGGTCTGAAACCTCCTCCTACTCTCTGCCTGTGACCTGGGGACTGCACTGTCCTACCGCCATTTGCCGATTATCTTTGCATCTTGTGTGTTCCTGTAAGAGGCCTTATCTCAGTGGTCTAGGCAGTGAGTAATAATCTCTGCTGCCTCTCAAATTCGTACCGTGATTATTTTTATCTAGCATCTTTCTGTGGAATGTACCTTTGTCAAATTTCTACCGAAACAATTTTCGATTAAGTAATACATTCTTACTTTGAGACAAGAGAAACATCATTATCAGTAATGGTATCCATTATGTCCTGGGCACTGTTATAAATATTTCACATCGTTTAGACACTTCAATCTTGGAATACCCCAATGATACAGTTATTATGAGCGTCTTCCTTGTTCTGCTCCCATTAAAACTCCACTATAGGGGCTCCTAAAATCCTCTAGGAGCTGCCGTGATCTCATGGAGCATGTTAGTCAGTTGTACATGTCCGTGCCCCAGAGTTTGAGATACAAGAAGACTATTCATTATTTATTAATCAGCCAACCCAAATATTGCATTCCTCTGTACACGTGCCTATGATTTTTTTTTTTTTTTGAGGAAAACACAGAGATGTGGAAGTACATGGTCCTAGGAGCAGACCTTCTTCCCAAGGAGGCAAATCAGAAACATTTCCAGTGATCCACTCCTGGTAGACAAAGTTTAAGAGGTGGACCCTGACTTAGTGAGTTGAGTAGGACACTAGTACCTTTGAGCTGAGGTTTAGCCTGGGGTGGAGGGTAAAACCATGAGCTTTCAGACTCAGCGAGGGAGGAAGGTACAGCTCCCAGGGACTAGTGACTGCACTTCTGTTTTCCTCATGAGGGAAAGCTGTGCCATGGGTGTGTCTCCAATGACCACCTGGAGAGAGTACCTTTTTCACTGAATGTGAACTCCAGACAGACAGAGGAGTCTCTCTCCCAACTTGCTGACAGAGCGAATACTGGGCAGAGGTGACTTTAGGCAAGATATTTACTATGCTGACTGTCAACCTACAAAGTTGGGGAGAAGAATGCCTACTTCATTGGACTGTTGGGAGAACAAGCAAGTCATTTCCTTGCAGCAGGTGGTGGGAAGACACTGATGTCAGACAGAGGCTGGGTCAGGCCAGGTAGTGTTTTCACACCAGTGGTTTTTAACTGGCGAGTGATCTTGCTTCCTCACTGGGCAATATCTGAAAATATTAATAGTCTGTATTAGAATCGTTTGCAGCCAGCATTGAGTGCTTAGAGGCCAGTGGTATTGCCGAAAGTCCTATAACACACAGGCATGCTGTCTACAACAAAGAATTGTTTGACTTGTTGGTCTTAAGTGTGTATTGAAAACCTTGTTTTATTAATATGCTAATGCAAAACCTCTTATAAAAAAAAAAACCTTCTGAGCTATTTACCCATCACTATTTACCTCTTTTAGGTGAGGGGACACTAACTCACTGAAGCATGGTTATTAGGAAAGGCTGGGATTCGGCCTCTGGCTATCCTGCTCCAGGATTCTGGTGTTTAAGTCATGAGTTTGGGTAGATTTCTGTGGGTAAGGGTCAGTAGTCAGTACATGTGGAATATATTAAGAAGTTTCCCTCCCACCCTCAGCATCCAGCCAGCGATTTGTAAAATCCAGGCATCAACATGACTCAAAGAACAAATTAGACATGCAGTTTCCATAACCCACTCCTAGTCTTTCTGGTGCATAGTGATGTGATCCAGGCTCTTTACCAGGCCTTGAGAAAGTATCTGTACGTATCGTGACAGTGTGATGCCACATGTACAGACTTCCAGATAACTTTCCACCCCTCTGAATATGTTGGGCTGCTGTTTTAGATATAGAATTCTGGCACACAAACTTCTAGAGCTAGGTTCAATGCTTCCCGGGCCCCATGTCTGTTGTTTGTAGCGTCTCACTTCCACAGTAAAAGGATGCGTACACCTGACTAGTAGCCCAGTAACTTCATGGACTTGTGGTCCTTTCAGTTACAATGTGTGGGACGCTAAGAGAGATGAAGAATGCTGTAAAAATAGTCCACCGCTTTATTCCTGAGTTCACTGAGCACTGATCTGTGCCAGGCACACAAATTTCTTTGTGTGACTCTGTTACAGTCACACAAAGCATATGGCCCTGTCAGGACCCTCTAACACTTAAGGGTCTCTAATTCCTTTATTATAGCCTCCCCTTGCCTGGCTGCATGCTTCTCGGCTCTACTCCTTGTGTGCTCCCATTGCCCACTGGTTCATCTGCAACTTTATTAGGCTTTACTCAAAGCCTCTGCTCTCTGTCAACTACACATGTAACTCTTACTCATTCTTCAAAGTCCACTCCAAATCTCATTGCCTCAGTGGTTGCCTCCATGAGCTTCCTTATCTGGAATGGCATCTCCCGTCCCGTGGTCTGACAGTATCTAACGTCAGCATTCCTCTCACAGCTCTGGCTTACCATTACATATGGGCTCAGCTTTATGTGTGACTTGTAGGAGAATGGAAGCTGCAATCTCTTTGTGCATGAGCCATCTTTCCTGGATAAGTGTAGTTACCACCTCTCATCAAAACATCCTAGAAAATCACAATGAGACACAATTTGATCTCGGGGAGCCCAGGTTCTAATGGCTACATGGACATCACAGCTACTATATCTATGGCTTATGGAATATTGTGGAAGAGGGGCCAGAGAGATTGCAAGAGCCAGAATACTAGGAAAGCTTCCTCAGAACAGTATCTTCTAGAAATGGATGAATGAGCCAGACCTGAATAATGGCACTGTCAATGGTAACATAAAAACGTGGAAGAGGGAAAATTTCATTGGGTCTTATCCCTAGACAAAGAACCAATGACCGTTTAAAGAGGAAGACAGCTTTTCCCAGAGGTGAGTCACTTTATTGGTTGTCCAATGCAAAGTAATCAGCTCTGAAACCATATATGTGTCCATGTTCACTCACAAATAACAAAGGCAGACTCAGGCAGATAGTATTAATATGTATTCATGTAAGCAGATACACATGCACACATGTGTGTGGACAAATAATAATCAAAGAGAAAGAGGCTATTAACTTGAGAGTGGGGTGGGCATGGGAATAGTTGGAAGGAGGGTACGTTAGAGGGGCTGGAGGGAGTAAAGAGAGGGGGAGGTGATGTAATTCTATTTCAATTTAAAAAAATAAAGAATGTAATCAGTCTGAGAGACATGGTAGACAGAGACAGGAAGCAGGCATGCTTCTGACAGCTGTAGCTTTCAGTTCCTGTGTTAGGTCTTAGAGCCCAGACCCAGGCTCTATGCCTGGCTTACCCACTTGGACCAAGTGCGGCTTCTCAGAATAGCCAGAACCCACAGCAGCTCTAGTTATTCTCTGTTTGGCAATAGTTCCAAGAATTTCTGAGTTGTCCTTCAGTGATTCTTCCCAGAGTCCTGTCTGCTGGAGAGGAGGACTGATGGCCACAGCATGGGCTTACTGAGTTCCTCCTCTGTGCTGGAATATTGTGCCGAGTGCTCTCCTTGCCTCCTGGGTAGTCCTTTGATACCCACATATGGAATGAAATGTTGCGGTAGCTCCACTTAATGTGAAGAAATGGGGGGTGAGAGAATTATGTGTTCATGGGGGTGCCCAGGCCTCCCTATGTCTATTACTCTTGATTTTGGATCTCTTTATGCAAGGGTTGGTTATAAAAATGAAGGATGGGCCAGTGAGACAATTGTTTAAGTAAATGCTTGCCTTGCAGTTGTAAGAATCTGAATTAGAATCCCAGAACCTGTGTAAAGCTGGCTGTGGTAGCATGAGTCTGTCATTCCAGTGCTGCTGTGCTGAATCAGAGGCAGGAGAATTCCCAGAAGCTCATGGGCCAGCTACACTGCTACGTGCAGTGCTGACCATTGAAGAGGCATTGCCTTAAATAAGATAGAAGATAAATAAGCCTGAGCTTGTTCTCTGCCTCCCCCTCTCCCCACATGACATATATGTGTCCATGTTCACTCACAAACATGCTTAAGTCTGAAGAACAGTGAAGTCTTCCTGATATTCAAATGAGCCCTGGAGTTGATGCTCACCGTATAAAAAGTTTTCCATTCAAGTGAGGATGGTTTTAGAAACAACATGATTCCAGCTGGAAGATCTTCAGTCATATTCAGATTTTAAAGATTTAAAATGATGGTTCTTTGGTCCTAATCGTATTCCGTCCTTAAAGGCCATCTCAGGGCTGCTGATCAGAGGGGTTGTGAGAGGCCCACGTGGGATAGCATTTTTCTAGGAATGCTGGAGGGTCAGAGCCTTCCTGAGAAATTTCACAGTGGCAATAAATAATCCTGTCAGCTGTATTTCAGGGCAGACAGTGAAATCTTTTCTTCTGGGAACATGATCTCTCTTCTGCGTTTGACACTTTTACTGACCCAAGTGGCCCAAAAGGTCTGATGTCGGGAATATTCGCCATTTCTACTCCAAGGTAGATCTCCAGTGGTACAGCCTCTTACAGGGAATGGTCACATGACCCAGAGAGATGGGATGTGTCCATGGCCAGAGGTCCAGGCTGTCCTGGTGGGAACATAGTTTTCAAATCTGCCTTCTCTTTCATAGAAAATGAGACTTCCAGAAGCATGACCTGAGAACTGTACGTCAACATTTTGGTTGCAAAAAGAAATGCAAGAAAAAAAAAAAAAAAACTCAGATCTCTTGATCTTCCTTAAAATTGTGGCTTTTCTTTGGAGGCAGTTATAATTTTTATGTCAGTTCTTATTAAAATAATAGCAGACACATTGGCAATGAAACTTTGTTAAAGGTGGATGAATCCCCAAGGGAGAAAAATAAATGATTCTGTGAAGCCCAAAGAACATTCCCTGGGTCTAAATCCTCCCAGCCTCTTGTAATGCATGTCCTGAGGGATGCCTCATATTTAAAGCCTTTGCTAATAATGTGAAATATAAAGTCGCTTCATTCCTTTTAATCTTTTCATTTTAACATGGAATGAGCCTCCTCATACCTTCACAGTTAAGATTCTCAAAATTATGTTGGGAAAATGCAATTTTGCTTACATTTCCTTTGGAATTTGCTAATGTAAAATTGAACTTTAAAAAAAGATACCAGAACGTAGGAGAAATTGAGTTATTCTTTCAGTTCCTCGGAAGATTAACGCAATGAAAGAACACTGTCCTCCCTGGATTCTCTGTTAAATATATAATCCTTTCATCTCGTTTATCTTTTAGTCCAAAGACAATGTTGTGGATTATGCGATGTAAGTTCTGTTTCAGTGAAGAATTAATTTTAATGAATTATTCATGCAAAAGACATCTAGCTATATACCCACTAGATAGAGATTTAACTCTTTTAAATCAAGGAATGACTGGTTTAATGAATGTTGATTTAATATGTCAACTCTGTATGTTTTTTATGTCACAAGAAATCCAGCAGTATTTCTCCCTTCTAGTCTCTACTGTTAAGAATGCAGCGTGGTCTAAGATGACTGCTAAAGCTCCATTTATTAGGAGATAGAAAGGCAGCCTACGGAAAGACCCATGACAATCATCATTCATCCCACTGTCTGTTCCTACCTGATGTAAGATATACTATAATGTTTTATATAACACAGTGGAATAATTCTTTTAAACTCCATATATTGCTTAAGATTCTTTTGGTAGTGAAAAAAGAAAGGCAAGATTGTCATCAATATTCTCTGTCAGAGGTGTGTATTTTAGACTAGCTACAATACGAGGAATGGATGAAGTAGCCTTTAACCTCAAACATAAAATTTGAGTTTTGTGTGTGTGTGTGTGTGTGCACACCACACATTTAGAGGAATCTGTCACCATCAGAAGAGGGCATCATATCCTCTAGACCTGGAGTTATATATGGTTTTGAATCACCATTGTGTATGCTGGGAACTGAACCCAGGCTCTCTGTGAGGGTAGAAGCATTCTTAACTGTTAGGCCAACTCTCAGGCACAGCCCCCCTCTCCCCTGAAACATACCTTCCTGGCCCACATGATGCAACTTTCTTCCAATGATGACCACTGCCTTTGACAATTTCTGCTCAGCCTATGGCTTTGGAGATGCTAATGTGAGGGAAGATACCTAGAGATGTTCCTGGGGCTTTTCACTGCCCAGGCTGGTACTAGTCTGCAGCACTTTCGAAAGTAACCACAGCACTTTTCCTAGCTAAAGCAGCAGTCTAGGAAGAACCACACGGTGATGAGTTCTCTGGGTTATAGTTCCAAAGTATTGGATTCGATACAATGAAGCAATATGGCAGCCTACTCTCAGCCAACCATCAGTGGTTAATCAGTACTCAATGCTGGAGGAACCAACTTTAAAAATGTATCGGGGCAAGAGAAATGGCTTGGTGTTTAAAGAATATTTCCCTTAGAAATAGTGATCACAGGAGTGTTCCTGGAACTTTGTTTATTGCCTTGCTTGTTCTTTGACTATTTGTGTTTATCGTCTTGCTTGTTCCATGACTATTTGCATCTATTGTATTGCTAGTTCCTCAACCTAGAACTGACCTTAAATACTTGCATGTAATTAAAATGGTATAAAAGTGTAAAGGAGGAAAGGGGATGGGATAGGGGGTTTCTAGGGAAGGGAAGTGGGGAAAGGGGATGACATCTGAAGTGTAAATAAATAAAATATCCAATTAAAAAAAGAGAGTACTTCCTGTAACTCCAGATCCATTGGACCTGACATTCTTTTCTGGTCTTTGTGGACACTGAATGAGTGCCCATGTGTTCCCCTGCCCATCCTCCCAACTGCCCCCCCCCCACTAAGAGAAAGAGAAAGAGTGAGAGACACAGACAGAGAGGCAGAGAGAGAAAGAGAGAGAGAGAGAGAGAGAGAGAGAGAGAGAGAGAGAGACTGAGAGAGACACTGAGAGAGACACCGAGAGAGAGAGAAAGGCTGAGAGCGGGAGGGGAGAGACAGAATAGATATTGCTGGGCCAAAAAGAATCTCTACCCTGTTATGGTCTCTGTATTTCTCCTCATGAAGTCTGTTCTCTCCCACCTCCCAAAGCACTTGCACTTCACCATGTGGTACTACCTCCAAAGAACACTTGTGTCTTAGAAAAATAAATATACAGCCAATTTTCAGATTATATCTTCTTTAGTTCTGTTATAAATTATGTGACTCTATTCTGGCAAAGCTGAAGTCAAGGCTGCCTTTCCATCCTCCTCCTCAACTCAGAAAAGGAGTGGTAGTCAGAGAAGTTGGTGTCTGCCAATGAATTTGCCACCTGAAGCAGACAGCTAAATTCATGGGAGGGAAAGTCTCAATTTCTCAACTAGTTTCAGTCATCAGAGCCACAGTGAGGCATGGAAGATTTGACTTCTATTTATTTATTTTTCTTGTCACTAAAACTGGGGCAGACCTTCACTTATGGTATTTATAAGATTTATGATCCTGGAGGAAACCATTACAGTTACCTTCATTGCATTAGGTTTCCAAATTTTAACTTAGCATATTCTTTATGGTTTGGAAATAGCATAATGAACCACATTCTGGCAGTAGATGATTGAAGAGCCTGTGGGAAACCATAACTGGAGATCCACAAGCCTGGGTTCTCAGCCAAGGATGACCTTTCTCTGTAGGGCTGTCTCTGGCTGGTTCTCTGAGTCTCTGCCTCTCAGGGTCTCCCCTATAATCAAGGATTTGGTGATGTGGCTTACTGAGAGCTGAGTACCGTGTCCAGCTCACACATCTGTTAGACACAGCTGCTGGGTCCTTGGAATTGTTCACTGGAGTTGAGTCAGGCTCAGGTCAAATCTTTTCAATATTGTCTTTCCAAATCTTTCTGAAAATCTCACTGAAAATAGGTAAAATACAAGAAGAAAGGCACGGGTCTGCCTTAAGCGAGTGCAGTGGGACAAGGTGAACCAGAGCTGTTGAAGAGCGAGCCGTGTCCTGAGAGCCTGAAAATACCCTCCGATCACTAGAGTTCTCTAGAAAACAGTCATTAGGGTCTGATCAACATTATCTCTTTCCTACCTAAATATTTTGCCGGAAGCAGATTCACTTTAACCGTTTATGGACATTCACTTAATTTTATTTTGCCAACCTCTGAAACTATTTCAGGGTTTTCTTTGATGAAAGCAAAGGAAGTATTAAGTATGAGGTTTTCTGGTTCCAGTAATTCACCATCAGACTCTAGTGTTTGGGGAATAGACTCAAGACTTAAACATCCGGGGAGCTGAGGGCTGGCGCTTGTGTTTACTGAGACTCTGGCTGCATCCCTCTTCTGCTCCAGTTGGTTATGATGTTGGTAACAAAGACAGGCAGGCTTTCCTGCTGCTTCCCAAAATTGATTAGCTTCTTAGGATTCTTAGCAGATTTTGTCAGTTAGGAAACTGAATTGGAAATTTTTTTTCCATAGGTATTCATCCGTTTATCATTCATTGGGTGTAAATCATCTTCTGGGACCCGTGAAGGGAATGTAGTTACTAATAGAGATTGTATTTATTCAAATAATTTCATTCATATTACAAACAAGATAACACATAATTTTATTCATACAAACCAGTGTGTTATATTATTTTCATGTATATGTGTCATTATGCTTGGCTCTAATTTGTCCCCTCTTCTCTTGTCCTCTCTTGTGTACCTATTGTCTGTGGCTGGGTTTCTTTTGTGCCTCACCGCAGCTCATCTTCTGCTGTCATGTCACATGAATTCTATCAACCAGTCCCTTAGGGGCCCTTCTTCCCATCTCATGAAATTCTCTTTCTCCCTGCTCCTTCTCCTCTTTTCTCTTACACACACACACACACACACACACACACACACACACACACACATACACACACACCACTGCACATACACCACACACATTTCTCCATTCACATTCACCCCACTTTCCCATATATAATTTTAAGTCTAGTTTGTGCATATTAAAGAAAATATATAGAATTTGTCTTTCTAAATCTGGCTTATTTTTGCTTAACATAAAGATTCCCAGATCCATCCATTTCCTTGCAAATGTCATAATTTAATTTAATGACTTAATATGTCTGTGGTATGTTGACTTAGAGTCCTTTGGGAGGATATACACATGTATATTAAAGAGTATATATTGTATATATACATTGAAGAGTGGTATGGCTTCAATACACATTATTAAAGCTTCAACAGAAGGGGCCTTCCGTATTAAAGCAGGTAACGGTAAACTAATTTCTTTAAGGTTGATTCAGTAAAGTATAATCCCACCTGAGTGACATGGTTTCGGTGGAATCTACCCCAACCTTCATTTTATTATCAATTTATTTACTTTTTACATTTAAACATTAATATAAGCCACAGAAAACACAAAACTTAGCATTTTAAAGCATGTGCTCCAATGGTTTCCAGCTTATTTACTTGTTAGGCCCCAAACAGCACCCTAAAATGGCCAGGCTGGTGATAACATCCTAAACAGAAGGACTTTGGCCCCGTAAACAGGAGGATTATTATTGGGTAAACAGAGTTCTGGAGGTGGGTTTCTGTTTGCCTGGAGCTTCCCTTAAGCTACCAGGAACCTCCCTTAATCCACCCAAAGGTCAACTATTTAGGGCAAGGACATCTAGTTCCCAGTCAATCTGCAGAGCCTGTACCAGCTCAAAGAACCCCACCCTGCTGACAGACATCAGCTTGCTTTTCTGCCATTTGCTCTCCTCTCTGCCCATCCCCAAGATATAATCTTGGCAATTTGATCTCTAAAATACCGTTCTTTTTACTCATGGAGCTGTCTGGTTTACTGCACCCTCACTTAAGGCTACTGAGTTAGTTTAGTTTGCACAGTCACAACCATTATCTGACTACAAAATATTTTGACCATCTCAGAAAGAATCTGAGATGTAGCCAAGAAATAGCCAATAAATCCAGTCCAGTCAACTGGAACATACTTGCTGCTCTTGTGAGGTTGCCTATTCTGGGTACTTCATGTAATGATGTGTTTAACAATTTTTAGTCTTTTGCTGAATAATATCCTATCACATGGATATATCACATATGGATATATGTTTTCATCAGTTGATGGACATTTGGGTTGTTCCTGTCATTTGTCTATTATGAACAAAGCTGCTATGAAAATTCGCATACAAGATTTTTTTTTGTTCATATATTTTCAATGCTCAAGTTGTCGGGAGGGAGCCTACGTAGGCCACGGAGAGCCGGAGGAGTGGGAGGAGCCGGAGGAGCCAGTTGGAGCAGTTAGCGGAAGGAAAAGAAGAACGTGGCTTAGAAAACCGAAAGTTGTAAAGGATCTCATAGCTGGGGATTAGAGTAGTGCAATGGTAATTCTGCCCAATCTAGGCTTGCAGTCTATAATCATAAATATTGAGTTGTGTTTCCCTTGACCAGACTTGTTTGGATCGGAGATTTACCACAACATCAGGTAGGTACCTAGGAACTCAGTTGTTGAAATACATGATTCTGTATTTTAGTTTTCGAACTTCCCACAGTTTTTCCTAAGCACCTTACCATTTTATAATTCCATAAGAATATCTGTAACCTCAGAACATATTTTAACTACTCTAAGGCTTAGGTTAGTAGCTCTTCCAGCTTTTAGATGAAATGCTAAGCTAATAAACAAGAAATGCCTTCCTCGGGATGACCAGGACTGGGTCCTGGGTTTGTTCATTGATTTAGCATCCTGTGGATACAGAGATGGTGGTGATATGTCTTCTGTGAAGCATAGACTCTCCAGTCTGTGAGGCCTCCTTGGGAATCTTTAACAATGGGGAGAATGTCTCATGGGAGATTTGGCAAAGTTGGCAGAGTGAAAGGCTGGGCAGAATCAAATACCTCTCACTGCTGGCTGAGTTTTGGATGCCGACCCTTAAGCTAGAGCCGACTTCCTGTTCTCCACAATAAACCATCGGCTCAGGTTTTGTTTTCTTAATGGGGAAAATGTGTGAAGCTCCATCATTTCCTGTCTCTCTGGAACAAACAATTTTCTACAAAACCATGTAAATCCCAGGAGTCTGGATATAAGTTTCCAACTTAAGCTGGGAGAGAAAAGCATCCTGGGAGTTTGTGTCATTCTTGGTCTGCCCTGGAGCCATCATGTCTACGTGGTTGTGTCTCACTGACCACAGTTCTCAGAGGTAGGCCAGGCAAGCTCACGCTATCTCCACTTCATGCACGAGTGTTGACCCTCAGAGATGTGGATCCATCTGCTCCAGATCACATGAGTGAGCCAGAAGGGACTTAGCTCAAGCCAGTCATTCCCGAGCGCCCTTTGTTTGACTGGTGCCAGCGTGAGACACTTTTCACTCCCATCCCCACAGCTTTTGACTCCAGTTTCTGCAATGAATTAGTGTGTTTTGCGATAACAAAGCAGCGACAGGAAATCAGGACACTCAGCATTAAAAAAGTTCCTTAATGGTTTAAATCAGGGAGTTGCCAGTACCATTTGGGATGATTTTACAAACAGGATAAAAAGAAAACACTCATGACTCTTTCAGCCTGACCTTCTATTTTATTTTCGTGCATTGCGTTTTAGTATTTTCCTTCATGTTCAGCTTCTTTTTGCACAACTTCTCTCACAGCATGCATGCTGCTAGCTGTTCCCTTGGACTGGAGATGTGGGTTTATATTCTTACAGTTGTTTGTAGTGGTTTATATGAGAAAGGCTGGAGTAGAGCTCCCTTAGGAAGGGAGGGAGGATGACGCCCAGGCAACAGTTAGAATAATGTCATATCACTTGCTGCACCAGGTCTCTGATGATTATTAACAGTTTGTGTCATTGTAAATGACCCTGAAAAGTGAGTATAGTCACCAAACTCAGAGACACAATTATAATGTATTACATACATGTACACTACACACACACACACACACACACACAAAGCTGAAAGGCAGTTTTGTATTGTACACTGTTGTGGTCTTCTTTTGTTTTTGTGATTTGTCACTCTATGCATTGCTTCCAAGTTCAGTGCATAGTTCCCAGTATAGATGCTGGCACTCTGGTCAAGTATCTGATTTCTAGCTGACAAGCAGAAAGTTGAGTGACAGACAGGTCCCTTATCTACGCCCACCTGCATTGTCTTTTCATATTTAACCACACTCCTTGGGAGTTTCTTGTCAAAGTAGCTTCTTAGCTAGGTTGGGAGCCTCCTCTTCCCCTCAAAACACAGCAGTAATTCTTACCTCACCAGAGTCAGTGTGAATGAAGCGGCAAACTCTAAAGATCTATGCAAGCTCAAGTGTTAAAACAGCACACGTCGTCCCATGCAGGCTGACTAGCTGGAAGGTTTCCTATTTCTGCATTCTTGCTGCAGGATGAAAGATTATAATCACCTTCTTTCCCTATCCCAAAGCACATTAAGGGAGGAAAGAAGTGGACTCCATTCTGTGAATGGTCCAAGGAACCAGGGGACTTTGAAGGGCTGAGACTCTTATGGGAATAGAAGTGATCCACAGAACTCCAGACTCACACCTCTGCTGTCTGGGAGAATCTGAGGAAAAGATTATGCTTAGAAACTGTCCACAGAGAACCCCTGATGTAGCTTGTTTCCCCAAGAACCTCAGCCCACCTTCCAAGTAGGCAAACCTCCTTGTAGATAGCGTAACAAAACTCCCTTGTAGGTCTTAGTAACAAAAATTAAGCTACTGGTAGGTGAAGATCTCACCTCTCTTACCCCTCCAGTCTAAGCCTTGACATACAGGAGGTTTTCAAGAAAATATCCACTTGTTCTGGTCCTGCCCTGAGAGTCAGCCTTGCCTGTCATTCAAGCTATCAAGACACTCAACCTGCCACTGTTGAAAGCTAAGAATAAGTGCCTTGTAATGATGTGTGTATTTAAATAAGAATAGTTATAACAACAGTACAGGTAGATTACCGATAATTTACTATGTGCATCTTACACAGTTTAACCCAAGCCAGCCTGTCTATTACCTTCCAGCAGGTATGTGTTATACTCATTTTACAGAAGGAAAAGCAGAAGCTCAGAGAGGGCAAATGCTTCATCCAAAGTTCTGAAGCTAAGAAAGGGAGAATACAGCTCTCAGTTACTAGATCTGTGTTGTGTTTTCTTGGGGGAAAAAATCACTGTTCTATTCCTCCCACACAATGAAAGTAACATTCAGTGATGACTAACATTTCATCTAATTTATTTACATATTTTAAACGGTTTATTTATTATTTTTCTTTTATGGGTGTGAGTGTTTTCTCTCCATATGCATTCAGCACACAGTGTGGGTGCAGTGCCTCCAGAGGCCAGAATAGGGCATCAGATGCCCTGAAACTGGTGTTGCGGACAGTTGTAAGATGCCAGGGGTGGTGGAAACTAAATCCACATCTTGTGCAATAGAAGTAAACACTCACAATCATGGAGCCATCTCTCTAGCCCATATAAGTTGGCTTTATGTGACATTCAGTGGCCTTCATTTAATCTATAATGCTTATAAAGATCTTAGGCAAATATTTCAGCATTTTAAGTTTGCACTTTCTAATCTTCAAAATGGGAAACCAAAGCTGCCCACTGTGTGATGTTCTCTGAGGACAGATGATTTGAAGCATTCACAGTGGCTGGCCCACAGCTAGTGTTCAGCATACTTTAATTATCAATTGTTAACTTGGTAAGTGCTCCAGGCTGGCCCGGAACTCACTCTGTATCTAAGGCTGGGGTTGAACTCACAGTGATCATTCTCTCTCAGCTGCCCAAGTGCTGGGATTGCAGACTTGCAGCACAGTGCATGGCTTTAAAGTTGACAGTGATGTACATCGGAATCTTACGTGAGAAGGTTTCAAAGTACTGAGATCTGGGTCCCCCGTGGAATAGTCTGAAGAACTTCCCCAAGTGATTCAGCTTCATAGTTGTTGGTGAACTCAGGGCCAATTGTGATACACATCCACTACATCCACTATGGATGTGCCTGCTCAAGGCATTGTACTATGTAAATGTCAAGTAAATTAGGTGGGAGGCTCTTGGGAGCTTCACTAAGGTGACCATAGGTGGGGCAGGGCTTGGAGGCTCAGCAGCACCACCTTTCTTAAAAGATAACAGAATAATCTGTGAAGACTGGAAGCCCAGAAGTGCAGAGAACAGACTTTGGAGAAAGAAGAAAGAGGAGAGCCAAGGGCTGATTTGACTTAGAGGTGATTAGCCTTTGATTCCCAGCCACAAAGGTGCTTTCCTATTATAACAAATCTGAAGACTCACAGTGAGACATTGAGCTTCTCTGAGGCACAGAGCACATTTTAGAGACTGCTCCTGCCATCACTAAGCCTTGTGCTCTGATAAGTAAGAAGATGAAGAGTGGAAAGGTCTCAGAATGAAGGAGAACTGGGGCCAAGCAGGTCGCTGACAGGCGGCAGGACAAAGGAACAGTTATGTAAAACTGATTACATATTGGGGGAGGAGCGGAGAGGGGAAGAAGAAGTGACAAGGACATTGAGCCTGGGGGAGGGGAAGAACTGTGCCTCACAGAGAAGGGGAAGTTGGAGTCTGAGCTGGCTGGGGGAGGGGAAAGATGGGGTGACCTTGCATGGGATATGCTGGGACTGGGTACCCATATCCCAGGGCCATGTGGAGATGTGGCATTCAAGGGAGAGGGGTGGGCTACACCCATACAAATAAACTACAGCATGAGCCGTCAGCATTGAGGGGAATTGCTTGGAGCTCTGGCTCTGTGTTGGGGGCTTCTGTGAACTTAAGGCACCATAAACAGATTACTTTGTATATTAAGAAGGCTACAACCTCCTCATATTATATACCCTAAATAGAATGACCTGTATAGAAGTGGTGACACTCTTGGACCAGTTGAATCCCTGTGTTCCTGACTGCCATAACTCAGGCTACTGATTATTTTTGCCATGGCTAGACTGCTGATAATATTTTACTTCATAGAAAAATAATTAACTTAAATTTAGTCAAAGACCTGGTTACAAGATGTAGCGGCATATTTTCCCCACAAGCTGGGAGGAACTAAAATGGGAGGAGTAAGGGGAGGAAAAGGAGGAGTAAGGAGAGGAAGAGGAAGAATAAGGAGAGGAAGAGGAGAGAGAAGAGAGAGAGGGGAACATGGCAGTGGACATGTGCATATCTCTAGCAGTCAAAGATAGTTGATATATCTAGGTTGGGTATTGGATTACACCTCTGATTGTGTGGGCATCTTGTTATTGAGCATTACCAAATATGTAAAGCTATTGGTTAATCTTTAAACATTAGAGTCTCATTTCTACTGAGTACCACGTGGATAGGGGGATGGTCTGGACTAAGCCCAGCCTTGTGGAGACAGCATGGAAGATTGGCAGAGCCATCTCCCGTGCTGGAGTCTCGTGGGTGGCAGGGCCTGTGTCTCTGGCCCCCTACCACTCTGTGCTTGTGATCTCAGGCCCTGTCTAGTGAGGAACATGGTGGCTCTGTAACTACAATACAGATCGGGTGCCGCTGTTTTAAAATATTACCTCAACAGTAAGAGCTAAAATTATGAACGTTAGGGGAAGAAAACAACATCAAAAATGTAAATCTTTGGGGCTGGAGAGTTGATTCAGCAGTTAAGAGCACTGACTGCTCTTCCAGAGGTCCTGAGTTCAATTCCTAGAAACTACATGGTAACTCACAACCATCTGTAATGGGACTGGATGCCCTCTTCTGGTGTGTCTGAAGACAGCAATAGTGTGCTCACATACATAAAATAAATAAATAAATAAATAAATAAATAAATCTTTGAAAAATCTTTAATAAAAAATTTATTTCTTTAAATGAAACTGTAAATCTTTGTTTGTATCAACATACTTTAAACTGGGTAATATTAGATACAGTACTTAAAGTAAAAACAATTATAAAATAAACTAGATTTCATCAAAATTTAAATTTTTATATTTCAGGGATTGTCAAGAAAGTGTAAGGACTCATAGCATAGTCGGTAATATCTGCCAATCTCATGATCTGAGAAGAGTCTAGTACTCAGAATAAGCAAAGAATTTTACAATACAACATTGAGTGACAATAATCCAATTAAAACTGGACAAACCACCACAGTAAATATTTCTGCATATAAACTGTACAAATGAAGCTGAGTGTGAGGTCACATACCTATAATCACAGCACTCAGATGTACACCTCTCAGCTCCTTCTCCAGCACTGAGTCTGCCTGTGTGCTGCCATGCTTCCTGCCATGATAATAACGTGTTAAACCACTAACCTCACAACAACAGAAAGCCTAACGAAGACAGTAAGAATAAAGAGTAATTGTGAGTCTTCTATACTGCATGTGGAGATATAAAATGGGGTAGCTACTTTTGAGGATCGGTTCTCTCTAAACCTCCAAATAAGTCTATAGTTCTGATAGTTTGTATATACTCAGCCCAGGGAATGGCACTATTAGAAGGTTTGGCCCTCTTGGAGCAGGTGTGGCTTTGTTGGAGTAGATATGTCACTGTGGGTGTGGACTATAAGACCCTCAACCTAGCTGCCTGGGAGCCAGTATTCTGCTAGCAGCCTGCAGATGAAGATGTAAAACTCACAGCTCCTCCAGCACCATGCCTGCCTAGATGCTGCCATGCTCCCACCTCGGTGATAATGGACTGAACTTCTAAACCTGTAAGCCAGCTCCAATTAAATGTTGTTCTTATAAGACCTGCCTTGGTCACACTATCTGCTCCCAGCAGTAAAACCTTAAGACAAGAGTTAACATCTGGCTCAGCAATTCTTCTCTTCGGTGTATACCTGAAGAATTGGAAACCTACCCTCACACAGATATTTATAAATAGAAAGAATCACAATGTTCATTAACTGATGAATGAATAAATAAAATGTAGATTAGCTCTACAGTATAAGCACACACAGAATATCATAAAAGAAAATAGAGTGTACCAACACATGTGTTACCTGGGTGAACTTTGAAAACATTATGTAAGTAAAATAAACCAGTTATTAAGGGTAGCATATAGTATAATCTCACTAATGAAGCATTTAGAATAGAAAAGCCCATAGAAATAAAGAAAAGATTAGCTAGCCATTGGCAGATGAGGGAATGAAGAAGAATGAGAATTCCTCTTGAGGCAACGAATATCTTCTACAATACAGCAGTGGAGATGGCTACCCAATGCTATGGCTATGAACTCACAGGAGGGAAAGGATTCTTATTGTGTCATCTTAACTCCTAAGTGTCTTCCAGTGACATGGAAAGAAAGAGGAATATAAAGAAAGTCACAGAGCTGGGAGGGTAAGGACAGACTCAGTCAGTGGTATATTTGATTAGGACAGGAACGACAAGAGAGAATCTGGAGATGAGGCTGAAGAGAGATGTTGGTCCAGTCACTGTAGGCCACTGAGCTTCACATAGCATGTAGGGCCAGTGCTCTTCTGGGTGCTTGAACAAAGACGGGCTTGGCAGTGTAAGCGCAGGTGACATTAAACAAATATTTACCTCAAATTCAGTTAAGCAATGATCTGACATGAAGGGATGGAATTTCAGAGCACTCTGGAAACACACTTGACAGATCCTCCTTGGTGTGATGCCATCCAGGAGTGTTTGGTGGAAAGTGCAGGAATTCGGGGTACACTTACAGAAGTCCTGCTTGGGGAGATGTGTTGAGAGCAATGTCACAGGAAGACTGTCTGTTGGTGGGTCTCAAACACCCTCGTGCAAGGTGCTGGCAGGGCAAGGTCGAAATGAAGCTTCTTTACATGGGGACAACTGTGGACTGAATGTTGAGGGCTCTTTGTCATGTTTCATCCTTCCAGCCACTATTGGAGAAACGATACTCACGACTTCTCAGGAGCAGATGATGGATTGGTCCAGCAGACCTTGCTTTCTCCACCACCAGAAGCAAGGATTCAGGCTCCTCCCTGACTCTTTGCCCCCTGCTTACGGAGGCATTTGATAATGTCATCACAAAGTTTCTTCAGTCAGGGTCACTTCTTTGAGTTAGTTTGTCCAAGTGAGAGTTGTCAAAATGGCCTAGATCTTTCCAGACTTTGCATCAGTGCAGGGGAGAGGAGGAGTACACAGCACGGAGAGCAATATTGTTAAACACCACCCCTCCACAAGAAACATTGCATCCTTCATGGGAGGTGCATATTGCTTTGTGAATATATTCTGCGCTATTCTTTTTTTCCCTCTCCCTTCCTCACATTTCTTCACTATTCATCCTTGCCTGTCCCTGTCCCACAGTGAGTCCCGAAACTCCAGTCACAGCTAACGTGTGATGGGAAGAAATGTGTCAGAACAGCTGTTCTGATCCAATGCTTTACAAACTGCTCATAGTGTGCTCCAGCTGTAGAGAGCGTCTCAAATGGAAGTCCAAGCTTTAGTTCTGATGAGCAAAGCTGATACAATGATTGCTCATCGTGAACCAAAACACAACCTCCCCAAATTCATCTTGACTCACAAGACAGGGTCCACCCAAGCTTTTGCCCAGTTGCTCTCAGGGTCAAGAGTTCTTCCTAACCTTTCCATAGACAGAGACCTCCTCAGACTCAGGTGTCAGAATCAGCCAAGGCTCCACCCACCCGAGGCTCCCTGCGAGCAGGTGTGCCTGGAACTTTGGAACCTGTGTTTTGAAATTTGTAATTTGAGGCCCTCAGAGGTCACAGGCACCATCTAGGAAAAGGGGAGGGATTTGAGGCAAAAGGGACCAAGTTTCTGACTTCTACCTCACGAGAGGAAAGAACCAACCCAGTTAACAGAGTGTCCTTAATGGGGGTTGAATGTGTGTGTGTGTGTGTGTGTGTGTGTGTGTGTGTGTGTGTGTTTTCCTGGGAGATGCAGCCCAGAGAACTCTCATTCACTGCCTTTCTTTGTGGTTTTCTCCCTGCACACACTGTTCTCTGAGCTCCACGGCTTCCTGTACTGTGCTTCCTGTTTCCTCGTCAAACTTCATACAAGCATTTGCTGAGGGCTGGGCAGGTGTCAGGCTCCATGGCTGGGATGCGGCAGCAGGTAGAAGACATCAGATGTGGATGACAATTGAGCGGGAGCTCAACAGATTCCCCTAAAGGACCAGACATGACTGTAATCTCTGTTTATGATCTGAGTATTCAGGAGAACTGGCTAATTCCAGGAGATGGAAAAGAACTCTAGTGGGCAAGAATGCCCAAGGTCAATGAGAGCTTCAAATACTTTGAAGAGAGAAGATAACCCTTCCCTCCTCTCATTCCTAGGAGAGTCCCCACAGGTTCTACAGGTCTCTCATAAACCTAGCTGATACACTGAGGAGTTCGACAACCTTTGCTTCTGACCTCAGCCAATTGTCTTCTTTGTGATCACACATTTCTAGGGTGTGCTAGGCGGGAACAATTCTTGCCTCAATCTAATGATGCTTAAATATGATAAGTGTAATTCCTATAAGACAGTCTTGGCCAAAAATAGAAAATCCTGTTGCTCTTTCACTCCACCTCACACTCTCCTCCTACGTTCACACCACACCATCCTTCAAGGTTTTTTTTTTTTTTTTTTTTTTTACTTAAAGCCATCTCCTCCCAGGCAAGTGTGCTCCTTGAAGGGCTGGCATTTGGCCTGTTGTCTGGACAACTACCTCGGATTGCCTTGATGGAAAGGAGGGTGAGCAGGTCAGTTAGGCTGAGCATAGGCTTTGCAGATGGGGGACCTGGGGAGCAGAGGGGTGATACACTCTCTGCTAAACCACCAGGATTGTAGCTCCCGTCTTTCATCTGGGCTCCTCTATTGTGCTGGTTGCTATTGGTTCTTTTCCTTTCATTAAAGTACAGTGGTTGTTTGCTAAAGAAGCTTTTGTTCAGAGGGAAACAATACTTCTATGTTCCAACAGGAAAAGCGTCAGCAGTGGGAGGAGAGGGGACCGGGTGGGAATCTCTCTACAGAGCCCTCTGGTGGATATTTTTTCAGTACACACAGCTTCTGCCCCTTGAAGGAATGGCTTCCTCCAGCTCATGAAGACTCCTGATGCACCTGATGACTGTCTGCTGTGGCTTTCAGGGCCCCGTGGGATCTGCTGGCCCTGCTGCTGGCCTGCACCTCCAGCTCCATCCACTGGCCATTCCAATGGGTGCCGTTCAGCAGTTTCTCTAAGTTGGTCTTGGTCCACTGCTCCCACTCAGCTTCTTTCATCAGACTGGTTACGAAGCAGTCTCTACCCCAAGCCCTTCTTACTATGGGTCTTTTACTTCAGTCATCAGCCTCTTGGCAGGATCTGAAACAATCTCATTCATGCACCTTGCTCAGAAGCTGTTGGTATGAAGCCCAGGACAGCAGGGCTGTCCCATCTCTTTCATCTCTGTCTCCTAATGTGCAGTCGAGTGCCTGGCTTTTATTGGGTATTTACAAAGTGCATGTGAAGAAACAAATAACAAAAACAGAAAAAAGGAGAGGGAAAAGCTTTGGGGTCTTTTGATACGGTGTTTCAGAGGTTGCGTGGGATGCCTCACTTGCTGAGAAAGGGCGAGTCTGCATAGTTGGTATCCTAGTTACCATGTTAACTTGATATTGTCTACGGTCACCTGGGGTATAGGGACAGTTGAGTTGATAATTGTCTTTATCAGGCTGGTCTGTGGACATGTCTGAGAAGTACTGTCTTGATCACTAACTGATGTAGGGCCACCATGAACAGTCCCATACCTAGGCAGTCGATTCTGGGTTGTATAAGAAAGCAGATTAAGCTTGTGCCAGAGGGTAAGCCAGTAAACAGCATCCCTGCCCTGATATCCCTCAGTGACAAACTGTGACCTGGAAGTGTGAGCCAATTAAACTCTTCCTTCCCAGAGTTGCATTTGATCACAGTGTTTCTATTACAGTAACAAGGAAACCAGAGCAGTTTGCATCTCTTCTTCTCCTGGATTATAGCTTGGTTCCCTAGAATTAGGGACTTTCCTTCATCTTTCCCACTCTCTTTCCTGCACTAGTTTTCCCAGGGCTCATCTGCATACTCTTTAATAGAGTTAACAGAAGCTGTCACTATTTAGAAACCCAACTGCCATCACTGAGGTTTTTCAATTTTTGGGCCCTTCCAACTACTCTACATAAAAGCATTGGTCCATCAAGGGAAGCCCATGCCATCAGCTGAAATGCTCCTGGTCAACTTTCTTTACCGTGGGGACATATGAGGTCCTCATCTGCACCTCAGTGTATCCAGCAACCGTCGCTTATACTGATGGTGACAATCCACTGCCGAGATTCCATTTGTTTAGCGTTTACAGAGCAGAGGCCTCTAATTCCAGAGGCACCAGTCAGTTGCTACCAGACATACTCTGTGTCTGGTTTTGGATTTGGACAACTGTGTGTGTGTGTGTCTGTCTGTACACATGTGTGTGTGCATGCACATATGTGCACATACATGCATACACACAAAAGTCTTCTTTCCTGTTGACAACTGAAGAGATGAACTTGAGCCATCAGAGTAGTAAGGACATCAGCAGTTCTCCAAATTCTTTGACAGTTCTTCTCTGGGAATCATCCTGACTTCTAACTCTTGCTTTTTTTCCATCTGTGGCTGCATTCTTGCTCTTGTTTTATCCCGTGTGTTAACTCACATCTGCAGCCCAGTCTCTTCCCTGAATTCCACCAACACAAGCCCATAAGACCCACTTACTCCTGGAAGTCTGTAGAAAAGACTTCATGATAGATTTGTAAGGCAGATGAAGGGGCTTTTATTTTGATGGGCCATACCTTCAGAGTGACATTCGGCCCCTCCCCCACGCCTGAACCAGTGTGAAGCTCCCAGCCCCTCTGGTTAGCTGTGGCTTTTCTTTGTCTTTTATTCTTCTTCTGTTGGTTGCTCCTGTGCATCCCTTTTTGTTATTAGTTATTTAAAGTCATTCAACCTTTCCGTGCGCTTCTCTGCCTCAATTAGCTAGGGTGCATTTGCATATCCAAAGTCATCCTGGTTCTCAAGTTTCTTAAGAATCACTCTCCTTAGAAAGCAATTATGGCTTACAGAGAATTCCCCCTTTTGCAAGAGAGGTCCTCCAGCAACCCAGAGACAACTCTGAAATGCTGGGAGCTGGGGGTGACTTTTCAGAGGGCTGGGCATGATCTTCTCACCGCTGTCTTCTGAAATGATGAAAAATGGGGACGAGTCGCTAAAGTCCCCACATCAAAGTGGAAAGAGTAGCTGTACTCTGCAGGATAGTTAAAAACCCCAAAGGCTTGTCTGCCCTTCTGCTGGAGTTGTCTTTCCATCGTGGGGGAATTAGAGGTGATCGTGAGGTTCTCTCAACATGGAATTTATGGAGGAAAAAAAAAGAAAGAAAGGAAAAGAAAAGTATTCATTCCTTTACCTTTTGCACTGGCAAAGGCAAAGCTACGTTGGTGACAGAAGATTGATCATGGCTGGAGTTGATTCTGAAGCTGACTGTACAGCAGGAGGAGGCTGGCAACAAGGATATCAGTCATGGGACATGTGTGGAGAAAGGTGACTCTAGACTCAGGACAGTGAAAAGTGCTTATTCCCCATCCCCTCAAAACCCACCCACCCCCGCCCCGCCCAGCCCCCACCCAGTTAACTTGGGCAGTGTGGTGTGCTCCTCTTGCTATGGTACAGGAGAAGGCTCACACAAAGGATGTCAGAATTGTTCTAGAGAACCCTTAGCACTTTGAATCAAGGGAAAATGAGTCAATTGCTCCTCTTTTTCAATTCTTGAACTTTAAAAATTTGACTGCAGTTCAGTGTTTGAGGTGGTGCGTGCGTTTGGTTGAGGGGGTGGAAGTTGACAGGCAGGATTCGGAAGGTGGTGATTAGGTTCTGAGATGTCTGGGGGTGGAGGAAGAGTAAGGAAAGGAGGCAGGCTCCTTCTGCAGAGGTGGAATAAGAAATGTAAATGGGTCAATTTGATTGGCTCTGGCCCTCCCAGATCCAGTGAAATTAGCTCCAAGTTAAAGCTTTCTCTGGCAGAATAACTGCTCTGTATTCAGGGATCAGGAAAAGAGAAAATGGTTACATAGAATTGTTTGTGTCGGAGAATCTTTTTTAACCAATTTAATTTAGCTTGATGAGGCACTCTCAAGCAGCCATTATGTGTGCCTGTCACTTGGTCAGATTGTGGGAAGCAGAAGAAGGCCTTTCCAGCACAGCCATCCTCACACTCTGACAATCTCGTTAGAGAATTGAGACTCACGTACATGGTCAGGTGAAAAATGACATCAAATGTCTTCAGCATCTCAAGCCATGGCACTGACAATTCACACGCCGGATATAAGAAACGGGGTCAAGGAGGGGGTTGTGAGGAAGTGGCCCCTGAAATGAGGTGAAAGATGCTTATTTGGGGTACCATGTCTGCCTACTTTTTGGTTTCCCCAGAGCCATCCAAGTTGATGCTAAATTGACATTTCTCCAGAGATGGAAGGAAGGTTCAGGGAAGGACAGAGATCATCTAGAAGTTTGTAACATTGTGACCAAGGCAGAGAGAGTACAGAGACAATCTGACAGGCTGGAAGGTGGGAGATGAAGAGTTTAGATTTTGTCTACAAAGAGAACCATAGGAGAAGCAAGGACAGGGGCTGAGGACCATGTCAGAGTGGAGTTTTCTCTGGTGCATGGTAAGAGTTTTGTTGAAGGTGATTGTCATGGTTTAGGTAATCACGGCTTCCCCCAAACCCAGGTGTTTAAAGGATTGATCTATGACTGATGTTACTAGGGTATGTAACATTTAGAAGGTGGGGCCTTTAAGCCTTGAGGAATATGCCCTGCAGGAGATCCTACTCTTCCTTTGGTGTTTCCGCTAAGGGCAAGTTGTATGATGCTGCTGCGGCCTCCCACTGAGATGAATTGCCCCTGTTCCCATCAGAGGCCTAAAGGCAATGAGTCACTGAATCATGGCTGAAAGCTCCAAAGTTGTGAGCCAAACTCAGCCTTTGATCTGCATCAGTGATTGGGTTACACATGTGTCACAATCGTGGAGACCTGAACAGCACAGTGGTATTGGGTGTGACTGTAGTGTGGTTTAGTAGCAGCCTGAGAGGTTAGCTGGGCAAGGTGGGGTAGATGTGGGTCCCTGGAGTCAGATGAAGTAGTTTTGGGTCTCATGTGGACCAGTGGTATGGCCCCAGGCATGTGGTTGGATCAGGGTAACCAACCCATCCAGTTTGCACGGGGCTTTCCCAGTGTTGGCACTGAAAGTCCCATGCCCCAGGGAATTTCCAAGTCCTGGGAAAACTGAAGCAGCTTGCCCGGGACTGTTCTGAGTTTAAAACTTCAAGGTCCATGTCCTGGGAACCACTTCAGTGGTGAGCAAACCAGGACAATTGGGGGAACCCATTTGTCCAGATTTTACCTTGGTTCTCTCATGTAAAAAGTAAAGACAATAGTCCCTTCCTCAGAGTCTTATGTGGGTTAAGTTAGATAGTACACATAAAGCCTGCAGCACACAGGTTGCCATGGGGAAGGTATCACATCAACAGTTGCTGGATAGATGAGAGAGAGGGATCCAGGAATGAAGAAACGAGGAGTGGAGGGTGAAGGGAGGGCACCCAAGCATGGCTGAGACATGAGCAGAGCCAGTGGCACTGTGCACTGGGATTCTACCTGTGTTTATAAAAGAAGATTTGCCAGGAAAGTTAAGGAAGTTAACAAGAAAAATGCTGGCCATTGAAGAAGACCAGTTGCAGCAACAGTTTCCTTTTACTATGTCTGCTGGTGTAATGAGTCTCCACCCGAGGATGCCCAGGATGGATGTCTCTGTTCTCTGGTTCAGCAGACACTGTGGACACATGTGCTCAGGTGAAATAATGGGATGTTTGATTTCCACATTCATTCATTTGTTGGTTGAGGCTTTTATTCAACAGATATTTAAGAATATATGTATATATATATACATATGTGTCTGTGTGTGTGTGTTAGGCACAGTTAGCTTCTGGGAAGCTACAACGAATCAATACGTAGTAGTTCACATGCTTGGAAATTTTATGATAAAATATTTTTCAGTACACTTATTACTTATCTATGGACATATACATACACACATACATACATAGATACATACATACATAGATACATACATACATACATACATACATACGTACATGAGTAATAGCCACCACTCCTCTCTCCTTTGCTGAGCCTTCGGTAACCACACATAAAACTGGACGCTTCCTTTGGATCTGTCAGAAACCAGAAGCAAGGAAATCAGAAAGTACTTATTGAGTTGGTCTGGGATAGGGAAAGACAGACTAGACAGAAGGAAAGAGATGGGATATAGAGGGTATAGAGGGAAAGAGGCAGGGAGGAGAGGGGATGTCTTAGTTTTCTTTCTGTCACTGTGATAGACATCACAACGGAAAGCAACTTGGCAGGAAAGGCTTTGCTTGGTTTGCCCCTCCCTAACAGTGCACCACTGAGGAAAGTCAGGGTAGCAACCTAGGAGCAGAGGCTGGACTCACAGAGGACTGTGTTCACTGGCTTGTTCTCCATTGCTTGCTCAGTTCTTTCTCTTATCTAACCCAGGATCACTTGTGCAGGGGTGGCACCACCCGCAGTGAACTTGGCCCTCTCTTGTCAATCATTAATCAGGAAAATGACCCAGAGACTTGCCTATAGGCTAATCTAATGGAAGTGTTTTTTCTCACTTGAGGTTCCCTCTTCCCAGATGACCCTGGCTTGAGTTGACAAACACCTAGCCAGCACAAGGGAGCAGGGATGTGGGGGACAGGGAGGAGAAGGAAGAGAGCAAGGAGGAAGTGGGGAAGAAGGGGAGTTGGGGGACCAGGAAGGAGAAGAGAAAGGAGAAAGGGAGGGGGAGGGGAGCAAGGACAAGGGTTGCAGAGAGGAGAAAGGGGACAGACAGTGTGGGGTTCTTGGAAGGAAGCAGGGAAATTGGGCATCCGATTGAAGGGGTCTGAGAGGCATGGGTGCGGGAAGGCTGACAGAGGACACAAACAGAAAGGAAGGCATGAGCAGCCGGCAAATGGGGTGGGTGGGGGTGGGTGGATGGGGGGGGGGTAGGGGTGCAGGGCGGCAGGGGGCGTGGAGCTGACAGAGAGCAACTGCGTTCAAGTAGGCAGCTTCTCCGCGGCAGGCAGCTCCTGGTGGAATCAGAAGGTGGAGGGAGAGTCTAAGCAAGGGGCCCTTGTTTAATAGAGATGTTTCCTCTTTAACCACAGCTTAGAGGAAATGGGGTAAAGTCTGCAGCATGGGGAGGAAGATGTGATTCAACTGTGTCTCTCCCTTCATTGTGCCTGTGATTTTTTTTCCTCTTGGGCTCCAGAGTGTGGTCCTAGACCCTTTTGCATATCAAAGGTGTCTTCCATGGACAGCAGTCCATCTGAGATCAGCTGAGGTGAGTCTTTCTGACATGGGACACCTCCCTTCGGCACTGGCAACTCTGCTGAGCATTGCAGGCCCCTGCTTCCCCAAAGTGCTTCCTTCCTCCCCAGAACTGCTCTGGCGCAACTTAGAACACACCCTTCCCTTCCCATCACCTGAGAGCAGGCCAATGTCAGGACACCTCCTTTATTACATGATTCTTCAATACCCATCCCCCTTTTCTGTTTTATATATTTCTGAGTCTTTTATGAAGTAAGAGACTGTGAATAAAAGCATCTAATGCATGCTAGAACTCAAGAGTCAAAGAAGGAAGAATTACATGGGAATAACAAGTGCTCTTGGCCTTGGCAAACCATCAGACTGAAGAGGCTTTCAGAGAGCATAATATTTAGGGACCATGGATAAATTCCATGATGTGAGCCAAGTGGTCAGATCTCTGGCTGCTGCCACTAGCTGAAGCCTCAGGTCAGGCGTGCCTAGCCCACGGTGGATACCGTTAGGAGATAATTCTTCAGCCCCAAATGGTCATTTTTTTTCTGTCTTGGGTTGTTTTCTGTTGCTTCAGCACAGTGGCTCTCAACCTTCCTAATGCTGCAACCCTTTAATATGGTGTTTCATGTTGTGGTGATCCACAACCATAAAATTATTTTTGTCGCTATTTCATAACTGTAATTTTGCTACTGTTATGAACCATAATGTAAAATATCTGTGTTTTCCAGTGGTCTTAAGCAATCCTTATGAAAGGGTCATTTAATCCCCCAAAGGGGTTGTGACCCACAGGTTGAGAAGAGCTGCTTTAGCGTACTAGCCGAACCTGGATAATTTATAAAGAAAAGATGTTCATTTTCTGGAAGTCCTCTGGCTTCTCCCGGCTTCTGATAAAGGCTTTCTGTGGGAGGAAGGGCAATTAGCCCCGTGGCAGAGAGATCACAGAGTAAAGGGAAGATAGGAAGAGCCTGGGGAAGCAGAACACACTATGTAACCCACACTCCTACGGCGCCTAACCCACCCTGTGGGAGCTACATTCATCTGCTCAAGAGGGCAGAGGCCCCGTGACACCAAGCATCTCTTAAAGGCCTGGCTATGGCTCGACACTGTTACATTGACATTTAATCTCAGCATGGGTTTTTGTGGAGACAAACCATATTTAAGCCGCCGTACGGAAGCTTACTTGAGTAAGGACAAAACCATTACAGAGTTTAGGCCAAAGGGAGCCAGTGCTGTTGAATGTCCATTGGGGGGAAAATACAGACAGTCTATTTGAAGGATGCTAAGCCAGTAAGTAGAATCGGTCAGGCAACCCTTTCATAGAGATTGCCCTGACACTGGCCTCACAGCCTTTTGAGCCCATGTTTTTGTGCTTCTGACTTGTTTGCGCTTTGCGCTGGAAGGCTTTAAGGGTGGTTTTAGGTTTTAATCCATTACCCAGACTGTCAACTCCTGTCAATGGCTCTGTCCAGCACCTCCAGAGGCTTGGGTCAGTTGGAGGATAATCATATTAGATTCCACTGGATTTTGAATAACAGCTTGCAAATGCTTGTGCCATACAGCAGCACCCTGAAGCCTCAGGCAGCTCTCACATGGCCAACCATCTCCAGTCTGTGGGCAAAGAAGCAGGAGGCCTAGAGATGTGAACCGAGCAGCCCGGGTGGCAGATATGGATCTCCTGACGTAAAGTGTATGCTTTTCTGCAAACCTGTTGCCTGCCTATGACATAAAAATAACAATAGTTACCTAATATAAATCACTGAAACACTACCTGCATTAATCTGCATTATTTCATTTAGTTCTCTCAACAGGCATAGAAATAGCTGCTTTTCCCCTCCTATTACAGATAAAAAAACGGAAGCAGAAAGAGACATAGTAAGTAGTTCATCATCTTATGGAGAGAGGAAGCAAAGAGCTAAGCCTAGCTAGTCTTATGCCAGAGCTGGTGTTCTTAACTTCTGACCACTCTCCCAACAGGCTAGAGGTGGGGCATTCAATCTAAATTGGCCCCCTGCTTTAACTTGTTCATTAATTTTTTATTGGTGCTATAAAGTGGAGAGTGAGAAAAATGGAGGGAGAGGCTTTAACTACGGAGCAGGAGAAAGGGACATACAGAGACGGAGGAAGGGAAGAGAGATAAACAACACTAATGATGTTTGAAAAGCTGTAAGGAATCTTATCCTTTTTATGTTTACCTAGAATCAAGAGACACACACACACATACACACACATACACACACACACACATACACACACACACACATACACACACACACACACAGACAGAGACAGAGAGACAGAGACAGAGAGAGACAGAGAGACAGAGAGGGACAGAGAGACAGAGAGACAGAGAGAGAGGTAGGAGAGAGGGAGTTTAATTGAAGTTATGACACTTGGCGTGATAATGTTTCCTCAAAGAGCCATAGACTAACAAAACCCCCAGTGCTTGCCATGAGAAACCTCCTTACATACATATATGTCTTAGTTATTGCTCTATTGCTGGAAAGAGACACCATCATAATGGTAACTTTTATAAAAGAACACATTTAAGTGGAAGCTTGCTTACAGTTTTAATGAATTAGTCCATTATCATTTTAGCAGGGAACATGGGGGGGGGGGGCAGGCAGGCAGGCAGGCAAGCATGGTGCTGGAGAAGTAGCTGCTATATTCTGACCTGAGGAAGGGAGGAAGAGAGAGAGAGACAGAGAGAGAGACAGAGAGAGAGAGAGAGAGAGAGAGAGAGAGAGAGAGAGAGAGAGAGACAGAGACAGAGACAGAGAGAAAGAGAGAGAAAGAAAGAGAATGAGCATGGGTGGGCTTTTGAAACCTCAAAGGCCACATCCCCACATCCCCACCCAGTGACACACTTTCTCCAACAAGGCCACATCTACTCCAAGAATGCTACACCTCCTAGTCCTTCTAATCCTTTCACACAATTCTACTTCCTGGTGAATTGGTGACTATGCATTCAAATCTATGATTCTATGGGGGACATCCTCGATCAAACCACCATAACATACATAACACACACACACACACACACACACACACACACACAATGTATAAATACAATGTATTGACTGGTTTCATGTCAACTTGACAAAGGCTAGAATGATCAGAGAGGAGGATCTTCAGTTGAGGAAATGTCTCCAAGAGATCCAGCTGTAAGGCATTTTCTTCATTAGTTATCAATGGGGGAGGGCCCAGCCCATTGTGGGTGGGACCATCCCTGGACTGGCAGTCTTGGGTTCTATAAGAAAGCAGGCTGAGCAAGCCAGGTATAGAAAGCCAATAAGCAGCACCCTACCATGGTTTTTGCATAAGCTCCTGCCTCCAGCATCCTGCTGTATTTAAGCTCCTGTCCTGACTTCCATTGGTGGTGAACATTGATGTAGAAGTGTAAACTGAATAAACCCTTTTCTCTCAAACTTGTTTTTTTGGTCATAGTGTTTTGTCACAGTAATAAAAACCCTGACTCTGACATGGATTCATTGACTGCTGCTCATATTCATATGTTATTTTGGGCTGACCACTTTGTTGGATAACCAATTAGTGGGCTTATACCTGGGAAAGACTGATTCTCCTTTTCTGAACAGCCATTAAGTGCCAGTATCTCTTGATCTATGGGTGGGATCTTTTGAGATTTTCCCTCTTCCACATTGAGATGTCAACTGGTATTGTCACTGTTCAGGTATTGTTCAAACTACTTTAGTTTTGAGATTTCATGGGTGTAACGTCCTTGTCATATATAAATGACACAGCCTTGAAGCAGATGTCCTGGTCTTCTGCCTCTCAAAATCTCCCCACCCCTTCTTCTGTGACACTCCTTGAGCTCAAGGTACAGGAACTGTGTTGTATCAGTAAGGGCTGGGTACCCCATGTGCAGTGGTTTTATGCATTACGGTCACTTGTGGATCTGCAATAGTCTCTGCATTATTAAAGAAGCATTGTCTTTGATGAGGGGCGAGAGCTGCTTTTATCTGCAGGCATAAGGATAAACATTAAGGATGCGGTTAGGAATTATCCTGGTGGGAAGGTAGGTTCCCCTATAGCTTCAATGGACCCATTAGGCACATATAATTGGCTAGGTTTACAGTACCAGCTATGATTTCTCTCTTATTGAGCAGGCCTTAAGTCCAATTAGACAGCTGTTGGTTACCACCAAGACGTAAGTGCCACTATTATACTTTAGGGATATCATGATGATGATTATTGTGGTTCATAGACATCACAGGTAGATAAGTCTATTGATCTCCTCCCTCCTTTGGCATCTTTCATAGCATCTTCTGTTACTATGGAAACTAGTTCCCCAAAGAAGCCTTCTGGTTCAGCTCCAGCTGGAGTCGTATCAGTCCCATGTCTGAATGCATGGCATCTTCAGGAATAGGGACAACTTCTGGGAAGGGAGAAATTTGAAAAAGAGTTGGGGGAGTAGACACAGAAGGGGTTGGAGGGAGTAGAGGGAAATGATATAAATATGGTACACATATATGAAATAAAAAAAATTATTCTCTGTAATTTCAGAAGTCTTATTTACCAAGTCTATTGTAGTCAAGGGAAATTTGGATATTTTCCAGGTCCTCTGGGTTGGGCTCCAAAAAAGACCTGGAGGTTAGGGGATTTAGAAAGGAGCATTAAGAGGTTTGAGAGAAGGAAGTGGGTGTCTCCCTTCCATTGCCACCGGGGACTGAGGGGCATGTCTGTGCAGGGGACCAGGCCATTGAGCTAAATCCATTTTCCACAGCACCATGTGTGGTGCTTTCCTAGTTAAATTGTTCACAATAATTGATCAGACCTGTACCATTCTGTTAGCCTGGCAAAACAAATTCTGACATGTTTTGATATTAGAGCTGAAAATATGCTTGCCGCTAGCCAAGGAGCCATAAATGCTAAAATCACATTAATCATAACGGACAGACAGACCGCTCTCCCCCCAGCAAGTCCTGATCATTACGGGTGCAGCAAATGAACAGCAGCGAATGGGACCTGGTTCTCACACTCCTTCTGTAATTTACCATGTGGTGGTAAAAGGGCAGAGGAGAGACTCCGAGGTCACCCTTACACGGTCCTTGTGATGCCTCTGTCGCCTGGAGTCTCCTCAGCTACTTGACTGTCTTGGTCAGCCTTGGCAGGAGAGCTGATTCAGGGGTGGACATCACAAAGTTGTGTTTGCGGTTGTTGTTTTCCAGGTATCTTCTCTGAAACAACTGTGGTGCTGTCCTTCTGGGCAGAGTGAGCAGCCTTGCCCGTGAACATGCGCACTGGTGTCCTCCTTTCTGCAATCATTCTAAAGAGCAGTGACATGTGGAGGTGCATGGCTTCTATCCCTGCTAAGCCTCTTTGCCTTCACCTCCACCTAAACCTCTTTTCTGAGTCTCACTCTCCGAGTGTTTACTGCGTGCCAGCTTGCACATGTCCAGCTCTGAGAAGGATCCTGAAAGCTGCAGTCTCAGAAGGTTGATGAATTTTGGATCTGTGGCCAAAGAGAACAAAGGGTCTTCCTTTGTAGCATGTGGGAGGGCTCGTGGCGGGAAGATGGCTCCCTCTCTGTGTGTGTCATGAAGGATTCTGAACTATAAACCAGCCTTTTCAGGTTATTATAATGGTTCCTTCCCAAAGCAGGAGGCTGGAACCCAAATTGCCCTGTAGTTGGTAAGCATTATTGGAACATCTGTGACAAAGACTCTATTGTCCTCTGTGACAATGTAAGCATAGGCTAAGAGAGCCAGAGCTCTTCTTGATGGAATGAATAGGCAGAATGAGCTGGGGAGAACACAGGACTTCTTTACCCAGTTCCAAAATGATGGCTTCATGGAAAACTCTTCCTGAAGAGGGGACGGGACATTTCCTGAACAGGAGGCAGGCCCAAGCACTCGGGTTCCCCATTTGGATTAGGAGTCGAGTGATGGAGTCTGTGAGACACTTCCTGTCAGGACCTCAACTTGCCAACATGTAAGAGAGGGAAGCAGGTAGGTGAGCATTCCTCAAAGCATTTGCTGGACCGTTTGCCCTGTCAGAGGACCTGTGAGAAAGGTTTCATGGTTGATTAAGTTTGAAAAGCAAATGATTTCTTCTTGAGAGTCATAACTTGAATTTGCACAGTAAACCTCCCAGTCATCCCAGAGTTTAGAGGGGGGGGGATTTATTTTAACGCCAAAGATTTTGGAGTGCTAAATATTCACTAGGAGCTACGCTACATGCTTTGTGAGAACACTTTATCCTTTATTCGCCAAAGATACAGATATTTAGAATACTCCATTTTACAGACGTAGAAATCAGGACCCAGAGACCTCGGTCAGAATGAGAAAGAAAAAGTTTTGCCACATGATTTTGGGACCAAAGTCCATATGTATCCCCAAGAGATAGCCCCTCCATCTATGTCTCTCTCTGTCTCTCTGTATCTCTCTCTCTCTCTCTCTCTCTCTCTCTCTCTCTCTCTCTCGCTCGCTCTCTCTCTCGCTCTCTCGCTCTGCGTTGCACAAGAACTGTGTTCCACTTTATCTTCCAAGGTGAGAAGTCTTTCACCCAGCCTGGAGCTCCAGGCTGACTCCAGTCAGTCTAGTTCACCAGCTATGATAAGCTTGCTTTTGCTGTACTTTCCTTACTTTAGGATATGGTGAAAATATAATGAGCCCCTCAGCCACTGGACATGTTATGAAATGGGTTAGACAAATGGTATGTTCAAGAAACAGTGCTTTGACCTAAGACTGGAGGAGATAGGATAGAGGTCTGTCTCTGGGACATCTCCTGTCTCTGCCTCCTGAGTGTTGGACTACAGAAAGCTTCCATGCCCACCCAGTTTTTATGTGGGTTTTTAGGATCCAAATTCCAATTCTCATACTTACATGGCAAGTACTTTATCCACTAAGCCACTTCTCCAACTCCTGGACCATTATGTCATTAGTCTGTTTAGTAATTTAGGAGTTTTTCCTCGTACATTTTGCCTTTGATGTTTATTACTATGATCTGAGATGATAGCAGTGCTTTCTATTTATTATCAATAAGTTAGTTTATGTAATAAATATTTTAATAAATAAAAACATTTAAAAACAATGAAATATACATCACCAGTAAGTACCTTCACTACATTAGAGGGTGTTCAATGGCATTAGGCATCAGGAAGGACAAATCAAAACCATGTCACCATTTTATGTTGACTAGGATGTAGTAGTTAAAGGACCAGGACACTAGTGTTATCAAGCATGCAGAGGAATTAGATGCTCACACGCCACTGAAGGAAGCACAGACTTTCAGTTCTACAGAGAGTTAAGCAGTTACCCTTATGACACAGCAGTTACAGGATACACAGGATAAATACAAACATTCTGGCCATATAAAATTTATATTAAATTTTATTAATATTATTTATAATATTATTTATTTATATTAAATGATATTAAAACCACCGTTGTTTGTGATCGATACATGGATAAATAAAATATGATGTATGTATTCATTAGAATATTATTCAGTCATAAACAAGAATTAAGTACTGATGTGGTACGGGTGAGTCTAAAAAACAGTTCGCTGAGTGAAGATGAGACACAAATTGATCATGTTAGACGATTTCCTCCATAAAAAAATGGTCCAGAATAAGTAATCATTGAGAGGCATAAAACAGACCAGTTGTTATCTGGGGAGAGTAGATATGGGGCGATTTTTGGGGACATACACAAAGGAGGTAGAGTAGCATTTTTTGGCAGTGAAAGCACTGAATTGATTGTGGTCACCATTCTTCAACTCTGAATAAAAGAAAGGCCTCTTACACTTTAAATAGATGACCTTTGTGGTAGGTGAATTCTGTGTATAAAGTTGTCATCCCCTTCCTTCATGCTTCTACAGTATTTGAAACAAACTCGAAAAAGAGATCAGCCTTAATGGCACAGGCTTTTCTGTTTCTCTTCCCTCCTGGTCTCTGGTCACTTGCATTGTGGGCAAGTATAAAGACACTGTCACTCATTGACAGTGGAGACAGAGGCTGGTAGCAAGGATGTGTATTCAGAGGCTTTCAATAGTCACCTGTCAATCACACTGTTAGCTATTCATCCATCCATTGCGTATCCCAGGCCCTATGCAAGGCTCTGGGACAAAGCAGTTAGAAAAGTGGGCAAGATTTCTATTGAAAAGACCTACACAGTCAACTTAGGACAACTGGCTCTTGAGATGCAGCATGGGATGCTTCTAGAAAAAGAGATGTGGCTAGGAAATGTTTAAGACCACCGAAACAGTCAGATCAAGGCAATTAGAGAGTGGAGTGAGTGCCAGTAAGGTCAAACCCAAAGAAAGAAAGGCCCAGTGACCTTGTTAAGGACTCTGGGGCCAGAGGGCTTTTCTAAAGGCTTATATGCAGAGGAATCCCTATCACCCAAAACAGGCATACTGTTTTTTGTTCTCCGAAACTGCATTTAAATTATGGGTTGTTTTTTTCTTTCACATTTCATAGTTATTGGTATATACTTAATTACATCAATGATTTTACTACCTTGTATATTTTTCTTAAAATTGTTTTCGTTTATTTGACGTCAACCATGTGTATAATGTATGTTGGGCGTATTCACCCCTCGTTAACCTCTTGGATTCTTCTCCCATTTTCGTGAGTGCATAGTATCCTGAGAACTTGTTTGGAGGTTCTAACAGAGGAGCACAGCTGCTTGTATACCCTTGACCGGAGATGGGTCTTCCTCTATTGGGTAAGGTCATCTTCCTCAACTGAGAATGCAGCTCTGTAAGAGATGCACACGGAGCAGCCAGCGAGGAAGGCTGCACCAGCCTAGCCGGCCAGATCAACTGAATCAACCCTGCCAAGAAATGTCGACAAATGTAACAGATGGTTATCACATCTTATGCAGTGTATCTTTTTTTGTTGAACATGAAGATTGCTACTTAGGCTTTGCTCCTCCAAACCCTTGACCTGTTTTAGTCAGCATGACAGCAGCCATCTTTATTTTCTCATGCTCCCTGCTCCCCTCTTGGGCCACCATTGCAATGTGCATTATAGGTGCCCTGTGTTTCAAAACGGTATATCTAGGAGCAATTATCAAAGGGACTGAAACTCTTTCAGCTCTAATTTGTTTCCCATCATGTTCTCTAAGCAACAGTCTCTTTCCCCAGTGCTAAGTAACAGTTATCACGATAAAAATTAACTAGCATTTAGTTCTCCATTCTGTCTTTTTCTGTCTTAGGCCAAAGCACCATTTCTTGAACATACCATTTGTCTAAATCCATTTCATAACCTGTCTAGGGGATAGGGGCTCATTATGTTTTCAGCATGTCCTAAAGTAAGGAAACCACATGGAAACTCAAGAGGAGGCTTTGGAGCAGGAAGGCCTTGGGGGCATGAACTACAGCAAAAGTGAGCTTAAATCACCATGTCATTGGCATAGGTTTGCCAAGCCTTTCTACTTTGTGCTTTTGTGTCAGAATTTTAGAATTTTACTGTGAAAGCCACAGCTGTAAATTTGTTGTTGATGGTGTGTGTGTGTGTGTGTGTGTGTGTGTGTGTGTGTGTGTGTGTGATCTTGGCACCATTTGACCCATTAAGAGAACCCAGAATGGAAAAACATTGACCTTTGGTATATAGTAAAAATCTAGCAGATTGTGGCACTAATGCTCTCCTCTGAAATACTGTCAGATCAACATGACATTTAACCACCCTCACCACTATAGTGCATTAAAGAGAATGACTTCCTGTTCCGTGCAGCCCTATGAATAATAATACACACTGAGAGCACTGCATCGTTTAGTGGAGCTGAGTTTGTGTTTGGTTTAGTGGGAGAGTTGATACTAGGGAAGTTTCAGCCAAAGGAGACTGTCTGGCCCAGTGATAAACGGTAGGATGGGATATTATGTAGTATCCTGGCTTCAGCATGATTGGTTTTAGGCTTGGATGTTGAAATCCACATTTCTTCTTTAAGATTTCCCTGCAGGAATATTAGGGCACAGGAGACTTTAAGAGAATAGAAAGACTATTGTAAAGACAGTCAAGAGAGCTAGAAATTAGCTTTCAACTTTGTTTCTAAATACTTCACTGTATTCTGTAAGGCTTTGTAACACTAGAAGGCATACAGAATGTATGCATGCATGCATACAGAAGGGAATTCATTTTTATAGATTCTCTAAACTGTTGGCTAAAACATGTCACCAACACCCAGGGCCACCAATGCTTGGTAAGCTTGTTTAAAAAGTGGACAATTTCTCAATGGCCGTGGGTGGTAAGATCTCATGTGGTGGAGCATGTGTCGTGTGGATACCAGGCATTGATCCCTGACTCTACCCTGTGTTCTCTGACCTTTAATGAGGGATGCTTAGCTACCAAGTGAGCTGGTTGGTGTCTTGGTCCTTGGGCATTCCTTTCAGTCTGGTCTTTTTGATGGTTCTATGATTTTCTCATAAGGGAGTCTTAGCTCTTTATCTTTCATGGTCTCCATGAAGAAACTCCCAGAATCTTATCACAAGCAATCACCTGTTGAATTGGAGGGAGTCCTGGTGATGTTAGGTCACCCACCTTAAATCATGGCTTATATTATCATGGGTTGGCGATGAGAAAGCCTCTCATAAACCAGAAAGAAAAAGGCAAGCATTCATATCCTTTCAGGTTTCAGCGTAGGATGGAGATGATGTAATGACCGAAGGAGAACTGGGGATAATTACACAGTTGTGGAGTGGATCTTCTTGTTAGATAAACCACCATTAACAGGTTATTCAAGGACTGGGAAGTTTGACTGAGAGTTGCAGATGGTAAAAGACCTACTTATCTACTGTGTTAAGAGGATGTTTTGGCTGGTTCTCAGTGAGAGACTTCATGAGAAAGAGAGTATAAGTATGCTTCCTTCCTGGTAAGATGCAACAGATATAGTATTGTGTGAGGGTCTGCTGCTCTTTAGACAGCGTATCTGACATTTGTTAAGATGCTTTGTCTCAGGAGGCAGTCCTGCCTTGTACATGTCGTTTTCCAGTAGCCAAACAGGCTGCTCTTGATATATGAACTGGTGCATGACTAGGTGTTTAGTGCTTGCTGGTTGTATAATTGAGTCACTATAAGGAGCATTCTCTTTCTCTCTCTTACACACACACACACACACACACACACACACACACACACACACACACA
>JANHMN010000003.1:159358161-159375139 GCA_030674055.1 Rhabdomys pumilio
ACACACACACACACACACACACACACACACACACACACACACACACACACTGATGTCATACAGCTTTCTTCTAAAGAGCACACCAGACCATATCTGACATCAGTCTAGTGTCTTCTTCCTTGCTATGATGCTGGGACCCAAGACCACAGATTCCACATAGTAGAAACTGCTGGTATTTGTTAAATTACTAAATGAACTTCACCCTCATACTTAAGATATTTAGCTACTGTTATGATTTGGATCTTAAATGTCTCTTGGAGCCTATGTGCTAATGGCTTACTCAGGAGGTAACGGAACCTTAAGGAAGTGAGTCCTAGAGGAAGTTAGGTCATGAAGGAAGCTCTTAGAAGAGTTATTGGAACCCTGGATGCTGTCATTCTGCTTCTCTTTGCTTCCTGACTGCAGTGAGGTGAGCATCTCGGCACTGCCTCACACCTCTGTTTTTTTTTTTTTTTCTTCCTTCATTCTATGTGCCCAGATGCAACACAGCCAAGAGATCATGGACTAAAACCCTTGAAATCACGAGTCAAATAATTAATGCCTTTTAACCTGGAGTACTCACTAGAACAGGAAGATGAAGACTCAGATGTCTTCCCATGTTATCAAACTTCTTAAAATAGCACATTAGGCAGAGGCTTCATGGCTCAGTCTGTTTTCCTCTGCGGCTTCCTCTCTCACCACTTAGCCAGCCCTGCTGATTCCCAAAGATACATATTCAACGTGTACACTACCTGTGAGTTCCCAAGACAGTGTGTTGCTTGGTGCCTATGCCTCTATTTATCTGGATCTGGGAGTTATTTCTAAGGTCTCTTTCCTGTTAACATCAGCAGGTTCCAAATTCAGGCTGCTGGAGCCTGACCTCCTCCATGTGGTATTTCTGATCCCTACAAATGAAGGTAGATCTTTTCTGCATCTACTACAGTTTTGTAATCTTGGGCTTGCTCATTAATCTCCAGAGAGTGGAGAGCTTGAGGTAAGAGACCATTCCATCATTTTGAATACACTGTCAATGCCCAACTCGTTTTAGGGATTCAGAAAAATGATGCCTCTTCATTAACGAAGACTTCGGGTTCAAAGACTCTAGTTTTTCCTTGGTAACAATGCTTTAAAGAGGCTGTCATGGTATCCTTATTCCTGTAAATCAACAACTGACAACTTTGTGAGTGTGTGTGTGTGTGTGTGTGTGTGTGTGTGTGTGTGTGTTTTGGGTGAAGGTGAAAGGGATAGAGGAGGTCTAAGTCCAGCTGAGAAATAAGAATTTTAGACTCTTGTTTACCTCTGTTGAGACCCTTATTTTGGCAGAACAGATCAGCTATTCTAACTTATTGTAAGACTCTAAAGACAAAACCAAAACATTACAATTCTGAAACCCTACAATTCAGCTAAGAACTAATATGAAATCTGATGAATGAGAGAAAAAAAATGGATAGAAATAAAAGGTACACTTTTTATTTCTTAGTTTATTATTTTATAAAACATAAACGAGAGAGGATGTTGTGGGAGCATTTGGGAAGCAAACCAAGGGAATATGTTGGGGAGCAGAGGGAGAGACAGGGAAGCTGGTTACCACTGGATACCCCTTAGCGGAGGAGAATACACCTCAGGCTTATCTAAGAGGCTGGAAGCTGGGTTATTATTGTCTCTCAGGTCTACTTCTGAGGGATAAACTTCCACCTTTGCTTTATGCTCAGACTCACTCACTGCACTTTGATGCCAGAGAGGCTTAGGGATCCTGGAAGTGGCTGTTTGTGTGTTTGGATGGGTGCTGAAGCAGTGTGGGGGCATGTGGGAGGAGAGCATGCAGTACCAAATCTGAATCCTCAAGTGCTTGCCTTGTGTTTGCTCGCAGGTACCGGACGCTGGATTTAAAATAAAATGTGCGCAACACAAACCCTCAGACTGAATTAGGTAGCTGGTCCTCAGCTGGGTGTAATTTAGTCCCCTCCCTTGGGGAGTACTTGCCTGTATCTGAAATTGGTTTTAGATGTCACAAGTGGGTGAGTGAGAGTTCTTCTGGTGTCTAATGGACAGGAATCCAACTACCCCTAAACTAATATCTAGTCTAAAATTTCAATTGCACTGAGGGTTTGAACCTCTGGGTTAGGTTTATTAAAAATTTCAGATAACACAAAGGTTTGGAGAAGAAGAATAACTTCCTTTGGCTTATAAAGCCAGTGCATGGCCAGGATTGAACTAGACTTTATCTATTTCCAAAGCCTTCGTCTTCTAGAGATCAAGAAAGAACCTAGAAGCTTACTAAAAAATAGAACAACTCAAAACAAACAAACAAATAAGCATCCCCAGACCTATATCAGCCATGCCTCCTGGCCTAGTACTTCAAAGGCTCCTGGGACTGGCTGGGGCTGGCTGAGGCTGGCTGGGGCTGACTGGGGCTGGCTGAGGCTGACTGGGGCTGGCTGGGGCTGGAGGGAGTTGGGGAATGAGAACCTTTCCCATCCTCCCCTGGCCTTGCTCTCTCCTGGGCAAGTTGGGGCAGGTTCCCTGGGCACAAATCCCAGATTTGCATACCAGACCTGGCCAGGTGCCCTTAGCTGGAAGCTCCAACTCCCTTGCAATGTACAAGGTTGTCCTTCTTCAGCCAAGGTTGGCTGGTGGTTCTTTGTAGAATGGCAGCTCCCCACATTCCCCCAGGCTTGGGATGGTCTCTGGCAAGCGTGTGGAGTGAAGAGTTACAGGTGGTGCAGACATGGCTTGGAATGAATCCCAGCTGGGGCAGTACCAGGAGCCTTCTGATCACTAAGCAGATAACTGTGGCTGATTGCAGAATCCTAGGAACCTTCCCTCCTCTAGGAAACTTGCTTCAAGGGCAACAAGGGCTTCTGAGAAGCCAGAAGAGGCTCAAAAATGGAAACTCCTTTGTCATCTTTGCCTTCTCAGCTTATAATTTTTTTTTCTAATTTTTGCAAAAGCACTCAGTTCTTCATTGCCATGCCCCTTAAGATGGGGAGTCAGTCTAGCAATGAATAGAGACGTGGAACTCATGACACAAAGAACAGCCACAAACAGAAGACTTGGTGCAAATTCTAATGGGTCTCTGCACTTAGCTGTTCAGTTTTGATGGACACTTTGGGTTAGGTTTTTTTTTTTTTTTTTTTGGGCAAAGGCAAGACCTAGGCTCGTTTTGACACTCTCAGCTCAGCTCTGCAGTATCCTGTCTTCTGGTTTCCAGACTCACATCTTGCCTCGGGGGAACTGACAGCTATCCCACATGCTGTTTCTGGTCTGTTTCATCAAACTTTCATTTGATGTTGGTTGGAATTTCACATGTGGACCAAATACAAAGAAATTAAGTGATTCCATCAGCTTGAATCTAAGGGAAGCATTAACCTTTGATATCAAATAATCTGTTTCCAGGGTCACTGAGTAGAAGCTGATTCATTTGTTCATTCCTTACTTCATCTCCCCCTCCCCCTACTAATTTGGCAAGCAATTACTAAGGACTACCCTGCTCAAAGCTTTTCACAAGTGTCAAAAGGGTCATTAAGGGAAGTCCAGAGAAGCTTACAATCTAATGAGGGAAAGTGATGATGAGCCAGCTCACCTCGCAGGACAGAAGTTGGCACACTGCAGAAACTCTTTCCCACTTCTGGGCTGTGAAATGATTCTGGCCCAGAGAAGAGGGAACAAATATGTGGTATATTTCTAAGAAAGAGCACCATGGTAGAGGAAGAGAAAAATAGTATTTTATTGAAGGGCAGGTATGGAAAAACACACCAACTAAGTAGGCTTGGTTCTTAAATAATTTGTTTTTTTTTTATAATCATCTTTTGTCTACTGTTGAATAAACTGTTGTTAGAATAGCTAACTTTCGTGTTAAATAATATCAAGACATAGCTTGTAGAGCATTGCATTCCTGTAAACAGTAACTATTCCATATGTACAGAAACCAATGGAGGGGTTACTAACAATTAGAGTGACTTGATAATTTTTTCTTGACTAATAATTGTGAAAAATTGGGGCCTTGATCTGTGTATTGTTGTCCATTTTTGTCATCTCCACCTTTTTTCCTCTTTCTTTTAATTCCCTCCTCTTTTTTTTTTTCTGTATGGAGGCTGAAGCTGGGGTTCCAAGCATGTTAGGGAAGCACCTTTCCATCATGCAACATCCCTAGCTAGTAGTTTTACTCTTTTCAATAGTTTATATTTACTCTTTTGCAGAACTGTTCTTCTGTGATACATTGAAAATAAACTAATGAGATGCTTTCTATCCAGAGGTGATCTGAGAACGTTTTGTGAAATGTTGCTGACCTCCGTCTTTCCATCATGATATAAGCTACCATAGAATGAAACTGTGTGTGTGTGTGTGTGTGTGTGTGTGTGTGTGTGTGTGTGCGTGCCTGCTCATATCTCACTCAGTCTTAAGCCTACGAATGAGTGACTTTCATTGTTTTCTGTAGTAGATTGAAACATTAAAAAAAAAAAAAACCCTTAGGTCAACTCTCACTGAATATTTTTCAACTTTTGGAAGCTCATTTGTGGTTCTCAACTTGAATTAGCACTTGGTTTCATAAAATTGTGAACAAGAAAAGTGGTCCTTGATATGCCTGTCCTAAAGATTCTTTTTGCAGGCTACGGGGGCTCAGGGTCACTATTCTGTTATTTTGTGGGTGTGTCGAAACCACAGATCCCTATTCTTTCTCCCTCGGCACCCCCATTTTGTGTATATGGACTTTTATAGTGCTAAATTTTTCTTAAAATTCACAAATAGTAGTCTTACAGTTATTGCCCCCTTTATAAGCTGTCATTCAGTCCTTCTTTGACCACTTAGTCTTTAAATACTTGTTAAGTGTCTGGTGATATTGCACTAGGTACCAGGGGTGCAAAGATAAGATACCAACTTCCCACTTTCTAGGAGTTAGAATCCAGCAGGAGAGAGAGACACGAATACAAAACCACAGGACTAGGTTGGGTATTTGTAAAGGAAACAGAAAGGCTTGGGATTTGAAGTCATTAGTTTCATGTTAGAGGACAGAGAAAATTCATAAAAGAGATCTTTTTAAAATTCAGGTTGGACATGTGAGTGGAGTGCTGTCAAGAGGAGAGTATTTCTGGCAGAACCCACTCAGAAAACATGCATCATATCATGGCTGAGATTATGTCCTCACCACCACCACCACCACCACCACCACCACCACCACCACCACCACCACCACCACCACCATCACCACTGTTAAAACCGCTGCACCATCTTACCACCACTATTATAACCACCACTAATATCCCCATCACCACGTTGTTAAGGTTATATTAACCTTTCATCATTGTGGTCAAATCACTCAGTTGTGGAAGGATTTACCTCATGTCTCAATTCCAGAGAGCTTAGATCAGAGTGGCTTACCTCTGTATATTTGAGAAGAATATCTTAGTGTAGGGACACATGGTAAAAGAGCTTCTCATGGTGGACAGGAAACAGAATCAGTGGGACAAAAGGAATAGGAAAAATAGGTCCCCACCCCAATGGGTAATTCTTCCAACTAGGCTTTAGTTAAACTGTTAAAGTTTCTAGAACCATTCGAAATGGTGGCATCAGCTGCAAACCTAGCCTTCAAACACATAAAGCTGGGAGGGAGTGTTTCTACTGAAATAATAACAATGATCATTCTACTTCCGCTGTCACCACTCCTAACTACCACTCCCACCTCTGTCACCATTGCTGTTATCACGGCCACCATTGCCACCATGACCACCTTACTGCCAGTATCACTAACACTCCCGTTGGCTGGCAGGTGTCTCTTACTTGCAATGTACAGGGATAGTACTAGGGAGAACTCCTTTGTATGACGTGTAATCTTCTCAATTTATAAAGCAGTCCCTCTTAGGGTTCTAACTTAAAAGTGAAGAAATAGAGTCACAGAAGCAAGAGTGACTTTTCCCTATTAATGCCTCTAAGCAGTGACAGGATTCCAACTCAAGTCTGCTTAGCTCAATAGGTAAACATTTAGTTGGCTCTCTCAGGAGTCTTAAACACAAGGCCAGATGTTTAGCTTTGCTATTACACTAAGTAAGTATTTCACTGCCTACAATCTCTTTCTGTTCTTGGCAAACATTAAAAAAAATGTTTCTTAAGTTACTTATTAAAATGTTAAATAAGATTATGTCAACTTGACCCAGGCTGGAGTCCTTTTAGATAGAGGGAAGCACAGTTGAGAAACTGTCCCCGTCAGACTGACCTGTGGTCAAGCCTATGGCACATGTGGGAATTCGGATAAAGTTGGCTGAGCAAGCCATGAGGAACAACTGGCACTTCTCCATACTTCTGTAGCAGTTCCTGTCTTCAGGTTCCTGCTCAGCTTGAGTTCCAGTCCTGACTTCCTTGATGACTGATGGTGTATCGGTTTGAATATGAGTGACTCCTTTAAGCTCATATATTTGAATGCTTAGACACCAGAGAGTGCCACTATTTGAAAGGATTAAGTGGTATGGCCTTGTTGGAGGAAGTGTGTTACTAAAAGTGTGTTGGCTTTGAGATTTCACAAACCCACATCAGGCCAGGCACACTCTCTCTCTCTCTCTCTCTCTCTCTCTCTCTCCTTGTAGATCAGGACACAACTCTCAGCTACTGCTCCAGTACCGTGCACCCTGCCATGATGATAATGAATTAAACCTCTGAAACTGTAAGCCAGCCCCCATTCCCTGGTTACGGTGTCTTTTCTCAGCAATAGAATAGTGACCAAAACAGATAAGTCAATACATAAACCCTTTTCTCTCTAAGGTGCCTTTGGTCATGGTGTTTCATCATAGCAATAGAAACCCTCACTGAGACAATATTATTCAAAGATGGCCCCCAAGTAAGTAAATAAAATTTGACACAATGAAATGTATGATTGGGTTTGACTGATAAGTAGCAACAGCAATTTCTGGGTTCTGTGACCTTGCACTGACTTTAATGCCTGTATGTTTTTAGTTTCTTTATGTGAAAAAGTACACTACCCATTACTCCTAAGATTATTGAAACTACTAAATATGCTGCTATTTGTAAAGTGCTTAACATAGGGGATTGTCACAGATTCAGGGGCACAGAAATATTAGCTATTCTACTATTCTTAATCTCTGCCTTCATCGACCTGATGATTTCCTCTATCTGGGACAGTTAGTGAGCCAACACTTGTCACCTGCACTTTTGTGAATACTTTCATGAAAGGCTACCTGGTAGCTGACAAGGTATTTTCTTTTGCCCACTAAAATGGTACCATCTTCTCCACGCACACCATAGACACACTGACAGAAATTGAGGCCTTACCCAGTAGGCCGCTATAAGCTTGGTGTCCGGCAGCAGCTGCTCCTAAGGTAGTCAGCGGCTTCCTTTTTCTTTGGACAAAAGATTCTGCTAAGTTTGTAAGAGATTCTGCCAGTTGGCTGAGCAGGTCTCAGGTCCTTCTGGAAAATCGAAAAGGAAAAGGAAAAAGAAAAACTCTCCTGTCCTCTCTTTCCCCAGATTGCTCCTTGGTTCACAGGCTTGAATGCAGTTCCGCTATGCAGTGGCTGTGCTGGGGCTTGCCCAGCTGTTCGAAAGAGCATCTGTCCTGGTTACTCCTTACTTCTTTGCTGTAGGTCAAAGTGACTAGACATTCTGGTTTTGCAAGGACTGTCCCCAGTGACATGGCTTTCTTTCGTAATGTGAGCCTTTATTTCTCCTTCAGCTTCACACTGACTGGAGGCCTGGAGTCATGGTTCATGAACATGCTTATAAGGGTTAAACATCCTCTCCCATCCCTCAGCCCCCAGCCAGTTTTTGAATAGAGGCTATAATTAAAATGGGGAAGTCACAGGGCAGCTGGTAGCTGCAATCTTAAAACTCAGGAGACTCTGAAAGTTATGACATAATTTCGATTGAAGGAGATCAAAGTAGTTTGGAAAGGCAAGAAAGTCACTTATTTGAGCAAGCTAAAAATGAAAACTCCACGAAGAGCCAGTCTAAGTCAGTGTGGAAAAGAAGAATCAACCTGGGTGAAAATACTGGACAGTGAAAACAGTAATAGAAAGTTCCAGCCTTGGCCTTCAATACAGAACGTTGAGCAAATGCCAGTATAGACCTATGGTGATTATTTTCTATTGAACTTCCTATATTTGGAAGGCATTATGAATCAGTAGGATCCTAGAGCAGAATTCCTGAGTTACAAAGGAAGGGCAACCCACTTGGTCTGATCACTCCCAGATAAGACTGTTTTGAAGCCTGAGTGCAGGTGAGGGTGGGGCCCCATCCCATCCTAATTCACTAGAATGACATCTATAAGGCTAGAGTGAAAATTACTTAAACATCTTTCTTGATAACTGTCTTCCTAGCTGTGATAGGTAATCTTCAATGTCAACCTGATTGGATCTGGAATCAACTAAGAGACATCTCTGGGCAGGTCTGTGAGGGAATTTTCTGGAAGAATTGGCTGAACGGGGAGGAGCTTTCTTCAGAGTGGCAGTACTTTTCGACAGTGGCCCACACATCAAGAGATCTGAGGGGAAAGCAGTGCTACTTTGGCCTGCCTGTCTTAGTTCCTTGTTGGTAAATGCATCTACTCTGTTGCTGACATTGTTTGCCTTCTTTGGCCTTCCAATATGCTGTAAAGCTTTCCAGGAACCTTCCAGACCTTCTGTGCCAGGTTATGATTGCTGACATATCCAGCCTCTCCACCATGCTGAGACTCACTGTTGACTTTTTTTTTGTGTATGTGAATACACTGTCACTCTCTCAGTCACACTAGAGAGCATCAGATCCCATTACAGTCTATACTGTGTAGGTCAATCTAACAAATAGCCTTTGTAATATATGTTCAGCAGATCAGTTCTGTTTCTTCAGAACTTTGACTAACACACCAGCATGGCTTCATATAGTTAGAATAAAATAAACTGTGGTAGGAAAAAGTACTTGACTATCACCATTGAGTGACTTAACTGCCTTTGAGATGGGGTAGTTGAAATGATTGGGTTGTAGGTAAAGTGAACAGGTAGCAGTTTGATGTTTTATGTCTGTCTGTCTGTCTGTCTGTCTGTCTGTCTCTCTCTCTCTCTCTCTCTCTCTCTCTCTCTCTCTCTCTCTCTGTGTGTGTGTGTGCTTGCAATGGGTTGGGGTGGGAACATTTGCCTTAGCCATGTTGCTATGCATGATCAGCAGATGCTAATAAAACGTTGATTAAATAGATAACCACATTGTAACTTTTTTTTAGATTTTTTTTTTTAATTTTGTGTATGTGAATACACTGTCACTCTCTCAGTCACACCAGAGAGCATCAGATCCCATTACAGATAGTTGTGAGTCACCATGTGGTTGCTGGGAATTGAACTCAGGACCTCTGGAAGAGCAGTTAGCGCTCTTAACCACTGAGCCCTCTCTGCAACCCACAGTGTAACTTCTGATATGCTCTCTTGGGCTTCAGTCTTTGGTTCCTACTTCATAAAGGGGAAAGAATCCCCACCTAATTATGATAATAATATCATGTTTATATGGATGCTAATTATATTGACTGAATTTTACATAGCAGATTAAGTCCCCTTGTTCACCCTTTCTCTCATAGTATGCGTGTATATGTAAATACAATCATTTATCCAATAGTTTATAATGTTTAAATTTCATAACACCCTTTGAAGTTGAAAATAATTATCTTTATTTTACAAATGAAGAAATCGAGACATGGTAATACTGAATGACTTGGCTATGGCTCTACAAGCCCAAGTTAGAAGGGATCATGTTTTTAAAACATTCAAACTTCAATTCTAAACTAGGATGGCAAGAAAGCAGGGTGGCTTTCTCTTGGCAGAGCTGTGATTGAAGGACACCTGTCTTTGATGGATGAGACTTAAAATGTACAATTTAAATGTTTTTAAATGTATGTGTATACGTGTTTATTTGTGTGTGTGTGTGTGTGTGTGTGTGTGTGTGTGTTCATGCATCAGTGGCATGCACACAGAGACCAGAGGTTGATGTTGGCTTTCTCAGTCTCTTGCCACATTAGTGTTTGAGATAGTGCCTCTCTCAGAACCCAGAGCTCACCAGTTTGCTAGACTGACTGGCCAGCAAGCACTATGGTTACCTTTCAGTGCTGGGATTATATGGGTACAATGCCACACTTGTATGTGTACCTCTGTGTCGTGGATCTGAACGACAGTCCTCCTCATGCTTGTCCAGCAAGCACCTTACAGCTAAGCCAACGCTCTAGATCCCAGACAGGACATTTCTAAGCTCTGCAGTCCTCTATTTGTATGAGTCATGTAAACATAAGATTTAAGTCTTGTCTTACATTTATTTGAAATTTATTTTTCAAGAAATAGGCATGTCTCTCTAAAAAACGGACTTTTACCAGTACTCAATGGAAGTGACAAGAAAACAGCTATTAAGGGACACAAAAAGAGCATCCTCAGCCCAGGACTATACATCACTCCATGCTGGTTTGGTCTTCAAATCCCTTAACTTGCAACTGAAAATAATTAAGGTTAGACAAGGGTAGGGTGAAACAAAATGCAATGAACCCTGCAGATGAGACACAACGTGAAGGAACTCATGACCATCTTCCATCCATTCCTGAAAATTTATATTATATTATATTACAGTTGGAATCCTAAGAGGGCTCAGACCTCTTCCATGAGATTTTCCTTGTTTTCTCTCTTGAGCTTAGTTTCATGATCCTTGTACTACTTCATGTCTAATCATGATTGTACAACATAATAGTATATAATATTGTATATAGTATTATAATATATTATATATATTATATATTATATATTTTATATTATATAATTATATAATATTATATATTATACAATCATTATATAATACATATAATAATATATAATATTATATATTATATAATATATGATATATGATATATGATATATGATAGATATATTATATAATAATAAAATATATATTATATAATATATAACACTATATATTATATTGTATTATATAATACTATAGTATTATATAATATATAATTATATATTATATAATAATGTATATTATATAATATAATACTATATATTATATATAATATTGTATAGTATTATATAATATACATAGTATTATATAATATATAATATATATAGTATTATGTGGTACAATAATGATTAGGCATGAAGTAGTATATTTATATATATATGCAAATTATAATAAGTAACATTATTTTGAAGCATATTCTTTATGAGGTAAAATTTCCTCCTGAAGTGTGTACTTCAAAACCTAACCACTGGCTAAACATGAATGATCTCTACTGATCACTGTCAACTATATTCATCTGTAAAGTTAGTAAAATACCAACCAATGGAAAGAACAAGCATCTTAGGTTTCTTTTGCTGTGATAAACACTACAACCAAAAGCAACTTAGGAATGAGAGGGTTTGTTTCATCTCAAACTTCCCGGCCATAGTCCATCATGGAGGAAAGTCAGGTAGGAGAAAGAGGCCATGGAGGATGGCTGCTTAGTGACTTGTTGCCTGGTCTGCTCAGTTTGTTTTCTTATATACCTCAGGACCACCTGAGTAGGGCAGCATAATCCACAATAGCCTGGGCCCTCCCACATCAGTCTTTAATCAAGAAAATGCTCTACATTCTTGCCTATAGGCAATCTGCATGGAGGCATTTTTCAAATGAGATTCTTCTTCTCAGATAACTCTAGCTTGCTTAAAGCTGATGAGAAAAAAAAAAACAGCGCCATTGAGAACTATTCAATAGGTTGTTTTTGGTGTTTTATAGACATCTGTTCATAGGAATCTTGACAACATCTGTCAGAGATTTCAAAGGCATTGTTTTTTGAGTTTTAAAAATTTATAACTTTCCATCCAATTAACTGGCCATCCTCAAACAGTGTGCATCATCAAACATATGCTACTTCTTTGATGATAATTTCTTTGTCTCAATTACTTCTCAAGGGCTTTGCCTTCACTTAAAAGTCCAGGAAGTGATTAGTTTTGTTGTATGTTGATGGCCCTGTTTCCATGACTACTCTCAAGGATCTTTCAAGTTAGCACATTGCCTTTCAATATTGTTACTCCAGTTACTAGTAAAGGCACCTAACTCATACCATTCACTGAGTGGTTGTTGATTAGATCAGTTAGCTTATGCTAGTCTATACTCAATCATTCGTTTACAAACAAGGTCTGATGGTTCCGAGGCTAGCCTCAAACTCTCTATTAGAATTTCTGATCCCCTTGCCTTCACCTTCCAAGTACTGAGGTCACAGCCATGTACTACCGTACTTGGTTTGTGTTGTGTTGCAGCCTGAACTCAAGGCCTTGTATATTCTAGATAAGACTTGCAGTTGAGCCACATCCCCAGTCCTCTTTCCACTCTCTGAGGGCTTGGGGACTGTGGTGAGAATCGAGGCCTTTGGCCTACACTCAATTCACACTGTAATGAACTGTCTGTTAAAGACTGACCATCTCCTTCCTCCCCCCCCCAGGGGATCTGGATTTGACTTCCGGTACTGACACCTATTACTGTCACCTCCTGTAGAGCTTGAGGAAGAGAGTTGGTGCTGACAAGAGGGAACTCATTTTAAATTTCCTCCAAAGCATATTCAGCTGGTGTTTAGAGATGAATTGTGTTAAGGCCTAGTCTCTGGCCTCTAGATATCCAAGGAGAAACTCATACATATTTGGGTTCCAAAGACTGAATTACCTATCTGAGTAGAGCTTTGGGGACACTCTGGGAAGGGGAGAGTCCTTCTGTTTTTAGAGTCAGAGATCTATCAATCTGAAGTTTGAAGTGGTTAAGTAGGTTTTCCTACTTCTTTGCTCTGACAAACAAGACCGTGTGATAGATGAGATAGACTCTTTTTTCCCCCACTAAGTTCTCTGGAGACTAAATGAAATATACAAACTGCAGAAAGATTCAGCATATGGCCACAAAGCATGCCATTTTTTATTTATATATTTATTTTTATATAAACAGTCTTCTTTTAGCTATCTTTTCTCAAAGTAAGAAAATCCTCTCAATTATTTTTTTAAGAAAAGAAAGAACACACACATAACCAAACCAAGCAAAAACCTAATTTTATGAATGTATGCTGACTAATGAGACTTTTCCCTATGAGATAATATAATTTAAAATCTGTGGTTTTAAAATTAAAATATAATTTAAAATGGGATGAATAAAATTGATTTTCCAATAGTAAACAAATTCTTGAATAAACCCAACTTTATTGTTATATATTCTCCTTTTTTTTAACATTATTTGTTAATATATGGTGTAGTCTTCCTTAAGTCTTTCTTCATCTCTTCCTCTAATGTCTGAGGTCCCCTTTTTCCTCCTCTATACACGGTATTCATTTAGGCATCTTCCACAATTCTGGCTTCCTGGTCACAGACTGTCCGAGTTTATACTTTTCTTGAAATGTCCTGACATCTTTGTCAATTTTAAAAGACAGCTTTGCTGGTATATCACAGTCTTGGTTGGCAGTTATTCACTTACCCACTTTAGGCTTACCCAGCGTTCAGGGTTGTGGATGAGGGATCTAGTGTTTTTCCGATATGTATGCCTTTGTGAATTAGTTATTTCACTGGACAGCTTTAGATTATTTTTTTGTTTTATATTTTTTGTATTTTGAGTATATATTTGAAGATTTTAAAAATCTGGTCATATGTGTTTGGGGGTCCTGTGCTGTTTAATTTTTGCTAACTTGCCATAAACTAGAGGCGATTGGGAAAAGGAAACCTCAATTGAGGAATTTCCATCCTGAGATTGGTCTGTGGGAGTATCTGTAAAGCATTTTCTTGATTGGTAATTGACAGAGGAGGGTCTGGCCCACCCTTCGGAATGCTACTCATGGATATGGGCTCTGGGTTGTAGAAGAAAGGTAGCTCAATTTGAGCCTGAAAGCAAGCCAGCAAGAAGTAATTCTCGGTGGTCTCCGCTTTAGTTCATTCCTGTCTCCAGGTTGCTGCTGCCTTGAGTTCTGCTCTGGCTTCCCTTGGTTGTGGACGGTAAAGCAGAAGATAAAATAAACCTCCCCAAGTTGGTTTTGGTTAGTGTTTTATCACAGTAACAGAAAACAAAAAAGTAGAACCGAAATTGATATCAGGAACACTGGCTATTGCTGCGGTGAGTCTGACCATGTCGTTTTTTTGGGAAGGATTGTGAAAAAGGTTGGAATAGGCTGGACGTGTGGAGAAAAAAACTGAGCTGCTGTGGGAACCTGATGGCAATGCTGAGAGTGAGGTGGACATGGGAGGCCTTACAAACCTCAAGGAGGAAGTTTGGGGACCCCCCCAAAGACTGTTGAGGCTCTTCCTGTGATATACTTTTAAGAAACGGTGGAAGTGATGCCTCTGCTTTATTGAGGACTGAGAAATCAGCTTTGACTAAACAAGAGATTATCATCATTGAGGTGAAAATTGGGGGGTGGCAAATCAATAAGGAGGAGACAAAAAAACGAGAGAAAAAGTGTGGAGGGAGGACGAGGAGGCAAGAACGGACAGTAGTGGTTCTCAATCTTCTTCATGCTCAGACCCTTCAGTTCCTCATGTTGTGGTGACCCCCAACCATAAAATTATTTTCAGGGCTATGTCACAGCTGCAATTTTGCTACCCCCAGGTTGAGAAGCACTCACATGAAGGGAGGCAAGAGCTCTATGGCTGGGACATGTAAGTATTCTTCTTGCTGATGGCCTTGTGGAAGAAACGAAATCCTAACTATTATGGCTTATTGAAACTATTAGACAGATTGTTTGCTCACAGTTTGATTTTCTTGCAAAGCTGAGGACCTGAGGTGCTTACTAACTTACCTTGATTGCTCTTATTGGAACTTGAGTTTACTTACAGTGGTCTTTTGCTGGCTCATACTAGTTATTTCCCATTTCTCAGTCACCTCCTTATTGACCTCTCTCATTAGTTTCATAAGCTACTTGAGAACTACAGATGCCTCCTCGGCCCTCTGAGGCTCTGTATAAAATGCTTGAGGAAGAAGGTTTTTTCCAGGTTAAGAAGCTGATTGAAACCCTGCCTTTGGTCACAAGAGTGGGTAGAGAGAGGCAAGTCAGTACATGTGCTTGTACTCAGCATAGAAATATGGACAGGTCATCTTTCAATTGTGTGAAACCTGAGATAGCGTTACCAGACACTCTTGCTTCATGGAGTGGGTGTGTCCAGGACTCAGCCTCCCAACTTGAGTGCAATCCAGGTAGATATGTAGCAATCTTTGACAACTCATTAGAAAATAATTTGTTCCAGTTTTTTTTTTCTTTCCAGGCCATTTAGGGAGAAGGAAACATTGGTCTAATTTGCTATGTAATGGAGGATGAAGGTTTAACCAAATCACATGAAATCCAGTTGCTAAACTGATGCTTAGAGTGTAAAGTGGATAGATTTTAACTTGCATAGATCCCAGAAGCAGTCTTGAGGCTGGCAGATGCCCGTATGTGTCCACTGAACTTGTATCAGGTTGCATTTCTCAGAATAAGCTTATTTTTTCATGGGAATGACCCACGTGTCAAGCTTACCTTCCAACATTGTGAAAGTATCTCATTTTTTGATGCAACACCATAGTATTGAAGACATTTTGTTAGAAGACTGTTCTCCACCTTGCCCCTTACTGCACTCTGTACCGAGTTTTAAATCCTGAACAATGCAATTCTGACTGCCCTACAGGACACGGAATCTACCGCTAATTACAACAGAGAATCTCAAGACATTTGAACAGAGAGGCCAGCACCAGTCTTTGTGGTTTTAAGAACTGTTTGGTATCTTTTAAAACATACAGTGCAAGAAGTGAGGTTCAGATCTGTGAGCTCTCAGGTCCTTGGTAGTTACACCTGGAGAAAGGCCATGCAGAGAGCCCTGTTCGGAGTCAGTTCTGTTTTGAGCAATCACTTTTGCATATCGAAGAGGTTCAAACAGGGCTCTTGTGTCACCTTGGCCACTTATCCTGTCTGATGTGGAGCTTGACAGCTGAAACAGGAGACCTTGACCCTGTGGACTCAGGCTGCGGCGTCTTGGCTCCTCAAATCTTCTGCTCTGTGTCACAGTGTTTCCAGAACACGGGGTCAAGCCTTGTTGCCACAGTCCCCACTCTGTTCAGGACCAGTAAATGCTAAAATGTGGACACATACCAAAATAAAGGCAATTAGTTGTGCTCCAAAAACAAAACAAAAACATAATGCTTGTGAGGTGACTCAAGTCTCCCGAAGAGGCGTTTTTTTGAATTGTCACTTCGACAGAGATTTTCTTAAAGGGATCTATGAGATTCAAAACTCTTAAGAACATAGTTATATTTAAAAAAAAAAAGTACTTAGCTCTCCATCCAATAGCCTTAGAAAGAAGCTGCTAGTTTTTGGTGGCTCAAGAAAGAGATCTTTGGAAAGAGAGACAGTTTTTCCCCCAAGTCAAAGACGAAGCCAGACCCAGAATTGTTCGTTAACATTCTTCAGTGCCTAATATAGAGCTGGGTATGTAGGTGGTAATTAGAAAATATGTTTAGAACAAAAGTGAAGATTCCTGTGTGCAGAGTCTTCAGGGCTAGTCTCACCGCCTTGAGGGAGAGTGGCTGAGGCAGCAGAGGCGGAGATGAGAGAGGTCACAAGAGCTGACAGCTCGGCAAGTCCTACTTTTCCCTTTTATGGGACCCTAGTAGACATCGTTATTGCCCTAGTGTGTCACTGTGAAGCAGGAACTACAACCCCTTTCTTAGACATAAGGATTTATAAATACCGTATGGAAAGTGTTTGGCAGTTCTTCACCTTTTATAACGTGAGAGCCTCTATTATTATTGAGTACTAGCAGAATGATACTTAATTTCAGGACAGTTATTAGGGAAAGCTGCCCTGAACCAACTCCCTTTTGAATATTTGTAGCAGAGTCTGGCTCCAAGTTTCTGAATGGTGGAGCCTGAGCTTGTCCATCTTCTGAAATCCCCATAGACACCAAGTTCTGTTGACCCCAAAGTCCCAAAGTGCCTTAGGCATAGGGGAATTAATGGGACTTTTGGAGAGAGAGAGAGAGAGAGAGAGAGAGAGAGAGAGAGAGAGAGAGAGAGAGAG
>JANHMN010000003.1:159376432-159393932 GCA_030674055.1 Rhabdomys pumilio
CACCACCACCACCACCACCACCACCACCACCACCACCACCACCACCATCACCATCATCACTCTACTGTACTTATTACTGATTTATGTGTGTGTGTGTGTGTGTTGTGGGGTTAGGTAAGCATTTTATAGAACCTATGCCCAAGTCAAAGTCTGGGAATCAGTTCTTTCCTTCCATCAGGTGAAGGATTCAAGTTTTGAGCTTCGTGGCAAATGCCTTTGTCTGCTGTGCCATTTTTTTAGTCTATAATCTTTAGAGGAGAGAAAGTCAAGGTGTGCCCATCACTGGTTGGTACAGCTCTAGAATTTTCTCTCTTTCATGCCACATAGTCCTTCATAGTTTTTACGAGTTTTTAATTCGCATGGGATACAACTTCCTTTACCGGGATTTTATTAAATCCTTCTCCCAACCAAATGAAACAGGGTGTTCTGAGTATTGACCTATTTTATAAATGCCAAGCCGAGGCACCGAGAGGCTAGACAAGTAAGCCTGCCTGACTGGAAAGCGTGGCTGTGCTCACTACCCTCTGGTGGAGCTGGTGACAGTGTTGTAAAACAGGCCAGCAATGGGCAGAATATGCGACACATTCCACCCATGGAAGATGGCATCTTCTTTGCAGAAAGAAGTCAAGAAACAGCAGAGTTGGATGCTTGGGCCAACTTTTCTGTTAAGACAGAGGAGGGCTGAAGTTAATTCACACCACATTTCCTGAATAATGCTTACCAGTAACTGCTCTATTTGGAGAATGTCTGTTATGAATCTTCTAACCCTAGTACAGAGTTGAAACCCAAACTTTTCTACAGGGGTAGGAGATGGATACAGGACCTACCCACATCCCTAATAATCACACGCTTTCTGAGAACCCAGTAATGCCTTCACAAGAGAGCCCAGAACAAACGGGTTTTGTATAGGATTCCTTCCTTTTGTCTCTCCCTCTGTTTTCTATGAGACAGGCCTTACTAGATAGTCTAGATTGGCCTCAGATCTTTTTTATCTTGGGATCACAAACCTGTACTATACTTCTGACTTCCCTGTGCTTCTTTCATTGTTGTTTTGGGGTCTTCAGAAGTGGCCAGAATGTTGATAGAGGCTGCTCTGGGGCAGATCCTGCTATGGGAAATCCAGTTCAAACTCTGCCAGGCAGCACTGATGCCATGTGAACTTACTGTTCCTGGTCCAGAACATTGCTGCTGAGAGCCTTACCTTGCTCTGCCCGTCACCCCCAAACGTCTCTGGACAAGCTAGCATCTCTTCTGAATATAAAACTAAAAATATCCCCTCTTCATAAGCAAGAACAGATGGAAAGCCAGGTGTGACGTGGCAAACCTGTAATCCCAGCACTCAAGAAGTTGAGGTTGGAGGATTACCAAACATTTGAGGCCAGCATGGTTTGGATAGTGAGACTATTATCTCAAAGCATCAAAAAAAAAATAAAAGAAAAAGTCACATATAAGAAAGAAAAATTTACCTTCTTGTCAAACTAGACACCTCCTGTGTCCTGTAAATAAACAAGTGCCTGCCTCAGGTTTATGAAGTTCAGCCCATAGGAAGGCTTAGTCAGTCCAGAATATTATTGCCTTCTGGACGCCCTGAGAGAGACTTTGAATAACTCCTCTACCCTCTCTAGATACCATAATACAGAAAACCCAAGTTCTGTATTTCTCAGAGCCCTTCTAATGTCCCTGGGATAGAAGCTTTTGAGTGTGTGTGTGTGTGTGTGTGTGTATGTATTATATAATATATATATATATATATATATATATATATATATATATATATATATTAGGAAATTTACAAGTCCATTAACATTGTCAGTAATTTAAAATCAGTGGTGCTGGGAATATTTATATCCCAGAAATGAGTGAATGCTACACATCAGGACTCACTTCTCAGCTCATTTCTAAACACCTATCTACACTCCTATCACGTCACTCTCCTGACATATCCTTATTTAGTGATTCTTGCTACACACTCTAATAGTAAAGTAGCAGAAAAACATCTCAGTTTCTGCTGCTAGAAATGTTGGTGGTTTAGTGACCTCAGTGATAGTGTTAAGAAAAAGGGTTTGAGTCAACTAGGAACACAGAGGGAAGGCCACACTGCTGGCTAGTGTCAATTTGTCATGACCTAGAGCCACCATAGAGATGGGCCTCTGGGCTTGTCTGTATGGGATTTTCTTACACTAGCTGCTGTAAGGAGATCTATCTTATTCAAAGGCAGTACCGTTTTCCAGCTGGGATCCTTTTGTATGTATAGGAGAGACAGTAAAGCTGAGCCCCTAGCATGCTTTCATCAACACAGACAGCTACTTTAAGTTCCTGCCGCCTTGGTTTCTCTGCCATGATGATCTGTGTTCTTGAACTGTGAGCTGGAATAAACCCTTTCTCCCTTAAGTTGCTTTTTTTTTTCAGGGTATTTTATCACAGCCACAAGATAACCACAAGTAACCAAAACAGCTGCTGAATAGCAAAGAGACCCCCACTTCCAGGTAAACTGTTCACATCCACTGCAGGTGACACTTCTTGGGATATTGGGCTGGGAAAATAGGAGACAGATAAGAGTCAGAGAGGTGGAGCCTCAGACACTACTCCCAATTTCTGGCTTCACGGGCAGCAAAGGCCTTGTTGGATAGCTTTCTCAGGTGAGTCCCTAAACATACTTCATTCTGCCTGGGCTGACTTCTGATATGTCATGGGCAACCATCCAGGTCAACGTCTCCTTCCTGTATGCCATACTTTCAGAGTAGATCATTACAACTTTGGAAGCCATTAAGCACCTGTGGTGATTGGTGATACACCCAACACTCAGTAATCACTTGTCGAACTTCTGACAGAAGGTCCCCCTAAAAAGGAAGGGGTCAAGAAAACTTCCAGTGATTTTCTCAAAGAAACCATAGTCTTTCTCGGCTTGGCTGCCTTATTTCTCCATCTGGTTACAGCCTAGAGGATAGGGCCACATGTCTGTTTGAAGGTTTATACCCATCTTTCGTCACTGCTTCTTCTAGCACATTACTAGAATTACAGATGATGCAATTATGCCTGACTCCTGTGATGGATGTGAGTTACGTGTGTAGTACTGAGGCTTCTTGCTCACCATTCAACCTTTGCTTTGTTTGAGTACAGGCCTGAGGCGATGTAGGAAGCTGATAAAATGCCCTAGCTGCAAATATCCTAGCCTCAAGTGACATATGCCAAGTAACATTGAAGTTCTGGCCTATTAGGAAAAGTCCTTCCTTATGTCCACTTCTGGAAAGTCTCTTGGAAATACAGGGTCATACTGAGGAATTATCTGTTCTGGATAGTTGAAGATCAGGATGGCTACAGGCTGTATGGACTCATGTTCTATTGTCTATGCTAAGTAATAGATACCACACAGTTCTACAGAGTCCTTGCCAGGCCTGGAGGGCTGGATCCTTGCTCTTAAAATACGAGTTTCTACACTAGCCAAACTAACAGTGACACGGAATGCTTAACTTAATATGCTTTTACTGGATTATCTGACTCAGAATTCACGGACAGGATGTGATCTTAGCTCCTTGCATCCCTTCTGTACACATGAGCACCATCACATGTTTCCTGCAGTTTAATTACAGTGGGAGGAAATACTAACCATGTGTGTTTAAGAGGGATCTCTTGAGATGTTTTGTAAGTGTGTAGACGTGCATGCGTGCATTTATGTAGTGGGTGTATGTGTGTAAGCATGTAAGGGAGGCCAGATGGCATCCCTGCGTGCTGTCCCTCAGGAATTACCCACCTTGTTTTCTTAGGATCTCTTTTTGATGGCCTCAAGTTTATTGATTAGCCCAGCATGGCTGGCCACCAAACCCTTGTGTCTCTCTAACCCTTCAGTTACAAATGTAGCAGTGTGCTCAGTTGTGTGTGTGTGTGTGTGTGTGTGTGTGTGTGTGTGTGTGTGTAAGGCAGGAGGGAATTCTGGGTATCTAACTCAAGCCCTCATGATTGTACTGCAAGCACTTTTCTCACTAAACCATCTCCCTGGTCCACAATGGTGGATCTTGAAGAGAACTTTGGGTAGTTACATAGGATGGGTCTTTCTTTTAGGTCTCAACATGTACTGGAGATGCCAGAGACACTGCCCTTAGCACTATTTCATGCTATGCAGCTTCTTGTGTCAAATCATGTCTCCCTTTTCTATCCATTACTGTTAATGCCATTTCTCACCAACTTGACAATATTCTCATCTTTCCTACCTCTTACCACTCCTTCTTTACCAGTATCATCTGGCCAGTATCCCTGTAGCTGATCTCACATATCTGATTAGTTCCCCCATGCCAGGGATGGTGTTATCCTTGCTGGAAGACCTGTCTATTTCACCAGGACCTAAAATTACTACGAGCATCGCTACCACACTATTGATTTAAGCACATTCCTTATGTGAGGTGCTATGCTAAGAGCTTCTTCTGAATTACCACATTTCACTCATGTTTGTTATATCCTACTAAGCAGATGCCATTCTCATCCCCACTTTGCAGATGACAAGACTGAGGATCAAAGAGATAAAATAACTTTTCAAGGTCAAAAAAGGCCTTAGCTTTAGATTTGTCTGGTGTCAATACCAGAACTCTCAACCATTGTCTCATATAGTGACACATATATAGCACATATATGCTAGTACATATCTTCCTTTTCTCCCTACTTAATAGAATATTTTTATTATTTGAGAATTTCATACAATCACTCCAATGACACTGGCTTCTCAATCCTCCAGGTCCACCCTCCCATCCTTGTATCCCACTCCCCCCAAAAAGAAAAAGATTTCACCGAGTCCAATTTGTGTTGGCCATATACTCATTGGAGCATGGTCAAATTCCCAGTGGCCAGTTCCTTAAAGGACACTGTGTCCCCTCTGCCACTCCCCTGCTTGAAGCCATCAATTGTGAATTGTTGCTCTCTGGCTTCTTCATCACAATTTTTAAGGACTATCTTCAATGGCTTCCTGTCTGGATTATTTTGTATTTGGGAGGGGGGATTATTATAGAAGCCTTCAATGTCTCTTATTCTCAATTATGAGTCTGAAACCATTAATGCTATAGCCAAAGAAGCTTTCTTGCTCATCGCAGCCAGTGGTAGCAGAAGTCTTGGACTTTCATCACATGGTTTCCAGTAGCAGCACAAATCACAGGTATCAACATGGCTGCCAGCAGCAACAGACAACAACAGTGGCAGCACGTTTTCTTTTATTCTTTAGTGTTTCTGTCTGGGACTGGGTTTGAGATGCCATCTTCGGGGAATCTGAATTATCAGAGACTAGACAGGGGTTTTGAAACTTGTTATTTTTAAGTATCGAAAAACTTGAAGTCTAGCAAGACAAATAGAGTTTGTCTAGATCCTGAAGTGAGTCAGCAGACCCTGGTCTGAAGCACAGAGCAGTATATGTTCCAGTTAGCATTTGTTCTTCCTTTGTGGCCTTGAGAGCTTGTTCTTCACGTATTTCAAAGTTCTAAACTTTGCCTTCTGAATTGTAGCATTAGTGCTTTAAGGACAGAAGTTGAGCAGTGTTTCCAGTAACGTCTGAGAGGCACTAATGGAGCATTCGTAAGCATGGTAAACCTATGCCAGGGAAGGCTTGTGATGGTTTATAAGGTGGTGAGTGAATGAGAAACGCAGGGGATGCCAGGAATCCTTCATGCAAATAAGTGAGTGAATGCATTGGAATCAAGATGAGGAGAGTTGAGTTGGACCTGGAGGGAACATGGATGATGCTTTGCAAGAAATGAAAAGGACCCAGCTTTGAGTACTGCCGACAGGCTCGTTACAACACAGGACCAGGCTCTGCTCCTGGCTAGTGAGATGCAGCTCTCAGTGGCCTTAGCTTGGCATTGTCCATCTAAGGGCTCAGAGAGCCATGGTTATTACAGCGGGTAAAGTGCCAGGTGCTCTGGGTGTGCTGATATACAATACTGTCTAGATCAGTGCTCTTTGGACTTTAATGAGCGTACGAATCACTTCGGAGTCTTTTTAAAAGGCTAATTCTACTTTCATAGCTGCTGGGTGGAGCCTAAGGTTTCGTGTTTCTAATACACTACCTGGTGCTGCTCTTCTGAGCAACTGCACTTTAAGTCTGAGGTTCCACTTTCTCCATGGGAAAGTGCTAGAGAATGCAACCAGAAGCTGTTGCCTTTGGTTAAGAACTGCCACACCACAGACCTCCTTTCCAAAGATGGACTAAGGGGACGCTCACGTGCTTCTTGACAGTCACAGAGATAGGATGAAAAAAATACCAGAAAGCATAAAACTCATAATTCCTAGTGTCTTGCATCTAAAATCCTCAGTCACTTAGGGATTCATGTGGGTTCTTGGGACCTAACACAGCCTCAGATGCCACAAGAGCGAAAAAGATAAGAGAGGATGTAATCAAAGAATCTATGTGCAAACCACATCTCATTAAAATTGCTTTCACTTTCAGGATTAAGAACAAAGCTGAAAGAAGAAACCATGGAAATAAAAAGCTAGGTTGAAGACCAGACACTAACTTTAAAGCATGCTGCTTACCCAGGGGATTCTGTCTTCTCGGAGCCCATTTGTGCCTCTTAGTTTTTACATAAAAGCAGAACAGTTTATTATCAATATAAACAGAGCAATGCGCTAACTCACCTTTCTAGAAAGATTTTATAGTCTTCAATGCACTTTAAGAATAATTTTATTGAGCCATAATTCACATATCGTAAAATTCACCCTTTTAAAGTGTTATTTGTATTTGTTTTATAACCCAGTCTACAAACCTTGGCTCCTACAGTAGGAGACAAAAGGCAAGTCAAAGGGGATTTGAAGAGAACAAAAGACAGGTTGGTAGGTAGGGACAAGATAACACAGTAAGTGGAGACAAAGTCAGGAAGGGACGCATAGAGAGCAAGCAGAAAACTGTTCGTTCTATAGAAGCTTTCGGTTTACTGGAAACCCTTCTCCAAGATGCGTCAAAACACCGCAGGAAGATGACCATGTACAACCCAGTACAATACCGTTCACGAGGATGTCCTTAAATTTCAGGGAAAGACTGCAGTGCCCAGTGCTCTCTGATTTAAAAGGCAGGGATACCTGCGATCTATCCATTAACACGCGTTCTGTGCAGTGGCAGTAGCACCTTCAAAGGAAGTTTTAGTTGCTTTAAGAAGTATGTCTTCAGCCGGGCAGTGGTGGCACACGCCTTTAATCCCAGCACTTGGGAGGCAGAGGCAGGCGGATTTCTGAGTTCGAGGCCAGCCTGGTCTACAGAGTGAGTTCCAGGATAGCCAGGGCTACAGAGAAACCCTGTCTCGAAAAACCAAAACAAAACAAAAACAAAATACAAAACAAAAAAAAAAAAAAGAAGTATGTCTTCAACACTTTCCACAGTGAGTCAGTTTAGGGGGACTCCAGATCACGGATGTTTTTTGGGGTGAGCTGTGTGATGTGACCCCAGGGACAGGATATACACTCAGCTCTGGCATGAGTGAAGGTGTCCAGGCTTCTGAACTACGTCTTTCTCTCGCGAACAGTGCCCACATTTTATATTTTTAGACCTGGCTATGTCTCCCAACAGTAAAACCTGAATCTTTTTGGATGGCAATCAGAGTGGTTCTGCCTCTGGGATGCAAAACAAACACTGGAAGATTTTTCTGTCAGATTTTTTCTTTGGGGGTGAGGGGGGAAGGAACCAAAACCAACAAAACAAAACAAAGCAAAAATTACTCTGAAACTCATTTGTTCCTCTGACCTCCATTTGTGATGGGTGTAAACAAAAGGACTTGTCAGGATGCCACTGTCCTAAACTCTTGGGTTTACTTGGATAAAATACTTTCTTCTCTTTCTTTTTTCCTCTCTCTCTCCCTTTCTTTTTTCCTTTCTTCCTTCCTTTCATTCTTCCCTTCTTTTTCATCATCTTCTTCTTCCTTCTCCTCCTCCTTTTCTCTTTCTCTCTTCTCTCTCTCACTTCTCCCTCTTCCCCCTCCCTTTTTTTGAGACAAGGTCTCTATGTGTAGCCCAGACTGGCCTCACTCAGACGTGTGGCCATCTCACCTGTGTCCGTAAACCTCAGCATCTGACATTTGGGACTGCAGGCGTGTATCCATGCCCTGGTGATACCTTCTCCAGCTTTAGTCTGTGCAGGCCTGTGCTCTCAGTGTCAGGCAGTCTGTGTGTTGACCTTTACTGTCCTCACTTGAAATTGGCACTTGCAAGTTATATCTTTAATTATCTTTATCTCCCAGATGATGACACTTCAGCAGGGAGACATAACTGGCCATGAGTAAGAGTTGGAGAAGGTAGAATTTGAAAGTAAGTATTTTGGTTCTAGAAATTTAAATGAGATGATACAAAAGAACACTGCAAGCTTCATATGTATGAAGACATTTAGAAATACGTGAAACAATGAGAGAAATTACATTATAAATATAGAATATCATTTCTAGGGTTATTTTATAGGACTGCATTAGAATCTACTTCCTAGATCCAATCTTTTTCTTGTGTCCCCTTGCCAGGCCCTAGTTATGACTCCCTAGGTTCTTTCATTGCCTTCCCATCTATGCTGGACCATGGGCAGTTTGTCATACAGACTTCTGGAGACGGCATGCTGGATTTGTTCGTGAAATGCTATGACTGGCTTGATTATTTGTGTTGACCTGGACCTTCATTGGGGAGAATTGCTCCACCTTGAATCCTTGATTAAGGCGGGATACAATTTCCCTCTCTCCCCCACTTGGACATGCTGCCTCTTCGTAATATCAAAAATGACACAAATGATACCCCCTAGATTTTTAATGGCTGCTATCTTTCTGTCTCTGACTGATACCCCTTCTTTCTGCTCACTGCCTCAGACTGACATCTGCATCTTCGGCATGGGCACACCTCCCCAGCTCTGACCTGGAAGCACTGTGCTGACGTGGTTCTCTAAAGGTAGCTTTGACTAGTTTTAGGATTTACGAATATCTTATTTTACCGCCACATGGTCTCTTTAATGCCTATTTCTATTGGTCTGTTTACATAAGGTCTGTTTACATACATAATAAAAATAAAAAGTCAAGGTTTCTTCTGGCTACTTCCTGCTTCTTTCTAATGGTTAGTTCTGGTCATCCTTGCCCTGAGTCTTGACTCAGCGTCAGAGCATCTCTGTGTTATCCAAGTTTATTCAGTTTGTAAACATAAAATGATTTTTCCCCTTGCTATATTCCCACAACACCCCTGACTTCCAGCATGGTTTTTTTTTTTTTTTTTTTTTTTTTTTTTTTTGTGTGCATTTTCAGAGCAAAAGCATCTGCAGTCAGAGGAATGCTTTCGTTTCTTTTTTTTGGTCTTTCTTGACTTGCACTCATTAAAACTTCTTATTATATTAGCCCTACACCAGCATCACCCATATAAGCCTCGGGTGTAACAGATTATTTACTGACTGCCATCGTCCATTTCTGAAGCAACACCATCATGAAAGGATTCCACCAGGTCTTCAGTCTTGCTGTTTCCTTTCCATACCCACTGGCTGTAAGCTCCGTCCCAGCCTTCCTTTGGTACATTTGTTGTTCAGACAAAGTTAGAAAGGACTAGTGGTAAGCTCACAGCTGGAACCGAGGAAGAAAACAAAATATCCTGAGTGATAGTGTTTCCTTCTCTAATCAATAATTCATTTTTAAGCAGTGTTTGGGGAAACTGAGACTTGGCCTTAAATACCTCTTTTGCGAGAACAGAGAACGAGCAGAATTCTAAAACAAAACACAATTTGGGATACAGAGCAAACAAAACGAAAGTGTCTCACTGAGTGGAGACTGTCAACTTACTTGCAATTCTGGGCTATTGCTTTTGCAAGAGGCAAGGCATGGCTAGTCATTTGTTTTGAAATGTATCGACATTACATAAATATAGCCGCTGTAGCATTTGACCTGTCAGTGTGTGAATGGCAGTGAGCATTTTACAGCATTTGAATCCTGGGGCTGAATGGAAAGCAACGATAATAAAACAGAAAGCTTCCTCTATCACGAGTAAAATGTCCAGCAAACAAGCCATTACCCACACACATACAGATGCCTTGTCTTCCTGGGCAGAGGTTTGCCAGGAGCAGAAACTCCAACTGACTCACCAGCTTCAAATGTCCAAGGTGCCCATAGATGAGACTTACACATTCTGCTTCACCCTCCAAAATGCATCTGTTGCTGGCAAGGTCTTTTCTTGTTTCTTTCTCCCGACTCTGATTGTGCTCCCATCCTGCCCAGAGCTCTAAGTTTGTGTGATATGCTCCAAATTCTTTTTGCTAGAACCTGTTTCATCTGGACTTCCAAACTGACTTTGCTCATTTTGTTCATGGAGGCTAATTCCTTTCACTTAACACACACACACACACACACACACACACACACACACACACACACTGAACATCCCTTATCTGAAATCTGAAATGTTCCTAAATCCAAAACTTTATGAACATGGCCCAAGTAGAAAATAGGGTACTTAACCTTGTGTCATGGACTCTAGTAAACCTCATGCCACACACACTAAAATATTGTATATAATTCTTGGAAACATTATGTATATCTATAAAGTCGTGATCACACGCACATGCGCAAGTGATCATGCAAGTGTGAATACATCAATGAATTAGATTTGAACTCCAACTCAAGATATTTCATTATTCCAAAATGCAAGATGATCTGACTCTTAGACACTTTAGGTCACAAACATTTCAGATACAGCCCATTCAACCAACACATGCAATTTTATAAGGTTTTTTTTTTTTTTTTTGCCAGGTTTTGGTAGACTTACTGTTTCCTCCCTGTTTTCTTACTGTTTTTGTTCTTCTGTCTCATGTTGTGTCTGATGTTCCAAGAATCATACATACACTGCATCTTTTTTTTTGTGATTTGTATTTTTTATTGGATATATTATTTACATTTCAGATGCCATCCCCTTTCCCCATTTCCCCTCCCTAGCAAACCCCTATCCCATCCCCCCTTCTCCTTTTTGCTTTTATACATTTTTTTAATGTTAATCAAAGGCTTTGTAAGTTTGGTAATGCTCAATTACAAGATTCCCATACAATCAGAAGTGTAACCAATACCCAACCTAGATATATCAACTATCTTTGACTGGCGGAGACACGTGAACATCCGCCTCCATGTTCCCACCCTCCTCTTGTCACCTAGCTCCTCCTCTCCTTCTCCTCCTCCTCCTCTCCTTACTACTCCTACCTTAGCTCCTCCTACATATCACCCTTCCTGTTAAAATAAAACTTTTCTCTTAAAATACAATTAGAGCATAACTATACCAATTTGTGTCAGTAAGTTACAAGATAGACCCAATACCCAGTCCATCCTTTTGTTGACTAAGCAGAACCTCTGTCATCTCTCCTAACTAAAAGACTTAGTTCTGAACTTGGCTTTTTTCTTGGCTTTAGAATGAATGTCAGCTGAAAACCATCCACTTAGATCTTTTCTCTCAAAGTAAATAGCCAGGATTGGCTATGAGACTATAAGTCTTCAACCCCGTCAGAAATCCAGAATGACTGAGTTAACTGAAATTATGGGAAGCACTAAGCATAGCTTCTAAAATTTAGCCAATTTACAGAGACCGCTGAACACCTGGACAGTCCCTATACTTCAAAACGTTGGAGCATCTGATCTTCAGCCTTCTGGCCCAGGATCACCTGACAGACCTAGTGATACAGAATTATTAAGGGCTGATTACTCTGTATTGACAGATATAATCAGTCGACTATTCTGCAAGTGTGTCCTTTTCTGGACAGTGATTTATCTTTAGATGAAAAGAAGCATTTCTTGCCTAGTGGCTGTCTCACCACAACTGGAGTAACTCCAAAGATGCTCAATTTCTTCTTAGAATCCAAGACAGGAAGCTGTCAGGAGCAGACAGGTCTCTAATCAAAATGAACATTACTACAGAAATGTTTGTAACATCAATTCTGTGGACTTCTGATGTTTTGAAAACCAACTATCCATGTAAGGCAGTCTGGACTTTTTTCTGTTAACTTCTCTCAGCTATTTCTAAATAAAATATAGCAAACACCCTAACAATAAACTCAGAGCCATGAATTTGCTATAGGCCCTTAACTCACAGGCTAACCATCTCAAATCAGTTAGAAAAGTTAAAGAAGGATTGGGTCTAAGCCTTATATTACTAAATGTGTTATACAGGCACAATGCCAATGACAGTAACAATATTCATCTCAATTTTATATCAATAAGAAGCTCGTACCAATGAAAACCTTAAATTTGAAGTCAAAGTAAATTTTGTGCTATTTAAGAAATTATAACTTCATCTTAATAACAATTATACTTATTTCTGCCAATAGGTTATGGCTATGCAATAAATTCTAGCTAATCCTCCCTGTTCCAACAAAACCACAACTTTTCCCTAGAAAGACAGCCCAATATTAACCACCTCAGTCCTCAAACCCAGGGAATAGGGGCGATGACTCTTCATTAACTTCTTCAAGCTGATTGCAGGCATTGAGATATTAGAAGGGGGCAGGGGGAAGAGTAAATTGATAAGCCTCTGATGCTGTGTCTTCACTGCATCCAGCTGAAATAGCAGTACATCAGAGGTTCAAGCAGGTCTGCTCAGCTTGCTTGATGAGTAGATACATCAAGGCTGTGTATTCTGCAATATACAATTCTCAAAAACAAATTTTAGTATCAAGATAACTTTTTGTTTGAATTCTGGAATGTAGTCTTCTGGCAGCTTGCCTCTGTCATGTCTAATCCATATAATTCTAGGAGTTTCTTTCTTTCTTTTTTTTTATTGGATATTTTATTTACATTTCAGTTGCCATCCCCTTTCCCCATTCCCCCTCCCTAGAAAACCCCTATCCCATGCCCCCCTTTCCTTTTTGCTTTTACACATTTTTTTAAATGTTAATCAAAGGCTTTATAGGTATGGTAATGCTCAGTCAGAAGTGTAGCCCAATACCCAACCTAGCTATGTAAACTATCTTTGACTGGTGGAGACACGTGAACTTCTGCCTCCATGCCCCCTCTCTCTTTCTCTCTCTTTTTCTCTCTCATTACCTAGCTTCTCCTCTACTTCATCTTCTCCTCTCCTTACTCCATCTTTTCCTCTCGGTGCTCCTTCCCCCTTAGCTCTCCTACATATCACCCTTCCTGTTAAAATAAAACTCTTTTCTTAAAATACAATTAGAGCATAATTATTCCTATGTGTACCAGTGAGGTACAAGATAGTCCTAATACCCAGTCCATCCTTTTGTTGACTAACCTGAACCTCTGTTGTCTCTCTTGACTAAAACACTTAGTTTTGAACCTGACTTTTTTTCTTGGCTTTAGAATGAATGTCAGCTGAGAACCATGCACTCAGATCTTTTCTCTCAAAGTAAATAGCCAGGATTGTCTATGAGACTATAAGTCTTCAACCCCATCAGAAATCCAGAATGACTGAGTTAACTGAAGTTATGGGAAGCACTAAGCATAGCTTCTAAAATTTAGCCAATTTATAGAGACCGCTGAACACCTGGACAGTCCCTATACTTCAAAACGTTGGAGCATCAAATCTTCAGCCTTCTGGCCCAGAATCATCTGACAGACCTTAGTGATGCAGAATTATTAAGGGCTGATTACTCTGTCTAGGCAGATATAATCAGTTGACTATTCTGCAAGTGTGTCCTTTTCTGGACAGTAATTTGTCTGTAGATGAAAAGAGGCAATTCTTGCCTAGTGGCTGTCTCCGCACAACTAGAGTAACTCCAAGAATGCTCAGTTTCTTCTTAGAATCTAAGACAGGAAGCTGTCAGGAGCAGACAGGTCTCTAATCAAAATGAACATTAATATATTCTGGGAGTTTCTATGTGGGTGTGCTCCCATCATCCTCCCATTCCCACCTCCCTGCTCTCGAATTCCCCAGAACTAGGGAATCTAAACTTTCAGGCACCAAGGCCATCCACTTCCACTGATGCCTAACCCCTTACCCCATCCCCCCTCCTCCAATTACTATGAGGGTATGCTCCCAACATCCTCTCATTCCCACCTCCCTGCTCTTGAAATTCTCCAACACTAGGAAATCTGAACTTTCAAGTATCAAGGCTGTCCACTTCCACTGATGCCTGGCAAGACCATCCTCAACTACCTATATAGGTGTAGCCATGAGTCCCTCTCTTTGTGTTCTCGGGCTGGAGATTTTAGAATGACTACTCCAGCTTGTTTCTTAGGACCATTTGCTTGAAAAATTGTTTTCTATCCTTTTACTCTAAGGTAAAGTCTGTCTTTGTCACTGAGGTGGGTTTCCTGTATGCAGCAAAATGCTGGGTCTTGTTTACGTATTCAGTCAATTAGCCTATGTCTTTTAATTGAGGAATTGAGTCCATTAATGTTAAGAGATATTAAGGAACAGTGATTGTTGCTTCCTGTTATTTTTGTTATTAGAGGTGGAATTATCTTTGTGTGGCTATCTTCTTTTGGATTTGTTAGAAGAGGATTACTTTCTTGCTCTTTCTAGGGTATAATTTCTCTTCTTGTATTGGAGCTTTCCCACTATTATCCTTTGTAATGCTGGGTTTGTGGAAAGATATTGTGTAAATTTGGTTTTGTTGTGGAATATCTTTGTTTCTCCATCTATAGTAATTGAGAGTTTTACTGGGTATAGTAGCCTGAGCTGGCATTTGTCATCTTTAGGGTCTGTATGACATCTGTCCAGCATCTTCTAGCTTTTATAGTATCTAGTGAGAAGTCTGGTGTAATTCTGATAGGTCTGCCTTTATATGTTACTTGGCCTTTTTCTCTTACTGCATTTAATATTCTTTCTTTGTTTTGTGCATTTGGTGTTTTGATTATTATGTGATGGGAGGTATTTCTTTTCTGGTCTAGTCTATTTGGTGTTCTATAGGCTTCTTGTATGTTTATGCCCATCTCGTTCTTTAGATTAGGGAAGTTTTCTTCTATAATTTTGTTGAAGATAATTATTGGCCCTTTAAGTTAGGAATCTTCATTCTCATCTATACCTACTATCCTTAGGTTTGGCCTTCTCATTGTGTCCTGAATTTCCTGGATGTTTTGTGTTAAGAACTTTTTGCATTTTGCATTTACTTTGACAGTTGTGTCAATATTTTCTATGGTATCTTCTGCACCTGAGATTCTCTCTTCTATCTCTTGTATTCTGTTGGTGATACTTGCATCTATGACTCCTGATTTCTTTCCTAGGTTTTCTATCTCTAGGGTAGTCTCCCTTTGTGATTTCTTTATTGTTTCTACTTCCATTTTTATGTTCTGGATGGTTTGTTCAATTCCTTCACCTGTTTGGTTGTATTCTCTTGTAACTCTTTAAGGGATTTTTGTGTTTCCTCTTTAAGGGCTGCTACCTGTTTCCCTGTGTTCTCCTCAAATTCTTTGAGAGTGTTGTTTATGTCCTTCTTAAAGTCCTCTATCATCATCATTAGAAGTGATTTTAAATTTGAATCTTGCTTTCCTAGTGATATGGGGAATTCAGGACTTTCTTGTGTGGGAGAACTAGGTTCTGATGATGCCAAGTTCCCTGGGTTGCTGATGCTTATGTTCTTGCACTTGCCTTTTGCCACCTGAATCTCCTTAGTGCTACCTGCCCTGTGTCTGATTAGAGCCTGTCTTTCCTTTTATCTTGGTTGTATCAGAACTGTGTAGGGTGGGTGTTGCTACTGGGGTTAGAGTTGGGGCCCAAGATCTGCTCAATGCTCAGGCCCAGACCAGAAGGAACCAAGGCTCTGGGCCAGAAGTGACTTCCTGGGTCCTAGTAGGTCTCAGCTACTCCCTATTTGGGGCTGGTGTGGCTTTCTCCTTACCTAAAATACTGCTTGGGTTAGAGATCCTGTGAGGCCCGCTTCCTCTGGGTTCTGTGAGATTGGGGCAGAGCTACTGCCCCACATCTGCTCAGTGCTCGGGCCCAGACCAGAAGGCCATACACTGCATCTTAAACAAAATGTCTATTATGAAGTAATCTTGCCACTTTTTAGTAAATGAATTTTTTCCCCTTGTGAATATAGTGAGGAGCTAGAGTGTGAAGTGCAGGGCATACCTAAAAGAGACTGTAGCCTAAATAGGAATGGAGATATGGAAGGGACTTAGCTTAGACCTAGCTGCACTCTTCTTCCTAGAGTACCTGAGAACAACTGTTACTCTAACCTACAGTTTTGAAAGAGCAGATGCCCCATGGCTCTGTGCAGAGCAGGCTCCGCCCCCTCTTGTCCCCAGCAGCATTAAAAGTTATATCTAAAAAACAAGTGCAGATTAAATTTCATAGTAGGAAGAAGAGTAATTAATCATACTTCAATTGACATTTCTGCCTTCAAGGATAAAGGCTTCTTTAATTATGTCTTCTTCAGGAAGTATTTGCTAAGACTGGCTCCTGTTTATGCAATAGAAGGTTTGGAGACCGATTGCAAAGACCAGTAATCTCTTTTGATGACCATAAGAATGGCAAAGCAAGTTATTTAAGTATCTCTGAAAGTGAAGGGAAAGTCAAGTTTAGGAGTAGAGAGTTATGTGACAACAGCCTGTTGACTCTTCTTCCCTGTTACAAGTGTGCCATTGAAGTGTTTTGCACACTCCCTTTCATGTAAACACTCAAGTATCCCCCCTATGGCTATGGCATTCAGCAGCCATGGGGCCCTGCAGGAGCTCTATCTAGTTCAGGATTTCATTTGAGGAAGGGAATTTCTCATATGGAAAAAGTATCTTATGTCACAAGTTACAAGTCTAGAGTTTTAATTAGTCTTTACTGTGGAGGACACACTTCTAATACATTAGATGACCTACCTTTTTCAAGGCTGTTAATACAGTATTTTAAGTCCTATCCACCATACATATTTCTATGCCTAGAAATAGGTTTGAAGCAAAAGGATATTTTTTTTGTCATTTCTAAGACACTCCCTCTTCTTCTCTTGAGCAAATTGGATTGTCTCACATACAGGTGTGGTCTCTTCAGCCTCATCTTTTTCTTTGTCTTGACCAAGCTATTTGCTCTGCAGATCTTAACAAGTGAGATTAATGTTTACAGAAATTATTTGTTGTCTTTTATGAATCTGCTAAGAAAATTGCCCGTTTACCACCAAAACTGCATACAAGACTGTATGCTCAAGTAACACTCAACTCCCCACCTGTTTGCTCCATATGAAGATCTACCCGAGACACCATAGCTCATTCCATAAGCCTTTTCAAACACAAATTTGATAAAAAATGTTTTTAAAATATAAAACCAACTGGAAATGTAAAATCAATACCTCATATTTTCGAATTTTGCTGTCATTTAAAGCTATTTGGCAGGAATTGCTGAAATTATATGACTTATTTCCTAAGATTTCTCATTAGTCATCATTGGCCTTTTTTTTTTTTTTGCTTTTATTTTGGCATCATTCTATAGTCCATCAAAAGAAAATCTTATTTAAATAGATATACATGTACATATCTATACATACACACACACAGACACACACATGGCATGGAAGTAAGAGGGATACTATAAGTAGGAAAGAAGTCTAAAAGAATGGGATGATATGAAAGGAAGATAAAATACACAGTTTAATGCTTAAATA
>JANHMN010000003.1:159395177-159405825 GCA_030674055.1 Rhabdomys pumilio
AGAGAGAGAGAGAGAGAGAGAGAGAGAGAGAGAGAGAGAGAGAGAGAATGCTTTGTTTAAGGGAAGGCCCTAGCAACTGAACCAAACCAAACTGCAGTGGAAGGCCACACATCTGCCTCATGGTCCCCCCAATTTTTTTTGTATCTCAGAAAGGTGATCCACTTGCACTCAGGGACTCCTTCCTCAATTGTTACTGCCTCGGTTATCAGGGTAACCCCTCTGTGCATTGGGAAGCACTGCAGCTCCCCCACTCCCCACCCCCACTGCTCCCACCCAGTTTCCCAGTGTCTGTGGCTGACTAGGTTCCATAGGGACTAGAGCTATGCAGTCTAATCTCAAAGTGAAAATAGTCCTTTTCTCCATAGGACTTGTCTTCATGCCAAGGGCTCCTTGGGTCTCAAACTATTGTAGAGTTCCTGTTAGTTTCCCTGCCCATCTCTCTTTCTTCCCTATGCAGGCCTCTAGGTTTGAGGTTGTGACCAATTTCAGATAATCACCTTTGTTTTGCCTTAGCATCCTTCTGCCTACCAAGGTTAACCTTGACATGCCTGGCTTCTACTCTCTCTGAGTAAGATGCCTCCTGGGACACTTTTGGTTTTCAACATGCTTCTCCCATACCCCTGACACAGACATGGCTACTTCAGTCACCTTAGTTCTGCACACGCCCTTCTCATTTTAAGCCTCAGTGTTGAATACAGCATAAGTTGTCTTGCAGCTGATGCTACTGCTGAAACATCTCAGCTCTTCCTAAATCCAGCAGCCAATGTCACATGTCAACATGATGTCCTGGCTACGATGAACTGTCTAATATTTTATTTATGTTATCTATGTATGTGTATCTATACAGGCTATGCTTTTGAGGTATAATTTCTTAAAATAAGTGTCATGTACATTCTTGAGGGTTTGATAGACATGGTCACATTGGAATGATACACAGAGGTAGACTGGTGTGCCGCTAATACAGTACATAGAATTGAGGTCCTCTTTGTTTCTCAGCTGAAGTGTTCTAGTGCACAGGAGTCACCATGGACTTGGAGACCAGGAGCTCAGCTCCTCTCTTCTTCTTCTTACGAGTTATGCGATCTTATGGAAGTTAACACTCCTGCTTCATCTTGCTTCATCCTCATCTTGTGAAACCTGAGCACAGACTTTCCCTGCCCACTTCACAGAATGGCTGCAGGGATCAGCTGTGACAAGAGAGCACTTTGATTGTGCCAAGAACCTGGCCGTCATCATGAGCTTTTATCATCTTAGGCCACTTGTGCTTTAGTGGCTCATGCTCGCTTGTGAGTTCTTCATTTCCCATCAACACATTCAGCCAGGGATAAGCACAGATGCACAATGCCTCCCATTGTGTCTCAGGCAGACTCTGAGATGGGCGAGGGCAAGACTTGTGGGTAACAGAACTGGAACAGGGCCAGGGGCTGCTAGCATGCCATCCTGGCAGGGTAATTAAATACTAATACATTTCTGGCATTGACAGACATCCCTACCGTTTGTGGATCTTCTCCCCGATGTCTCATGAAAAGAAGGTGTATTTGGGTAAAGACTGATTGAAGACTATTACCATTCTGTCAGTCAGGGAGCAAGCTTTCTCAAAGAGCAGTCAGGAGGCGGGCCAAGGAAGGCTAAGAACATGGGTTGCTCTTTTCCTCCCTCCCTCCCTCCCTCCCTCCCTCCCTCCCTCCCTCCCTCCCTCCCACCCTCCCTCCCTCCCTTCCTTCTCTCATCTCCCTTATTTCTTCCCTCCCTCCTTCCCTCTCTTCCTTCCTTCCTTCCTTCCTTCCTTCCTTCCTTCCTTCCTTCCTTCCTTCCTTCCTTCTCCATTTTGCAAGATCCCAGCTTAATAAAATAGTTTAGTGGCATGCATTTTAAGTGAGACATTCTATGAGACACTAAACAAGATAGGCAATGTGGATTGCTTTTTGTGTTGAGTTTTTGGTGCCCATATTTATCTCACTTAAGCTCACTGTGAAAGAGGGAAGGGAGGGAGGAAAGGAGAGAGGGAGAGAGAGAGAAAACTGAGAGAGAGAGAGAGAGAGAGAGAGAGAGAGAGAGAGAGAGAGGAACGGAAAGCACTGTAAGCACTACAGAGAGCCCATTATCTCAAAAAATAATTATTCCCTTTTAGAAAGTCCCCACAGCAAGGCTGGGGACAGAGAACAGATGTGGCTCTTAGTCAAGAATACTTAGAACCCAAACCAGAAATTCAGCTACGGGAATAGTTGTCAGTCAGGATGAAAGGCCATGTTGACATGGTTGGTTCTGAGCAATAGTGTCTAGCCTCTCGAAATGCAAATGCTGTTGTTTGCCATACAAAAACTCCGATTTTCTCTTTAACAGAGCGTGTACTATTAAAATAGCATGTCCCGTGTGGAGTTGCCACACATTCTTTCCATTTTTTCCCCCTTGTGTGAGTCAGAGTGCAGATTCTCGACAAGGCCGAAAAGAAAGCCATCTAATTTACATGGGCACAGAGGACCCACATCTGGATGAAGTTAGCCCGAGTGGGAATTACTTGCAACATTTAAATATAGGCATGCAGAGCTTCCTTGTTTTTGGCCATATGAGGCGTTCACATATAATTCCATGAAAGCAAAACCTGAAAGTCTTCTTATTAAAAGGAGCCTGTGCTCATTCTATTATTACAAGAACTGTCCCAAACTTGGAGACTGGCTGTGAGCAGTAAGAGGCCACCAGACTCTCATCAGCCTCCAACAGCTGGAGTGAGATAGCTCCATCAAAGGAACTCTACACTCCCCCATGTTTGTGCCAAGATGCTGGTGGGATCTGAGATCGTTCCCATCCGGAAATCCCAAGAGGGCAGTAAGCTGCAGATGCTGGGCAAGCTGGATGGAAACCGTTGATAGTGTCAAGGACATACCAGATAGATCCTGTAGGCTTTAGTGCTAGCATTGACAGATGTGTCCACTTTAAGCCAATATAGGAAGAGAAAGTATGGACAGTGGAGAGCAGCCACTGGGAAGGATGACACGAACAGTGATGTACAGGAATGAGGAGACGAGGGGAAAAGGTGACCGCCTTAGGAAGCTAGGGCTCATCAATCCCTATTGCTGACATCTAAAGTGAAACTCTACAGATCATCTAGATAGTGTCACCGATGTGTGGATCATAGTGACATCCTTGTTATAGACCTTAGTGTGGAAAGTGGTAGACAAATAAGAAAGACTATCTTGTTAGAGACTACAGACTCAGAAAAAGTTACTTGGTGGCTCATTTTAGAAGTGTCAGGACAGCATTTAACTCTGCGCTCCTGCTGAATGCTCTACCTTTTCCATGTTCAGTTTCTGCCAAGTGACATTTACAAGTATTTAGGCATTTGGTCTTGACTCCCGTATCCTTCTCTGGGCTTCTGGACCATGTTCTGAAGAAACACAACAATGCCATCTTTGCCACTGACTCCATCTAAATCCCTTTCAGAGCAGGTATCTGCCTTTAATTAGGAAAAGTCCTCACTAAACTACTAATCAAGAGAACGCACCTCCTCTCGCATGGGCTAACAGGCAGGTGAGAACAAAACCCACCTCACATTGAGAGTGGGTTCAAAGGGGAAGATGTGTGAGGGAGAAGAAAACAGGTATGGAGGCAAAGCCTTTGATGGATCTGGAAAAGGCCTCAGCATGTGAATGGCTGACCAAGAAAAGGCTCCTAATACCACATGTCCACTGTTCAGTCTAAAGCTTCTCTCATGGCTGCACTGGGAATCTTGCCTCTCCAGTTAAAGTTCTTCTAGAGAGATGTGAATTTCCTTGGATTTGTTGGCTTCTAGGAACTGATGGAGTTTCACTTTGGGGTTGAGGAATTACTGACTTGGGAGATGATGCACTAGCTAAAGGAGTACGAATTTTTACAGAAGAGGGCTCTTAGGCAATTGCCAACTATTAATTCTTCCCTACCCACCAGAGAAACGCTCACTTCCACTCTTTATGAGAAGGTTGCTGTTCAGGTACATGTGAACATGTAAGTTTAGATAACTCAAGGCATCGTAAAACACGACACCTATTATTTTCAAATTGCACCTTAAAGTAAAAGAACACGCATTTCCCTACTAGCCTGCCCACTTTCCCTGGTAATAAATAATGCAAGAGATGATGTACCTTAGACCTAATGTGGATGTCTATGCTGAGGAAGCTAGACCCTCCTTAGCAGGCCTGAATTGCCTACATTGGGACTACTAAAAGAGAGAAAAACAAAATTTAAGACACTACAAGTTTCAAAACCACATTTTTTTGTAACCTCAAGAAGACAAACATACATAAGCAATTACTGACAAAGCACAGAAATACCACGGCCCGAGAGACACACCCTCATCTCACAGTTGTTTAGGAATGAGAAATTTGTGTCCTAAAATCAAGAAAATCAAGATAAATTGTCTTTTTCCTTTTTATTGAAAATAGTATTTTTTTTATATAATATATTCTGATAACAGTTTTCACTCTTCCAACTCCTCCCACCTCCCCACCCTACTCCCATCTGGATTGCCATTCTCTCTGTTTCTCGATAGAAAACAAACAGGCATCTAAGGAATACTAATAAAATAAAATAAAATAAAATAAAATAAAATAAAATAAAATAGAGAAGTTGTCTTTTTAAAGAAATTGTTCATTGATTTTTGTGTATGTTTGTGTATGTGCCTGTCTGAGTGCATGAGAATGTGTGTGTGCAGATACTTATGTACAGAGTTCAGAAGAGGGACATGAAGTATCTACTTTTATCATTCAGTGCCTACTACTCTGAGCCAGGGTCTCTCCTTGAACCTGGGGTCTATGTTTCCTAGTCTAGGTTGAAAGTTAAAACCTCTGCTAATCTTCCTAACTTAACCCCGGTTGAAGCTGCTGTCACAGGCCTATGCAGAATGTCCAGTTTGTTACAGGGTTGCTGGATTCCAAACTCCAGTCTCATGCTTGTTGTCCTGCCTGGTCTCCATCCATTTGACCCAAACTTGAGTTATTTGGGAAGAGAATTCCCAGTTGAGAAAACATCTCTACCAGATCACCATAGTCAAGTCTGTGGAGCTTTTTCTTGATTAATGATTAATGTGGGAGGCCCAGCCCAGTGTTGGTGGTGACAGCCTTGGGCATTCACGTGGTCCTAGGTAGTATAAGAATGCAGGCTGAGCAGCCAATCATTGGACTGAGTGCGGGTCCCCGATGGAGGAGTTGGAGAAGAGACTGAAGGAGCTGAGGGGGTTTGTAGCCCCATGGGGGGAGCAACAGTGTCAATCAGCCAGACCTCCTCGGAGCTTCCGGGGACTGGACCATCATCCAAAGTGTACACATGGAGGGACCCATGACCCTGGCCACATATGTGGCAGAAGATGGCCTTGTTGGATGTCAGTGGGAGGAGCAGCACTTGGTCCTGAGGATGTTCCATGTTCCACTGTAGGGGAATGCCAGGGCAGGAAGACAGGAGTGGACAGGGGGAGGGAGGATGGGCTAGGGAGTTTCCAAAGGGGAGACCTGGAAAGGGGAAACCATTTGAAATGTAAATAAAGAAAAAAAATATAAAAGTAGGCTGAGCAAGTCATGAAGAGCAAGACAGTAAGCAGTGCTTCTCCTCAGCATGAGTTCCTGCTTCCAGGGTCCTGTATTGAGTTCCTGTCCTGGATTCTGTGCACGAAGAACTATGAGCTGTGAGGTGAAATAAGGCCTTTTCTCCTCGAGTTGCTTGCACTCGTGGTATTTATTACAGTAATAGACATTTAACTAAGACAGTTGCGGAGTGAGCACTCTGAATTGCCAAGCCGCCGCCGCCGGTCTCTCCAGACCCATAAATTATCTTGTTTAAGTCATCTCACTTTGTGTCCTGTCATCACAACAGTCGACGGTATTTCCTGCTTAACAGAGAATCCTTTTGGAGTGGGGTCTCACCACAATGAAATGCAAAATAAATGGTAGAGCTGATTGTGTGGGTCTTAGGAAGTTGATTGGGTTAATGTGGTGGGCTAGAAAGCTGATATTCTTGCTGTTTTGGAAAAAAAATACTCAGACAAAAGTGTTACTTATTAAAACTTTGAAAGATAGACTGCATGACATTATATCTAAAAACTTTAGTGAAACAAGCTGAGAAAATTCAGAGTATTAATGTATCCTACATGTGGCTGTTCTTAGTTGGTGACCTTAAGCTATTGTAAAAGGGAACTCTGACTCTTAAGGGGCCACATTAGCCTATGGTATTGTAATAGCCCCAAGACTTTCTCATCACTTCCCCAAAAGCCTGTGAGTCCAGATAATGAGAGCTACACCAGGAGCTAAAATCAGATTAGGGATGAAACTATTCTGTACAAACTTGCTGTTTCAGAAAGTACAAAGAATGTCGGCAATAATGACAAGGAAAAAGGAGAAGGAGGGGAAATAAAGGAAGGAATGGGAAGACCAATCAAAAAGCAACTTTAGGCATTGGAGAGATGGCTCAGTGATTAAGAGTGTTCTCTGCTCTTTCAGAAGACCCAAATTCACCTAGCATTCACATTGGTAGCTCACAGGTGTTTACAGCTTCAGCCTCAGGAAATACCATGCCCTCTTCTGGCCCACAAAGACACCTGTACACATGTGTGCATACACACTCCCACACATGAGAAAGAATTCTTTAAGAAAGGACAAGATCAGGAACACTCAGAGTGGTGAGACTGTAGATAAAACACAAAACTTTGGTCGTCTGAGTTCTTTAGCTATGCTTGTGTATACACAGATGGGAACAACTGGAATGAAATAGTCAGAAACAAAAAAAAATTTTTTTGAAGAAATTTAATTGTCAATGAAACCACAATTCTTCTTTCTAAAATCCTGTAACACTTCCACATCTAAAAATACTTCAGCCCCTAAATATGCCCCAAGCGAGAAGAAAGTTGCAAAAGCCATGTTGGTTCCAGGAGGATGTGTAAAGGGAAAGGAAGATCTCAGAGCAATCAAGTCAAGGGGACTTGTAAGGTCACAGTAGGGGCCTTTGGTGACTGGTATGAACGTGTTATTGCTATGATTTTCTTTTTCCTCTCCTACTTTGAGGCTTGTTTATTTATTTTATTTCCTTAGGTTAGCATAAATGTAATAGGCTTCATTAGAGATTTTTTTTTCCTATCTGCCTTTGTGTGAGATTCTCATTGATCTTCCTTCCGTACCACCTTCCTCTTTGTCTTTGGTTGTTGGTTATTTCCTCATAGTGTCCCCCTTTGGTTATTATTTACATGGATCTCATCTGGCCTCTTTTTTCCCCTCTCCCCATCTCTTCAGACCCCTCCCTCATCATCTATAAACCATAAATATTTATTAATTTAAATCTATATTCTGCATATGAGAAAAATGTACAGTATTTGTCAGTCTGAATGTGGTCTATTTCATTTATACATAATTATCATTGGTTCTACCAATTTTTTTTGACAAATGTCGTGATTTCATTCTTCTTTCAGAATGAAAAAAAAATCCCATTGGTGTATATGTATCATACTGTTGCTTGATTGTCTTTGATCATTTATCTGCTGATGGGCGTGTAAGCTCGTTCCATTTCATAGTTTTTGTTACTATTTCAACAATAACCGTGAGTATGCAAGTGTTTCAGTGTTGGTTGACTTGGAGTCCTTAGAGAATGTAGCGAGGAGTATTATATTTGAATCATAAAATGTATATATTGTGGAACATCTACATAAACTTCCATATAGATGGCTCAGATTTTTGCCCCTCCCAGTACACCATCATTCTACAAAAAGACATTTATAGATTCAATGCAATCCCAATCAGAATCCCCATCATACTTAAAAAAAAAAAAAAAGAAATAGAAAATAAAACTATCTTAAAATTCATATGAAATTCCAAAAGACTAGAATAGCCAAAATGATTCTGAGCAGAAAAAACAATGCAGGAGGAATTACCATTCCACATCTCCAGATGTATTACAGAGCCATGGTAAAAAAGAATAAAGAAAAAAAAAAGCATTATGGTCATGCTCTATCTTACCTTACCTTATCTATCTATCTATCTATCTATCTATCTATCTATCTATCTATCTATCCATCCATCCATCCCATGGCTCTGTAATACACGTGCGCACGTGTGCGTGTGCACACACACACACACACACACACACACACACACACACATACACACACACACACACACACACACACACACACACAAATGGAACAAAATCGAAAGCCCAAACATTAATATGCATAACTTCAGTTATTTAATATTTGATGTACTCTCTAGAAAAGAAAACCTTAACAAATGGTTCTGGGACAACTGAGTGTCCTCATGTAAAAGAAGGAAAATAGACCCATATATCTATTGCCCTTCACAAAATGTCCAAATGTATCAAACACCTAAATTTGAAACCAAAACCACCAAAACTCCTATGAGAAAATGTGGGCAGTATCCTACATGGTATAGGTGCAGAAAAGGACTTTCTGAATGGGACTCCCTTTGCCCAAAAATTAGGCTCAACAATTGACAAATGGGAGCTCATAAGACTGAAAAGCTTGTTCAGAGATAAGAAACAACCAATGGACAGAAAGGAAGCCCACACAAAGGGAGCGAGTCTTTGCCAGTTATGTGTATGACAGAGAATTAATATACAGAATATAAAAACTCCCAAAACAGAAAGTCAAAAACATAACAAAAATACTCCAACCCATTTACAAAATGGACTTGGGATCTGAATTGAGAGAAGAAATAAAATTGGGTGAGAAATATCTCAAAAATGTTCATCACTTCTGGTACTTAGGGAAATGTATACAGACATAACTTGGAGATTCCATTTTATTCCAGTCAAAATAGCAAAGATCAAAAGATCAAAACAGCAACTGACAAGAAATGCTCATTCACTGTTGGCAGGATTGCAAATTGGTCCGGCCACTCAGGAAATCAGTGTGGGGAATCCTCAAAAAGCTAAAAAGTTATCATTTCTTAGCATATTCCAGAAGTACTTGGCATCCTACTCTTCTCTCTCTCTCTCTCTCTCTCTCTCTCTCTCTCTCTCTCTCTCTCTCTTTCTGTCTGTCTCTCTCTCTCTTTGTCTCTCTCTCCTGTCTCTCTCTTCTGTCTCTCTATCTCACTCTCAGTCTCTCTCCTTCTCCTTCTCTCTCCTTTCCCTTCTTCTCTCCCCTCCATCCCTTCTTTTCTGTCTTTGTTTCCATCTTTCTCTGATTTATTCCTCAGAGTTTATTATTGGCATATAGAGAAGCTATTAGTTTTTGTGAGCTGATTTTATATTTGTATTTGGCTACTTATTTTGCTTATTGGATATAAGAATTGCCTTGTGAAGTCTTTAGGGTCTCTGATAAATGATATTATATTGTCTGAAAATAAGAACCATTGTAATGTCTTCCTGTCCTATTCTTACCCTCTTATTTTTTTCTCTTGTCTTATTAATGTAGCTAAACCACTGAGGAGAATGTTAACAGCAGTCAGTAGGCACTTTTGTCTCATTCTCTTTTAGTTTTCCCCACTTAGTATAATGTTGGCTATAGGTTTGTCACATGTAGTCTTTATTATGTTTAAATTTTTTCATTGTCTAGTTTCTTCAGAGCTTTTATTATGAAGCAATGCTTAACTTTGACTAGTGCCTTCTCTACATCTATTGAGATGACACATACTGATTTATGCATGTTGAACCAACTTTGCTTTCCAGAGATGAACCAAGATGAACTTGGTCAAGATATATGATCTTCTTGACTGTGGTTTAGAAGACTTTTATTGAGAGTTTTTGTGTCTATGTACACCAGGAAGAGTGGTATATAGTTTACTGTGTGTTGTGTGTTCTTGTTCAGTTTTGATATCAAGACAACACTAACGCCGTAGAATGAGTTTGGTAGTGTTTTTTCCTTTCCTAGTTTGTGGAATACTTTGATAAGAATTTTAGGTCTTCCTTAAAGGTTTGGCAGAAGTCAACAGTGAGCATAACCAATATTGTACCTTTCTCTGTGGGAAGATTATTATTTTTTAGTTATTTGAGAATTGCATATAATGTATTTTGGTCACACTCATCACCCCCCTCCCAACTGTTCCTGGATCTGTCCCCTCCCCATTCATCCAACTTTCTACCTCCTTTCTCTTAAACCCATCAAAACCAATCTGTGAAATTAAACTATTGTTGGTGGTGTGGTCTTCTACTTACCAGGAGCATGGCCCACATGTTAGGGGCTTCACTCCTAGAGAAAACTGACTCTCCTTCATTAAGTTTAGTCATTATTCAGCTTTCACACTTCACAGTTGGGTAAAATTATTTCCTTTCAATTTTCCTTTTAAAAAATCAAATTTCAAAGTATTTCCCAATGACGCTCTGAACTTTGTTGGAATATGATGTATCATCCCTTTCTTGGTCTCTAATTTATTAATTTTAGTCTTCTCTCTCCTTTTAATTAGTTTGTCTAGGGGTATATGTCAATCTTGTTTATTTTTTCAAACAACCAACTCTTGTTTGATCAGTTCTGCATCTTGTTCTTTTGGTCTCAATTTCATTAGTTTATACCCCACTATTTATTATTTCTTGCTTTCTTCTGCTTTTATTTTAGCTTGCTGTTGTTTTTCTAAGATTTTGAGTTGCATTGTTAGGTGATTTGAAATCTGTACCTATATATCTTCCCTTCTTTCCTTCCTTCCTTCCTTCCTTCCTTCCTTCCTTCCTTCCTTCCTTC
>JANHMN010000003.1:159417396-159441954 GCA_030674055.1 Rhabdomys pumilio
AGAGAGAGAGAGAGAGAGAGAGAGAGAGAGAGAGAGAGAGAGAGAGAAAGCACTTAAACAAAAAAAGAAGATCTAAAGCCCAAAATAATCCACCCCCCCTTTTTTTTCTGGGAATAGTAGGGGATCCAGCAGCCTTATTTCACGGAAGCTGTTAAGAACGAAGGCAGCATTACACATTCCATGTGTTCTTGCTGGGGAGACTCATCAAATTAATATAAGCACACCCATGTCCTAAAATAGAATGCAGTGACACAAAGCAAACTCTGTGTGGGAAAGAACAAAACTCCTTTGACCACAGTGAGCATTCAAAGCTGGTGGGTGCCTGACCAGGTCCTCCTGGGGCTAAGAAATATGTCCATACCGAACCCGGTCCTTTAGCAGTAGGAACCCTGGTGTGTGCTCTTTATGGGGGTAAATCACCCCACAAATGGTCACAAGGATCCAGAATCTTTTGTTGTGGCAATGAACATTTATGTGAGAACTGGCGTCTTGACTAATAAAAGGAGCCTTGTGAAAACTGAGAATGAAGGACCTAACATTTAGCTTCTGCAACATTGACAATGGCCATAGAGGCTCTCGCCTGTGCTAAGACAGGTGATCCTGAGATAGTTCTCACACACCCCTGGTCCCTTGGTGGGTAGGTGGCCAGCAGGCTGAAGCACTTGGGAGCCAATGAACAACCTACCCTGCTTTCTCTGCTGTTGCATGTGAAATGATGTGTTCTTGGTTTCACAGCTATAAAATGCAGGCAGGCTGCACCCCTGGTCTAACACTAACGGAGACTGAGAAACGAGTCTTTCTGTGTTAAAGCCCTGAGAATAATAGTAATATCAATGACCAAAGTGTAAGCTTGGTCACCTAGGCCGACACAAGCTGGCTTCATATAATATTTTCATTTGGAGCGTCTCTGAGTAGTTCTGAGTAATTTTTTTCCCCAATCCAAATTATTTCAGTTTTTCCCCAATCCAAATTATGTTTCAGTTTCTCACTGTCAGACCGAGGGTCAATACTGAAAACTCTCAGCTGATTCCTTGATATGGACAATAGTGACATTTGTACAATAAAGCATATTTTATGTTCATGGATGTTTAGAATTAAATATAAAAATATATAAAATATAATATAAATATATTATTGATAATATTATAAATGATAAATAAAAATAATACAAAATATAAATATAAAAACCAAAGGTGTGTGCTTGTAATACTTCTGTCACATGATATGTTCTTTATTCAAACACAGTTGTTGGAAAAAAAATATGCTTGACATATTCTATACATAAAATGACTTTAAGTAGCCCTGAATTAAAAGGAAAAGTAAAAATTAAGAAAACATTTCAGCTACATCTTAAAGTCTATGGATTTCGTTTAAATTACTGAACTCAGTAGATTGCATTCTTTTTCTCATCTATATATCTATAATATCTATAATATCTAAATATCTATATTTGTAGATGAGAAAATATATATTTTAATAAACTCGTCAGGCATGGTCTCCTTGAGACCCCTTCTCATTTTGACAGTGTTGGTGGGTTTTATTTATTTATTTATTTATTTATTCATTAAGTTGTTATTTCTGATATTAAATGTGTTATGTTACAGCAGCTATTTTGAAAAATGAGGGTTTCCACCTGGATTGTTATACCACAGTTAAATGGAGAACGTGGTTCTGTAGCTTGCCTCTGGCCTGGATACCAAGAGGACTGAACTTCCCCAAGGGAGCCCTGTGTAAAGAGTCCAGACAAAGCAGCTGAGGGTGACATCGCACATACTTTGCCTAAATACTAACTGGAGTGCCTTCGGGGGCTCATCGTGAAGTGAATTATTTAACTTTGTGAAAAGCTGGCTCCCACTTTTAGGGAAGGCACAATAGGCCCTATGACTGTAGTCTCCAGCTGAACAATACGTTAAGAAGAACAGGGTATTTTAGGATCATGTGACCTTTATTTAAAATGTTCTCACTTGTAGTCTTTAAACAATTCTTTGAAAGCTCTGTAGTTTGGAAGGTTTCAGGATCTCACTTGTAGTTTCAAGTAGAGTTTGAAGGTGGTACTCACGTGGCATTCCTTTCTTGGGGGCTCTCAGGTGTTAAGGTCTAGCTCCTAATCTGATGGATTGTGGCTGGACGTGCATCGGAAAGTCCATTTTCAGTACTGAACAGTGCTCTTGAGTATTGCCTCAGCTTGCTTCTATTGCTGAGATAAGGACACCATGACCAAAAGCAACTCGGAGGAGGGAGGGGCTTATTTCACCTCAAAGCTTACAATTCCATCAGAATGGGAAGCCAGCTCAGGAGCTGAAGCAGGGCAAGAGCCTGGAGGGAGGATCTGAAGCAGAGACCACTGGAGGAGTGCTCTTTACTGGCTTGCTACCCCAGGTTTGCTCAGATTTCTTTAATATATACTCTAGGACCAGCAGCCCAGGGATGTCACTGTCCACAGTGGGCCGTCTCCTTCCACACCAATCATCCACCAATAAAGCAAACCAACAGTTTGCTTACAGGCCAGTCTGATGGGAGAGCATTTTCTCAGCTGAGTTTTCGTCTTTTACAATGTCTCTAGTTTGTGTCAAGTTGACAAAAGAGTAACCAGTGCAAGAATATCAAGTTCTAACATCTTAAGCATTAATATATACCCTGTAGACATCAAGAGAGACAGCGTGTGTGTGTGTGTGTGTGTGTGTGTGTGTGAGTGTGTGTGTGTTTGTGTATAGATACATTAAATATATATTAATTCATGGTATAGAGACTAAGGGAAGTTAACACTTGAATACTATTTTTGTAACTAAGTCATCTTATAACTATTGAGAATTCTTTGTAATTTTTGAAGAGCCAATAGACTAGTCCTTCACTCTACACATTCTGTGTTGAACAATGAAGAGGAGCAATGTTGGGTCTCTACGGGGACATAGCAGAAGTTTGCTCTATAGGAAATAGATAATGGGTTTTTACTGGAACCTATGAAAGTCACTCCTTTAAAATAAGACAAATAGGACTGAAGAGATGGCTCAGTGGTTAAAAGAACTGACTTCAATTCCCAGCAACCACATGGTAACTCACCACCATCTGCAATGAAGTCTAATGTTCTCTTCTGGTGTGTCTGAAGAGAGCAACGGTGAACTTATACATAAAATACATAAATAGATCACCTTTAAAAAAGAAAAAATAAAATAAGAAAAATAAATGAGAAGGAAGGAGGGGATGAGAAAGAGGAATGGAGAGGAAACACAGAAGAACCATCTTCAGGCAGAGCAGAAAGCTTGGTGAAGGCGGGAGATGCTTATGTCTTATTCCCCAGTTCACATTGCTTTATACTGCACTTTGTAGGACATCAATGGTCAAATATTCTTTTTTTATTGTTAGTTATTTTATTTATTTACATTTCAAATGTTATCCCCCTCCCTGGTTTCCCTTCCACCAACCTCCCTATCCCCTCCCCCTGCTTCTATGAGGTTGCTCACCTACCCACCTACCCAATCCCACCTCTGCGCCCTAGCATTCCCCTAAGGTGGGTCCCTCCACTGGACCAAGGGGCTCCCCTCCCACTGATGCCAGATAAGGCCATCCTCTGCTACATATGCGGCTGGAGCCATGGGTCCCTCCATGTGTACTCTTTGGTTGGTGATTTAGTCCCTGGGAGCTCTGGAGGATCTGGTTGGTTGATATTGTTCTTCCTATGGGGTAGAAAACCCCTTCAGCTCTTTCAGTCCTTCGCCTAACTCCTCCATTGGGGACCCCGTGCTCAGTCCAATGGTTGGCTGTGTGCATCCGCATCTGTGTTGGTCAGGCTCTGGCACAGCCTCTCATGGGACAGCTATGTTTGACTCCTGTCAGCAAGCTTTTCTTGGCATTAGCAATGGTGTCTGGGTTTGGGGGCTGCAGAGGGGATGGATTCGTAGGTGGGGCAGTCTCTGGATGGCCTTTCTTTTAGTCTCTGCTCTATTCTTTGTTCCTGCATTTCCTTTTGATAGCAGCAACTCTAGTTGCTAGCAAAATAATCTCTAATATTTTTGAGATGAGTGGGTGGTCCCATCCCTCAACCAGGGGCTGTGCCTATCCACTGAACATGGTCTCTACAGGTTCTATCTCTCCTTTGTTGAGTATTTCAGCTAATGTCATCTCTGTTGGGTCCTGGGAACCTCTTGGGTCCCTGGCATCTGGGACTTTCTAGTGGCTAACCCCAGTTCCCCATCCCCCACTGTTACACACCTCCGTTCAATTTTCTGACCCTCTGTACTCCCCCTTCTCCCCCCATAACTAATCGTGCTTCCCTTCTCCCTTCCCCCACCCTCCCTCCCAGGTCCCTCCTCCTTCTACCTCCTGTGATTATTTTCTTCTCCCTTCTGAGTAGGCCTGAAGCATCTACGCTTTGGTCTTCTCTTGTTCATTCTTTGGCTCCTTTAGCTCTCAGAGTCAAGGGTAGTAGGAAAATGTAAATAGTGACTGTACTTCTACAGTACTCCTTTAAAGAAGGGGAGGGGGAGCTAGGGACTACTCAGTGAGAGCAGGAAGCTCAGCTGTTGGTGTAGACTCATCGTATTTTCTTTGAAGTGAGACACTCTTTAGAGGGAGGAGAGGGGCTTGTAAAACTCAAAAAGTAGACATCACACACGGGAACATACACAAATGTGAATACATAGAAAGAAATAAAAGAAATGAAATATATAAGGCTCAGGAAGTTACTGAAACATACAAGACTCAGAAGTCATTCCCCCTCCCATTATACAAACAATAACAATTGCTGGGAGAAGAGACTGGGCTGCAAGGAGATCTAGGGCTAGGGTGTTTGGTGGTTTTCATGAGTGCTGGTGTGGGCTTTCAGGTGATGCAGCTGCCTTACTGGTTCACTATACTAGACTTGAATGGAATCATTTCTTTGGTCAGACATTGATGCAAAATCTGGGCTGAATAAATGTGTCCTCACATCTTCCTGGGAAAGTCACACAACAAGCATAAATAAACAAGACCGGAGAGGCAAATCCCCCTGCCCTGCCCTGGCACTGGCCGTGTTTGTGTGTGCTGGGTGCTTTTCTTTCTTTGGTGTCTCTGATAAATCATACTCTGAATCTACTTTGTCTTCATCACCCACCCCATTCAACTCATGCAGTGTTTGCTTCTTCATGCTTTCCTTGTTTGTTTGCTCGCACTTAAAGGACCCACTTTGTTCTCTCAACAGCTAAGAGTTGGTGTTCTCTCTCTCTCTCTCTCTCTCTCTCTCTCTCTCTCTCTCTCTCTCTCTCCCTCTCCCCCTCCTCTTCCCCTTCCCCCTCCCTCTTCCCCCCCTCTCTGGTTCTCTGTTTTGCTGTTGGGAGCTAACCTGAGACCCTGAGCCACACCTGAACTTTTGACTGTGATCTTCCAGTGTACACCCTGGCCTGACTCAAATTGCTTACATCCAGTCTAGAACACAAGCTAAACATAGACAGAGCTGGAAAAATGTCTCAGCGTGCAAAGACATTCGTGATTTAGCCTGATGTTGGCACCTTGATACCTGGAGCTCCCAAGATGAAGGAGAGAAATGCTGAAAGTCGTCCTCTCACTTCTGCACCTGCGCACTGACGCCCATGTGCCACCCCCGCAACCCTAAAGCAGATAGACAAGCAATGAAACATAGGCAAGGCCGTTCAAGAACATGACCCAGAAAGGAGAGGCCCATGTGAGTTAGAGAGGTTAGGAAGGATTTCCTATAGAACACATGGGACTCAGATGTTGATTAACTCTTTTTTCCCTTTTTGTTCATCAAAAACGCTATATGAGCCTACACGTAGCAAGGTAGAATCTCTTTAGCATGCTGTAGTAATGAGAATCATCATCCTTATGCATTACTCTGTTTATTCTTGGCACATTAGGTGCAGTCTTTGTTCCCTTGTCTGCTTTGAGCACTTCGCTGCTTCCTTGATCTGGTTGGACCTATGATCCTTCTGTGTTCCCATTTGTTCATGCATATCTGTATTTGCTTATTTTCCGTCTCCTTAGATCATGGTTCATGGTCTAGAAAGCTCATTTCTTAGCTCAGTTTCCTTTTGGGGAGAAACAAGCCAGCTGTGTCTGCCATGTTGTATGCAGCTGTACACACTACATTGTAAACAGGCATCTGGTAGCCATCAGGTCCAGGGCTGGACTGGATCAGGCCAGAGGAAAGCTCTCAGGGCCTGGTGGCAGGCCTGTTCCTCTCTGCCTACCTGACCCAGGGTTTGGAGGAGGACACAGGACTGTCAGGAGCTTTCCTAAGAGCTCCCGTTCTTAGACCTTGCATGCCAGGCTCAGCGACAGTGATGCATGTGGGGGCAGGATTTATGTTACTTTTCCGGGGACTTTGGCAGCTTCTGCAGCTGTGGGGTGGCTCCTTCGCCTTCCCTCCCACACTAACGTTCAAAGGGTGCTCATCTCTACCTCACAGAAATCTAGCAGCTTCTTTGGAAGAACACTGCATGGCGCATCTTCCTGCCATGGCAAGCAGGAACATTTTGGAGAAATTAAAGACTTAAAGCTTGTACTTTGCTCTCAGGTTCCTTCTCCTCCTCCTCCTCCTCTTCCTCCTCCTCTTCCTCCTCCTCTTCCTCTTCCTCTTCCTCTTCCTCTTCCTCCTCCTCCTCCTCCTCCTCCTCTTCCTCTTCTTCTTCCTCCTCCTTCTCCTCTTTCCCCTCAAATACCTTCATTTATTTTTAATAATTTGTTTGACAAATAAAAATTGGATCTATTTGTCATGTGATACTTGATATTGAATTCATTTATGGTTTAAGGGTTGTTTAAATAATGAAAATTAACCCCAGAGATCTCCACGACATGAAATGGACTTTGCTCTTTAAGAAAGCAGGATTAGGGCCGAAGATCTAGATGGCTCATTGGTTAGAGCATTTGCTGCTGTTTTAGAGGGATGGAGTTTGGTTCCCAGCACCCATGTTAGGCTGCTCACAAACACCCATAATTCCATTTTCAAGAGATCTGTTACTCTCCTCTGATCTTGAAAGGTACTCCATATGTATGTGCATGTGCGCGCGCACACACACACACACACACACACACACACACACACTAAAATAATACATATTTTTTAAAAAAGTATTCATCTCATTTAAGGAAAACAAATTCAGAGTTTGTTAAAATGTACTTTTGGACTCCAGGGCTATCAATAAGGAGTGACTTTTGGTTGTTTCCACTTTCAGGGTAGCACACTGTGAGTTGTTAGGTCTCCAGGATGATCAATGACATCATCAGGAGTACAGAGATGTCTATATCAGGAAGAGAAAGAGGAGCCAGCTACCTCTGTGAGCTCTTAGGAAGACTTTCCTCCCAGGCTCGCTTTTCTCACTGTGTGCAAAGTGAGAGGCCTGGGCAATGCTTAATCTCCCTTCTGGCTACAGGTCTTGACTGTGTCTGCCGTACACCTCTGAGTACATGCTGTGTTTTTGGCAGTGTCTGCTGTGGCACAATCAGCCCAGTATGTTCTTATGCTTACCTTTGCCTCCAGATCATTTTAACAAAAAGACATTATTGGAACCACAGCATGGACATGTATGTCAATGGGGTGCCTAGAATAATCACAAGCAGATTAAGGGATTTCCCAAACAAAGCCGTACTCCCCCAGAGTTCCTTCCCAAGACAGCCCATCTGGGAGCTGTGTTTTCTATAACATGCTCTGTGTATCAGTTGCAAAACACACACTGTGAAACCTCGCCGGCAGAATAACATAGGCGGCCCTGTCATGAGCCTGTGTCTTTTCATCTGTAAAATAAAGATAATAAGGGTCGAAAGTTTGAGTGCATCCTGGGTTGCATAGCAAGACTCTGTTTCAAAGCATGTGCTGCGCATACCCACACGCAAATCTACTTTACAGGTATGTTATAAGAATTAATGTTTCTAAAGTATTGAGGACAGCGCCTGGCCCACAGAAAGTGCTTGCAAATACCTCAGTACCTTAGGGTTTGAGAGGTGGCGCAGTAGGTAAAACACAAGGGTTCCCAGTGTCCAAGAAAAGCCAATGTGGTGGGGTGTCTGTAACCCAGCAGTGTGGGGCAGATCCCAGAGGTCCACTGGCTAGTCAGTGCAGCTGAAACTCCAAACTTCACATTCAATGACAGACTCTACCTTTTCTTAGAAGGAAGACAGAGAGCCATAGAAAACAAAACCCTGTCTGACCCTCTAGACTCTCTGCACATATGCTTGGGCGGGTGTATCGTCATACAGTGTGCATATATATATATGATAGCCAGGTACTAACGAAGTATTTGTAGACAACTGATTAAAATAAGTAAATAAATGGTCCCCAAATAAAACTAACTTATTTAGAAAAATTTGAGTTGGCCAAAGTCAGATTTATTTTCTTCTTTATTATTAAGAATTTTTAAAATGTTTTTTAATGGGTATTTTATTTATTTACATTTCAGATGTCATCCCCTTTCCCCATTTCCCCTCCCTAGATCCCCCTATCCCATCCCCCCTCCTCCTTTTTGCTTTTATACCATTTAAATTACATGCATGTATTAAGATCAGTTCTAGGCTGAGGGTTTAGCAATACATTCTACAGGAATTGTTGACATGTGGTGCCAATGAGTATTTATTGCAGTTTCCCAAGCTTATCTGACTGTAGAGTTTGTTTTAGTGAACTACTTAATATCACCTCAGGGAACTGGAGTGACTCTCATAGTTTCATGTATCGGGAATCCTGGGCCTGTCCGACTTTCAACAAAGGTTTCTTTTGCTCACCTAATTCCTAAGATGTTTTTTATTGAAGAAAATATCTGTTAACTTTCCTACTGTTTGGATCTTTCATATTTACATGAAAATGGCCTCTTTCTATTTATATGGTTACTTATTTACTTGAGCAGGTACTTTCTAATTTTAAGGATGAAATGTAGACAGAGGGATCTTGCTAGAATCAGCAGCCCCAGCAATGCTGGCTGACTGACTTGGGTTTAACACAGCTGCTTCCTTCTCAGCATGGACAGCTGGAGTTTCTATCTCATCCTCTCCTGGTAACACAGTACTGATTCTATGAAGATGGAGAGATGGTTTGAATCTGGATGTAATGGCTCCGTGGTGCCTAGAATAGTTTGGGGATGTCTTGGAGTAGACATCTTCCGCACACGCTTAGTGTGAATTGCAAATAACCCTAGTGTCTTCGGGTTATTGCAGTTAACCCTATTGCAAATAACCCTAGTCTCTCAACTCATCATTCAATAAGGCTGTTAAAGAGGTGAGCCTGCTACTGCAACATGGAAACTGAGGGAGCAGAGAAGGGTAAATCTAGAGCTCCTGGGCATGTAGGTCCATCCCCCACTGAGTCTATGGAAGAACTACTTAGATTTGTAGGGAGTAAATTAGGGATTAGGGTCTTCTGGGACTGAGGACTTAGGTAGTAGCTAGTTACCTAGTTCTATCTGCAGAGAATTAAAACAAAAACAACACCGCATCCATATTAACCATGTAATCAGTCTTACCTTTCTCTTCCCCATCTAGGAATGAAATCTCCCCTAGTCTACCTGAGGCTATCACCACATACATTTTATTGTTTTGTCTTTTCTTCAAATGAATCTTTGCTCACTCAACTCATCATTCACCAGGGCTGATAAAGAGGTGAGCCTCTTTTAGCAGCAAAATTGAAGTCACCTTGCATTGACACCATATTGACATTTAAAGACCAAACTAGAAAATACAACACATACATCCCACTTCGGATCCTTCTTCCCATTCTGTCTGCTTTTGCTCTGTCCGGGCATTCAGGGTTCTTAGACTGTATGTAAAGTAGTCTCAAATGCTTATTTTGAGTTGTTTTCTTTTTATATCATGGCCTTTGGGGTAGACATGATCTCCTGTGAAGACTAATCTATTTGAGGATGGGGTCTGTGTTGATTTAATCTCAGACACCTATTGATAAATCTGTACTAAAATACATTTTTGGGAAAATGAGTTCACCGTTCACTACTATGGTGAAATTTTTTAAGTGTCAGAATTGAAGGTGCATGCGTGTATTCATGCTATATGGTTTGCACTGGTCGTAATTAGTCTCTTCTGGGATGTTTGCCTGATGAGCTGGTTTTCTTTCCTTAAGCTTCACAAATATGGAATAGTGTAAACATGTCGGAGAACGGCATCCAAGATTCTTCATCCTCAGAGCTCACAGTATCCTTAGGGCACACAGAGATGCTCATAAACTGCCCGACTTCCCTTTGAAGTGCAGCAGAATCTATATAAGAATTTCTCAGTCTCTTCATGGTTAACATTTCATGCTAGAGAGTTCTTTGTTGTGGAGAACTCTCCTGTGTGTGGAAACATGTGTAGCAGGGCTGACCAGATTCAGCAGCACTCTTCATTGTCCAACTCACTCTGAAACTGTGAGAACTCAGAGGCCTCCGGACACTGAGAAACATAGCCAAGTCGCTTATTAGGGTTTAGAAGCCCTGGTCTAGAGGTCGCCGGTGTTTTTTCAGTGAGCTCAGTAGTTCAAGTATGTTTTTACTAAATTAGAGGATATGTCTGTTATCTGGGACAGTAAAGAAACGTAAGCAGGAAATGCTTCTGAAAAGTAAAAGCAGCTTGTGAACTTCACTCCCAGAGTCATCAGAAATAAACCAGGAGACATGTAACATAAAGGGGCAAGCGAAGACTACTGGAGAAGTGATATCCAGTTGTGTGGGGTGCAGGGGGGGGGTGGAGGGAAAAGGGTCGGGGGAGGATTGAACCTGGATATGTCTAGGCTACTCTGCAAGGGCTTGAGAACACTGCATTAGACAGGAGGGCTTAATTATGTTAAAGATGTTTATTTTCATATAACCACAAATACTGTATTAACTAGCAAAAAAAAAGAAAACAAAAAAAAAAAAAAAGAAGAAGAAGAAGAAACCTGGCTTTACTGTAATAAAAAGCACTGGACTTTAGATTAGCTTGCTTTTTTCTTCCTTCCTTCCTTTCCTTTCTTTTTTTCTATCTTTCTTTCTTCTTTTTTTCTTGTTAAACTAAACACTAACACAGTCCATATGTTCATTGGGGGAAATATCTTCATAGTGTAGGGTGCTAATAAGGCTGACTTGAATAAATTCATAGGGCCTGTTGGATATAAAAGCAGTGTAGGTACCAAGGACATGGATCACCCCTTCTGTAGTGTGCAAGGTGTGTGCCTGCTTTCTTTCCTGACCCAGGAGATGTTTTTGAGACTTACAAGGGAGACTAAAGAGGAAAGCCAGCTTTGATAAGGCACTATTTGGCAGAAGAATAGAGTAAAGTGCATTGTAATTGCTTCTAAATTAGTTATCTGATTTGGGGCTGTGTTTTTAGAAACAAAGCCCTAAAACTCTTAACCCCTAACTTTCCAGTTACACTGCAATAGAAACCACTGAAACCATCAGTGGCTGGCCGGTACTTTTTGTGGAGAGGATGCAATTTTTTCTGTTTTGTCTGCCTTCCGTCACCTGGCAGCAGTATGCAATGCATTTACTGATTGAAAAGGCTTGCAACCCAGTCTGGGAAGGCATCTGGATACTAGCCTGTGTACCATGGCACACAAAAGATTTTCTTATTGCTTAATGAAGTGGGAACAGGAGGGTACCCAGATGCTGCAAAGACCCCTGGAAAGATTCTCTTTCTTTCCTTCTCAGGAACTGCAGAAGCAGACTACATGTGAGCGTAGCACAGAGAGGCTTGCACATCCATGTTTATGCAGCCCAGCTCACAAGAATGAAGTCATAGAACTAGTCTTGGTGCCTGCCAATAGAGGAATGAACAAAGTGTGTGTGTGTGATTCTATTTTTAGCCCCAGAGATGAATGAGGTTATGCCATTTGCAGAAAAATAGATACACTGGAAATAATGTGTTTTAAGCAAATTAAGTCAGCCTCAGAACATCAAATACTATGTTTTTTGACATTCATGGTCCTATATATATGACACCAATGTAGAAGTGAAACTCCTTAGGGGAACAAGAGTGACTAACTGAGAGGAGGGGGATGGGCAGTGAAGAAGAGGAGTAGGGGGAATGCTTGAAGTAATTATCTACTTGAATGAAAGTGATCTTATATAACCCAGTTTAATAAATTAAAAATTAAAGCAAGTACATTTATACTCGCCAGTAAAAACTACTCCTTCATTGCAATGGCCGAGCCAACACAAGAAAAAATAACTATAGCTATATCCAGGGCTTCCATGCCTCTCCTGGCTTTCTGCAATGAAGCCCCAGTACCTTCTGATGATCTATATTTCTAGAGACTTCTGTTTCTCTTTTCTCAGGACGTTCATTCCTACTGGTCAAGCAGTGAGGCTGGTTATAAATCAGATGTGTACATAAACACCAAATGGGGACTACAAGACCCAAATGCAAAGGAACACAGTTTGTACAGAGACTTGCCAAATGCTGCTTTTGTAGGTGGTTGAACTTTTGAGACTGAGGGATCTCTTTATAGCCAGGCTTGCCTAATATTTTGGCATCCTACAATTTTGTATACTTTTTTAAGGAAAAGGAAGGGAAAAGTGGGAGGGAGGGAGGGCTTGTCTTTCATTATCACAGTTGGAGAAATGAGGAAATGTGGTGTTTTATTCCTAGACAAAGTCCTCTGTAGCAAATCTTTTGACAGTTAGTGGGATTTTAAAGATTGTTTCTTCCCACTCCACCTGCTTTATGTAACCAACCTTCCACGAGAAAATGTCTTTGGTAGACACAATTATTGGCTTCAGTTCTTCAGGAGTTTTCTCATACACACCCTTTCTATGGGCTACCAGAGTCCTCACAAAAGCAGAGTTCATTCCCCTTGGCCTTTTGCCTTGGTTTTGCCAACAGAGTATGGGTATCGGTGGTTACATACCAGTTTTACTCTCTGGTTTTATTCTGGTAGTTGTTTACCCTCAGCCAGAGACCCAGATGACGCTAAGGAGCTCAGAGTACCCAGATGTATAGCTGTAGACACAGACACTCAGTTGGTTTCAGCTGTGATAAACCAATAAACTTTTAGACCTGTGAGAAAGAACAGTTGACTATTGTTTTAACTCACCAAATTTTAGAGCCATTTATTTGTTATGCAGAAATAACTAACTGATGCAATATCCTTTCTGTTGTTATCTCATTAATCTGTACAGTAATCGTCAGCCTGCTGTTTCTAGAGAAGTGGATGTTTTTTCTAGCCTCTTACAAATGCTATGAGAGCTGATTCTGGACATCACCCTTCATAAAACGTGTTGCTATGGAGCCCAACCCTTGTTTTTAGTTAATGATGACTCTTGGGAATGGACACACATTCCACTGTCTATGTTTAGAGCATCAACTTTGTATGTGAGATTAAAGTTGAGATGCAACTTGAGATTAAGTCAAGCTTCTGTCAATCACTGTGCAACCTTGGCCAGGCCATCTAATTTCTCAGGATCTCTGTTCCCTCATATATTGAGGTAGGTGGGAAGGCATTATTAGAGAGAATATACCAAGGACGATGCTCAGCCATGTTCACTGCCACTCTATTCACAATAGCTAGGACAGTGAGACAACCTAAATGCCCTTCAACTGATGAACGGGTAAAGAAAACGTGCTATATATACATGCTGAAATACTTTCCTATTGTAAAGAAAAAAAATGAAATCAGAAAATTTGCAAGTAAGTGGGTGGAACTAAAAAAGAGCATCATACTGAGTGGGGTGACCCAGACCTAGGAAGACAGATGTCACAAGTTCTCTCTTATCTGAGGTTCTTAGTTCCAAATCTCTAGGTGATGGTTTTCACCTGAAGTAATTGCAGAACAGTAAGAAGAGACCATGGGTGGTAGAGGAGAATAGAGGGGCGAGTAGCAGGGCACAAACAACTTGGAGAAGAAAATGGGGAGATGGGGGTTATGGTTAATTAGAGAGGGGGAAGGAGATACACAAGAAGGAGGTTAAACAACAATAAGAATGTCTGGAAAACTCATAAGAAAATTGTATTTTAAACCCATATATCTAAAATTAAAAATAATTCATGTCTGTATATAGATATACATATATACATATAGCTTAAATGAGACGTTTCCCCATGAGCCATAGAATATCTCAAATTGTTGGTCACTGTAGTCCAAGATACTCCCCAAAACATTATAGACTATTGTTGTTGCCTTTGGTAGTCTCCCAGAGGTTGAAGGCAAACCCCTCTTACTGAAGACAGCATGTACTTCAGACACAAGACCCAGAAGTCCAATCTAGATCTGTCCTAAAGCCTTCTTTACTGAGGACTAGCTTTCATAATACAAGAAGGTGCTATGTAAGCTTCCAAGGGAGAGAATCAACCAATAGTCTGCTCAGCTATGATGCCCATGAACCACAATGACTAGCATGGCACTATGTCCCTAAGGGCACAGTGGTGGCATGTATAACTTGGTGATAACCAGCAGTTCTTTAATAGAATTTAAGACAGGTCCAGTGAAAGAAATCATACCTGGTACTGGAAATCTATCCAATAACCCAGGACTAGTGAAGTCATACATCTTGGGGTAGAACCTACACCCATCACTTAACTAAACCCAGATAATACCTAACTACATTCTAAATTATCATCTTTGGGCTCACAAGGTCTCGTTCCTCTTTGTAACAAATGGAGATCATTACAGAAAACCACGAAAAGATCAAATTGTAGAAAAGAGATGACCGCATGGTTCTCCTCCCCAACTGATACATCCACAATACAACTCCTGTACCTGAGGTACAGGGATCATAGAGGAAGAATAGGTGGACAGTTTTAAACTAGAAAATCAGGACGTTTACTGTGAGTGTATGTCCCCTAGACATGTTAGAGAAGCCACACTCACGAAGTTTCATCAACATGACTGCCTAAACAAGAGCTGAATAAAGATGACAACAACAGATACGCTGATACAGAAGGGAGAAATATCATGGGGCTACAACTCCAGACAAAGGACTATGGGTGATTAAGAAATGCTGAGAGCAAAAGAAATAAGTGTTCCAACTGATGATCCAATATCAAGTGGCCAACCCTGAAATAATTCGTATAAGAGTAAATTCTGTGGACTGAATGGTTAGTATTTATAGTTAGGAATATACATATTTACACATATTATGTTAACAACCAAAGAAATAGAGGCCATAAACTTGAGAGAGTGAGCAATGTGGGGGTTACATGGAAGAGAGAAAGTGGGGGGATGATGATGTAATTATTTTGTAACTTTAAGAAAATAAAAAAGATTTAAAAAAGTGTCCTACCTCTACTAAGTCTTAAGTAAACAGAAGCTGTCCTATCTCTGGATCAGTGCATATCATTTCTTTCAGTACAGGAAACCTGATTTCCTTCATGTGGTCATCTCTTCCTAATATGGTACCTTCCTTGAGTACTTTCTGGGGTCCAACAGTCTGGGTCTGATATTGTGTCTTTCTCCTCTACTTCTCCTCATTCAGCAAACTTCTTTCACATGGTAGGTGTCAATCAATCAGCTGGCCATCTTGGATAGATGATTCTTTGTACTCCGAACCAGCGGTGACCACAATAATTAGAACAATCAGAGTCAATCACAGAATGCTTTCTTGGTTCAAATACTTTATACGGGTGATCTCATTTGCAATTCATCACAGGGTCTTAACCCTCAATGTGATTTTTACTTAGAGATAAGGACTTTAGGAGATAATTAAGGAGGTTAAATTAATTCATAAGTGTGTGGTCTGGTCCTAATTCAGTGTGATTGATAGGCTTCCAGGGAGCTCTTGTGCTCTCTCTCTCTCTCTCTCTCTCTCTCTCTCTCTCTCTCTCCACTCCTATTTATCGGTCTCTCTGTCTCTTGATCTCTTGTATCCCTGAGATTATACAGAGGAAAATCCAGTTAAGGTTATAATAAGGGTCTGGCCTTCTACAAGCCAAGGAAAGTACCATCACCAGAAAGCCATCCTGCAGGCACCTTGATCATGGGTGCCTAGGCTCCAGGATGACGAGAAAATAGGCTTCTGTTGTTTAAAGCATCAAATCTCACATTGTGTTAAGGCAACCAAAGCAAGTGAGTCATGCTGTCTGGTTGATATTATAACAGAGTCCATTTTACAGGTCAGAAAACTGAAGCTCAGAGAGATGGTATAATTGCCCGGTGAGCTGCTTTCAGCAAACTATTCCCTGAGCCTGTGTTCTACTGGGGAGCACAAAGCACTGAAGTATCCTCACTTATTGCAGGAAGCCTTCAGGCTTTGAGCAATCCATGTAACCTGCAACTGATGGATGGCCTGAAGCTGAAAAAGTGCTCCTAGCTTTATGTTTGGATTGGGAGAGAGCAAGAATGTAGGCCAGGAATAAGAGAGCAGCCCAATGACACAAGGTAGGCCACCTGAACAAAAAGAACCCAAACAGTATATGGTTGTTCCTTTTATGTTTGTGACAGCAATAAATTCTTTAGAGTGTAAGTAGTTCCATTTGATGCATATTTTATCATGCTTCGTGTCCAACATAAGGAAAATGTCTAGTTACATAATAATTTTTTAATATTAATAAAAACATTAAAAGGCATTTCTTAAACATTTCTCACTTTACCCCTCCTTGGTAATGGCAACTTCTGGGACTCACCCACTGTTTCTGTCACAGGGCAAATGACACCTCTGCAAACAGTAGAAAGGAACGATGCCTGGGGAAACTCTGACATCAAGGTTGGGAAGGCCCAGTGTTTCTGTCTCAGTAAAGAGGGAGGCAGAGAGACTCACACACTCTATCCTTTTATCCTCTTTTCTCCAGTCTCAGGGTAGAACCTCGGCTAGCAGGAGAGGGGTGAATTCTCGAATGTTAGAAACACTTAGATGTCTTAAGGAAGATGACAAATCTTGAGTCTGGTGGGGTGTCTGTCTCTTGCAGGGTGGGCTTGAGGGGCTGTGAGCTCAGAACATCAGCAGTTTTCAAGCCCAGCGCTGTTATAATACACTACTTCACAGGGCTTGTCAGCTGGCCCGTGCGTTGTTGTAGGATGCTAAGTCGCATCTTGCCTGGGACTATCTCTCCGCTGTGCCAATAAAAAAAGGTCTCCAGATAGTCAAATATCTTCTAGAAGTAAAGCTGTGCTCCCTTCCTTTGCATAAGAACTAGTACCTGGTGAGATGGATAGCGTTTGGCCCAGTGTGGGTTCACAGTGAATGGTAGTGTCGGTGAGGAAGGGCTGATACACCGTGACAGAGAGCAGAGGTGCTGGACAGAGATGGAGAGCAGAAAGCCGTGGCACTGCAGGGTCTGGAAGCAGATGTCAGGATTCTGATGTTAGTGAAGTCGTTGTTGGGCCAGAGGACACTGTGGAAGGCACAGGGTGTCCTGGCTTTTACATTTGACTTATATCTTACTTGGGAGAAACGGAGGGGACTCTAAACGACCCAAACAAGATGGAATGATGCAGAAAAAAACATTCAAGATAAGAAGACATCCTTGAGGAACCATAAATTGGCCTATCTAAATTCTCCCTTTCCCAGCTCCCAGTATAGTAATAGACTCCTGGGGACTGTTATATTAGTAATGGACAGAGTAAATGACTATATTTTCTTTGCACATTCAAAGAAGAATGTGAGCCCCTGTGTCACATAATAGTAATAAGAATGACAGGTATGTTGGAATTAGATGCTTCTTGCATGCTCAGAAATATGCCAGGCTTATGGTATTTTAGCCTTTCAGGCAGCAGACCCATAGGGCAAATGTTTCCAGTCACAGCCTGCTCCTCACTTCGGAGAATCGTTTTATTGGGTCAAGTGATGCCCTTGTATACAAACCCAGGCAGAATGACTCCTGTCCCCGCATCTCTCATGCCTCTGCCACACTGCCTTCTCACAACGGGGTGCTTTGTGTCTGGGTCCCAAACCTATTCACTTATTCCTCTTGTGGTCCTTGTGGAAAAATCGTGCCATTCTGTCTCTTGTCTGCCTCCATCTTTAAAAGAGCCTTTCTAGCCTTTAATTCCTACTGAGTACTGACTTCTTTTCTCTGGGGAGCTGAAATACTCTCAACAACAGAGAAAGAACTAAAGGGAGCATTTGTTGTAGTAAATTATTCATGGTAAAGAATTTGCTACACTCGGGGCAACAAAGACGCGTTTGTGTGTGGACTCCAAGGGTGGCATCTGGGTCATGCTGGATACCATAAGCAGAGCACTGAACAATGAACTTATCTCTCAGCCCCTGTAGAGACTGATAGGACAATGCTTTGTAGACTGAGTTACTGACCACTCAGCTTTTCTGAGACCACTGTGTTCTGCAAGAAAAGGGGACATTTTCAGAGATAAAATCAATTACATGAAAATAAGTCTTTTTGTCATCTTGTTGTTTTCCTGCCGTCGATTTCTCTTTGAAAACAGCTTTTGTTCTATTTACAGTGTCTTCATTACCATGACCAGCCTTAGGAATCCACTTCTGGTCTGAGTGCATGGAATGCAAGTTATATATCCCAAGTGTCGTTGACTCAAGATGGTCGAATCCTCAGAATTTCAGGAGAAACCCCAACAACAACACAGTATTAAAGAAGTCACAGGTACTGATAGATTAAGAGGCTGGAGAAAAAAATCTTCATCTTCTACATGAAGGGTAGCTGTGCTAGATTAAAAATGGCTGCGGAATTCTGACATCCTTACTCCAAAGCAGCGGGTTCCTTGTTATTCTTTTGAATCTGGATTGGTCTGTAATAGTCTGACCAAAAGAGTACACAGGGAAAGCGATGCTACGCCAGCTCTGAGTGCATGAGTGGGAGTAGATTCCTTCCGTTCCACTTGCTCCCTCAGTTTAACTGGTTCTGATGAGGAAAACCTTGAGATGCAAGCTCTCTTGAAGAATTCGACGAAGTCATTTCGCAAACACCAGTCCCTGTCCTATTCAAGGAAATACCTGTCACCACCCACAGACCAGTCTTCCAAAAGGAGAAAGAAATGAAAACGATCTATCTGCGTAAATGATGGGAATTTTATGCACAATGAGAAAATTGGTGGAAAAAGTTAAAAGTGATCCCAAATGAATAGACCGACAGGGAAAAACTAATGAATTTTAGATTCTAAACCTTTGACTGGAATATTCCAGAGAGTCGCAGGGCACCACTGCTGAGTAAGGGGCTGAGAGCTCTGTCCTGGACCTACCTCACAGAGCCTGGAGGTGGAAATGGGAATCTTTAGCAGCTTCCACGTGCGTCTTGTGTTTATTGAAGTCTGAGAATGATTGTCCTTGATTTATTTATTAATAAATTTCATGAAGCTCTGACTGTCTTCTTAAAGACTCACACAAGGAGGGGGTAAAGGAGAGAGAGCAAGGGAGAGAGAGAGATGGGGAGAGAGGGAAGAGGAGTTTATGAGCTTCTAATGGGGGAGGGCTATGGAGAAAGGTTAATTTAAATCTTTATGAGTGGTTTTTAGACCTCAAGAAACCACTGCACACTCACCTCCCTGCCTTATCTCCTTCCTCTAAAGTGGCTGTTCTGCATGACTGTTTCCTGCCTTCCCCCTCTTTGGGTTTTTGGGCCACAAGGGAAATTCCCAGGTGCAAGTACATTTGGTCTTCTGCCTCAGGAAAGACTCTGATGTGGATCTTTGAAGAGGGAGGAACTTAAATATTAAAGGATCCAGCAGGTGCCAATAGAGTCGAGCCAGCAGTCCCAAAGGGGAGTTTGTTTTCAGCATAAATACTAATCCTGCAGTCACTGTGTGGCAAGGATCTCCAGGATGTGGAGCGTTCTGATCAGCTCCGGAGGGATTCCAGGTTGGGAAAGTCAAGCAAATATGAGAAAGCAGGGGGTGGCGGGGGGGGGGGGGGGAGACTCCTGCTGGACCACATGCCTTTGTCTCTATCCTGGCAAGTGGTTTGGGGCCTCATTTCTATTTAACTCAGCTTCAGGGGCTTCTGCAAGCCTTCTACATTGGAGCTAAAACTTAGAGCCGGCAAGAAAGCTGGGAAGGCATCAAATAAAAATGGCTCCTTTTATTCTGTACAAACTCAGTAGCCTATGCTCTCCCTTCTTTTTTGAAAACTTATTTATTTGATGAGTGTTTTGCCTGCACATATGTGTGCACAACCACATGTGTTCCAGGTGTCTTCCAAGGTCAGAAGAGGGTCTTGAGTCCCCTAGAACCAGGGTTATAGATGGTTGTGAATCACTATTTGGGTGTTGAGAACTGAACCTGGGTCCTCTGTAAGAGCAAGAAGTGCTCCTAACCACTGAGCCATCTCTCCAGTCCCCTTCTCCCCATTCTTCAAGATTTAGTACAAATACCAGATGCTCCATGAACCACACACATGTCATGTTCCAGTTATTAAATTATACTATTAAGGTAATTATAATTAATGTTACAATTACATAATCTATAGGGATGTACAAATAAATAATATACTAGTTTTAAAACCCCAGTGGGCCTAAACTTTAGGACCTATGTTATGATTATCTAGATAAAGCAATCCTAGCTGGGGAACAATGGCAGCCACAATAATAATGCCTATGTCTTACTGAGCACTTACAAGGCATTATGTTTAGCCTTCCAAAGTGCTATTTAATGCTCACCGCCAGTGGGAAGGCATACGCTCTCTACTGGCTTATGAGGAAATGAAGTCTCACCAAGCTAGGACCTGGAATGACAGCTACTTGAACCCAGAACCCATTTTTTACCAATCAGCGAGTCACTTCTTAAATGCTGGCATCCAGAACTTTGTTAAGGACAACTAATTATGTGTGGCCTTTAAAAAAAAATAAAGTCAGTTTTTACATATGTAATGTATGTGCACACATGTTTGGTACCTGTGTGTGCACACGTTAGCACCTGTGAATGCATGGGTGTTGAAATCAGATGTCGACACCAGGTGTCTTCCCCAATCACTCTTTACCTCATTTCCTGAAGCAAGGTCTCTCACTGGACCCAGAGACTGCCACTTTGGCTAGTCCAGCTAGCCTCTTGCCACGGAGATGACTTCTACCTCCCATGAGCTGCCGTTGCAGGTGGGCTCGTTGTCCCACAGGGCTTTTGTGTGGGATCTTTTTCTCACACTTGCATGGGAAATATTTTAACTACTAAGCCAGCCTGCAAACCTTTAAACAGAGAAACAAGAAAACAAACAACAAGCATACAAAAACATCAGTGAATGAGTTGGGGCTTCTAGAGTTTAGGCTGGGGTTATCGGTACAAGTCTCGAGAATGCAGGTCTCTGTTCCTTGAACAGAGAGACAAACGCCATTTAGACATTCATACAAACCATATTCTCCACACTCTTCACTGTTTAGGAGACAGGCTGCTTCTTTCCAATTGTTTTCTATGAAGAGTAGAAAATAATTCATGAAATTTTAATGTTTGTTTTATGTGCTAAGGACCAAGACAATTAGTAGCAGAGCATTTGCAAGCGTACAACGGATTCCAGGTGAAGCAAGGAAGTAAAGGCTATTGACTACTCATCACAGGCCAAGCATTATACTTCGGGCTTTCAGGGAGCAGGGATCTCTTAACCCCTATCATAACCTGTGTGTCACGTGTTATCTTCTGTCTCCCTATTTAAATGGAATGATTTGCCCAAAGTCACCCAGCTAGTGAGTTAACAGGGTTTGGATTTGAAATCTAGTTGATTTCCATCTGTGCCCTTTATAATTTTATTATATTTTAATAAAGCAAATTGATTATTTCTCTTCCTTTTTCTTTCCTTCTAAAAACATTTGTTCAGTATTTACTGTACCCCAAACACGTGGCAGGTGGATAATGCCACAGCAGACAATGGAGATGTGCTTGTTTTCCCAATTATTTGCGGGCCAGAAACAAAATTATGGAGTAATACAATGTGGCATTAGATATTCAGAAGGAAAATACAGGCTGTAAGAATAAATGAATAAGAATGTAGCTCCTGAGGACTGGTGAGAGATGTGAATAGAGCTGAGCTCTCCCAGCAACCCACTGAGTGCCATGCAGTTGACAACGCTGAGTCCTGAAGAAGACTGAAGATTTGCTGAGGGCACATAGGTGATACGGGGCGGGTCTTCTAGTCAACTCTTGTGCATGAAACCCAAGGCTTATGCTTTCCTTTTTAAACCAAGTCACGCTGGGTTAACATAAAGTAAACCAAAATGGAGTGGCTTATCTTCTCTAAGGTAGGCAGTATTTATAATTACTAAGTAAGATGTGATGTATGTATGTACATATGTATGTATGTATGTATGAATTTATTTATTAGTCAAACTTTCATTTATCCATACACTTCAGGAAACAAATAAAGTCACTAATTCTCATCTGCGAGTGAGACCCTGTGTGCCTTTATAGAGGATAACCCCCCTTGGAATACAAGATTTCAAGGGTGCACTCACAGCTCAACCATTCTACTGATAGAAGTTGCGAGCAGTTAGGCCTTGCTGATTCCTTAGAATGCTCCCATTCCCTCTTTAAAACACAGAAATGAATATGATAGCCTGTGGTGGTTCCATTGGAGGATGAGTTCTTGTTCTGCTTCAGTAATGCCACACATGTGCTCTGGGAGAGAAGATTAAGGAGGTTTTGAAGCAATCTTCTTTTAAAGTAGGAAGTCGAAAGCTTCACTTCTCTGGCAATTCTACTTACCGAGGTCAGAGTAGCTGTTAAAGCATCGTTGCGGCATCAGCAGGTGAAGGAGTTTATAGTTAACTTCATGCTCCGGGACTGAAACCGACCTCTCAGCTATCAGAGAGAAGTGAGTACGTTTGCAGGGTACTGAGCTTGGGCGTGTCATAGGGCCTGCTAGCCTTCTGAAGGTCACTGCTGCGAGGGGCAGCCAAGATTTCCCTGCTGTTTCTATGAAGTCAGATCCTTGACTGGGAACTGCAGGCTGATCACCTCAGTCTCTGTAGTACCCTCTGGACACATCATGCATTTCCAGTGGTACTTTGAACTTAACTGGGGTTGGGTAATAATTTTTAAAATATGCCAACAAAGAGCATTTGAACACAAGGCAACTAATTCCTTGTCAGAAGGACTCAGAATACACTCAGTTCGTTGACTACACAAGACTGTTCTTAACATTTGCCCAGGGCTAGAAGTTTATCTTTCAGTGTATGACAATCGTATTAACAGAAGAGCATTCAGTTAGTAGTTGCTTTTGGAACTATGTTTTGAATTTCGCTTTACACTGAAGAATAAAGATCCCCATTTGATACTGACACTCATCACCTGGATATAAAATTGAACATGAAAGTCTAGTCATCTGCTGTCCCTTCTCTTAACTCCATGGACTCAGAGTCCCTCCCCCTAACTCCATCTATGGATATCTCTTTTGTTACAGTGGTGGGCTACTGAGGTAGATTGATCATTCATATTACTGAAGTATATAATTTTCTTTTTATTTTTTATTACATATATTTGGTGTGTGTGTGTGTGTGTGTGTGTGTGTGTGTGTGTGTGTGTGTCTCCTAGGATGACTTGTGAGAATCACATCTCTCCTACCACATGGGTGCCAGGAGTAAACTATTGTTGTCAGGCTTGGTGGCAAACACCCATTGAGACATCTTGTCAGGCTGTAGATGTGATTTTTTCATGTGACTAAGCATGTCCAAGCTCAGGAGAAGCAAAGCCATTATTTATTCTTTTTTTCAACACTCAGTATAAGTTTTCAGATAAGCCAGCAATATAAAGAATGTCTGTTATCTTCTGTGTAGGAAAAAAAAGATGACCATGAAGAAGACAGCCAAAATGTCACCAAGGTCTTTGTTCTTGTTGCCTGATACACAATTGGGAACATGAAAAATCTGACAAATAAACAATGCTTCACAAACTACATGGAGCCGCCCTATGCATGTGTTTAGTTTAGTTTACACAACATTTTCGTTAATTTAAATTTATTTCTGGCACTATAAAGCTAGGGGATCAACTAGAAGAAACCATAAGGAAAGTTCTATCTTTATGATCTTGAGATACACAAAGAATTCTAAAGTGGAAAATGAAGATCATGACCTAAAAGAGTTAAGTTCCATGTCAGTAAAATTATACATATACACTACACATATACACTACATATATACAGTACGTATACACTATGCATATACATTACATATACACTACATATATACTACATATACACTACATATACACTACACATATACACTACATATATACAGTACATATATACTATGCATATACACTACATATACACTACATATATACTACATATACTATACAATTTATATTTTGAAAAGCATTCCTTTATAGTGCTGAAGGTTGGACCCAGGACCTTGCATGTGCTAGGCAAGAAGTCTTCCATTAATCATAATCTCGAGGTAAAACATATTTTTGAAAATATTGATTAAAGAATGAAAAGCCAAATCATAGAGTAGGGGTAAGGTATCTGAACGTTCATGTTAAGGCCTGTTAGAAGCTGGGGATATAGCTCAATAAAGTGATTGTTGTGCAAACATGAGGCCTTACCTTTAGATCTTCACTATACCTATAAATCTGAGCCTGATGGCATACATCTGTAATCACATCACTAGGGAGTGGGGTGTAGAGACAGAAGCATTTTATGGGCTTGCTGGACAGACATTCTCGCTAAGTCAGTGAGCTCCAAGTTCAGTGAGAGACACACTCTCTCCTCTCTCTCTCCTCTCTCTCTCCTCTTTCTCCTCTCTCTTTCTCTCTCTCTCTCTCTCTCTCTCTCTCTCTCTCTCTCTCTCTCTCTC
>JANHMN010000003.1:159441964-159460737 GCA_030674055.1 Rhabdomys pumilio
GCTTTAAGTAAATATCTCATTCATGCAGACATACATGGAGACATACAACAGAATTGATCATGAGGGGATACGCATTAGAAACATAACTGAGGAACCACTCACTATCTTGCATTCCTAAAACTGCCCATCCCAAGTTTTACTGAGTTCGTAGAGCAAACAAAATTGTTTGTGATTCACAGACCTTTGGTTCTGAGAAGGCAAAATGGCACACGACTTGGGCATAGTTTGTCAGCTTCTTAAAAGATGCTATGTGCAGCTATGGCAGGATGCAACGCCATTCACAGGCGTTTATTCAAAAGAGACTAAGCATGTATTCAAAGACATTGCAGTCAAACTTTATAGCAACAACTTTAGTTGCCCCAAACTGGAAAGGACCCAAATGTACTGTACCAGAAGGTTAGGTATACAAACTGTGGTGCATATGTACAAGAGAGTGATCCTCGGGTATAAGAAAGGAAAAAAACGAGCCGGGTGGTGGTGGCAGTGGCGGCGGCGGCGGCAGAGGCGGAGGCGGCGCACGCCTTTAATCCCAGCACTTGGGAGGCAGAGGTAGGCGAATTTCTGAGTTCGAGGCCAGCCTGGTCTACAGAGTGAGTTCCAGGATAGCCAGGGCTACTCAGAGAAACTCTGTCTCGAAAAACCAAAACCAACCAACCAACCAACCAACCAACCAACCAACCAACCAACCAACCAACCAGCCAAACAAACAAAAAAAAAAACAAAACAAAAAACAAACAAACAAAAAAAAAAAAGAAAGAAAGGAAAAAACGATTGGTGTAAATAACATAAGTCAGCCTAAGAGTGGAAATGATGGATGTGAAGGATTTGAAGGAAGCCTTGGGATTTAGAGATGGATTCATTACCACATTCACAGTCCTGGCTAGTTTTTACATGGGATCTCTACCACGTAAATATTTAAAATATTTGCAATCTATTGAATTTCAAATTTATCTCAATAAGGCTATTAAAATAGATCATATCCAATATTGGGGAATTTTTTTTTGTTAAAAAAAAAAACCCAAGCAGATGTAGGGTTTATTATTTTCTTGCACATCAGTAATAGACTGGATCTGGGAGTCACTGTTCTATTTAGCTAAGACAGCCCCCTTCTGTGAACTGTTGTCTTCGACTAATTCCTTCCATTAGTTAAGGCTACCCACTTAACCCTTGTAAGCATTTGGCTTGCTAGCCAAGCCTTCTGCAAAGATTTCAGTCTTCAAGTATTCCCCTTGCTTCCTAGAGTAAGTTATCTTTAGATGACTCTTCTAAGCTTAAACCTGGTATCAATGATTACCAGAGAAAAGCCAATTGGGGAGCTTTAAGGGGAAAATATTTCTTTTGGCTTCAAACTAGCAATCTGAGACAGTTGTTTCCCTGGCCTGCCTGGGAAGCTGATTGTAACTCTTCAGTTCAGAGTAACTGGTCAGCATTAGTCAAAGGAATGCTTTATAAAAGAAGAAAATTGATGACGCTTATAGAATTTGCCATGGCTGAAGATCACAGGGCTCAAAAATTAAGAAGTTCATTCTCCACATGACACTCAGTTCTGAGTGGAGGTTTTCTTTATTCTAGGATCTCCATTTGGCAGGATTCTGATCCACAGCTCACTGTTACTGCTTTTAGAATACTTTTTTTTTTTTTTTTAAATCAGAGCCTTTGAAAAATTTCTTTGAATTCCTTAGAGACTGGCAAAAGAAGATCATGAATTAGAGGCCAATATAGGAGACAATTTGAATAACCCTTCCAGCTACCCTGGGCAACTCTGGAAGCTTTGCCTTTTGTTTTGGTACAGTTGCCTAAGAGGACATGGAGGTCCATCCTGGGCAGGGTGATTGTTTCTTCTCAGGCTTCGACATTGGCTTTTCCCATAGACTAGAGTGTATCAAGTGACTCAAGTGCCTCCCATCCTGGTATACTTCTGTAGTAGTGACCTTTCTGCAGCTGTGGTGAAATTTCCTGACAGAGACAAGATGAGTTTTTTTTAAACTCTGGCTTATCATTTCAGAGGGTTCAGTCCATGGTCAACTGTCTGTGCCCTTGAGTAGGGCATCATGGCAGAGGTGGCATCATGTAGCAGACAAGAGCTGATCACTTTGTAGTAAGAAATGGTCAGAGGTAATATACCTTCAAGGGCTTACCTAGTAAATGACTTCCTCCTGTAAAACTCTAGCTCCCAAAGTTTCCAGAGAACCCTAAAATAGGACCAAGTACTTAAAGTGAGAGTCAATAGGAGACATTGCATAATCAAACCATAGTGGCTTCCCACAACAATGTAGGAGAATTCTTTAATCTCTTCTCAGGGGACCCAGATTTTAACTCACTTTTGTTTTCTCCTTCTGTAATGACCTGTGCACCCGCCCTTGTGTCCATATATCCTAGCTCTTCTTCCTTCTGAACACTGGGGATAGAATCCAGTGCCCCATCCTGTTACTAGGCAAGCACTCTGCCACTGAACTACAGCCCTAATCCTGGACTTTCCTTTTTAAGAGCTGGTTTGACAAGGCTGGGTAACGGGAAAGTTCCCATCATTTCAAACTTTAAAGCTCTGTAATAATTTCAGTGTTTTCCAAGAAGATATCACCACCTAAAATCTGCCTCCTTTAATGGCATGGTTACACCTGTGATTGGAGAATACCTTTTATTTTCTGTTTGCGCCAAAACAAATGCTGTTTTCTATTAGAAATAGTTGATATTTCTGCAAATGCCCAAATAGAAATGGAAACGGATAATTGAGCCCGACTCCTTTCTAGACAGAACACATTTAGAGAAAGACTACTCTCATTATTATTGTTAAGACAAAGTTCTTTGAGTCCCCTTGAGGTGAATGGTAGTTGGCAAGCATGAGTAAACCCTCCATTCATGGTGGGACAAAAGAGTGATTTAGCTGAAGTTTCAGAAGTCATGAGATTTACAAACAACATCAGATATGGTGAATTGAAATGCATCTTAATAATAGCTGAGCCACATTTTCCAAGGAAGCTGCCAAGTGATGTTGCCTGAAACAAACATGTCCAATCTTTCTCTCTCCCTCTCCCCTCTTCTCTCTTTTCTTCTCTTCCCTCTTCTTTCCCACTCTATCAACTTTTCTTTATTTTGGCTAGTTTTCATAAAATCAGACCTGAATTATTTTTAATGTCTTCCAACATGCAAACAAAAACCTTGCTTTAGAATTCAATTTTGGATTAAGATGGGCTCCAAAATCCACGATGACTGGTGTCCTTCAAAAGAGAGAATTAAAGCAAAGACAGAACTGTATTTTGAAAATGCCAGGTGACACAGGTGACAGTGAAAGGCACATCTGGGTGCAATGAATCTGTTAGCCAAGAATACCAAGCACTTTTGGAAAGGGCTAGGGAAAGTAGAGAAAGATCTTATGAGAGAGAGAGAGAGAGAGAGAGAGAGAGAGACAGAGACAGAGACAGAGAGAGACAGAGAGAGAGAGGGAGACATAGAAAGAGACAGAGAGAGACAGAGGGCTAGAGACACACAGAGACAGAGAGACAGCAGAGAGGGATACAAAAAGAGAGACAGAGACACAGAGACAATTTTTAAAAAATATTTAAACCACTGTAATGCAGTTCCTTGTTGGCAGCCCTAAGACATTTCTGTAGAAACTGTGTTAGATTAGCTAAGAAGTATTCAATACAGGTAACTCTGCTGCTTGTCCAGAAGTTCTGTGATTATTTTAACAAGACAGATTTTATTCTGTAGACCCAAAGTGAACTTAAATGACATCTTTAATATGTCATGATTGTCTTCGGTGACAAGGACCTTTTAGGGTGCCATTTGGTATTATTTCACTGATACCCAGATTACTGTTTTGTTTTTTTTTTTTTTCCTCCATGAGATTATGAAAACCAACTTGAAGAATCCATGGGGAAAGCTGCCTGGCCATGCAGCTGTAATGTAATTTTTATGCTTGTCTCACTCACTGTTCCTTGGTGTCTGAAGACGGCTTCCAAAAAAAATGCTTGAGCAATCCTCATATCTCTGAACTAATTGTACCGTGCCCCAAGGCCACAGGTTTGCAGAGCAGCTCTCTTGGACAGGAAGTTCTGGCATGTTTGTTTCAAAACTCCCCGTCATTACTTACAGCCACACCTTGACCATATTACACGGAACGCTTTGCCTGTTTAACTTATATCATCCCTTCCCTGGGAGGGACTGGGGCTTCTTTTTTATTTTGTGGGGAGCTGAAGAAATTGCTCAGTAAGTAAGTAATCAGTATCAAGGCAGCACAGCTGAATTATGACCCCCGCCAGGCTCTGAAGACAAAGAAGATGCTCAGTTGTGCAATTTTCTACTCTTCTAATAATAGTGCGGGTCAAGTTAGTCTCAACTCAATGTTACAATCCAAACAATATTCTACTCCATGTGGAGTGAAGCTTAGGATTCACCCGGGCCACTGCATTTGGAGACAAGCCATGGTAACTCTGACTGTTTTGACCTTCCCAGAGTTTGTTTCCTGTTTCTCCTGTGCCATATGGCACATAGTCACAGAGCCATAGTAGCAATATTATAATTTTCCTTTTCTTCTTGATTCTTCTTAAGGAGAACCAGCTCAGCTTACCAGGATAGACCTGTTGAAGGCCAGCTTGTTTGACAGTGGCTGTCTAACGCAAGTAGGGTGGAAGCAAGCATCATAGTGTCCATCTCTTTTTTTTTCAACTGGGAATTGGCCCTTTTCTGTTCCCAAATCAAAGTGACGCTGCTTATCTCATGTGGAAAGAGTTATTATTGAGCTCTGTGTGAAACTCTGCAGTCTTTTATTAGGTGAGACACCAAGAAAATACAGTGATGCCTGTTCCTGTTTCTGATGACCAATTTTGAATTAAACTTTTATTCTAATCCTCAAGTATCACTATAATTCTTAATATTAATACTAACAAATATTTCTAAATGGTGTAGTGTAGACCTCATGACTTCTCTTTAAAAGCAGTTTTTAATTTTATAATTTTATGTGTATGAGGGTTTTGTGTCTGTGTATGCATCATATACATGTCGAGTGTGTCTATGGAAACCAGAAAAGGGCCCTGATCTCCCTGGAGCTGGATTTATGGGTGCTTATGAGCTGCCATATGGGCGATGCAAGCCAAATCTGGGTCCTCTGTAACAACAGCAAGAACTCAACCATCTCAATAATGATACTCGTATTTTCTTAAAAACAAACAAACAAACAAACAACAAAACAAACAAAACCCCTAACCAAACAGAAACACTGTGAACTTGTTGATTTTATTCTTTCTGTGGATTCTTTTTCATATAAATCACTTATATCTGTTCTTCTTCTTCTTCTTCTTTTTTTTTTGAATAGGCTCCTTATCCCATTTCATTACACTTTATACTCAGAACTGTTTAATCATTGAATGCTTTCAAGGTAAAACTATAAAACTTTGGCTTCTCATTCCAAGTCCCTGACAATTCTATTTCTTTCCATCTTGTATTTGTCCATCTACTTGTCCACCACCCACCCACCTATCCATCTTATCCATCCATCTGTCATCCATCCATCCACCCATCCATCTATCCATCCATCCATCCATCCATCCATCCATCCATCCATCCATCCATCCATCCATCCACCCATCCAGTGCATTGAAATGTATGCAATTGAAGTTTATGCAATACCTAGCTGGTGCCTAACGTTATACTTTGTGCAGAGGACCAACTGTGATTCAGACACTCCTAGTCTCTTTCCTCACAGTTTGCTGATTGGTGAATGGTGGTGAGCTGGAATACCAAACTCGCTCACAAGGTACAACATGCTCTGTGAGAGAGATAGCAGGGCCACTCTACAGAGGAGAGAGTATGTAGGCTGGAATCAGACCTAGGAATAAGAAGTTTTCTATTCTTCTATCACTTGGTGAATGAATAAATGGAGGGACACCCTGGGGAGAGATCGCATGCACATTTAGAACTGAAGGTAGATAGAGCATCTGGAGGGTAGGGTGTGGTCTGGATGGGACAGGGAAGATTAGGATCAGAAGGAAGAAACAAGAGTCTGCTTCCACTGTGAGTTAGGGCTCAGTGATATACCACAGTCAGGTTTCAAACGTGGGGAGGGGGGTGTAGGGGGGGGGAACTAATGCGAGTCCTGTTTTTAAAAGCATTACTCTTCTTGCCTTATGGGCAGTAGACAAGAGAGTGAAGGAAGCTAGAAATCCAGCGAGAAGCTCCGATTTTCCAAGAGATGATGACACAAACTGGTAACATGACAGAAGAAACAGGAGATGTGGACAGATTACAAGGACCTAGATGTAGTCTGGTTCCCCCATGTGCCACATGATTCATTTTATGTACAACACCCATTCCCCTGCTAGGCAAGTTTAGCCTGTATTTGGAATTCTTAGGTTGATGTCAGCTCTACATGAAGCCTTTGACCCTCAGCCCGAAGAGCCTGTCTGAGCCCTTACAAAATGGTTGCTCTGTGACTTTTTGTGTTTTGCCCAGAGAACGAATTTAGTCTTTGTTTTCATGCATACTTGTCTGAGGAGTAAAACGAACAACCGAGTACTTTCCCCCTTATCTGTGAAACAGATTCTAAGATTATAAAAGTTGTAGAATTTGTCCTACCAGTGGCCAGCTGGGGTCTTGTCTTAGTTCTGAGAGTTCTCCAGTTGTGCTTTGTTTGTTTGTTTGTTTTTCAGGTCTACAGTGTAAAACTATTTAACCAATCTAAGGATTCATTCTATTCATTTGCTTATAAATATATTTATTCATTTACTCAATATATTTTTTCAAAGCCTTCTGTCTTACAGGCTAGATCCTTGATTTCTTTTTGTTTCTTTCTTTCCTTTTTTTTTTCTGGCTTTCTCATACATATATCATTGTGGACATCATGTTTTTCAACATGATAATTAAGAGTACCAGAATTTTTTTTAGGTTTTTTTTGTTTTGTTTTGTTTTCTGATATAAACACATGGTACTCAAACGAGCCATCTCAAGGCACAAGAAGTAACAGAGGTACAGAACACTTCCTTTGGCTCTCTAGGTAGAATGCCAGCCTTTGATAGTTGGCACATGCCTTGCACAAAAGACCCGAATTTGAGTATTTGAGTGTCGGCTGGATCAAGTTAATCCTGTTCTGTTTTTTTTTTTTTTTAAACAGTTCCTGCTGTTTACGCAGTAGAAGCAGAACTAAATAGCACCAGATCCTCCAAAGGCACGACTCAGAAGAACAAGGGACACAATGGAGGGCTCTTTATGTAAAGAAACATTTTGGCTTTGCCCTGTCATCTCCCTAGCTCTCAGTTCGCCTCACCCTGAACCCCACCCTGCTGGAATGGGTGGTGGACTAGCCCTGGCTGGCAGCGACGCTTTTGAGTTCCAGGATTCTTCTAAACTGTGCTTGCTGTAAATGATTTTTATGCTAACATTGCATCGAAGCCCCCTTTTGGCAAATGCATCACCATGTAAGATTAAAAATAATTTAGAGGGCAGGATTTCTACCAGGAATTGATCAAACAATGTACTGTCATGAGCTGGTTCCAAATTGCTAATACATCTGCTTTATACAGTCCCCACTTTATAGAGCTACAATCCCTTGTTTGTCCGAGTTCAGTCTGCTTGTGTGCTGGAAGAATCATACCCCTTTATTTCTGGCCTGGAGGGCTTCTTTCCAAGTTTGGGGGGGAAAAAATCTCTCAAATAAGAAGTCACAGAAGCTTTAAATAATACGGTTGTTGCAAGCATCCTTGTTGAACATTTAGCGAGCTATCCCGTTGCCTTTCCTGATCAAGGCAGATGTAAAACAGCCGCCTCTATGCTCCTGCCAGAGCGGCCATCTTGAGTTCAGACGTCTTTTCGGAGTTTCTCTTGAAAGTCCCCAATTGAATACATCTGGTTCCCAGCAGAAACCGGATGTCTTGTTTGTTTGTTTAATTATTTTTATCTGAAGTTGCATCATGATCCAGTGGGTCATTTTTGTAGAGAGTTTTAGGCTCATCTGGATGCTGTGCTTGGCTTTACTCTAACTATGATCCTGGAATTTTTTTTTTCCCGGGATTGACTATGCTTACTTTAAGGTTCGGTATCTCTTTATTTTTGATACTGGATTTTTATATTCTTAGGTCACTTCAATGTGCAAGTAGCAAAATCTTAAGCAGAACTTACTTAAAGAAAAGTGAGATTCATGGGCTTTCATAAATTGAAGATAAGAGGCAAGTGCTGCCGCATTCAGAGTTCAAAGGGATTGTGGGACTCAATTCCAAGATTGTGTCCAATTCTTGGCCCTGTTTCCTGGTGGTGGTAACTTGGTCTCATACATCACAGGCAATAGTGTACTACATCCTCTCAGTTTCACGTCTTGCCAGAACAAAAACTCCTGAGTTTTCTTCCCAAGGTATTTAGTAAGAGTGTGAACACACGCGTCACTTGTTGAAATATCTTCACATTATCTGTTTCTGAGAGTGATCATTGTAGCTGGCGTCTGGAAACAAGTGCAAAGAGAGATAAATGCGACTGGGAAGACACATCCATCTCAGTCCTTTGCTACATAATCATCTGGGCAATTATAATTGCCCTTTCTCCTTCGTTCACCCTAGACTTGGGTTGAAGGGAGATCCAGCTTGTAAAGTCATTTATAATACAGTTATCAAAGCCTAAATGAACAAACATCACAGAGATAGTTGTGATATTTTTATACTCCTCAGTGTTATTTTTTTCTGTTTAGCTATATAGTATTTTTCTGCTCATTTTAACATTTTTTTTAAATTTTATGTGCATCAGTGTTTTGCCTACATGTATGTCTTGAACCATGTACATGCCTAGTACCTGCAGAGGCATTGGATCCCCTGGAACTGGAGTTACAGTTAATTGTGAACCATCATGTAGGTGCCGGGAAGTGAACCGTTGGTACTCTTAACATCTGAGCTCTCTCTCCAGCCCCTCTGTTCAGTTTTATTCTTCACCTTTATCTTTGTTTTTCTTTTTACATTATGCCTTTATGTAACCCAACAAATGCTTTCTCAGGATCTCAATGACTCTATCAAGAAGTATGTCTATTTCCAGAAAACTGCTTCTGGTCATCCACTGACAAGGGGAAGCAGCAAAGAAGGCGATGGTACCAGAGCTACTTTGCTGACATTGGTGGGGATTCCCAGGAAGGCTGCAGGGTATATAGCCATGCAATCCAGAGGCTACAGTACTCACAATGAGAGTAAGTGTGCTTTTCAAATAGCATTGGGGGTTGTTATTAAGTAAGATGCACAGAACACTTTCATGGCTAGCAGTGTGTTATATACTCTGCTGGCTGTTATTCTCAAGATGTGATATTAATGGATACCGTACCCTGGTACTAGAGCCTGGAAATAAGGAGGAAGCAATGAACAGCCTGAAACAATATAGGACAGGCAAGAGGCAGAAGTTGTACAGGTGACACTGGTGGAATTCAGGTCCTCTAGAAGGACGTTGGTTGACACATTCTGCAGAAATCACTTTTTTCATTAGTTGGGTAAAAACATTAAAATATTTTGTTTGTTTCGTGATTTTAAACTAAAAACTTAGATAGTAACCTTCCCCCAGCCCAAAACAAAATCTTAGGTTCCCAGTGATCAGAAACGATCCTCTCCAAGGCCTGAGTGTTACCAGGCATATAGAAAAAGCAAGAAACCTCTGGTCCCGAGCGGGGACTCTTGAGTGTACATGTTACTGGGTAGCAGGTTCAACTACAGGCTATTTTGCAAAGTCAGTCTCAGCTCCAAAGAGAATTTTGAGTAGTAAAGACATTCTCAGAGTAGAACACTCACAGAGCAAGACCATTTTTCAGCTCATCTAAACTCAGAGAAGTAATTCAGTTTACCACGAGAAAAACTCTTGTCTTCAAATAAAAGAAAAAAAAGAAAGAAGGAAGAAAGAGGAGAGAGACTAAGCAGGAGAGATATAAAGAGATATAAAGACTCTCCATTTTCTGGTTTCCAGCTGTGTGATTAGTGACTCAGAGCTGTGCTCTGGCACTAAGTGATGTGATCTGGAAGTGTGCCCTGCCCAGCCATGCCAGCCCAGCTTCAGCACATCAGAGGCAGTCAATGTTAACCCAAGCAACCAACCCCCACGTCTGTCAAAATTTAAGCTAAGTATGGCATATGGGATTAGAGAAGGATCACAGAACCTCAGACGTTTCCAAAAAAATGAATAATATAAAGTTAGGTCCTACATAGTCTGTATCTCATTAATCCATCCTTTCCACAATGGTGGGCGGGTGGCTTGGGCTGTGGTCTGCAGATGGGAAGCACACTTTGCTGGGGTTTTGTTCTATTCTCCAGGCTCCTCTTAGGCACCAGAAATATTCCTTTTCTGGCATGAGCCGGGATTTAGAGCTTCGGTGTCCAATTTGCTCTTTTGATGGCTTGAACAGCTGGCTGAGCCCTTGACTAGTTGGAAGGGGCAATAGAAACCTGCTCTTGGATGGATTTTGTGGGGCTTAGCTCCCAGTGCTGTATCGTTAGTTTTGCTTCTCCGGTAAAGCACGCCCAGCTCACTTCTTCCTCAGGTCTCCTGTTTTCAACTGACCTGAAGGTGGTGGCCAGATGCAACTTCTCAAGTCCCCATTAAAATTGATAATCTCGGCCTCTGGGGCCAGAAACAGCTCCGTGGCCAGGAAAGCCTCTGAACACTTTCATCTTCTGATAGACCATGACATATCCCATCTCCACCGTACAAACACTGCATCCCGCATGCTCCTAACCCCAGATCTTAGCCATCGCAGTATCCGTGACCTGGAGTGTTTCCTTTGCGCTCTTTCCCAACCACCTGTCCTAGCCAGGCACTTCCGGTTGGCAGGCTTCTCTAACAGATCGCTTATCTCAGCAGGTAGATGTGTCCTGTTTCTTGTTTTAGAGCATGTTTTTAACATTCTCGCATTGATGAAGCTGTCTTCCTCCGGAGTGTGTCTCAGAAGGATGCACGCATAACACGTATTTAATAATCATTCCTCAACTAAATCGAGTATATTGCTAAGTGGTATTGAGTGGCGCTGAAAACTTTTTTTTTTTTTTTTTTTTTTTTAAATCTGAATAAAGGACAGGTTAAAAAATACCAACCTAATCTCATCCTTCCAGGTTCCAAATCTGAATTTGATTTATTACTAGGTCAATGTACTCTGGATATCACTTACTTTAATCTGTGCTTGTAAAAGATTCTAGAACTAGCTTACAGCAACAGAATTTTCCAAGAGCCCATCCTCTGCTTAGAGGCCAACAGTGACTTCCTCCTTTCACGCATGTAAAGTTACACACGGCCCCTTTTATCTCTGTGATTATTTTATTTCTACAATTCCTCTCTCATCAGCTCCCACCACCAGAGATGTAGCTGACTGATTCCTTCCTCCCACCTCCTCATCCCGCCTCATTCAGGAGGCAGGGACCCAGCAACCTTTGCTCACAGGACTGCTTTCCCTGTCCTGGTAGGTGCAGTGCCCTACCAGGGCCGTGTTAAAGGGCCTTTTATAAAACGTCTCCTGTTGTGATCCCTCAATTTGACTTACCATTTATTGTCTGTGACTTGTTGAGATTTAAATAAATAAATAAACAAACCAAAGCGAGCATATTCAAAGCATCAGCGGCACATCAATTACTTCCAGCTTGCGTTACTTCCTCTTGAACTCTCACCCTTGGTTGTTGGTGTTTCCATGCTCTTGCTCTGAGGCCTGAGCCCACCCTTCGAGAAAATCTCCTTGGGGATGAGAAAGCCAGGAAGTATGTGCTGCCACTGAGCTGAATTAGCACCCTGATATTCTAGCACAGACTCCCGCGCCACCTACCTCCTGGTGAGCAAACTGGGATCCACCCGAGGGTTCTAGGAGATCAAAGGCAGACAGAATGTCTACTTTTATGCAAGTCGCAGAACGTAAGCTCTCTAATTGGGAGACCTTGATCCACAGTTGAGAGGTTGAAATCCCAGGGAGAAACAGAGCTAACCGCCATTCCCACGGACAACACAAGTCTGGAGCTGTCTCAAGCTTCATTTGCTCTTGGATCTTCCTTGTTTAAAAGGAATTGAGTGCTATGGGATTCCTGGGTGGGCAGGGTAAAGATGGAGGGTGTGATTTGACCTAGGGGCTGCAAAGGATGAAGGCAGTGTCCTCTGCGCTTCCCTCACATATGAATAGCACATGTGAGAAAGCACTTCTGTGTGTGCCTCAGCTTGTGAAATACAGATGTCAAAAGAACATGAGCAATATAAGACAGGAGAGACCAGTTTTCTTTAGCCAAGAAACTGAGGACTAATAAGGATATGCAAACATCCGTCTTGTATTTTCTTATTCATGCATTCATCCATTTGGTAAATATTTATTTAATAGTTACTGTCCAAGGTCCCCATACATTTGTAAGAGAAGAGCTGGGAACAGAAGTAAGTTTCTCATTCCTGGTTCAGTATTGTTTTCCCCTATGAAGTCTATTAAGCCAGCATGCTCACTATGCATGACCTAGCCATTTCTTGAGAACCTACTAATCACCTACTAAGACCAATGCATGTTCAACATAAGTATCTAAGCCACTTCTTGTCTTACCTTGAAAGGTAAGTGTCTTTATCTCTTCTTTATGATGAGGAAGCAGAGATTCAGAGAGGTTCAGGGAAAGCTCAAAGTTGAAATCCTGCAGTTAACAAGTGGCAGAGACACATACAATTCAGCTGAAGGAATTCAAAAGGCAAAGTCTAGACTCTTGATCACGGTGTATTTGCTTCTCAGTTTCTCCTAAGACTTCCTAGGACCCTTCGGCTAGCAAGCCTTTGGGTGTGCAAGTACAACCTGGCATGTCCTTCTTCCTTTTACCTTTGTCTTCTCACTCATCCTTCAGGGCCCATCTTGATTAGCTCATGCTTCCGAAATGTTTAAAGATGATGAAATGGGGCCATGAAGGTTCAGTTTAGCTGAGCTTGCTATTCTGAGAACCATCATTCCTTCAAACGTCTTTTATTGTGTCTGATTTTTACTGACAAACCCAGGTCAGATTGGCAAACAGTACCATTATAAAAACCTTTGTTACTGGCCCATCACAAAAAGAATGCAGTCTTTGACATGTCCTCTTTTCTCTTGTCTTGAATAAATTGCTGTTTGCCTGGGGGGTGGTTATTTACTATTATCTGGCCAGTCAGGGAATTTGGGCACTGAAGAATCAGATATTCTGAGGAGGGCTACGTTACACAGGTCAGTGGTTTTCAAGGAATTAGAATGAAACACATTTAACATTGTGTGTGTGTGTGTGTGTGTGTGTGTGTGTGTGTGTGCGTGTGCGCGCGCTGGTGTGTGGCGCTGGGTTTGTGAGCAGTAATTATCACTTAACAGGAGCCGAGGTGTTAAGGAAACAAAGATGGAAAGATGGAAAGCTGGTAGTTCGCTGCCACTCACCAGGCGATTTTGACTATATAGTTTTCCTCTTTGGAGTATTCTTTCTTCCTCCGTAAAACAAATACATTGTGTCAGCTTTGGTCCAACTACCCACAGTACGTAAATGTCAATCTCTCTAAGGTCTGGGTCTGCATCAGACATCACTAATCAACTGCAGCACATTTTTCTTTGATCCATGCCAATCTCAGGACTACCCCTGAACTTGACGTTTCAGTAACTACCCTCAGTGGGTTGGAGTAGACATGTGAATTGCAACCCATTTTCTGTCATTCTAATGGTCCCAGTTTTGAGAGCTGCCTGGATTGGACGGATGCATATCTAGTAGAAAGCTAAGTGGTGGAGGATTTGGGGTAGTAATCAAGTACTAAATGTTTACGCATTTCATTGAGATTTGCTTCCTTTCTCTGATTGACACAATGACTATGCAAAGACCGCAAAGACCATATGTGACTCCTGGGTGGGGGTGGGGGTGTCCAAGTGGATGGACAAGGAAGGTCGGGCAAGTTCAGTTTTGTGTCGAAGCTTGAAGTCAGGCATTAACTTCTCTTTGACACTGATCTAATAGAAAGAGTAAAAGATAATCAAGCTTGTAGCTTGTCTCCTAGTTCCCCAAGCTGGGCAATGGCTGGGAGTGGGGGCGGGTGCGTGTGCGTGTGCGTGTGCGTGTGCGTGTGCGGGTGCGGGTGCGGGTGCGGGTGCGGGTGCGGGTGCGGGTGCGTGTGCGGGTGCGGGTGCGGGGGCGGGGGCGGGTGCGGGTGCGGGTGCGGGTGCGGGGGCGGGGTGAGCCAGAAAGCTCCTGGTGGATTATTGACTTCTCGGTGTCAAGCACAAGGCTGTAGTTATCTTTTAGATCCATACCCCAATTCTACACCTAACAGGCTACTTAACCCCTGACACATCCAACTGTGTTATTGATATAGATGCTTTAAGAGATCACCTGGAAAGCTGATGTTATTTTTGTCAGTTGTAAAACCGTGGCTTAGTACACTGTTTGATGAACAACAGATGCTAATATGCATTGATCTGGTTTTGTTTATTTTTGTTTCACGGTTTATTTTGTTTCAAGGAATTGAACTCAGAGCTACTTGAGTTCCGCATCATTCAGCTATAGTCCTAGTCCTGAACGATTTTAGTTACCAAATAACTATTGGATGTACCTGCCTTTGGAGGGACCCATCCAACTAAATAGAGAAATAGATACAGTAAGATTTGTCTACAAGGCTCTTAGGGATAAACAGGGCAGAGTTAGTATAAAGACCCTGAAGCCACTGGAAGGAGCTGGGGTCACATGGTCCAGGAGGAGGAATTGCTAGTTAGTTGGTTTAGAAAAGACTCCCCCAACCCTCGACCCCCAGCTGGGTTTTTCTGTATTGTCTTAGCTGTCTTGGAACTCAATCTGAAGACCAGGCTGGTCTTGAACTCAGAGTACTGTCCGCCTCTGTCTCTCGAATTTGGGGATTAAAGGCATGTACCAACACACTCAACTTGCTTGTATTTTTAAAATAGTTATTATTTTTACTTGTTTGTTTTGAGACAGGATCTCTTACTGCTGTACTCCAGTTGTCCTGGCACTTGTTATGTAGCTTAAGCTGGCCTTGAACTTCTGGCAATCTGCCTGTGTCTAGTTCCAGAGTGCTAGAATCCAAAGTGTGGGCTACCATGCCTGGATTCCCTAGCATGGATTAAAAAAACAACTCCCCCCCAAAAAAAACCAAACCAAACCAACCAACCAAACAAACAAACAACGTGTAACCTGTCATAGTAGTGCATGCCTTTAATCCCAGCACTCAGAAGGCAGAAGTAGGTGAATCTTTGTGAGTTCGAGGCCAGTCTGGTCTACAGAGTGACTTGCAGGACGACCAGGGTTACACAGAGAAACCTTGTTTCAAAACACTGAACAAAAACAACAACATCCCCCCACAAAACAAAATAATCTTCCCAACCCAAACCTCCAAACTCCAACTTACAGTAAATTATTATAATTGCTTTACTAATCTTAATTTCTTAGTGTATCTAATATGTAAATGAAATATCATCTAAATATATGCATGGGCAAACAGTATATAAGTATGACCATCTGTATACATAAAGAGATTAGGTACCATTCATAACTTTAGTCATCCATGGAGGATCTTGGAACATTCCCCTTGGGCATATGATTACCAGTAGGAGGAGGAGCTAGGATGAAAATATCTAACTTCATTTCTTCAATTCCACAAGTGATAGACAAAGATATGTTTTCCTTGGAGAAATTCGTTCAGCTATATAACATACAACTAAACTTACTCTTTGTCAAAGATGGAGGTAACTTAATACCTCCCATTAGGCTGGGTAAGGTTTTGGCCAGTTTTTCTTTTCTCTCCTTTAAAAATTAGTATATGTTATATTATTAGTATATTCATGCACATTTGTATATGCATATATATATATACACACACAATACATATATATATACACATATATACACATATACTTAATATGTACATGTATATATACAAATATACAAATATATACATTATATATTAGTATATAAAATAACTATATAAAATAATGGATTTCATTATGGCACACATAATGCATTTCACCATCCCGTTACCTTCTCTTGTCCCCTTCTCATTCCCTCTAGTCCTTTTCCCTCACCTTTTCCTACTTTCAGGCTGTGTGTGTGTGTGTGTGTGTGTGTGTGTGTGTGTTTACTAAAAGTCGGTTATGAGAGCATGAACCAACTTACCAGTGGCTACTCCACTGAGGAAATGTCTCTCCATCCTCCATCATCCGTTAACTGCTCAAGAGTGGGGAGTAGGGCCTCAAGAGTCCAACCTTGCTCTAGGACATGATGCTTTTGGCTCCATCTTGTTCAGATAATCACAGCTGCTGTGATTATTTTATAAGTTTTTTTTTATAAAAATAACTTATAAAATATTTTATAATTAAAAATTATTTTATAAGTTCAACAGTACGATGGTGGTGTCATAGAACTCAGTGGCCTACACTACTTTGCTCCCTTTTCTGGCCTTCATGTTCTTTTTTCCCCCTCCTTCGGGTATATTCCTCTAGCCCTTGAGGGGGTGACAGAGATGTCCCATTTAGGGCTAAACACTCAACACTCACTTTCTTTGTCCTTTGACCCCTTATGTGCCTCTGTAGTAAATGCATAAAATGCGCACAAAGAAACTGACTAAAGCTGACAGCAACATTAATTTGTAGGTATAAACAAAAATATTTAGAGGGGAGTTTGGCGGACATAAGGAGTCCATTTGGTAAGACAATAGTAGTGTCTTAAAGGGAATTTTAAAGTTTCCCACTTTTGGAAGCGTCTTTTCAAATTAGGAGAATATTTTTATATAAGTACCTCCTCCCTTCCTTCCCTTCCTCTTCTTCCTCTCTTCCCCCTCCCTTCTTTCTTCTTCCCTTCCCTTCTTCCCTTCCTTTCTTCTTTCTTTCTTTCTTTCTTTCTTTCTTTCTTTCTTCTTTCTTTATTCTTTCTTTCTTTCTTTCTTTCTTTCTTTCTTTCTTTCTTTCTTTTCTCTTTCTTACAGGGTCTCACTATATAGCCCTGACTGTCCTGGAACTTGTGACATAGACCAGGCAGGCTTGAAAGTCACAGAGATATGCTTGTTTCTGCCTTCCTACTGCTGGGATTGAAGGTGTAAGCCACCATGCCCAGAGGGAAGCACATTTTTTTATTTCATGTTTCTTCAGACATTGTGAGCTCAAGCTTAAGGTGCTATCTATCACCCTGGCCTGATTAGTGAGAAGCTAGGACCTAGAAAGGATATGTATCTTGCCTAAGGAGACACAGCTTCTGGGGTAGAGCCTGACCTAGACTTTAGGTTTACAGTGTCTCCTGCCTCTCTTCCTCTCCAGAAAGTTATTCATATTTTAGATTTCCTAGTAGTTTCTTTCTGAACAGCATAGAGAAAAAGCAGTTTTATCAACTCAGTGAGTTGGTAAGGAACTTTTATCCTCCACAGGTCCTTATGCCCTCTGTCAAACATGTGACTTGTTTTGTGGCCCCAAGAAAATAATGTGGAAATGAGAGCAAGACTATTTCCACCAATGGTATCTGGGACACATGTGGGGTGTGACTGTTGAGAGCGGTAGAGGAGCAGCATGGATGCTTAATAGAACACGCAGGACAGAACAGGGCTTTCAGATGAAGCACGACCTCCAATTTGCTGCCAACTAAAATAAACAAGTAGGAAACAGGCCAAACCACTGTGAGACATGCTTCTCCAAGACTTGAACATAATGTGAAAGCAGGAATTTAGATACTGCTTTTTAAAAAACAAGTACAGGAAGACGTGCCTTCCATGAAGATATGACATTCAGGTTTTCTTTCTGCAATAGGGATAGTTCTGTGGAGGACCATATCAAATACTGTCCCAGTTCTCCTGGAGACTAGGGTATATGATAGACCTGTTTTCATGGCTGCACCCCATTAGGACCTATTTCAGCATCCCGAGCTGACATATCTGTATGTTTGAAAGCCTATGGCTTCTGTGCAAGTCTTGGCTTCTCTCTCTTTCTTGGCCAGAAAGAGCCACCTGCATAGGAAAAGGTTTCTCCTGTTTGATGAGAGGTAGCATTTTAACATGCCTATGGAACCAATATACCATCTCATATGGTTTCACATCTCAATAGAATAGTGGTTTTAAGATTTTAAGTTCATCAGCCTTTGTCATTACTTACACCCACCCACACACATACACAGCCACCCACACACCCACACATCCACCCACCTCCCACCCATACACATACACACCCACCCACACATCCACCCACCCTCCCACCCACACACATACACAAACACACACACATCCACCACACCACACACACATCTACCACACCACACACACATACACACCACCTACAGACACAGATACAGATATACATACACACACACTCACATACACACATCCACCATACCCCTCCCACACATACATAACACATACAGACACAGATATAGACTCACACACAAGCATCTACCACACCACACATACACATATACACCACCACATACAGACACAGACTACACAGATACACACACACACACACACACACACACCATATACCATATAGACACAGATACAAACACATACATCCACCACACCACATACACACACACACACACACACACACACACACACACACCACACCATATAGACACGGATATAAACGTATACATCCACCATACCACATACATACCACCTACAGACAAAGATACAGATATACATACACACACACTCACACACACATCCACCCCCCACATACATAACACATACAGACACAGATACAGACACACACAAACATCTACCACACCACACATACACATATACACTACCACATACAGACACAGACTACTCAGATACACATATACACACACACACACACCATACAACATATAGACACAGATACAAACACA
>JANHMN010000003.1:159470927-159512248 GCA_030674055.1 Rhabdomys pumilio
CTCTCTCTCTCTCTCTCTCTCTCTCTCTCTCTCTCTCTCTCTCTCTCCTCTCCCCTCCCCCTCCCCCTCCCCCCTCCCCTCTCCCCTCTCCCCTCCTCCTCTCCCCCTCCCCCTCCCCCTCTCCCCTCTCCCCTCCTCCTCTCCCCCTCCCCCTCCCCCTCTCCCCTCTCCCCTCTCCCCTCTCCCTTCTCCCCTCTCCTCTCCTCTCCTCTCCCCTCCTCTCCTCTCTTCTTCTTCTCCCCCATCTCCTACTCCTTTTTAATGTAGTCTTTGAGTTGCATGGTAACCTAATCCAGGTCTATTTAGTGATCATTGGCTGTAGAATCAATTATCTGCACAGGTGCGGAAATGAACAAGGGACAGAGTCTTGAGGAGAGGAGGAAGTCATTTTCCCTCCTGTCTGTTCATGGACTTGATTCTCTCATAGAACCCACATTGCTAGATGTGGTGGTTTGAATAAGAATGGCCCCCATATGCTCACATATCTGAATGCTTGGTCATCAGGGAGTGGTGCTACTTTCCAGGGATTAGGAGGTGCAGCCTTGTTTTTGGGTAGGAATAACCTTGCTAGGAGCCAGTGTGGCTTTGTTGGGAGTAGGTGTGGCCTAGTAGGAGGAAGTGTGTCATTGGGAGTGGGCTTTTGAGATTTCAAAAGCCCAAGCCAGGCCCAGGATCTGTCTCTTCCTGCTGCCTGTGGATCCAGTTGTAGAAGTTCAGCTACTTGTCCAGCATCCTGTACGCTTGTGAGCATAAACTAGACCCTTGGAATTGTAAGCAAACCTCAGCTAAACGCTTTCTTTTATGTGGTCGCCATGCCTCTTTACAGCAATAGAACAATGACTAAGACACTCACTACACTTCCAAGTCACAGGCACAGAAACTTAATTCCAAGTGTGAGTTGTGATGTGTGAAGTACTAAAAGATAGTAATAATAACAGTGGTTACTAGAGGAAAGGGTGACAACTCTGACAGGAAGTATGACAAATAAATAGCCTCCATTCCCCAGATACTTTTGTGATGCAAAGGCTGAGGCCTACTAAGCAACTTGCCTAATGCTTCATGGGTAGGAAGTAGCAGAGCCTAAAAATCCAAACCAGTGCCCCAGTCTACTCCCTCACTCTACCACTCAGTCCCACCCCTCCACCTCTGCAGGTGGCAGGCCACACTGGGTGGCAGCCAACAGGCAGTCAGCAAAAGCCAGTCTCTAGGGAAACAGGGAGACAATTTAGTGTGATAAAGGAAGGGGAAAGGCACACAGACAGGGCAAGCATCTTTCCTCTGCAGCTGCTGGAGGGGCAGACTTTGCCACAGGCTGCCAAGGGCAGAAAGGAGCAGAACATTCATCAGGTTCAATCTCTCAGTAGCCGTCCTATAACATTGAGCTCCCACTCCAGGAGAAACCCTGAGCTGAGTGAAAGGTCTTCTAAAATCACTCATTCAAGGCTTCCAGGGGAGCATTTGTTGGTGGAAATCTATTTACTCATCTGTCTTCCTCCAGGTTTAGATCTATGTGGTGAAATAAAAAGCCAGATAATTGGGATGCCAGGCAAACCTTCAACGCTTTGCGTAAGTATATCCCACTGCACGTGTGAGACAAACTTACCCTCTGCGCTCTTGTTATTTACCTGAAACTTAGATTCTACTGGGCATCGTGCATTTTTATTTGCCAAATCTGGCAACCCTGCCTGGCCTCTGAGAAGCCAATTGATTCCCTTCCGTCAGAATCACCAACTATATCATTAACTAATGAAGGGCAGAATCTTGGGCATGGTCTACAAGCTGTTCTCTCTACATTGTTCCTTTAAGAAATATTTTTAAAGATTGTGGGTTTTGTAAATAGCAATAGCAGTGATAATAATAATTCCCTCAAGATTTGGGAAATGTCTTTGAGGGTTTAAGGGGAGTCAACTTTCCACTGAAATTCCCGGAAACTTGTCAGAACAATTTGTATTCAATAAAAAGCATCGGGAGTCTTGCAGCCAGTGCATCTTTCAAGAGGAAGTGGGAGCCAGGCAGGATAGACCCTGACCTCCCCGAAATGCAGGCTGCTCCCTGGGGGGTTAGGACTGAATTCCAATCTCTGAAGCTCCATGTTGGCCGTTGGGTGCAGGGAAAGGAGAGGAAATGGAACTGGGAAGGAGGAAGGAGGAGGTTTCTCTCTCATCTGTATGTCTGAGAGTACATTCTTGGCACAAGAGACTCAACTACTTGCCCCTGTGTCTTCTCTTGGTCCCTGGCACAATAAATCCAGCCATTTACTGAAGAGATAGATGGGTCTTTCTCGATAGTGCCTGTATAAGCAACAACAGGCCCGCTGCCAGAGGAGCCTCTGCAAAACCAAGCCACTAAGTGTCTCCAATATTTGCAAGTATATGTCAGTGGCCATGCACAGTGGTGAATACAGGGACCTATTGTGTTCTGGAACCCTGAAGCTGGCTGAAGGCCTGGTAGCTAGGAAGGGTCAGGATTCCACTCACTTCAACTCAACAGGCTTTTTAGTGTATGTGTGTGCACATTTGTGTGTGTGTATTTACAGGTGTACCTGTGGGAGCATATGTACATGTGTGTGTGTGCATACACATGGGTGTATATGCACATATGTGTGTCTGTGTAGGTGTGCAACTGTGGGTGTCAAAGAACAATTTTGGGTTTCATTCCACAAGCACTACCTTTTAAAAATTTAGACAGGGTTTCTCACTGGTCTGGAGCTTACTAAGTCTACTGGACTGGCCTAGGAATCCACTTTTTTTTTTCAACCTTCCAAGGGCTGGGATTCTAAGTACTTATCACTACACCCTCTTGTTTTTATATGGGTTCTGGAGATTGAATTGAGATCTCCTGACTAAGCTGTCTCCCCAGTCCTTGACACACTCTTGTTGAGTTTGCAGGTTCAGCCACCCCCGCTCAGCCTGTAGCAGCTGTGAAGATAGGCTTCCCGGTATCCCAGAAGAGCTAAAGGGTTTAAGATGCTCAAGACAGAGGACAAATGGCCCAAGGGGAGACCAGAAACAGTTAATGAGTCAGGTGTGGAGATGCAGACTTGCAATTCCAGGAATCAGCAGGCAGAGGCAGTAGCAGCGTGGGACATCCTCAGCTATAGCGAGTGTAAGGCTAGCCTGGGTTACATGAGAACCTATCTAAAAAAGAAAAGGAAAAGAAACAGTTAAATCAGTTATACCATAGATGGCTATATTAATCAGGGTCCTCTAGAAGAATGATAGTGTTGACAGAATGAATATAGTTCCAAGAACAGACTTATTAGACTGCTTATATATAGATATGGTATGAGTAGTCTAATAAGGTTCTCTGCACGCTGGAGAGGGTGGGAGCCCTGCAGTTTTTCAGCCTTCATTGCTGGGTGTCTCAGTGATCCCTACATGGTACTAAAAACCTGGAAGATTTCTGGAGAGATCTTGATCTTTAGTCTACATTGAAAAGCCCGGGCAGCTGGCTTCTGATGACTAGGGATCGGTAGCTACAGAGTAGATGCATTTACCAACAAGAAGGGAAGGCAGGCCACAACAAGTACTACTCTCTCCTCAGACCTCTTTATACCTGGGTCACTGCTAGAAGGTGCTACTCACTCTGTGGGAGGACCTTTCTCTTTAGTTAATCCTTCTAGATATACAACCCTCTCACAGAGGTGTCTCTTAGTTGATTCCAGATCCAATCAAGTGAACAAGGCTGCTATAACTTACTTATTCAACAGCTACCTCGGGCGAGCCTCAGTGTGCATACAGCAGGCAGGGCCTGCTGAAATAGTCCAGTACCACAGTGATTCCATACATGGCAGCCTGAGGCTACAGCCCAAGTGCAGTCAGTTGCTCCTCCAGAAGCCACCCCGCTGAAGCACTGCTGAGTGGAAAGCTATCTTATCTATAAGCTTTGACATTTAGAAGGGAGTGAGATGAAACTAGGCAAAGTGGTCACTGACAATTTCAAGGGCTTAAAAAAAGATACTCAAGTTATGCTTGTTTTTTTTTCTTTTCTCTTTTGCATGGACTTTATTGACATGTGTTGCTTGGTTATATTGATAGTTCACAAGCCATTAAATCATGTATTTAGATATTTTAACATATTTTTGTAATTTTGTGTTTTTCTCTCTAACTCTGCCTCCACAATTGGCTGTCTAAAACCATAGGTAATACCGAATTCTGTATACACTTTTCCCCTATGTGTCTAGACCAACAATAAAGTGTGTTGTACAAGTTAAATATAGTATGAAATCAATGATAACTAATAATAAAATAGAATCATAACAATATTTAGTAATGAAGTCTTTTTGAATGTATTCTTCTCTTCAAGGACTTATAAGAAATATCAGTACTTTTAGATTACAGAAATAGCCATACTTAAGGTTGGACACCTACCACAGAACTTACCATACACATGATTAGGCATCTACTACAGAAATAGCCATACCCAAGGCTGGACATCCACCACAGAAATGGCCATAGCCAACTGGTCACCCACAACAGAAATGACCATAGCTAAGCCTGGGCATCCACAACAGAAATGACTATACCCAAACCAGTGATTGTACTACAGGAACAGCCACACCCAAGCTCCCCAATCTACCAAAGAAATGGCTGTCCTGAGGCCTTCTGGGAATTAACCAACATGTGTCAAGCTACAGAAATGTCACAGTAACATTGCAACATGTGTAGCAATAACATTATACGGTTTCACTACTCAGTGCATACTATTTCCTCTTAAACACTGAGGTCAAAGACTGAGGTCCCAGCTAATTTCAACCAATTCTAAAACAATAATCGTTTCAGGACTGTGAAAAAAATGCAGAGCGATGCTTTTTTGTATTGCAAATGTAACTGACATTTGGTAAAAGCCAGATTGCACTTTTAGTATTTGCCAGTGAATAAATCAAGCAGCCAACAGACAGTCACTTAGTACCTGCTTCGTGCAAGAATGTGTGTTGAAACAAGGAGGCATTGCCTTCCCTTAAATGTAAGTTAAAGCACAAAGTAGTTTTTCTTTTCGAGGATTATGTAGTTGGAGATGACAGAAGGTTAATGGAAGGGCTGGGAAGATAGCTCAGTCAGTAAATGCTTGTCTTATAAGTATGGGAACCTGAGTTCCATTCCCAGAAACCACATGAAAATGGAGGCCAAAGTAGCCCCAAGGTTGTCTATCCCCAATAGGTGCGCACACACATTTCCATACAAGTCGATCTACATATATTTGAACATATGCACACCACACATGTGTATACACACAATCATTAAACAAACAAACAAACAAATAAAAGCCAATGAACAATTGTGACCCAAATGATACTTGCTCTCCTGAAAATGACAGAGGAGAATTTCGGGAAGACTTTTCCGGGAAGATTTTTCTTAGGATATAGGTACGGAGGGCTGAGGAGATGGCTTGGTGAATAAGAGCACTGACTGCTCTTCCAGAGTCCTGAGTTCAATTCTCAGTGACCACATGCTGGCTCACAACCATCTGTAATGGGCTCTGATGCCCTCTTAAGGTGTGTCTGAGGAGAGTGACAGTGTACTCATGTATATAAAACAAATAAATAAATCTTCAAAAAAAGGAATATAGGTGTAGAGTGAGTAATTTTTTTCTCAAGTTTGTATGACGGCAGGCAGGGACAGCTTCCTAGCAAATCTGCTAGCTGTCCTGCGATACAAACCAGACTGTATTTTTCATATTTATCAGCTAATGAATTCAACAGTCTACAAGCATTTTTTTTTTTTTTGAGTATCTGCACTGTACACAAACCAGGCTGGATTTAAAAGTTTTTTTTAATTATTTTTTTTATATTGGAAGTTAATAAATTTCAGAACATATGTGTTGAATATCTGAGGACAGATTTGCAGTCTCTGTTAATGCTTTGGGAGAAGCCAAGCCCATTCTTTAAGAGCCAGTCTCCTCCTGACTGGCCAGAGCTTCAGTTAGTGCTTGGATACCTCCAACAACACAGAGAGGCATATCATTCTGAATCTGGGGGCGTAAGGGATGATGGCATTCTGTTGAATCCTCCTCGGTATAGGACTTTCACATCTGAGGATAGGCCCAGTTGAAGCCAGGAGGCAAATGTATTTTGCAAGGCTGCTTCCTTAAATTTGAAGGCTGGTAGAGTTTCCCTGTCAGCCAGTTGGATAAGTTTGATTTAGAAGATTGGTTCTCAACCTGTGGAGTGTGAACCCTTTGGGGAGTGAAACAACCCTTTCAGAGGTTGTGACATGTCAGATATCCCGAATATCAGATGTTTACATTACAATTCATAATAGTAGCAAGATCACAGTTATGAAATAGCAGAGAAAATAGTTTTATGGTTGGGGGTCACCACAACACGAAGAACTGTATTAAATAGTCGCAACATTAGGAAGGCTGAGAACCACTGGTTTAATTGCTGACACCCAATGTGCAAAATGAGCTCACTCTACAATCACTTCCAACTTGTGGAATCAGAGCCATCAATAAAGAGTTTTGGTTCCTTAAGGATTATTGAGTGTGCTTCAGAGCTACCCAGTTTTACAAGGCTGGAAGTGAGGCATACGAAGTGCCACAAAGGGAGAGTGGAAGACATTTGGAAATACTTTTTTCTGGTTAAGGCCCTGAGATTGCAAGGGTTTTCTTGGTTCTATGGAAATTCTCCAACTGCCTGGGGATTTCTATGTTTCTAGGAAGCCTTAGCTGACTGTTAACCTAATAGACAGGTCAATGCAACTTTTCTGTGCCAAGTGTGTGGTGGGATGTCCTCTTAGGAGGCTTCTTATCCTTCCCTGAACTGGGGCCTCTGAAACTGGGTCATCGGCTCTCATCCTCATTGCTCCAGTTGCTGTGCTCCAAGATCAGCATAAGCAAATAAATATCAACAAATGGCTTAATGATTTTCATAAGGCTCCATATTTTCAAGGCAAGAGGCTCTCCTGAAATGTTTGATCTGCTCTGTATGAATCTGCTCTCCAAATGGCCAGCACATGTCGAGGCCTGGTGTCCTCTGGGTTACAGGAGGATGCCTTTGATGGGTTAACCGCAGAGCAACTGAACTCTTTTTCAAGTGCCTTTCAAAAGCTCCTTTGTCCTGGTGTGGATCTTGGTACTTAGACTGGATCAGCAAAGATTGCTTCTGGCAAGGGGTTCTAGTATATTCTCCCTCTGATCTGAGTTTGGCCTCTGGTTAATACCATTTGAAATCTGATGTCCCCAAAATTCTGAGTGTAAGCACCAGGCAGTTATGAAACAGTTGCCCTAACTCTAGCTGGACCATTTAGATTTTTTTTCCAATACTCTCTCCACAATTCCTTAAAGGCAAGTGACATCATAATTTTCAGACCATGGAAGGCTAGTCTTGTTACTACCAGAAGCATCTCAGCAACTGATGCTGCCATCGGTGAATTTTATTTATACATTTATATGGTAGAAGTATTTGAAGCAAGACTGCTGCATCCACAATGCAAAGAACTAACCAAACACACAATGAAGGTGAGCGTATTAACCACTACATAATCATGGTGAGCTACTGAGTACTAACTGCTGTACTATGTGGATGAGTTACTGCGAGGCTTGTGCTAAGTATTGAGCATACAGCCTTATCCATGCTCAGATTGGCCTTGAACTGCTTCAAGGAGCTGACATTACAGGAAAGCACCATGAGACCTAACGCAAAGTTTAAGTTTCAAGGCGAAATTCGTAACAACAGCTGTCCAAAACCACATAAGAGATGTATTAAAGGAAGAGATTTAAAGAAGATAAAGATATCTTTTCCTTGTTTTCTGTTTTTAATATTTATTAAAACATTTATTAATATTTATTATTTATTTCTGTATTTAATATTTTCTGTCACCAATTATACTGCTATCTGTATGTAGTACTTTAACATACTTTCCCTCTTACTTGTGTGTATGATCTGGGCATCTTGAGTTCTCATCTCTTTACTGATTTCTTTCAGTGAGTAAGTTGCTAGTAGCTCTGGGCTAATTCAGCAAACATTTATCAAGTGGTGACTCTTTGACAGAATAGGCTTTAAAAGCCCATTTTGCTACCTGCCCCCTTTCTGTTTACTCTTTTTCTTGATAGTAGCTGAAACCTAGGGAAGGCAAAGCGCTCTCTCTCTCTCTCTCTCTCTCTCTCTCTCTCTCTCTCTCTCTCATTTATTTATTTATTTATTTTCTAGGTTACTGATGTTCAGTTCTCTTCAGCTCCCCTGTAAGTGCCTTGCTGAGTTCCAACAAGCCTTTAAACTGTGTTTTCTATTTTGTTTTGTTGAATTACCCAGCAGCCAGCCATTCGGCCACCTCATCCGGAAAGCTGTGAGTGCTGAGTCCTAATAGACTCCTTTCTCTTCATTATGGTCCTCCTCTTCCATCCAATCAACTGACCCTGTCTACCAGCCCTCCTTCTCCATCCATCCATCCAATCAACTGCCCCTCTCTACCAATCCTTTCCTCCATCCATCCAATCAATTGCCCCTCTCCACCAGCCCTCCTCTTCCTCTTCCTCCTCCATCCATCCAATCAATTGCCCCTCTCCACCAGCCCTCCTCCTTCATCCATCCAATCAATTGCCCTCTCCACCAGCCCTCCTCCTCCATTCATCCAATCAACAGCCCTCTCCCCCAATCCTCCTCCTCCATCAGTGCTATAGTTGAATGTCTGTTCTGCCTTTTTTGAATCACTGACACCTTATTTTTTGTACCTGTGACCACCACGGTGACCCTTTTCCAAATCGCTCTGTGTCACTCTCATTCCTCTTCAAACTTGTTCTTTGCACAGAAATCTTAGATTTTTAAAGTCTAAATTAAAATTTAATAATTAATAAATCAAAGAAGCATGAATCATACCAGGTGGTAAGGTTGGTTTTATTTTTCCCATCACAAGTTGGGGTAGAATTTTCCTGACCTTTTCTATCCTCTATTCATTATGTCAGTGTGGTTAGCAGTCCATACAGTTGATGTATTGGTACTAAGCAACCCTCAGATGCCATGTAAAATTTATTGTATGATATTTTCATATGTGCCTTGTATTGCTTGCTAATATTTGGCATTTCTGCTTGTACATCCATATATGAGGTTGATTCTCATTTTGTCCTCACCTGACTTTGATATCACATCGTGATGGCTTTTAATATATCTGGAAAATATTCCTTTATTCCCTGTAATTGCAAAGGCTCTTTTTTTCCTCTTTTAATTTTCAGAAAGAAAACTATGTGAGAAATCTCTGGATCTAAGATTCCCTTTTAGCTTATTCTGACTTTTGATTAGTCACCCCGCCCCCTTACAAGGCTATGTTTTCCTGCAGAATCAAGTTCTTTTTAATACATTTCCATAATTCCTGCTTTCTGAAATCTGGACAGGGTGGCTGGACACCGGTGGAGCACACTGTGATCTCAGAGCCCTGGAGGCTGAGGCAGTAGAATGTAAAACTGAGGGCAGCCTTGGCTACATAGGGAGACACTGCCTCAAAACCCAAAACACACAGAACAACAAATAATATGGTATTTCTAAGGTATCAACTATATTGGCCTAAAGTTGTTGTCATGACTCTGTTAAGGCTTTTAAATATTTACTTTTTTTGTCTCAGTGTCCTCTTTCATATCTAACACTTGTTTATTTCTGCCTCTTAACAAATCAATCACGCCAAGCATTTGTCCATTTGATTACTCTTTGGGGGGCCGGGGGGAGGAAATTAGTTTTTTATTTCCTGGATCAGATGATTATCCATTGATTCTTCACACCACCATGGCTACAATTTTCAGAAACTCAGATGCACTTTAAGCATCCACTGATGGTCTCCTGTCGGATCCGAGTTCCCATGCCTGTGTATAACCACTTTCTCCCCCTGGTCGTCCTTCCTGCTTTGCTCCCAACATCATCAGATTCCTCTCAGCCCTCAGATGTCAGGCAGCTGTGTGCTCTGTGACTTTGTGTGGATGTCTCTCTCTTTCCTTCTGTTCTCCACTCAGTCTTGAAATTCCAGCTCAAGTTTTCCTTTGCTGTGAGGGTTTTCCTGGCCCTTTCCTCTTAGCTCTCTCTACCGTAATGACTTCCTTCTCTCTCTGTGTTTGCCTACACATTCTTACCTTTTCCATTGTTCATCATGCTTTGGTGGTGTCTGCCCCTGGTCCTTGTGGACCAGTGCAATCCATTGTTAATTTCTGTGTCTCTGGGACTTTAATTCTTCTTATCCCATGTAAGCTCTCTTTTTTTGGGAAGGCATACAAATATTAGAGTAAAGGTGACACCTGGCCCCTTTCTTCTATTTTAAGAAGTGTTGGCAATCAACCCTAGGTAAGATGCTGTTCATTTCCTTCTGCCTGTCTTGTCAATATGAACTTGAATGAGTCCTGAATCATTTAAATGCCAATATCGTTAACTTTACAACTTCTGAAGCAAATATCTCTTCTTACGTGATCCAGACTACAGGCTAGACATGATGGAACACATCTATAATCCCAGCACATGATAATCCTAGCCGAGGCAGGAATATCATGAATTGTAGACCAAACTATGTTATGTAATGAGTTTGAAGCTAGCACAGGCCATAATGGACTCTGTCTGAAACAAACTGCCTCTTATTCTACGTGTAGATATTTTAGTGAACTTTACACAACAGATCAAATGTAAGGGTTTTACTTATAAATTCACAAATTATTTAAATCAGAAGGAATAACGTTGTGTTGTGATCAACACAAATACATTTTAAACCTTCATTTGTCTAAGTACTGTAGGTAAACAAGGAAAACCTCTGTCACAGATGATAGGTTTTCTCAAGTTGTAACTTAATGCTTAGCAATTGACCTATATATGAGCATATAAAACAAGCCACCATTTTAAAGAGACAGTTCGTAATTGTACAAGCAGCAACAGAGGTTTTTTTTTTTTTTTTAATGTAGATTTGAATCTCATCTCCAAAGGAGTCCTCTAATCTGTGTAAATCTCTGCAGCAAAATAATGAGGAGGCTAGCTGACCGGTCGTCCAGGTTCTTGTAAGAACTGAATCACATGATGTGTGGACAACTGCCTGGATTAGTGTCCGAAACAGACAAGTACTTAGACATGATGTACGTGATGAGAAAACACAAACACGCTGATTTGGCAAATGATAAATTCACATGTGCAAGTTTCTTACCAAGGCATCCAGTGTCGACCTAATTAAAGGAAATCTCATTTTCCCTGAAGCTCTGCTTGCTAGATGAACTTTTCAGCCCCAGCACAAGTCCCTCTCCTAATCCATTTGTATTTTTATTGTTTTAGAAAAAGGACGATTAGTCACATGTCGGGCTCTCGGAGTGTTGAGATAGATACTGATTGAGCATACTCCTTTCAGCGACGTTAAGTGATCAATGGAGTAGTTTTTGGTGAGTATATTTTGCATTTCCCCAAGTTAAAACCATGGACCTGAATGCCATCATGTCTGTCTGCTTAACGATTAATTCGGCAAAGCTTGTTACCTGGGACCAGCACACCGATGTTCTAAATCAGAAGAAAAATCTGCTTTTATTTAATATCTTTGTCCCTCTATGGACGTGGAGAAAGGGAACTTGTCAAGCCCGTGTTCAACACAAAGCATTTGCCAAAATCTCTTTAAAGAAATAATCTTTAGGCAAGACCAGTAGCACTCTCTTGTCTCATTTCACTGTGGGGGGAAAAATCTTCCCTGTATTTCCTGCTTCCACCTGAACTTCACAATAATTAAAAATCATTTCCTCTCTCCAGTTATGCATCACCTGCATACATGCATGTCACCTGGCCACTCTGCTATCTAAATCAGGTGTTGGGAAAAACAAAAAAACCAAGGTCAGTATGAACAGCTGGCATCTGCATGTGGCGGGGCCAGCTGAACTTCAGCCTGAAGCCCTGCCCAATCTTAGACTGCTAAAGCCTTAGCTTAGCTCTAGATTTCAACAGAATTAGTGTGCAGAATGGAAAGACTGGCTCCATCTGCTGTGCATGTCTCTCAGGCAGTTGGGAGCTTAACTTGCTTTGGGCAAGAAGACAGTACAGCGGAGTGGGATGGACCCCGAGGTACTGTTGCTTCTGGCCCGCTTCAACCTATCCATCAAAATGCTGACCTATATTCCAGTGACACACATCGGATCCAAGCAGGACAAACTACCCAGGGTGTCGCCCATCCTCCCACTTAGGCACTAGGGCCGCCACATCTGTGCGCAAAGCTCTTTTCTCCTCAGGCTCGCGCTGTGAGGGGCAGAAGGAGAGTTGATAGGAGGCAGGTCCAGCTCAGCACAAGCAACGTGCATTCTCTCTGGGGAAAGCGGGAAAGCTGCAGTAAGCAATGGGGTGAGAGAAAGACAGGTTTTTGGATCTCCAGATCCCCTCCCCCCAAAAGCTATTGTTTTTAAAATGCTTTCCTGTAGAGTGGGCAGATGGCAAGATCCTGGAAGTGTAAAACAGCTACAAGAAACAAGATGATTCAGACAGAGGGAGTATGTGTAAATCCTGGCTGGTCATCTCAATATTAATCAAGATACCACCACCACCCACCACCTACCGCCTTGTAAATATGTGAGGGTGCACACACACACACACACACACACACACACACACACACACACACGCACGCATCAGTGTACACATGTATCTCCCTCTATTGCTGTCTGCCTTATACCCCTGAAGTAGGATTCCTCACTGAACCAGTGCTGATTCCCGCCCCCTCCCCCAGGCTGTTGACCAACAAGCCACTGTGACCCTCTCTCTTCTCTCTGTCTCCCCTGCCTCAGGGCTGGAGTTACAGGCCCACTTGGCCACATTCACCTTTTTAATGTGTGTGCTGTGGATCTGAACTCAGAACCTTACATTCGTGAAGGAAGTGTTCCTACCCACCAAGCCATCTCCTGAGTCTATCTTTTAAGTTTTCACACCTTGTTTCAGTTTTAGAAGGACATTATGTACAATCAGAGCTCTTTTTGAGCTCTTTTCCATCTTTGGATGGAAAGTTGCCGCCATTTTTACACTTCACTTATTTGTGACCTGGCTTAATTGGAAGACATGGGGATGAGACCACTCACTGTCAGTAGAGGAAGAAAGAGAAAATGGAACCCCTGTGGTGGAAGCCAGAGCTGAGAGCCAAGGCCACAACCAAAAACTAGGGATGGTGCCCTCTAAAGCACAGGAACCATGCCTGAGAGAGAGATTTTCAAGTGGGCCTGTGGTTTACCACAGTGTCCTCGTGATCAGTACAGTGGTCAGATGTCAGGCATAACTGAAAGTAAGTTCATTTTCCCACAGTGGAGGGAGGGAGGGAGAGAGAGAGAAAGAAAGAGAGAGAGACAGAGAGAGACACACACAGAGAGAGACAGAGAGACAGAGAGAGACACACAGAAGCAAAGAAGAAGAAAAATTTTGCTCATATGAAACAAATACTTTTCCATTTTAGAGCTGGGCTGGCACAGGCTTAAAAATGTACCATCACCCATATGACGTTTCTGAAGAAAGCTGCAGAAGCAGCAACAGTTGTCGCCTTTGATTGGCAGAACATGTTAATCCCCACCCCCTTGTCTTTTCTCCAAATAGTTCTTTACAATGTGAGTGCGCAACCCCATTGTTTGCTCAGTTCAATAGATCTGGGGGCAAGGGTTATGCCTTCCTGTTACTATGGGGGCTGGTAGGGAGAAGAACTGGAGGCCAGTGATCTCAGTCTAAGCTTCAGGATCACGGCTAGCTACCTACAACTGTCCCCAGATGTTCCCAATTCAACCTGCAGTGCAGATTATGCAATCATCTCTTCACGCTGCATGGGTATAGAGGAACTCTGGGATCCAAAGGGTTAAACTGTCATCTGCAATGGAATAAAATGGTTTAACCACAAATTCATCCTGTGCTCGCCTACTTATGTGTTACCCTGGGTGCATGCATTTCCCCCTTTCAGATATTATTATCTTTTATGATATCATATCTTAAAATGGCTCCTCTGTCATTTAGGAGCAAGGTCTCCTTGGTTCACCACCAGAAATGGAGCTGAGTGCTTTCTGTATTCACATATGTCACATAAGCTCTGGGAATACAAGGTGACAATGTACCACTCACTGCCTGGCAGACAGGAAGCTGCATATTATAGGCGACCCCACATCCCACCTTGGATGACTTTTCTTTCTGTCCTGCTCCTTAGCAAAAATCAAGCATCCAAACCTGATCTTTCCATTTCCTTGACTGGGGAGCACCTTGAGCATCCAATGTGAAATTTCCTGCTGACTTTGTTTTGGCTGGATTGCTAGCTACATGTGGGAGAATTTAGCTCAAACAGCACAAAGCTAATAGCATGCCTCTGTGCAGTTAAAGGGAGATCAGTAGAAAAAAGGTGACGTCATGGATATTTCAGGGACTTCAGGTCTGCTGTGCAAAGCAGCTTCTTCACTACACAAAAGTCAGAACCTGGATTTGAGACAAAAACAACTCTCCCTTCTCATAAATAGCTGCTCCGGGACTCAAAAATATTCTAAATGCAATGGCTCAGAAATAGTCCTTTTTCCTTGGAGATCCATCTGAATTCCCAAGTCCAATCACAAACTTCTTAATAGTGTGTCATGAACCTCTCAGCTCATTATTTTTCTTCAAAGCTCTCCAGCTCGCCAGTGTGCAGCCTGTGAAGCGTCACTCTGTGAAGTGCTGCACCATAAATGAGCATGCGCAAGACATGCTGAAATCCACCCGTCACCGCTCCCGGCTTTTCCTCCAGGAGTACGACCACTCTGCCAGTGGTGTGGGATTTGCTGCATTACCTCCGGATCTAGTTTCTTTTCTTTGAACTTTTTACGTGTCCAGTGTGTAGTGAGGAGGATGTAATAGATTTATCTTGTTTATACAATTCAGATTTTTGTCTTTATGCTCCTCTGCTTTTCTTCCCACTGGCTCTCTGTGATAACAGTGTAGAAATAAGGAGGGTAGATCCATAGACAGATCCTTTCAAATAGCAAGCGCAGCTTTACCCGTTCAGGACTACAGAAAATCAATGCATTAGATAATTTACCATGTCTCTAATACCAGTGTTTCCTCTGATGTCTTTAAGTTGTGAGCAGGCAACCATTTTACATGTGTAACCAGCCATGAAGTTTAGCCTAGGGAGTACAGGTTACTGCTGTGATCAATAAACCTCACACAAGATGTCATGACATGTGTTTGGACTAATTTTTTTTTTACTGTATGATAATTAGGCACAAGGGGTAAGCAGTTGACTCAAGTCACTGTCCTTGGTGTTTCATTACAAACCATGGTAACACGAGGACCGATTGGGAAACACCAAGATGGTTCAGCAGATAAAAGGGCTTGTCTCTGAGTCTGACAGTCTGAATTCCTGGACACTACATAATGGGAGGAAAGAGTTGACTCCTTCAAGGTGTCTTCTGACTTCCACATGAAAGGTCTTGGACACACACACACACACACACACACACACACACACACACACACACTCTCTCACACACAGAAAGAAACAGAGACAGAGAGAGACAGGCCCACATACACTCACATAAACACACACACAAACACACACATAAACACACACACACAGACACACAGAGAGATAGAGAGATAGAGAGATAGATTAGGGGGTGCAGAGATCAATCAGCCGTTAAAGGCTACGCTCACAACAAAAAATATATATGGGGAATAACGCCGTAGGAACAGCTACATCCTATTCTGTGCCAGCTTCCATACTCTATAAGCCAATGACACACACACACACCCACACACACACCCAGAGAGAGAGAGAGAGAGAGAGAGAGAGAGAGAGAGAGCGCTATAGCATGCAAAAGGACACTTTACTAGAGTGGTTCGGCAGAGAGCTTACGAGAAATGCAGATTCTAAGGCCTTATCTTGGGCCTTCTGGATGAGGAACTGAGGGCAAACCCCCTCAATCTGTGGGCTAAGAGGCTCCCCTGGTCATCCCAAGGCCATTAGGTTGATCTCCGAGCTACGTCAATATCCTCCCAGCTTTCAAACAAATTTAAATCACCTCACAGTTTTAAACCTGTTTATGCCATGCTTGAGAGCAACCAAGTCTCTATCCTTAGAGGAGAGACATTGCAATGAATAGTTTTTAAAATTCCCTAGGGAGTTGCAATGTGCAGCCAAATTTGAAAGCAGATGTTGTTGAAACTTTAGTGAGAATTGGTGGAAACACTGAGTTCCAGCACCTCCCCTAGTTCAGTAACTATGGGCTCCAGGCAACAAGGACCTGAGTTTCAGAGCCACGCATGGTGCTGCTCAAAATGTGATCCAAAGACCAGCACGATCAGCCTCCCCCTTCCCAGTATTACTGATCCATGCAAGACTGCTGACAGTCTGTAGACAATGCAAAGAAGCCCCCCAATGACTTCAGCGCATGCTGAAGATGAAGACTCCCTAGTCTAACCTGCCTTCTCCAGTTTTTTTTGGGTGGGGCATGGGGGGTGGGGTAGAGGAGAAAAAGGCTGGGCCCGCCCATGTTAGCTGTATAGAATGAGGCACAAATCACCAGGCTGGATATGTTAATGCATGCCTGTAATCCAACATTGGGGAGGTTGAGGCAGGAGCATCATGACTTTGAGATGACCTTGTGCTTCAGAAAACAAACAAATAACAAGAACAACAAACCAAAATCACAAAACTGATAACAAACAAAACCAGAAAACCAACCAACCAACTGACCAACCAACCAACCAACCAACCAACCAACCAACCAACCAACCAACCAACTGACCAAGCAACCAACCAACCAACTGACCAACCAACCAACCAACCAACCAACTGACCAACCAACCAACCAACCAACCAACCAACCAACCAACCAACTGACCAACCAACCAACCAACCAACTGACTAACCAACCAACCAACCAACCAACTGACCAACCAACCAACCAACCAACCAACTGACCAACCAACCAACCGACCAACCGACCAACTGACCAACCAACCAACCAACCAACCAACTGACCAACCAACCAAAAACACACAAACAAACAAACATAAGGGAAATCGTGGCCACTAAAACGCAGATCTTTATTCTTTTTCTCCTTTGGCTCGTGTGGCTGTTCACTGTGTCTGACTTTACCTGCTCTTTCCTACCATAAGTGGATTGTAGTGAAGAGAAGTTTCAGTTTTTTAATGTTCATTTAAGGCAACAATGCATCACAATTTTCCAGGAGCCTTAAATAGAATCTTTGATTCTTTTTCATGCCCCCAAAGCCATATCCAGTATGGCCCCAAATTCCATTATTTGACTAATTTTAATCAATAGCTAATGATACTTATTATCAGGTGTTCTATGGATTCAATACGGCATCAGGGATGCTAGTGAGCACACAGACAAACCGTCTCTGATTTGAAACGTGATGTCATGATAAGCACTATTAAGGAACCCCACAGTATATGAGAGAGGGTATTATGTAAGGTCTGTATTAGTCTTGAATGACATGCAAGTAGGGACCTGAAGCTTGGGGGCTAATCAGGCAGAACACCAGGGAAGCCATGTTAGAGGAGAAATTTGTGTAAAGCTTTTGGGGCAGGAAAGTACTTAGTGAGTTCCAGCCACTCAGAGATGATGGGTGTGGAAGGTGAGGGAGATGAGGTTAGAGAGGGCAGGGTCATGCAGGAAATCAGTGAGGAGAGGATGTTTCATTCTGAGCGAAGACACAACTGCACACAAATGATGTTGCTTGGCTTCATCTGTGATGTCAGAGATTGTTTGGGTCTGGGACCTCTGGTTTGCAATTTTCTGTGTGGTCTACTGATGTCTTTGAGTCCCAATATTCTAATCTATAAAATGGGAAGAATACCAGGGATGTAAAGAGTAAGTAGATTAAAGCTTGTCACATAAGTATCCGTGGTGAGGAGAATAGTGTGCTTCCTGACAGATATTGACAACCTAATTTCTCGAACACAAGAATACACTACAAGGATGCACTGCAATGCAAGGAGACACTGCAGGTTTTTGTTGCTGAGATGACTTTAAAAAAAAGAGACTATCTGGGTGTTGATTTGGGGAGTGGCAGAGTGGGGAGAACCTGATATGAGAGAGGGTAGAACCTGATAGGGGAGAGGAAACCATAATCAGAATATTTTGTATGAAAAAACTATTTTCAACTATAAAAAGATTAACACAACTATGTGGAAGGGCCTAAGATCATCCCAGGAATCCTTTTGAAGTTTCAGAGGGAGTCAATGCTGGAAAATTTCAATTGGAAATTGTATTTTTTCTTTTCTTTCTTTTTTTTGGTATTGATTTCTTTTTTGATCTGTGATAACTCTGATGGAAGCAAATTAAGGAAAAAAAGCTTATTGTAGTTTGAAGTTTAGGGATACAAACAAGATATCGTAGGGCAGCTGAGGTGAAGGAAGCGTGTAGCTGATGGACATGTATGTATTCACAGTCAAAGAAGAACCTGTAATGGACGTACACATTCTGACAGTTGCGACTTCCCTGTATCCTGGAACCATGAGCCAAATCAACTTCTCCCCTAAGTCACTTTTGCCAGAGCGTTTTTATCACCACAAACAGGAAATGACATTGATATAGAAATTGGTACTGACAGGTGAGGCTGTTGCTATGATACACCTGACTACAGGGTCCTTGGGCCTTTGGAACTGTTTTGTGGCTGAAACGTGAAAGAGTTTGGTGTTTTGGGTTAGAAAACGCCGCAAAAGCTGGACTCAGGGCAGAACAGGCCATTCTTGTGACATCTTGGATGACAGGAATGCTAAGAGAAATGCAAGGCTTCATTTCTTAGGTTCCAGAGGTGAGGAGGGACTCAGGAACTGTGGTAGGGGCCATGCATGTACTTTTTGGCCAAGAATCTGACTGTAGTCTGCGCCGTTTCCCGAGAACCCAAGTGCAGCTGGACTGAGAGGTAATGGACTCAGTTGTTTGGCACTGAGGACCCTCAAGGCAGGAGAACGGGCAGGCTGCTGCTGAGGAAGCGGCTGTGATTGCCAAAGAGATGAACAACAGGAGGGGAAGCCTCCTGTGCTGTGCCAGCACCACAGGGAAACTGTCCTGAGGGGAAAACACTGCTCAGAGGGTCCATCTTATGAAGATCCAAGTCTGTTTAACAGGAGAAAGCCTGAGCGGAAGGGATTCCTTGCTTTTTAATGCCAAAGTGCCAGAGCTAAATAAAGAATTCTCAACTGAAGAAACTCGAATGGCCGAGAAGCACCTTAAGAAATGCTCAACATCCTCAGTCATCAGGGAAATGCAAATCAAAACAACCATGAGATACCACCTCACACCAGTCAGAATGGCTAAGATCAAAAACTCAGGTGATAGTAGATGCTGGCGAGGATGCGGAGAAAGAGGAACACTCCTCCACTGTTGGCGGGATTGCAAGATGGTGCAACCACTCTGGAAATCAGTCTGGCAGTTCCTCAGAAAACTGGACATAGCATTACCTGAGGACCCAGCTATACCACTCCTGGGCATATACCCAGAAGATGTTCCAACATATAACAAGGACATATGTTCCACTATGTTCATAGCAGCCTTATTTATAATAGCCAGAAGCTGGAAAGAACCCAGATGTCCTTCAACAGAGGAATTGATACAAAAAATGTGGTACATTTACACAATGGAGTATTACTCAGCTATTAAAAATAATGAATTTGAGAAATTCTTAGGTAAATGGATGGAATTAGAAATTATTATCCTGAGTGAGTTAACCCAATCACAAAAGAACACACATGGTATTTACTCACTGATAAGGGGATGTTAGCCCAAAAGCTTGAAATAGCCAAGACTCAACACACAGACCACATGAAGCTCATGAAGAAGAAAGACCAAGTGTGGATGCCTCAGTCCTACTTAGAAGGAGTAACAAAAATACTCAAGGGAGCAAATATGGAAACAAAGTGTGGGACAGAAACTGAAGGAGGAGCCATCTGGAGACTATTCCACTTGGGTCTTCCAGAAGCTGACACATTCAGAGGCCGATGCTCACAGCTAACCACTGATCTGATCAAGGGATTCCAAATGAAGGAGTTAGAGAGAAGACTGAAGGAACAGAAAGGGTTTGTGGCCCCATGAGGAGAGCAACAATACCAATCAACCAGAGCTCCCCAAGGTCTAAACCACCAGCCTGGGAGCACATAGGGAGGGACCCATGACTCCATCTGTACATGAAGGGGAGGATGGCCTTGTATGGCATAGATGAGAGAGGAGATTCTTGGTCTCATGAAAGATGAACACCAAGTGGGGGTGGAATTCGAGGGTGGGGAGGTGGAAGTGGGGGGTAGGTGGGGGCACATCCTCATAGAAGCATGAAGAGGGGGGATGGGATAGGAGGTTCCTGAGTGATGGGGGGAAGGGGGGTAGGGGATAAAATCTGAAATGTAAATATAATATCCAATAAAAAATAGCCTGCAAAAAAATGAATAAATAAAAAAAAAATAAAAACAAAGTGCCTAAGAAAGTGGTCCAAAGGGGCCACAGCTGGAGAAGGGGCCACAGCTGGGGGAGGAACTTCAAGTCATTGTCAATTCAGTTTCTTCTTAGTTTTGAAGGCATGGGCAAGGCAACATTGTGAGATTCGTGGAAAGCAGCTGAAGACAGGTGATATATGTTCATGTCAGGGTCCCTGCAGAGTGCAGAGCTTCCCTCAGAAGCTATTGTGTGAAGCTGGGAAGCCTCCATCTCAGTGGAGACCCAGGGGTTTGGGGGATGCATGAGACAGTGCAGAGAGAGCTGCAAGTTTGCAGCGTTGCCATTCTTCCAGAAGAGAATCTCTGTGAGATGGAGGGACAGGGCTATGGAAGACCTTCAGAGGCCAATTGATTTCAATATCAGTCCCAGAGGCAAAGTTTGGTGGTTTCCCTTCCATTTTGGTTTTGCTTTGGTGTGATTATTTCTTCCCAAATCTTCCATTTTGAAAAAAAGAGTGTTAACTCTGAGCCATTATGTCCTGAAAGTACAAAATAGTTGAGAGATTTAGGACTTTTGAAGAGTTGGAATTGTTAAAGACCATGAGGACTTTAAAACCTGGAGTGTATTTCCATCAAGAGACATATATGAAATATTGGTGACAAGGGGGTGGAAGGTTATGGCTTAAAAGTGATGTTTTGGGGGTGTCAAATTGACAAGGTATGGAGTTGTGACAGTATTTGTGATCAGCAGGACACAATTTGGCATTATCTGAGGGATTGTCTCCATGAGGTTAGTTGACTTGAGAAGAACTCCCTGCTGTGAGCTGGACCCTTCTCTGGACTAGAGATACTGTGTAAGGACAGAGAAGCGAGCGGAACACCAGCCTGTGAACATTCTCCGCTTGCTTCTGTGACCAGCTGCTTTAGGCTCCTGCCACTGGGCTTTTCCCCGCAGTGACGGGATGTGACCTGAGACTGTGAGCCAGGTAGACCCTGTCTTCCTTAAGTTCCTTTTATCAGAATATTTTATCACAGAAACAGGAAAAGAAACTAAGACTGACTCAAGCAGCAACCGCTGGCTTTGCAGGCAGAAGGGGCCCCGAGGCAAGGAATGCAAGCAGCCTGTGGAACTTGGAAAAGGAAGATAATGGCTTCTCATCTATAGTTTCCAGGAAAGGACATAAGGACATCAAGATTTCTGATCCCCACAACTGTAAGATAATAAAAGTGTGTTTAAAGCCACTAAGTTTCCATGGTAAGTTTTAATCAACTGCCTAAGTGAATGTATTTTATATATGTGTTGATGAATGTGCTACATAATGAATGCATGCTAGCACAAATATGCATTACGTGTATGTCTAGTCTCTATAGGACATAGAGGACCAGGTTAGAAATGAACCCTGCCAAATTGTGTAAGTTGGTGATATTAAATGATTTCAACTAAGCAAATTAATTACGGGAGCAGAAGCAAAGGACCCAGCATCAGAACTTGGAATCTTTTGATGTTTGGGCCTTGAACACACAAAGCCCTTAGGTTTCAGTGAATGTTTTTCTGAAGCTTTGACCATTTATAGCTTTGCTAAAGATAAAAGCAGTTTTAAGGGAACATTTGGGCAATGTCTCAGGGCAGCCAGCTTGAGCAATTTCAAAACCACCACCCGGAGGATGGGACAGTGAACGTGATTTCCCTCTATGTTTCCGAGTCCCATCCCCATTCAGGCCGGAGTCTCGGCTCTGTCTCTGGGGCAGGAGTTAAGTACTGACACTGATCACAAAGTTGCTTCATAAGTCTCTGGCTTTAACGTGACAGTGACCATCTGTCCTACTCAACTCCCCAGGGGAACATTAGAGGAAGCAGCACATGGACGCTCAGGCTGGAACAAGCAGGGTGCCAAAGACTAAATGGAAAGACTTTTCCCGGGTTATCCTCACTAGGCCCAGGGGTGGGAACTGGGGACAGAATGCCAGATGGGCTCAGAGGCTACGAGAGTGGGTGTGGGATCATTGGTTTCTATAGAAACATGTCTATGGGATGTCTGTAGGGCTTTTGGAAGTTGGCATCAGTCCTGCTCTGAAAACCACATAGTTACTTTTCACGGTGTTTCCGATGCCTTTTTAGTACCCAAGGAGTTTTCTAGTAGCTGTCCTGTCTCTGGCTGGAATTTACAGACGCCGTGTGTAAATCCGATGGTGGCTTTAGGTCTGAGCCAGATTTCTGCCTTTCCACAAAGAGAGGGCCTTGGCTCCTGCACACTGGAGAATGAGGAACTTGGGCTTCAGAACTTTTGGCATTTTTTTTTTTTTTTTTTTTTTTTTTGCTTCTTCCCTCCTGCTTCTGGCTGGAGACTATAACCCTGGAGGCCTGGCTCTCAGCCAGTTGTAAGCTAATCCTTGCTAAGGTGTTAGGTGGCAAAGGCTCATGGGTTATTAATCCCTGTAAGAGTTTTCCACATTCAACAAAGTTTTGTTATTAAATCAAATCAGAGAACATTAAAAAAAAATCACCACCACATCATTAACCAACTTTTCTGTGTTCCCTATAAATCTTTAACTTTTTAAGTGAGTGTAGTTCATGACCATGCTATATACGAAATTTTGTTCACAGAAGACATTTTTACACCTTCTCACATTTAAAAACACTGCACTCCCTCCACTGCACTAGTTTGAAAGTACCCTTTGTAACATCTGGCCATAATTTTCCTCCAATTAATCCAGTGATTCTTTATGTCTGCCATTTCCTGGGGACCACAGTGTCATTTGACCCCTGGCTGTAGGCATGCCCGGCCCGCTCCAGGTGAATAAGCAGCTAACATTCAGAGTGAGTCCACTGGAGTCTGTGATATCACAGGCAGGGGAAGGATTCCTGTTGGTCTCTTTTGGAAAAGTAGAACCTGCAAGATGGCAGATTGGGAGGTGGGAGATGGCTTTTCCCATCTCTGAGGGGATGGAGTGAAGATTCAGCTGAGAGACACTTGTGAAGCAGATGAGCAACGATGACAGATTTTCCCCGAGGCCCTGTTCCCACGCATGTTTCTACTCATGATTTCTGTGAGCCATACCTGTATTGTTTTATTATTAATATTTTGCTTAAGCTAGTATTGTTTCATTTTTACCACTTACAAAAAAATGATCCCAAACTAATTACAGTAATGATGACGATTTTGATCATGCTGAACATTTGTCTTGTGTCAGGAACTTTATTTCTACTTGAGTTTAAATCCCTTACACTCAGCGATCTAGCTTGGATGCTTGCTAATTTTCCCAGGATACTTTGCCTCAGTGGTCTGGGGTTTGAATCCTAATCTGCCTGATACTTCAGTCTCTGGTTTTAACTATTCCCTGATGTATCCACTCAGTGTAAGTGTGTTGCCGTAGAAGTGGACTGTGGAGAAGGAAGAAGCTGCATGCTCCCCCAGAGGATGCCACAAACACTAAGAAAGAAGATGTTGTAAAGACAAGGCTTGCCTGCTCAGTGCTCTGGGGCACCGTCTTTGTGTCCCAGCTCTTAATTAGTTATAGCACCTCTGAGGAGTCTCATCGTTTTCTAACAGCAAGAAAAACCAGTGTTGAGTCCTGTTCAGTCCATGTGTGTGAGGCATGTGTGATTTAGCCACACATGTGACTTTGCGAGGCACCTCCTCTGGCTGTCAGTAGTGTGCTTGGGACACCTTCTTTTGCTTTGAGACAGTATATTCTTTTTTTATTGTTCTTTTTTATTGGATACTTTATTTATCTACATTTCAAATGTTATCCTCTTTCCCAGTTTCCCCTCTGCAAAGCCCGTATCACATTCCCCCTCCTACTGCTTCTACAAGAGTGCTCCCTCACCTACTTCTCCCTTCTCACTGCCCTAGTATCCCCCTACACTAGGGCATTGAGCCTTCACAGGATCAAGGGCCTTTCCTCCCGCTGATGTCCAACAAGGCCATCCTCTGCTACATATTCTGCTGGAGCCATGGGTCCCTCCATGTATATTCTTTGGTTGGCTGGGAGTTCTGGGGGATGTCCAACAGAAGGGAGGAAGAACCTATAGAGACCATATCCAGAGGTTAGGCAAAGCCCCCAGTTGGGGGATAGGGACACCCACTTATCTCCAAATTTTTATCCCAGAATTCCTTCTGTGTAAAGGAAATACAAGGAGTGTGGAGCAGAGATTGAAGGAAAGCCCATCCAGAGACTGCCTCACCTGGCAATTCATTCCATATACAGACACCAAACCTAGATACCATGGTGGATGGCAAGAAGTGCTTGCTGACAGGAGCCTGATATACCTGTCTCCTGAGAGACTTGCCAGAGCCTGACAAATACAGATTCAGATGCTTGAAGCCAACCATTGGACTAAACATGGGGACCACAATAGAGAAGTTAGGAAAAGGATTGAAGGAGCTGAAGGGGTTTGCAATCCCATAGGGAGACAGTATATTTTTTGTTTTTAAATTTTTTATTTGATATTTTATTTATTACATTTCAGATGTTATCCCCCTTCCCCACCCCTCTACCCCAATAATCTCCTATCCCATCCTTCCTCCTCCTTTTTTGCTTTTATACCATTTAAATTACATGCAAGTATTAAGGTCAGTTCTAGGTTGAGGAACTAGCAATGCAATAGATGCAAATAGTCCAAGAACACGCAGGACAATAAACAGAGTACTGTGATTACTCCTGTGATCAGTTTTCTAAAGGCTTATCAGATTGACCAAAATATCTGAGCCTACTTCCCTGTCCTAGCCCAAAGTCATTTTGTTCTAGTTTAAGATTTAGATTCCTGCCTGTAATTACTTCTTTGTTCTAGCCCAGGATTTAGATTTCTGCCTGAAGTTATTTCTTTGTTCCAGCCTAATGTCAGATTCCTTCCAAGCAGCCCATTTCCTTGTCTTTGGCCAATGTCGGATTCCTGCCCAGCAACCCCAAAAGCTCTCCACATCTTCCCAATTTTTATTACATAAACCATACTGAGCCTGTCTTAGGTTGTTCTGACAAGAATGCCTTCCTAACTCATCGTGGAATATGCATTATCAAAAAGTAATGCATTTCTGTCTTAGGTTGGTAAGGCTCTGTGTTTGTTAAATTAATAGCTCTGTCTGGGGGTCCATTTTAAGTTTCAAGTCATGTACTTCGGCTGCCAACCTGTTGATGTAGTTAGAGACAAGATTTAACACGATGGGCAGGAATAAAGTCTTCCCAGGACAAAAGGGTCTAGCCTGATCAACCATTCCTGAGGTTTGACCAAAATGAAAATACTGACCTCAAACCATGGACAATTTTATCAGCATTATCTGCAACATCAAAGCTCAACAGAGCAGCATTCTTTAAATTAATAATGAGACAGTATATTCTTAAGCAGTTCAAATTCATGCCTGTCACTCATGCACAGGTTCACTCTCTCTCCATTGTCATTAGGCCCTCATTCTGGGCTTGTCCTAATCCTGGCTACACAAGACCAATCAAAAACCATAGTTGCCTCTTTCAAGATACTGGTAGCATTTGACAATTCTCCCTAATAGCATCACACATTAAAATCAGAGTAGAGACTCATACTACTGCCTCCGTAGCTCAAGGACGGGGTAACTAAGACTGAAAACTTACTGGAGGCTTAATGGGGCACTAGAACTTGGAGGCTGTGAGATTTTTGTGAGAATCTAATTGAAATAAATACATGTTCATCTATTGTGATAAAACACCTACTGGCAGCCATACTATTTTGCAAGGCTATTTCTCCCCACGTCTCCCTTTAAGGATGCCATGATTTCAGGAATTGATGGGATTAGTTACACACTCCAAAATGAGCCTAATGTCAAGTAGTCATTTGTGACTGCAAAGATGTGGGCTTGCCATTTTCCTTAGCTGCAGTACATCTTGTCAGAAGCATCCATCCGGTGGAGAAAAAGGAGTCATGTTTTGTGTTGATCAAAGGCAGCTAGTAAGAACCATGCATCTATAGAACTTCTGTTTCCTCAGGACGAGTACAGCAGTGACATTTTTTTTGCTGTATCAGAAAGATGTCTCAGGATGTAGAATAGAATTTCAGGAAACCCAGATAAAACTAGCCTCTGGGGATTAAAAACAGAAAAACACACAGGCAAATGATCGGAGAGAAAGGCAGAGCTCTCAGTAGAAAGCATTTTGTAAGGATATGGCCACAATTTCCCTTTTACATAATTGCCATAAATGTACAGCCAAATTAAACGTGTCATAGATAAAATTACCAAGCGAAGTACCACCCGACTGTCTCCTGTGAGCTGAGAGTTTATGGATGCAGTGTTCTCCAGTGAGCATTGCAAATCCACATAATGTTCCCGAGTGCTAAATTTGGAGCTCTGATTTAGCTGACAGATGTTTAAAATCACATTGAATTGGACAACTCCCCGAGGAGGACATGGCTGCAGATGTGAAAGAGAACAAGCTAAGGCCTTCAGGGACAGCCTGAAAGCCCTCGTCTCTGAGAGCCTTCTTCAGTGGGGTGATGTAGGTGAAGGATCATTTCTATGCTGAATTCACCAAACCCCAGCCTCCTGTTGAATCCATGTTGAGATGAATGCAGAGGCTGCACATTGGACAAAGGGTAGGATGCTACACTTAGCCTGATCTGTTGACACAGAGGCTATAGGTTCCTTGAAAACAGGTAGGTAGCCACCATACCTTGGAGCCTATCTTGTTCCTTTAGTAACATCTTACGATTAGAAATGAGTGTAATTCCAAAAACTTCAAAATCAGTATTTAACTGGCAACCTCTTGGGCGAGGTCAAAATGCTCTTCACAATTCCCCACACTGAAATATCCAACTGCACTTCCTTCGTTTTGGGGAAACAACAAAATTAAAATTATCCTGGAATCTTTTTTTTCCTTCAAAAACATATTTTAGGCCTGTGTTGAGACTCAGACTGAAGTGGATTTGTTTAAAAAAAAAAAAGACTGTGTATTTGATGTGGGAGACTAGTGACCTTTGGTATTTTGTATAAAAAAAAATGTTTGATGTCTCAAATTTCCCTACTGAGCTTGTATTGTTGCTGTTTTTTTTTTTTTCTGTGATTTTTTCCATGCTCTATCATCCCCCATATTCAAAATAAGCTCTTTAATTACTCAACAGAGCTCATCCCAATGGCATCCTCAGATGAATGTCACTCACAGCATGATGTAAAGATTGACATGAGTCTAATTCAAACAGTGGTCAAAAAAATTTCAAGATAGAGCCCAAGAGATGCTGTCATTGTTGGGGGGATGGTAAGACTCGTGGGGGAACCCTGTTTCATTTACACTGGGGTAACACCATCCACACCAACACGTCACTCAGAGTACAAGTATCTAACAGCATGTCCCTCAGCGACTACAGAACTCCCTCAGAGGAAGTCAGTGGGCAGCTGGTGACGGTGGCAGAGTTGGTAGGTCTGACTCAGACCCAATCTTCATTAGGATGAGCAGATATGATGTTAAGTGGGTGACAGTCTGAGAACACAACAAATTCAGGCAATACCAATGAATCACTGGAGCCTTGTCTATGTTTGCCTGTGCAGCCAAAGCTAGGCACTGGGGACAAATGTGGAGTAGACAGGGAAAGAAGAAGCAGAGTCTAAACAGAACTAAGGGAAGCTCACATAGGGTTTTGTGCTACAAACTGTAAATGTTATACTTCTTGACTTACTGAGGCGAGCGCCTTTTACACTCTGATTTAATCTATGCTACTATCTTTCAAACCACGGTTCTATACAGTTTGTAGCAGAATAGTATACACTGTGGTTTCACCAGAGTTTGAATGGGAGAAGGGGAAAGACGATTGAACGCTCATGCAGATCTGGATTTTTTTGCTTTATGACAACAAATACTTATTCTTTTACTTTAAAAAAAATTTGGTAAAACAATTGAATCACATGATAATCACAAAAGTAATTTGGTGGGCTTAAGGACTCTGTGGAACTTATGACTCATTAGGCAAGACCTTTGACCTCTGGAATACAAATCTCCCTGTCTAATAACGAATTTTTTATGAGAATAAAGCGCAGCAATGGATAGCAATAATATTTTGAGAAGGTGAGAAGAAGTTTGGGATACAAAAGGTTGTTGCTTTTCTTGACAGGACAGACAGGATAGTTTATTAATATCATTAGCTCACTGTATAGTTCCTGGTAATTTTGGTCATGGAGCCCTTTATGTATCTTCGGAGGACTTTGTACAGTGAAGATGAATCTATAGAACTGTGAATTCTGGATCCATGAAATGAAGTATAATTCACGTGGTTGAAAGATCGTTTACAGTCAGCTTTAAACCGGAGTCCATTACGCATGTGCTTTGATGTCTTGAGCCTAGTTACTTAAACTTTTCTGAGCCTCTGCTTCCATGGCTCTATGAAGCAAGCATAGTATCACTTTCCTCTAGCACTGCTGCGGGAAGTACACCAGGTGGTGCAGAGAGACCATGCTGCCTAGGTATCATTTTAATTGTGGCCATGGCCATTACTGGGAGATTCCCATATGAAATTCAACTATGACTTAATGATCACAGTTGTGTGATGCCCCAGCCATAGCTGCCAGATAAGGAAAGGGGTTAATAGAAACAATCCTAGTCCTGTAAGATGGCCAGAAGGTCACAAGAGGACCTGCTTGGTCATCTGTGTAGAGGTATTCCCACCTTGGGAACCTTAAGGATTATACTCACCTTTGGGAAGCCCAGATATTACACAGGAAAGACAGGTTCATCCGTTTACCATAACCTAGAAGCTCTGCTATAGTGACGAGCCCCCACTTCGCCTTCAGGCTTCAGTGAGACAGAATGTTAAGCTCTGCTGTTTACAAGGAAACTGGTGGGTTTCTTCTCCACTTTTACAGTTACCCTGGGCTTGGGGAAAGGATCCGAACCCCGTCTCACTTATTTTTTAATCTTCTAGGGCCAGGGTTTGGATCGGCTTCTTCTTGGAGCATTCCCTGGCCCAGTGGCCCAATGATTAGACTGGTTCTTTCTTAAGTGGGAGCATTCTCCATCTTTAGGGACTTTCTTTACCTCCTTCAGAAGTCATCTGTTTTCTGGTTCTGTCTTATTAAAGGCTAAAGCTACCACTACTTTTGCTTCTAGTGATTCAGGATCCAAGGGGGTGTATTGTCCTGCAGACAAGTTATTTTATATTTACAAATATTGTGTGCAGCAAATGTTATTACCCTCTGTTTTACACAGGCATGTTTAGCCTGTGGCCCATGGGCTGATATATCCCAGGATAGATAGAAATGTGGCTTAATAGAAATTATAATTATGTTGAAAATATTATAAGATCAAGTGTAATCTCTGCTTTCTTTTCTATTAGATTCATGGTATTAGGTCTTATGGAAGGTCCTTTATACATCTGGAGCTGAGTTTTATACAGTGGGGGAGACATTGCTTAATTTTCATTCTTCTCTGTAGCTACCTAGTTTGAACAGAATCATTAGTTCAAGATGCTGTCTTTTCTTCAGTATTTATTTTTAACTTTATTGGCAAACATCAGGTGTCCAAAGGTATGTGCACTTAGGTCAGGGTCTGCAGTTGTATTTCATTAACAAATATGCATTTTTCTTAAAATTGTCAATACCATATTGTTTTTTTTATTACTATAGTGCAGTAGTATAGTTTAAAATCAGGAGAAATGATATTTCCAGTAGTTATTTTAGTGTACAGGATTGTTTAAGCTATTCTAATGTGTATGTGTTTCCATATGAAGTTTAAGGTTGTTTTGTTTTTGTTGTTTTGGTTTTTTTTTTTTTTTTATTTCTATGAAGGATTGTATTGAAATTTTGATGGGGCATTGCACTGAATCTGTAGTTTGCTTTTTGTCGAATGAGCGTTTCCCATTTGGGAATCATTGCCCATCTTAGCAACAGTTGGCAATAATCACGATGTGACAGTCAAAAGTGAGCGTACTGGGGCTGAGGGAGCACAGGCCCCAGCCTTCGCCCTTACGTGCATCTCTCTGAGGCCCTGGGTTGAATTTCGTCTTCATAATCTTTTATTTTTTCATTGAATGCATCTCATGATCTTCTTTCACCTTGTCCCTCTGACTTCAGAGACTTCAGGCTCCACAAAATCTGGGCCTGCCTTGCTTGAATACACCTTTGAGAAATTGGAAATTCTGGATATAGTTTAAGACTCAAGACTTTGGATTCAAAATGGCTTGAACTAAGCCTCAGCTTAGTTATTTAATAACTTGATAAACTTAAGTAAATTACGTCTGCTGTCTTCACCTTAGTGGCTCTGTGCATCCAAGGAATAGAATGGTACAAAGCCTTTTTTACCCCTACAGTCTGGGATTGGACCCAGGTATTCATACATGCTGTCTAAGTCTAAACTCCTAACCCACATCCCAGCCTAGCCATGCTTTCTCAACAGGGTTGTTCTAAATATAAAATGAGATCATGCAGAAAGACACATTTAATACTGGTTGTTATAACTGAGTTATCTTTCCATTTTTAGTAAAAGGAGTGTCTGAGTTTGTTTTAAGTGTTCTAGCAATGGAATTAGTCAATCCTCTCCCTTAGGGCAAGGACGGTTTTCTTTTACATTTCAAGAGCTGGCAGGATGCAGCTTGAGGAAGGTAGTTTGTGGGTAGAAAGCTGCTGCATTAACCAGACCCAGGGTCACTTGTGCAGGAGACATTTCCTTTCTCTAGGGGGCAATATTTTCTATGGGTCTGTCATTGGGCCAAGCTGAAGCCATTTCCTGTTCTGAATTGGCTCTTCCTCTTTAGCCCTCCTTCCTTCTTCCTCTCCTTATGCAAGGGTCAGCTCCACTTCATTAACTGAAGCTACCTCTGTGAACTCATACTCCCTGTGTTCTTTATTCTTCATGGATGTTTTCTCTTCTACATCTGATTTGGTCTTGGTGTCTGTTTTCAGAGGCCCCAACCTGATACACCAGACATTCTTTGTTTTATGATTCAAAAATCTTCTAGGTCAGGGCTCTAAAGGTTGGCAGATGTCTGAAGATACATTGCTACAGACTCAATAGACAGTATATATGAGCCACTATAAAAGACTAGATAGACTTCAGGAGGAACGTCTTGCCAAAGCATACTTTAAACTCACCCAAGTAGCATATAAAGCCCACGAGTTGTAGGCAAGCTAACAAGAAAGTCGGACTTTCCTATTTTGAGTTTGGAGATGATTAAAACAATCAATGTTGGATGTTCTCAGAAAGGAGGCAGAAGAGGGGAACAGGGACTCCAGGCAAGTGGTTTGGAAAGGAATGTGCTCCAGGGTCTTCTTACGGAGCCAAGGAATTGAAGCCTGACAATACTGGTTTGCTTTTAGATAAATGTCACAGACGAAACCGAATCACAGACTGTGACATAAAGGTTGCTAGTGAGGAGAAACTTTCTGTGAATGGTCAATGATGGTCAGAGGTGCATCAGGGTCAAACTGTCTTCTATTATATGGACTTTCCCTAGACTTCTGAACTTACTTTTCATCCTTCTATCAAAACAACATTACCAGCCACCTGTCACCAATTCTGTGTTGGATTTTGGTACCAACCATCACATTGTTGAGGGCTTCTCGATGCTGTCACTATTGGCCTTTCGGGCAAGATGGTCCTTTATTGTGCAGAATAGTCACAATTTTCAGACTGCCCAGTCAATGTCAGTGGTGGGACATCCTCCCAGCCATTGTGGTAAGAAAAAAGCTCTTGACACATTTCCAAACACCCTCCCCACCAATGTACATGCAGCTTCCTGACTGATTGAGTTAAAAAGGGAATTGAAACCAACTAGAGACAGCTTTATTGTGCAAGGGGAAGAGTTGGGGAACATAGAGGCTGACTACTTACGTCATATCTCTCATGTATCTTTCTCTCTAGAATGAGACAAACTGGATCATGCTCACTTAATCAAAACAACTTATTATTTGGTTAAAACTGCCTGGCTAGGACTCAGCCCTGGGATCAGATCTCAGTGAGTCTATCTCTTGGCATTAATTCTCATTGTGTTGACTTTATGACCTTTCAGTGAGGTCTCGGGCAACTCCAGGCTTGCTCCAGATGATGGCCAGGCTCTAGCAAATCCTACATTTAGGTCTTTTGTTCAAGTCTAGAGGGAAGCTACCACAAGGTCTTAAGCTCTATGTCTGGCAGTGTAAATGTCTTTCATGAATATTTTACTGATGACCCAGTTGTCATGACCAACAATTTTGGAAGCACCAATTTTTAGCTTAGAGATTGTGCCTCGCCCCACCCTTAACCACAGGAAATAAGGGTAATGAAAGGAAGGGGACTGAAAAAAATATCTCTGAAAGGAAAGGCAGTAGGTATGATAACAGTGAGAAAACATTTATCATAGTCAATGAAGTGTTGGAGTTCATAAAACAAGATGATTGAAACTTAGAGAGCTGTAACCCTTTGCGGGGAGGAATGCAATACAAAATAAAATGTTTCTCACTTACCTGGTAATTAACAACCGGTATTTAATAACCAAAAGTATTTAATAACAAGAAGATTGAATGAAAGGTTTTTATGTGCAAGAGCCTAGTTTGGTATTTACAGAGTGTATTTACAGAGTGACAGTGACATCATGTACAACCATTGTCAAGCTGGGCCTGGCCTGCCTCCCACCTAGAGGGAGTACATACCACAACAGGAAGCTCTGGATTTACAAGATATTTCGATATATCATTTCGATGGCTGCCACACAATGGGCCAAGGACAGAAGTCATGAATGTCTGAGGGCTATCTGTACCAAGGTCACAGAGTTGGGAAGCAGGGTCTGAGAATTCCCTTTATTCGTGGTTTAAGAAACCCTTACAGGGTCCAACTAGACTGTTACTTCAATGTGAAGAACAGCTGTTACACATGATACATTTATGATAGAGAAAGTTACTTGAATAATGACATTTTTGTCTACATCAAAGTTTGATGTCTGGTCAGCTACTCAAATCTTTTATATTTCCAATCACAGTACTAAGAAGTGGAAGTGTTTTAAAAAATCACTTGCAAACACATGTTCAATTTTTTTAGGTCATTTTAGTTTGACAGGAAGATATCACCTATGTGAAGAGAAGAAAGGACAAAGGAAAGGGAGCTTCCTTGTGTTGGCATTTCATCCAACTTGAAACTCACCTTCCAGCAGGAAGTGGGAGGTGCATAGCACTTAGTAAGTAAGTGTCACAAGTCTGGGAAAGCTGATATGTGCACTATTCTTGAAGACCCCTCCCCAGCTTCACAGATGTAACTAACGGGGAAGAAGACTCTTCCCAGTACAGGTGCAGAGAACTTCCTCGGAGCTGTCAAGCTGCTGTCAGCAAGGCCTGCAGAGATCTCCACGATTGCAGTTTCTGTGAACCATTATGGGTGGCAGGCCAGGCCTTTCAATGACACAGCTGCTTCTGAGTTATCATGTTCTCTGTAAGTAACCTCTCACCCATATTTCTGTTAGGAACACCAATAAAAACTCCTTGGTTCACCAAGATGGGCATTGGTGCAATTGTTAGTTGGGTCTGTTTTAAGTTCTCTTTCTTGAGTGAGTAGTGGTGTGTGCGTGCGTGTATATGTGTGAGTGTGTGTGGGTCAAAGAACAATCTGTGGGAGTTAGTTCTTTCCTTTTACCATGTGGGTTACTAGGATGGGAATACGTACACGTCAGGTAGCAAGTGTCCCTACTGCTGAGCTAACTTACAGGCCTGACTTCTGAGTGCCGTGACACTGTTCTGTGAAAGAAACTCAAGCTCTGTCTATTTAGCATCCTTGGGAAACTCAGCTCAACACGGCCATGTCGCAAACATGCCGTGATGTTTGCTGACTTGAGCCCATGGCTGGAATTTAATGGAGGAGGAAACCTGTGTATTTCTAACTCATTCACTGCTTGTTGGAAGGAAACCACGTTTTCCAAATGCTAGCATTTTAACAGTGAACAGTAAATACATGATCCCAACTACCAAGCGAATGGGAAGTACTTTCCTGGATGGTTTTATTTGGGAGGAGTTTTCTCATTTAAAAACACAATGCCCAAATCTCTGCTTTGGAGGACAGAACAAGACATTTCTTTAAAATCTCTCCCCGTGTCTGCTGTAGAGTAAGACTCTGTGCCTGAGGTGGCCTCTGTGCTGATGATGGACAAAGTGCTGTTCTAGGTGTTCTGGTGGTCTGTGTAATATGTTGAGAACTAACAAAGACTGAGCTAGGGATGGGGAGTCACTATGAGGTTGGGGGGGTCACTGTGAGGTGACAGGTCTCACCATGAAGTTGTGAGGGAGTCATTTGAAGTGATGGAGGTCACTATGAGGTGACGAAAGTCACTAAGAGATCATATGGGTTACTGTGAGGTGATGGGAATCACTATGAGGTCAGGGTTGCTATGACTGGTGTGGTCACTATGAGAATGTATGTGGGAGTCATTGTGAGGTGATGGGGGAGTCATTGTGAGGTGATGGGGAATCACTATAAGGTGACCAGAGTTAGTTACTATGATGCTATGGGGGTCACCGAGGGTTCATGGAACCACTATAAGATGATGGGGTCACCGAGAGGTCATGGGGGTCACTATGGGGGCTATGGTCACAATCATTTCCTTTCTTTGGCATGTGGAATTGGAGCCTATCTTTGATGGACAGCATCTTCACCACAACTGCACAGAATTGAGCAATTGAGGGATTTTGATTGAAGTGGAAGAGGCTTGGCTTCTAACGCTGTGGAAACCTCTGAGTTCAGCTGAGGATATCTAGTTCTGTTCTCTGCTGAGCAGATGCCCGTGTGAGCTTCATGGGTTACATGCACTCGTCAAGGATGGAATCACTTGGTAAGGACGGTTTTCAGTTCGAGTAATCCGACTTTAAGTTCCCGTGAGATACTCTCAGAGACGAATGCTGAGTGTCTCTGGCCTGGACAGTGCCTCTCCAAGGCTCCAGGAATGATACATTTGAGATGGCCTCAAAGACCTGGAGACCACTGATGCTCAGCCAGCCTTTGATATCTCTTCTTAGTGACAGAAAACTTCTGTGCTAGCATACAAAGTAAGCCACAGGATCGTGTCTGTGCCATTCAGTTCAGTAGGCTGTCAGGGTCCCTGAGTGCTTGTCTCAGGTGGGTTCATTCACCCTATCCTGCTTCATTTCTGTTTAGGACAACTGGAATCTCTTGTCTGAGTCACACATGAGTTACATGTGGGTTTGATCTGGCATGAGAGGAGCCTCAACCAAACACCCAGCATTTTGGCCTAAAAAGAAGGTTGCACTATACTCTAAGTATCTGTTTCCTCAAGAAAGCATCTTAGTAGCTGAGCACAGTGGCACATCTGTGCAATCCCAGCACTCTGAAGGCTGAGGCTGGACCAAGAGTTCAAGGTCTGAGCTGGCTAGTTCCATACCAGCCTGGGTTATAGAAGAACCTGTCTTAAAAAACCAAAACCCAAAGCAAAAACATCCCACAAAACAAAATAAGCAAAAAAAAAAAAAAGTTTCTTAGTAAATAGAGCTCTTTGTTCTTAGGAGTTCCTGTGCACTGCCCTCCCTCTGCCGTCGGGCTCTAGAACGCAGTTCACTGTGGCTCTGCAATGCCTTTCAAAGAGTGTGATGCAGCATGTTCTGGAGACGTGGAGTAGAGTGATGCTCCCGGCTCAGCCCAGGAGGAAAGGAGGTACCGATAAGGCAGGGGTGTTCACTGAGTCATGTTCCCAAAAGCCTGCCCTTCCTAAGGCTACTCTTTGACCCAGTCTCTTCATGTCTTACTGTTTGGGCCAAGGGAAAAATGTTGGGCCTGAGCTTGCAGAAGGCCTAGATCTATGATGCATTTTATATACATACTTCATAGGAACTCTTTCCCCGTCCAGCCTGAGTGCAACACAGGGCATGGGAGTAAGGCTTGTGAAATGATGTTACTTCTTTCCTTTGACATGAGTCTACATTTTCATTTTTTTCTTTAAATTGTATACATTTATATGTGAATTATTTTAATTAAAAATGAAGAAGCATTTTGGATTATTAAATGGATATAACAAAGTAGGTGTGCTTCAAAGCCCATGTTTGAAAAACAGCAGTGTGAATAAGCTGCTTCTTAGGCCCTTTATTATAATGTGGCTTCCGTGAACTTTCTCCCGGGTCTGATTTTAATTCAAATAGTCTGCATATTACAGTTGCTTTTGGTACATCTCTTACATTTCTCTTTTGGGGGGAATTACAATTTTAAAATTAAAGAAAACAAAATAGAAAAAAAACTCCAAAACCCAAATATTTCCAGAAATTCTACTGAGCCACATTTTGAACACCATATGTTACCAGGTGAAATGGGGTTCCCTTTCTGAGTTATCAATCTTGTTGATAAAAGTATTTAAAAACAGACTCAGAAAGACGCTCACGACATGTTTGTTGGAGCTGGAAAGACAACAAAAGAGGACCCGGGCTGTAAATCTTGGCAGTAGCTAGGAGAAGAGGAAAGAGGAAACCATGTCTTCTGAGTTAGGCCAGAATGTTCAAGAATGGAGGGGACCAAGCAGCTACATGGCAGCAAGCAGCCCTAACTTTAGAGAAAGAGCAAAGAAAGGCCACAGTGACAAAAAAAAAAAAAAAAAAAAAATGCCACCACCACCACCAACCATGCACAGGCTTGTAACTAAGAGACAGGAAAAGAGAAGACACGCTTTTCTGAGCTGGGACAGAAAAAGGACCCTGCTTTAATAAAGCTGCATGCCAGCAGCTCCTTAAGCTACCATGCTGAGGGCAGAGTTTCTGGGCGAGAAAAAAGTACATTATCTCCATAAGGGGATAATTATTCCTCTCCTATCTTTAGCATGGCTTTAGGTGAATTAGCTTTCCTTAGGGGCAGCCTCTTGGCTAGGTGATTGACAGGCCTACTTGAATTAGTTTTTAAGGGAGGAGACAGTTGCACAAAATGTTCTGATCTTCGGAGAGATCAGAACATCATGTTTCCACCCAGGGCCGAGGTGGATTCCATTAGTGAGACATCCATCCTCCGAGGCTTTTTAAGGCCCCTGTAACACAGATATCCCTGTTTAACTTCAAATTTTTAGGTTAGTCACTTCTACATCTTTGGTCTCTTTCAATCTATCCATTTGTTTATCTGTCTTTCTATATGTTTAATTGTTTTATTTTAGAACCATCACAGAATTACCTCTGGACAGAATTTAACTTCCTCACTCAATTCTGTGACAGTTTAAAGAAAAGAGTACTTATTTTTCCTTTTTTTAAAATTCAGGCTACATTGTGAAGCTCCTAGACCTAAAAGTTCAAGTTAGCAAATGGTGGGTAGACCTATTTTCCAGGAATTCTATCACCTTCCTTTCTCCAAACTCTGGCATTTGTGTTGCTGACCTTGCTTTTTTTTATCATACAGCCAGATCACCTCCAGACCTTTGAGTATCATGATCACACCGGCCTTCCCACTGTCAGCAACCTTAAAAGTCTCATTGAGGAATTCTCTGAATTCCATGGTGTGTGTGTGTGTGTGTGTGTGTGTGTGTGTCTGTTGCCTTGAGAGCAAGTACGAAACCCCAGCTTTGGCCATGAGCTCCTTCGCAGGTGGCTTGGCCTCATAACCCAGGAGTCTCTACTCTGTCCTTCCTTCTGGATGCTGTGGTCCAGCCAAGGATGGAAACACAGTTGGAATGGCCTTGCCCTCAATGGTAATGTCACACTACATCAGAAAGTTTTGCCTGAAATTTCTTTCTTGTCTAGGACCATGTCACCTGAGTGCCCTCGATCTTACCTGAACCTAGTATCAGCTTAAGAAATCTTTCTCCTGCTGCTGGTCTTCTTGCCTCCTAGAGCACTTTAATCATACATTACATGCACTTTATAGTTTTAAAATATACTTTAACTGAAATAGAATTAAATAACCCCATCTCTCCTTCCAACCTCTCCTATGAGCATGCATTCTCCCATGCTTTTAGAGTGAAGAGCGTACAATAGTGTGTTATGAATTACTCAACACTGTAAGAAATAAACATGTTTTCAAAGTGCATTTAAAAATGATTGCTTTACATTTTATTTTTGATCTACCAGAATCTATTCAACTATTTCCTATTGGTGTTGTTTAGGTGATTTCCAGTTTTTCTTTATTATAGCTAGTTCTTAATTATGGTGTAGATAAATCATTGTCTCTATCCTTATTTGCCTTTTAATTTTAAATTTATTCTTCTCTCATATATTACATCCCAAACACAGTTTCCCCTCTATCCTCCCTCCAACCCCACCCACTCTTTCTCCATTTCTTTTTCAGAAAAAGGCAAGCCTCCCATGGATATCAACCATACCTATCAAGCTGTAGTAAGACAAGGCACCTCCCCTCCTAGTAAGGCTGGAAGAGGCAACCCAGTCGGAGGAAAAGGGTCCCAAAACAGGCAAAAGAGTCAGAGACAGCTCCTGCTCCTATTGTTAGTCCCACAAGAAGATCAAGCTACACAACCGTAACATATGTGCAGATGGCCTAGGTCAGACCCATGCAGGTTTCCTGTTTGTTGTCTCAGTCTCTGTGAGCCTCTGTGAGTCCAGGTTTGTTGATTCTGAGGGTTTTCTTGTGGTGTCTTTGATCCCTTAGTCTCCTACAATCCTTCCTCACCCCCCCCCCCATTCAGGATTCAGCAGGATTCAGTAATGTTTAACTGAAGGTCTCTGCATCTGTTTCTAGCAGTTGCTGGTCTATCCTTACTTTTAGAAGAAAGATTTCTTAAGATCTAATAGTATTGAATTAAAAGTTATTGTTTTAAAGTATACATTAAGTGGAATGAGGAACTATCAGGCTGCAAAACGGGAGGGGGATAATGTCTGGACTGTAAAAAACAGATGAAAAATAATCAAAAATACAAACAGAAAAAATAAAGTATCCATAGACAACTCAAGACACAGAAATGTTGTGAACACTTCTACTTCCACTAGTATTTTCTTCAATTCTTTGTAGCATTTCACATTTTAAAAAAGTTATCAATTTGATATTGCTGAAACTTTCATAATACTGTGGTTTCTTATTTACATGTTTTGGTTTACTCATGACAGGATTTTAAACACACAGACCACAGGCACACACACACACACCACACGCATACGCACACCACAGGCATACACACACACACACACACACACACACACACACACACACACACCATAGGCACATCACAGGCATACACACACACACACACACACACACAGAGTTATATACACATATGTATGTAATTTTATAACTCATGAAACAAAACATGTTTCCATGTGTTTGTGTATCAGTATATTTACTGCAATGCTTTAGAATTTCAACTATTCTTACTAAGTGAGATACCAAGAGGAAAAGAAATAGGTTGAGTTAACTCTTCTGCAGAAGGAGGGGCTCGTTCTTGCTGATTTATGATGCACTTTCCTTCCTTTTAAGCACAAGTAATATGTTGTTAGGATAAAGAGCACAACTAAAAAATAGTTTGAAAATTTTCTTCAAATAACTTCTTGCACAGTTCTTTTGTTTCTCATTGGTTTTTTACTGTCCCTCCACCACAGAGATGCATTAGAGATAATGGTTTTGTGCATTTCTGTCAACTCTTGAGCCAACCGTAGGCTGATGTATCTAGCTTGTCCTTACAGTGGACCAAAACTACATGCTTATTACCTTATTATTGTTTTTGTTAATAATTTCTAGATTGACTTAGAATTATGTTTTTGGGTTAAAAGAAAGCCCACCATAGAATTCTATATGTATTTCATAGGTTTATTACTTTGTATATTATGTTTTTTGTTGACATTATTTGCAAGATTTATTTGTATTGTTTATTATAACATGTAGAAAATTATGGGTTTCTGAATATTTATAGCTCACCTCTCTATTCACTTCTCATTAGCCTAAAAGTGAAATTTATTGAGTCTTCTAAATCTACTGCAGGAATCATTTTGCCTTTTCTTTCCAACATCTGTCCATCTTAAGTAGTTTCCATGTCTCAGTATAGGACACACAAGTTTAGAGGCTCTCTCTACCTTCTCTGTGATGCTCTTGATTTCCTCTTAGCTGTGGTTTTTGCTATAGTTTCTAATTGTCTTTATTTTCTAAGGCGATTCATCTTTTCTAAAAATTTTCACAAGGTTTTATAAATAGCAAAATGAAATTTTATGAGTTCAGGACCTATTGAAATAATTGTAGACCTTTATAATTTCATCAATTAATACGAATTCTTTTACTCTTTGCTCTAATATGCAGTAAATTTGTTCATCCAGGATGAACAACTTGTCTCAACTGAGCAGCACTTTCCACTTTCCTCCTTCAGAACACACTCACTGAATTCCCATTTTCTTAATAATTTTTTATTTCTGTTTTTTCTTTTTTTTATGCTCATTGGGGTTTTGCCTGCATGTCTGTCTGTGTGAGGGCTGTTGGAGTTAAAGGCAGTTGTGAGCTGCCATGTGCTGGGAATTGAACTTGGGTCCTTTGGTAGAGTAGCCAGTGCTCTTAACCACTGAGCCATCTCTCTGGCAGTACTAGTTTCCTATTTTCTAGCAGGATTATAGTTTGCAGGGGTAGTCTGATCACTTCATGAAAGCATACTTTCTATAGTGTTTAAAATACACGGTGTAAAGCTGAAAATTGGCAATTGTCTCACTCCAGGCCTAACATTTTTAGAACAACTTTTTAAGAGAAAAAGTATGAAAAATCAAATATCATCCAATGAGCTTTGCTTGCACACTGCTAGATGGACCCCAGCAGCAGAATATGCCACCAAGGAACTGTGCTGATGAAAGTTTACTCGGAGCTTACCCTACCTTCTTGCCTCTCTGGCACACATGCCAAGGACACAGACAAGCCTGTTTTGAGTACTCTGTGCCAAGGACAGCTTTTCAAAATGAGCTATGCTCACTTTCAATCATTTGGTCATTTAACACATTTAATTAAGGGCCTAATGTGCTACGTGTCGGCTGGGTTTAAATGATGGATGTCAGCTAGGTCAGACATGATATTTGTCTATGTAGAGCTTATATATTTACAAGTAAGACTCATTTTAAAAAATATTTATTTTTCACCTTGTCATTTGTGTGTGTGTGTGTGTGTGTGTGTGTGTGTGTGTGTGTGTGTGTGT
>JANHMN010000003.1:159515685-159551995 GCA_030674055.1 Rhabdomys pumilio
AGAGAGAGAGAGAGAGAGAGAGAGAGAGAGAGAGGAAGAGAGAGTGAGAGAGAGAGAGAGAGAAAGGGAGGGAGGCAAACTGAGCGTGGTGTGATCTTTTGAAATCTCTAAGCCCATCCCCAGTGACACGTCTCCTAATCATTCCTAAACAGTCTACCAACATGGACTCAGCCATTCAAATACATGAGCCTATGATGCCCATCCCATCCAAACCACCCCAGGTTTCAAAAGCCACGTGTTAATCCCAGTTCACTTTTTCTACTCTCTGCTTGTGGTTCAAGACGGAAGCCCTCAGCTCCTAGCTCCAACCACCATGCCTCTGCACCACGGGCTCTAACACTCTGCAACTGTGAGGCCAAACCATCTTTTCCTTCTATAAGTTAATTCACGTGATTTATCACAGGAACATAGAAATTACTAAAACATTTGCTATTCATGCACACATACCTAAACATCTGCCTTTCTACGTCTCAGGTAAAAGCTGAGGGAAATTGACCTTTACAGCCTTTGGGACACAGCAAGGTCCTACTTGTCTCTTCTTCCCCCTTCCTTCCTTCATTAGGTATGTACCATTGACTCAGTCTTTAGAGATAAAAGGAGTCTAGTGAGATTTAGTAATTGCCTCAAGGTCATACAGTGAGGAACTGAATCCTTTCAATCATTAAAACATAGATCTTATTCCAGGGGGTGTTATGGGCTTGCCTGAAAGGATTTTCTGTGTAGCATAGGATTAAGGAGGAATGGATCCATGTGTGGATCTGAGATAAACCGGGTCACTCTGGCTTCCTATCTATTATGTGATCTTGCCCCCCCCCCACACATTATCATCTTTCCTTCTGCCATGAGACCCACAGAAGCTGATAACAAGGTTCCAGAGATGTGCACTGAAGAAATTGCATTTCTGTATAGAGCATCTAGCCTCAGGTATTTCAGATAGCATCAGAAATCTAACGAATGGCCAATATCTTTGCCTTCTCCCTGAACCCTAATTCCCGGGTTTTGCTTTCGCTAGATAGACTCTTAGGGTGGGAACTGACATTGTATCACAAGCATCTAGTATAGACCCAGATACACTTTTGCACATACATGCCAGGAAATGTAAGCTACTAGTATTAAGAAATTACACATTTTTGAGACTATTAGCCCTGAGATCACTGAAAGCTACAGGTAGTTTTTAAAGTTTTGCATTACATTTTTCTTGGCTTTTAGAAATTAGAAACTAGAGCTGATAAATAATAACATTAGATATTTAAAATTTTAGAAACAATGGTAACAACCACCACAAAATCCTGACATGCTAAAACAAACAAAAAAAACCCACAATGGATCACAAGTGTGGATCTCAATGACATTGAATTTACACATGGAAATTAATTATCAGGAAGGTGCAGGAGAGACTACTGGAAAGGAAGAAATGGAAGAAGGCAGAAGAGAAGAGAATGAAGCAAGTTGGGGGGCATTGAATATACAAGAGACACATGGACAGAAGGAAGGACAGACAAGAGGTGAGATACATACTGCTGGATAGTGACTCAGTGTCATTAGGATGGAGCTATTCCCACAGCAAGTGTCCTTCTGAGCCCCACCCCGTCCTCTCACCAGAAAGCAATAAACCAGTCAGTGGAGTACAAATCACTTAACCTGGACTTATGGGAATTTTATTCCATACGAGACCCTCATAATATGATGCCAGGATTAGTGTTAGCTCTCTGAAATGAATGAAGCGGCAGTAAGAAGACCACACGGTGTGGACTGTACCCCATGACTATTTCACCCAGCTGTAATTATCATGTTTATCTAGAAGCTGAGTGATTCCAGTAATAGAAATGGGTCACGGGAAGTATGGGTTATTGTCCTGGCATGTCATTATATGACCTTAGTTGGCCGAGCTCTAGGCCTTGGTTTTTTTATTTGTTAAATGTGGACAAGAATTTCCTGTCCTGGTTATTTCACAGGGGTATTGGGAAGATGAAGCATGGAAGGATATACCCACATACTTAGATAAGGATGAAATGCCAGAAGAATGGAAAACTGACCTTGGGCTTTTTCACTTAACAAAGTGGTGGGTAGGTGGGGGTGGGAGGTTGATAAGATGGCATTATGTACAGAAGGCTTGGTGACTCAAAGACATGTCTTTTTTTCTCCTCAGTAATATCTGGTCTGGGATTATTACTGCTTTCTTGGTGATTTTAAGCATTCCCTTCTCCTTCAGAAATGCCAAAGAAGCAAACACTATTCTGCGGCTGTAATTTGTCACCCTTGCAGCCTGAGCAAGATGCACAGAGACAGTTCAGTAATTAAGCTTTTCAACGTGCATCATAAAGTTTTATTCTGGCAAAGGCTATATTTATCAGCTAACAAGTATTAAATCACCCCACTGCTCAAGCCATTTCTCACTTGAATATGCTCCTTTCAAAACACAGCAGCTTTCCTTGGCTGGCTTGACTAATAAAAGTCCTTACTTGGAAATACGTTGGTAATGTGTGGTCTTGTGAAGTAGAAATACACCCAGCACTGTTCTAAGCCTGGCTGACTCCCATCTTCCGAGGGGGTAATGGTGGACATCTTTTATAGCATCCTTCCAATAGCTTTTAGGGCATGGATTTCCTTAGCTATTTCTTTTCTAAAGGGAAAAAAAGCAGGTGGAAATCCAAATGCTGCAGGCGTCTTCAGCATGACTGAAAGAGTGAGGTGACAATGATCCCCGGTATTGGGGAAGGTGGAGTCTCTGCTCACATTTTAACATCTTAACAAAAATGTCTTGGAATAAAATGCTTAGAATGAATCGCTATGAAATTATCTTAGGAATGTCTTGCAAGAATGATTCTATAACTAACCCATTTCCCTTTTAGCAAGTTTCCCTCTCCCTTTTAGGACGTAAGTATTCCATTTTTCATAAAGGTCCAGGATATTTTCTGCCCAATGACTTCAGATGTATACCTGTTTAAAACCAAAAAGTTAAGACAGTTGAATGAGTTTTTAGGTACTTGAAGAGAAAATAAAGACAAATGCTAATCAAACATGGACCAGAATCATGCAATAAATCAATTTTCATTATTTTAATACCAGAAACTACATTTTAGATTTTCCTTTCTATGCTTTCAAATGAAATGAAATTAGCTGTATGCAGGCATTTTAGTTTTTAGTTTGGCCCATTTATTGATAGAATGCAAGCTATTCTCACATGCCAGAAGAACAAATCCTAATTTGTTGATAAACCGGACAGCTCTGCCAGTGCTTGTATAGGTATCATGTGGCACACCTAAATAAAGCAGGTGAATGTAATTTAAACACCACTAAGGGACAAACCCTTTGGATAAATGTTTTCTAGTTTAGGAGCTGAGACAATGATTTCTTTGCTTTCAAAATGAAACAGGAGCTGGAGATGTAGCCCAGTAGGTAGAGTGTTTGTCTAGCGTACAAAAAGCCCTGGGCTCAGAACCCAGCATCACATGGTGGTTCGAAGGAGAATGGCCCCCATGTATTTGAGTGTTTGCTTCCCAGTTGGTGGAACTGTTTGGAAGGACTAGGAAGTGTGGCCTTATTAGAGGAGGTGTGCCAACTCCAGGTGGGTTTGGAGGTTTCAAAAGCCCATGTCATTTCCAGTTAGCTCTCTCTTGGTTGTGCTTCCAGATGTAAGCTCTCAGATATCGCCCCAGTGCCATGTCTGCCTGCCTGCTGCCAAGCTCCCTGCTATGATGGTCATGGACTCATCCTCTGAAACTGTAAGTCCCAATAAACTCTTTTTTTTTCTGCAAGTTATCTTGTTCATGTTATTTCAATACAGCAACAGGAAAGTAACCAAGATAGTAGTATACACATATGTAATCCCAGCATTTACCAGGCACATATAGGAGAATCATATACTCAAGGCCATCTTTTGTTAATAGCAAATTTGAGGCCAGCCTTAAATCTTTTAAAACATTATTTAAAAATTAAAATTTCATCATTTTAATCATCATCCTAAAATAAAATTACACCATTTCCCCCTTCCCCTTCCTTCCCTCCAACCCTTCCCTTATCTAATCCCTACTCTCAATTTTATGGTCTTTCTTTTTTCAATTATTATTGTTATGTGCATATATAAATACATAAATAAAATTTGCTGAGTCTATTAATATTGCTTTCTGTGTGTGATCTCAGAGCTGACCACTTGGCATTGATAATCAGATAGGAGGCTTCTCCCTGGGAAATACCAATTTTCCCTCTCTTGGCATTCTTTACTTGCCTGTAGTTCAGTGTTTAGGGGTGAGGCTCCATGGGATTTCCCTTTAACATGTTTATTGGTGCCCTTGTTCAGGTCTCCTTTAGAGAGCCACACTATCGAGATAGCATGGGCATATCTTCCTGTTATTTCTAGGAGACACAATTTCACAGCAGATTTCCTGGTCTTTTGGCTCTTACAGTCTTCTGCCGCCTCTGCCAAGATGTTCTCTGAGCACAGTAGTTGTATTGTAGTTGTATCCACTGGGACCAGGTATCTCGTGATCAGTTGTTCTTTGCATTACAGTCAGTTGTGGTTTTCAGTGATCTCCGTCTGACAAAGAGAGACTTCTTTGATGAGGGATAAATATAGTTTAGATGAAGTAAGGCTATTTAGGCAGACAGTTCTATTACAAGAGCCACAGACTAACAAAAACTCCACCACTAGCCATGGGAAAAACCTAATTTGAATTGTTGGCCAGGGGAATCCAAGAGATAGCTTCAAAGAGTATTGCTTTTACCCTCTGCTGCCTCTGGAGACTGAAGGTAAGACTCTATTGTTGAAGACACGATACACTTTGGAAGCAGAGAACAGAAGATAAGGACTGGGTCTGACCTGAAGGCCTCCTTTCTGAGACTAGTTTTCACAGTACTGGAAGGTGCTATGCAAGATGGGTAACAAGAGAGGGAAGCAATCAATAGTCCTATCTGTTTGTGATACCTATGATCGCAACAATGATCAGCATGGCAAGAGATCCCAAGGCTGCAATAGTGGCGCTTATGTCTTGGTAGTAACCACCTGCTGTCTGATAGGACTCAAACTTTCTCAGCAAGATGAAAACCACGTCTAATACTAGAAACGTAGCCAACTCCCCAGGGCTCGTAAAGTTTTAGAGGAGAACCTACTACTATCACTTTACTAAACAAGCATGACTTGTAACAGTATCAGCAACATTTATCCTCACACCCACATAATCATTTTTTTTAAAGACAAAATAGCATTATTTTGCTTTCCAAATTAATGACAATTTTAATGTTCAATTTCTCTCAAGCCAGCAATGATGGGACCAACTACTAAAGTATATGAGTGACATGCCAAACTGCTAAGTTAGCAAATAGCGAGTGATCTGAAATGCATCTATTTTCTGTTTAGGAGAATTTTTTTGTTGAACAACAGAAAATTCATTATCTATGACACAGTCCAAGTGCCATAATGGACAGCACCAGCCAGAAGGGACCTGGTGTTAAAGATTGATAGATTACCTCTCAGTTTCCATTTAACTTGTATCTCACACATAAAGACTGGAATTTGCCTTAAGGGTAAAAAGAATTGTGTGACTTGGAAAATGAAGATGATTCATGTCGTTTTCTGACAACGTACAGGGTCCCTTTGTGGATCAAGTAGTTCTTCAAACTGTAGTCTATGTGACTTACTACCCAGAGCTTCAGAAAGCAAATGAGAAACAAAAATTATTCCATGTTTTGGAGAAATCTTGCAGTTCAATAACACATGTGAGGCTATGAAATGAGATTTGGTAGTGATTATTATTTATTCAGAAATGAAGTTTTCAAAAGGAATGAGAACTTTGGTTTAGTATAATTCTGGGGCTGGGTTATTTGGGACTTCTAAGCACCATTTTACTTCAATAAGGATTAATCATAAAAAGTCAGAAAGTAAGGAAGAAGTACAGTCTAAGAAATTATCATTTTACTATGGGTGGTAGCTATCAAAATTATAACATTTTTTATATTTCATATTAAAAATGACAGTAAGTGAAGACATTTTCCAAAGTAATTTCTCTTCACAGAAAGGAAAATAGAACAATTAATAATAGAGGATTGTAAAAACAAAAATTCTAAAGCAAATGTGGAAAACAAGAACACTAAATATAACGCTTTAAAACTTTCATGACGCTCAGGGCAGAGGAGATGCAGCCATCGAAGTTAGAGTGAGAAAATCCATCCCCTCCACACACCAGGAAAGGCTTGAGATGAAGAGTCATCTGGCCAGGTGTGTTGGCAACTGACTTTGTAACCTGAAAAAGAAAAAAATAAAGAAAAAACAAAGATTGGAGTTGACATTTAGCCATGGCAATGCCCACCAGGCTTTTGCTACCTGGAGAAATTAAAATTTCATATAAGGAAAAACCCAGAATATCTCAAACGTTCCCCTTGTCAAAACATTTGCATATATTTCAAATATCAAATAACTGGAAATGCACTCATTTTCTAGATTTGTAGATGCTATGGTTTGAATGCTTATTTACCATCTCCAAATTCATATATGCTGGATAGTTTTGTCAGCTTGACACAAGCTAAGGTCATCTGAGAGGAGAGAACCTCAATTAATAATAACCTGGGCTCATAGGACAAAGACCTGGGATAAGGGAGACCCCCAAGAATCAACAGGGGTAACCTTAGCTGTGACTCATAGCACTGGGGTTATAAAACATGAAGAGGCCACCTCCTGTAGCCTGGCAAGAACCCCAGTGGTGGTATATGGAAACCAATCCACCCATAAACCTTTCGACCAAAATTTATCCTGTCTACAAGAAACACAGGGATGGAGGATAGAGGACAGACCAAGGGAATGGTCAACCAATGACCAGTCCAACTTGAGACCCATACCATGGGCAAGCACTAATCCCTGACACTATTAATGATTCTCTGTTATGCTGCTTGCAGACAGGAGTTTAGCATGGCTTTCCTCTGAGAGGCTCCACCCAGCAGCTGACTCAGACAGATGCAGGCATCCACAGCCAAACAGTGGATGGAGCTTGGGGACTGTTATGGAAGAATAGGGGGAAGAATTGTGGGCCCTGAAGGTCATAAGAACTCCACAGGAAGACCAACAGAGTCAACTAACCTGGACCCTTGGGGCTCTCACCAACCAAAGAGCATACATGGGCTGGACCTAGGTCTCCATGCTCATATGTAGTAAATAGGCATCTTGACCTTCATGTGGGTCCCGAATGAATGTAGCAGGAGCTATCCCAAAAGCTGTTACCTGTCTGTGGGATGTGCAGCTAGTGCTACTAGAACTTGGCATGCCAAGGTGGGTTGAAATCCATGGGAGGACTCACTTTTCTGAGGAGAAAGGAGAACTGGAGGAGGGGAGAAGGGAGAGGGGAGGGAGGGACTGGAAGAAAAGGAAGGAGGGGAAGATGAGGTAGGGATATAACGTAAATAAAAAAATACACCACCACCACCAAAAAGCCACATTATGTTAAAAATAAAAAAGAAGAGAGAAAAAAGGAAAAGCTTTCATAAGACCATCCTTTAGGCAAGTTGGAAGGACATTTTCTTATTTTGTGATAGATGGGGGAGAGCCTAGCCCATAGTGGGCTTGTAAAATCGCTGGGCTACTGTCCTGGTTCTATAAGAAAGCAAACTGAGCAAAGACATGGGGAACAGTACTCTTCCACGGTCTCTGCATCAGCTCCTGCCTCCAGGTTCCTGCCCTGCTTGAGTTCCTGTCTTGACTTCTTTCTATGATAAATGGTGATGTGGAAGTGTAAGCCAAATAAACTCATTCCTCCCCAACTTGCTTTATGGTCACAGTATTTCATAGAACAATAGTAGTCCTAGTTAGACAACTCCTAACCACAATGGCGATGGCATTTTGAGGACCTTTGGAATGTGAAAAGCTCTGTGTGAGATCAGAGCCCTCATGTAGGTCCAGTCAAGCCTGTTGACAGCTTCTAATGTGGGAGATGAAACCCACCAACTATGAAGAAAGCAGGACCTCACCAGACACTGAACCTGCCATAGCTTTGGCCTTGGTTATTCCACTTTCCAGGACTGTGAGAAACATGCTTCTTTTACACATATGCCCACCCCCCCACCCCCGACCCCTAGTCTGTCCACACTGTTAAGCATGCTAAACAGAGCAAGACACTCCACCCTTTCCCCTTCTTTTCTTATGCACTTCCTGAGCACTGTTCTCAGAGGTTTTTCTCTCAGCACTGGGGGTGTGTGTGGGGAGGTAAATTTTAAAACCTCACATCCCTGTCTTATTCCAGAGTGACCTCCTGTTTACTGAACACCTACTACATGTTAAAGGGCTGTTCAGCATTTGTAGGCTGCATTGCACAGGTGGAGTAACATAGTGCTACCTGTCCATGTAGGAGACTATAGGAGTCTGATGAATGCATGGCTTTGGCAGTTAAGGTCATTTCAAGGGAAAGAACAGCATATGTAAATGCTGTAGGTCACTGTGTGTGTATGTGCATGCGTGCGCGCATGTGCACACCTGCATAAAAGTTGGGGTGGGATAGTACAGAGAAAGGGACATGGCAGAGGGGACAGATAGAAGGGATACAGACTTTCAAATATTAAAATTATAGTAACTTAACTATAATGTAAAAATACCCATTGAATACTTAAAGGGAGAAAAATAAGCTGAAGTTAGAGATTTATTTTGTTTTTATAACAAGGTCTATGGTGTGGAGATTTTAGATTCTAGAGTGAGGTAGTATGTACCCTTAGAATTTATTTTGGGTGTGTGCTTCTGTGTGTGTATATAACGTGCTAATGTACTCACATGGATATATACATATGTAGGCAAGAGGTTAACAGCTTCTCAACTTCTGTCTTTTTAGACAGGGTCTTTCCCTGCTGAGTCCTGCTTGGCCATTCAGAAGGGATGGGACACAGTTCCCACTCCTGGAGCAGAGCCAGCAGGGTATGGGCCTTTAAGAGTGTGGGTGGTTGTCAGCTGGAAGCCTTGTTTGTATACTTTATGTTCCTTCAGGGGAATGTTCTCTCTGCCAAGGTCAATGACTCCATGATAATCAGAGAAAGCAGGAGTCCAGGAGGTGTGGGTGTGTCTAATGTCCTTAGCAAAATGGTAAATGCTATGACCTTCAGGACAGCTGTTGAGACTGTAGGAAAGAACTCTGAAAACGTAGGAGTTCAAGAACATATATATAATTTCTCAATTATGCAAAATATAAGGATGCAATATAAATTACATGACGGGCTTCAAGGACATAAAAGAATGGAGGCAGCTATAATATGAGCCAGCTTGTCAGAAAGGTATTAAAGAAGGAGATAAAGAGATTTAGGGAGTGGTGATCTCAGAGCTGGATCCCTCCCAGCTAGCTTACTGTCTATGCTTTCAAAGGCAGGCAGATCTCTGAATTTACTGCTGTGTTAAAAAAAAATGTAGTTGCTGGTTTTTTCTAAGAATCAAGGGGTCATAAAATGCTATTTCATGAGATAAAGGGGAACCTGGGTAAACAACTGAATTGGTATGTAAATAAAAAGACTGAGCTTTGGTCTGCAAGAGCTGAGATATCTAGAGAGCTGTCCTGAGCAGAACAAAAGGATGTCAGTGTGTACTCAAAGATTGAATTCAAGTCGTTCTTTTTGCCTGTCCCAAACACCCTTTCCTCAGAACCCCTTTGCCAGCTGATGCTGGTCATTGGCATTTCCCTAAACTCACAAATTTGACTAGGCTGGGCGGCCCACGAGCTCTGGGATCCCCCTGTCTCCACCCATTCAACACAAGCATTACAGGGTGGTTTGCTCCTGGCTTCTTATTTGTGTGCTGGTGATATCAATTAGGGCCCTTATGTTTGTATAGCCAAAGCACTTACCAATTAAGCTATCTAATCATCCCTTGGAATCTATTAGAATGCTGTGACCCTTTGATACAGTTCCTCCTGCTATAGTGACTTCTAACTATAGAATTATCTTCATTGCTGCTTCATCACTGCAGTTTTGTTACTGTTATGAATAATAATGTAAGTATCTGATATGTGGATGGCCTGAGGTAAGCCCTGTGAAGGGGTATTTCGACCTCCATAGGGGTTGTGACCCATAGGTCACAGAAAAGCTTTGTGGAGAAATCTTTGTTTATGTGCTGTGTTTTGTCTCTCCTGCCCCCTCAGTACTGGAGACTGAGTCCACAGGCTTCAGCATCCCGGGCAAGTGTCCTATCACAAAGCTCTTCCTAGTCCTTCTTGCTTTAACAAGAGATAAAAACCTTGAGACCCCCTTGTTACCCATACACAAACACAATGCTGTCAGCCTCATAGTCATACTTTTCTGGAGGCTACTTTATAGAAACATATACGCACACAGAAGATAAACTTGAACTCTTTGATGTAAAGTCCTTTGGGTAGCAAAGTAGCACATATTAGGGACAGAGAAGCAGACTTTAGTATTCAATTAGAGCTTTCAACTTCTGCTTAGGTAGGATTTTAATAAATTGAATTATTTTATTTGTCAGTGAAACATTAGGGAAGGGAGGAAACTTCTAAGATCTTAGATATTCAGGTGGCAGCATTTTCAAAATGTTTCAAGTCTGAAAGTAAGGGAATCATAGTTTGATCAGAAACAGGATATATAGAAAAGAGAACACTGGCAGGACCTAAGATTAGCCTGGGGTAAGCTCTCTGTTATGATGTCTCTCCATTAGGGGAAGGCTTGGGAGTTTTCATTTTACTCTGCAGGTGGATTTAAATCACTTAGAAAAAAATACCTTGCCTTTTCTGCTTTGAATTTATACATCTGATCCATCTACGTTTGTTTATAGGGGTTTTATATTAGCCATCTCAAGCAGGTTCAAGTTCTTTCTGGACAGCTGTGCCACACACGTAAAACACAGAAACCAGAATTTCCACAGGGTTGTTTCAGCCCTGACATATATTTTAAATACAGCTATTGAGATATGGTTCCTAGCTATGGCTGGAAGCATAGCCAAAAGCTGTATTATTGTGAGAGATTGTGGTTTTCACAATGGCAATATCTTCTATCGCAGGGCTCTCTGTTTCCTTCACATGGCTGAAGACACATGCCAACACACACCCATGCTTTCATATTTTCCTTGCTGGGTAATTGCGGAATGGCTGATTCCACCTTCAATGCAATGGGGCTGATTTCATCCAAGCTGCTGTCTGGCTAATCAGTGGCCCACTTTTTCAGCCATGTGATCTGGCATCAGGCATTTACCACTCAGTAAATTAAATTATACGGCACTGACGGATTACCAGCTCTCAACTGAGCAGAACATTTTCCTTAAAACTCCCTTCTGCTTATCTAGGAGGGCGTGGGTTCATTATGGACATGGCAACTGGAAGGTATTAAAACCAACACAAGTGGGGTTTTTAATGAGTGGCTATTCTTCATAGGCTCACATCTATGTGGATATGGATCAGTGAATTATCCCCTATATATGAATTTTCTGGATGCATACATTTTAACTATTTAAAATGTTTTGTTTTAAAAATTACACATAGCATACTGGACTTTGTCAACCTGACATGAAGCTAGACATACCTGGGAAGAAGCGATCTTAACAGAGAAAATGTTCCCATAAGATTAGCCTGTAGAGAAGTCTGTGGGGTATTTTCTTACTATGTGATCGATGTGGGAGGGCACAGCACATTTGGATGATACCATCACTGGGCATGTGATCTTGGATATATAATAAAGCAAGCTGAGTGAGCCAAAAAGCAACAAGCCTCCATGGCTTCTACTGCTCTTTTCCTTCTTAAGTTCCTGCCCTGACTTCCCTCAGCTATCGACTATGATCTGGAAGTATAAGATGAAATAAATGAAACAAATCTTTTCCTTTCAAAGTTGCTTTTAGTCATATTGTTTTACTAAACCAATAGAAACCCTAAACACACACACACACACACACACACACACACACACACAATCACTATTTTAATCATAACTGTAAATACATCTTTTGCAAACATAAAAAGCTAATGAGTATGCTTGAATAAACCTTTCCCAAGACTCGGTCATACTCAGGATTTGACTCCACTGACTACACAGAGCTGTTGACATCTAACGTTCATGCCCTTCCCTGACAATCCATCCTCCCTCACTGTCTAGAGCAGTGGTTCTCAACCTGTATGTCATGGCCCTTTAGGGGTGAGTCAAACGACCCTTTCACAAGGGTGGTCTAAGACCATCAGAAAACTCAGATATTCACATTATCACTCAACAGAAGCAAAATTACAGTTATGAAGTAGCAATGAAAATAATTTTATAATGGGGGGGGGGGCGTTCACCACAACATGAAGACCTGTATTAAAGGGACACAGCTTTAGCAAGGCTGAGAAGCATTTGCCTAGAGCACGGGAAACATGGTTTTCTCATGACAATGTATTATTGAGTTCTACTGGAGTTTTCCCTTGAGCCACTGATGTCTCTTCTGCAGGTTCAGATCATACATAATAGAAAAAGAGTGTAAATAGAGTTTCTTTCCAGCGAAACAAAAGTACACAAGCAGCAGCCAGACTGCTTAAATAATTAAATAATTTGTGGTTCAGGGACTGCCTACTTTAATGAGAAAATAACCAACTTCACATGTATGAAAACTGTCTCCTGACTGTCTCCTTGCTCTTTGATGGTATCTTATAATGGGTGAAATAAGACAAATAATAAATAGATCAGAAGAGGAGATAAAGTGAAATGCATAAGAAGTAGCAAAAGCCCATGAAACAAAGATAATAAAGGAGAAGAAGGACCCTTGAGGCAGGGCCTGTCCTGCACTTTACTCACTGTCTGTACTTTAATGTATTCAACCATATTGGTTCAAGCTCTTCTTTCTCTCAGCCTATCTAAATGAACAGCATTATGTAGAACTGACAGGAATAGCTGCTGATCAGAAACTCGACCCCTTCACCTACAAAGGCAAATGCCCTGAATCCAGAACCAGGTCTGGTTTGCTTCAAGATCATTCATCTTGAAAGACAAGTTTCTCCAACTGTCACTGTATCAGGGGTAGGTGGCATGTACAGGAACTCCTGACAGACATCAGGAATCAACTGTGGCATTCTTTTCCCCTGAGCTCAGAAGTGGCAGCTACACCTTTGCCTCAGTGCTCTGGGCAGCCACTGCCAACTGATTGGGGCTGGCAGTGGTTAGGAGTCCTGTACATCATACATACCTCAGAAGGCTAATGAGCAAACTTGTAATCAGAATGCAGGAATGAATCACTTGTTTCCCACCCCCCTTCTTTCTTCTCACTAAAGTTAGGATAGCCTCACGCTTTTCCTTTCTCCAAATTAGAGAGCTTTTAATGTGAAGAAAAAAGATTGTAGCAGAGTCACTTTCTTATGTTAGAAGCTCAATTATAGTTCCTTCTAAAATCTTCTAAACTCCCCCACAGACTACTGCCCTCCCATAGAATATCATACCAGAGCTCTGACTGCACACAGAAATAAGGCTCTGTCTATAGTGTAGTTCGGCAGAAGCACATATTACGAAGATTAGAAATTGTGGGCAAAATAGAGTTGGAAAAGATGACTGCTAACCTATGGTGCTAACAGAACACTGAGGATCACTGGAAAGATGACTGCTGCTCCACTGTCCCAGCCTCTGCTTTTAGCTGCAGTGATTCATTCTCTGCAGTTTTGGACTTTGTGATGCAGGTCCTGGAAGGTAGCTGCTTCTAAAAGGGATGGTTTGGATATAAATTTAAAAAATGTGATCAGCGTATAGACTTTTCTCATCAGTCTACCATGTTGGCACAGAGGAAGTGTCTTTGTGGTCTCATCATCTGTGCTTGCACCTTTGTTGAAGAACCTGTAATTGTGGAAATGCCCACAGTTCTTGACTCCATTTAAAAAATAACTACTTGCACCAAAGGAAGGCATTTCTGTAGAATTTTCAGGTTTTTCCCTATAATACCTCATGTTTTTCAAAGCTTTATTATTTTCATTATGAAAAAGCACATGTCAATTACTTCATAAGCAGCAGATATGAAATCTGTATGGTTCCACCAATGTGTTCCTGACAGGACCCAGTAGTCCTCCTCACCCATAGGGGATGTATTCTAAGACACCCAGTAGATATCCAGGATAACACTGGGTAAAGATGAGTTCCTCCCACACCACTTATGGCTTTATTTTACCATGGGTAACTGAAGGCAAAAGTATTCCAGAAGCAAACAATTCATACATCTAATGTGACACGCTACTCTGAGTAGCTCGACATGATCTCAGGCACCTACTCATCTGTCCAGAATGGGAGACACTTCTAAGTCTAATGTATCCATGTTTACAATGTTAATTTTTATATGAATTAGCACTATCTGCCTCAAGGCAGTTCTTAATGTAAAGTTTATTAAAATACTTTAGTTGCCTTATTTTACTATTATTTATTGTTAATATTCTACTGTGTCTGTTATAAAAAAAAACTAACACTAGTCATAGTTACAGAAAGAAATCAGTATATACATAGGCAGAATTGTTATTTTCAATTTCAGGCATTCATTGGGGGGTAGTCTTGGCAAAAATGATTCATGGATAATGGAGGAAATATAGGATGAGCAAATTCATATAAAATTGACCTTGTAAGAGATTGGATAATTTTTCCTTTCTTATATTACATTTATATTTAAATTTACCATTCTTATATTACATCCCAGTGCATCATTCTGATTGCTTTGGGCATGCATGAGTCTTGACAGCACAGATGTCTATGCTCTCACTTGTATTTTAATAGTAATATGGTATCTTTTAAAGACAATCTTGATTCATTCTAGTGGACCTATTGATAGTGACTCTTACATTTTATCTGAATTCAGGGAGTCCTGTTGTCTTCTAGTTGCATATTCACTTGCCTTGCATTTCCCCTATCCTGTGTGTGGAAGATACTGGCCACACTGGCAATAATGCAAAGCTGAAGGCTGGTTGGCTGGAATTGTTTCCAAAGTTCCTTGCCTTCTCTAACATTCGGTCATGACAGCAGAGTGAGTGGCCAGAATAGCCCATGTGTGAAAGGCTTGTTCCTCAGCCTATGGTGGGGCAACTATTTCTAGATGGATCTGTAGGAGGAACTTAGCTCACTGGGCATGTTTGAACTTGAATCTTTCTTGTGTTGCTCAGTTGACATGAAGTGAGTAGTTTATGTCTTATATGACTGTCTTAGTTTAAAGACCAAGTCTCTGTGAAGAGACATGATGACCACTGCAATTCTTTAATAAAGGAAATCATTTAATTGAGGCTGGATTACAGTTTCAGAGGTTTAGTCCATTGTCTTCATGGTGGGAAGCATGGCAACATACAGTTAGACAGACATGGTGCTGGAGGAGCTGAGAGTTCTACAGATTGATTCGAAGGTAGCTGAAGGAGACTGTGTCACACTGGGGGTAGCTTGAGCATATATATGACCTCAAAACTCACCTCCACAGTGACACACTTTCTCCAACAAGGTCACACCTACTCCAACAAGGCCACACCTCCTAACAATGCCAATTCCTATGGCCAAGCATCCAAACACATGTGTTTACGGGACCATTCCTATTTAAACTAACACAATGGCCTTGCCACCATGAAGTACACCCTTTTCCAGACCACCACAGCTGAGGCTTGTTAAATCATGAGACGACATAAGCACTTCCCCTACAAAGCTTATTTTCTCAGGTGTTTTGCCACAGAACCACACAACTAACTAACAGCCTAAGTAAAGATGTCTGTTGGAATGTAAACACATTCAGCTTAATTTCAAAAGCTGGAGAACTTGTTTACACTATTATTACCGCACTGTAGGCACGCTTCATCCAGTGAAGCTGAAGATTTTTGTGTAGTGTTGTTGAGAGTCCACACAAAATAAAAGCTTCTTGGAAAGTTTTAGGAGTCAGAGAGTAAAGAGATCACTTTTTCTGGTTGACTTAGCCAATCAACCCCCGTACCATCAAAAATTCTTTCTTAAAATTTCTCTACATGCTTATGTTTTTGTGTTACACCAGCAACAATATATACATGGAGCATAGATGTTATATCTTTATTAATCACTATATTTTAAGAATGGTGATAAAATTATCTACCAACCACATACTTAATAATATTGAAAAGTAACCCAGAACTGGAAACAATGACAAATTGGGACATTCATTATACATTTTTGTCCATTTAAAAATCTATTTCTGTGAATGGTTCACCACATCTGACTACTGACTTTTAAGAATCCCAGTGCCATCTCCTCTCATGCTGTAGAATTTAATATTTATAAAGAGTTTTATCAACACACAGGCACCTACCTGGAGAGAAGGTGAATTTTAATTGGGCCGTCTGTGTTCTGCTCTTCACCTCATCTTTCCTCTGGTCTTCTCATCTCTCCAATGTTCTATTATATTTAATGGGGATTTCATAAACCTATTTCTTTGTTACACCGTGGAGAACATCTTACTTGTATTATGGATGCTTGGCTGCAAAGCTTTGTGTCTAGTATAACAGAGAGCTGCTGTAAAATTACTGTTGGCTATGATATGTCCTCAGTGTGGGAGAAAATGGTGCGGTTTGGTCAATTCTCAGTGGGGCTCTTCATTTTATTGGTATTTGTCTATCCAATCTTAATAAACCATCAGGCAGATGCGGAATGAATGCACCACAAATCAATGATATTATCCATGTAGTAGTAGCTTCAGTTATTGCAAACTGCAAAGGACATACTTTGCTGACCTTGTGAGTTTGATTGCTGAGGTCTACACTGGGTCTCTTTTAAACTTCTGAAAGTATTGGTGCAGCCCATTTGGGTACATTGTATTGAGAAGAAACATACAATAAAGAACGACATATGGCTTCCTCCTGCACTGTCTGAGTTAGAACAGACAGCACAATAGTCACAACACATTTCCCTTTAGAATTTTTAATTCAGTGGAAAATTGCTTGGCCCTTCAGCAGCTTTTAGTATATTAACTCATTAATTATTCAAATATTTGTCTTGTTTTTAGGTGCTGTGGGGCACTATGAAAGGTGGTAGGGTACAAAAACTATTTCTCTTCTCTAGGGTGAGTTCATAGCGTTTATTTTCATCTGAATATAAACTCTCTGAAGCAGTCTCCTAGCCAACCTGATTGCTTGAGCCTGTAAGATGCAGAGGCAAAATCGTTTTCAAGTGGTGAATCCAGAGAGAAAATGAAGACGGCTCCCACCTCATCACCCTTCCCTTGTGGGTGATCAATGCCTAACTCTCCACCCAATCAACCCTTCTGCATCCCTTCTCCCATTCCCCATCTATTCTTCTTGATGACCCTGAAGTCTGGCCCTTGACATACCATTCTGGTTCCCATGCATGCTGAATAGACCCAGAAGCCTTTTGTCTGAGATGTGAGATTAAGGTAAAAAAGGATTTGGGGTTCTTGAGATGACCTTCTTTCTACTTTTGATAGCACAGAAATAAAAGAACTGAGTTTGTGCTCTAAAGAGAGACAATGATGGATTATAAAAAGCAGAGGTAGTTTTAAAGACTGCTTAATTGAGTATAAAATTAAATACGATTAAAAACACTCTTATTATGCAGACTATCCTGTAACTTTGAAAATATCCAGCCACATAACCACTATTATGAATACTATGGAGAGCATTTTAATCTTTGCACTATTTTTCCTCATGCTCCTTTGTAGGTAATTCCATCTCCAGGATCATTTGTCACTACATACATTTCTTTACTACAAAGTCATATAAACAGACTCTGATCATGAATTTATCTATTTAGATTAATGTTTCTGTAATTCACTTACATCATTAATATTTTTCTTTTTATAACTGAGTATTTTTTCATTTATATATGAACAATAAAATTTTACCTACTTTAAAGTAATGAATATATGGGTTATTTTCAGGTTGGAGAAATTATTAATAAAACTGTAATGCTAATTAGAAGATGGTTTTGGTGTGAGCATGTTCATTTCTGGATTCATTGGCACACATGGTAAGCACCTATTTAACTTTGCAGGAAGGTGCAACTTGTTTCTAAGGGCAGGTGTGACAATGTGCCTTTCCATGAGTGGCATGCCAGAAGAACTGAGTCCTTCACGTCTGTTTCAGAGTTTGCCAGTTTCAGATGTTTTCATATGAGGTAACTTTTAGGTGAGTAACAGTCTCTTCATTAAGATTTTAAACTGGATGCCCCTAATAGCCAATGGTATTCAGCATTGTGTACATGTGCACACATGTATGTGCATGCATGTGCGTGTGTGTGTGTGTGTGTGTGTGTGTGTGTGTGTGTGTGAACTGCACATGTGCTTATGTTCTATTTACTCTTCCTTGTTTGTGGTAAACAACATAAAACTCACTACCAGGTACTTCCATTGGAAAACACTAATCCATTTTATTTTTGTAGCATTTTATTAACATTTTAAAATTATATTTTTATTGTTTAAAACAATTTTAAATTTAAATATATTTCAATTATTTTTCTCCCCGCCAAGTTCTTTCAGATCCTCTCCCCTTTCTATCCACCCAACTTTAAGTTCTTTCTCAAAAAAGAAACAAAAACCAATTCAATAAAACCCTTCAAATCAAGGAAAAAAAAATCAATAAAATAACACTCAAATAAACAAAGAAAGCAAAAAATCACCAAACTGTAACCAAATAAAAACAGACAAAAAGTGTGGATTCCATTGTATTTTGGTCAGCTTTTCCTGGACATGAGGCCTACCCTGGAATGGGCGATATTCCCAGTATTGTGTCTGGACCTGCCCATAGTAGAGATGCCGCATAGTCAGAATCATTGTATATATGACCTTTGTGATTGGCTTCTTCCGTTTAGCATGATGCTTTCAAGGTTCATCTATGAGCTAGCATCTGCCAGTAGTTCATCAGTTTTTATGTTTGAACTATATTCCAGTGTATAGATATACCACATTCCATCAGCTGATGAACATTTGAGCTGTTTATTAAATTTGGCTATTTTTAATATTCTTGCCCAAAATATCAGAATATATTCAGTTGACACATTTGAGAATGACATGATCATAATTTACTTCTATGTTTAACTTTTTAAGGAGCCAACCAGTTGTTTTTTAAGGGAACTGAATCATTGTATATTTCTTACAGAAAAGCACAAGCATTTCACTTCTCCATATCCTCATAAAGACTCATTATTTTATATTAAAAAAATATAGTTATCCTCAATGAAAACCATTCTTTTATATAATGTGTATATGCTAATTAATGTAAGTTAACTGTCTCACTGTGGTCTTGCAATGCACTTCCCTAATGGATAGTGATGTTGAGTACATTTTCATGTATTCATCTGTATCTCTTGGGTATTGTGTCAATTCAAGTCTTTTGTTCAGTTTTAGTTTTGCTTTCCTATCTCCGTTGAGTTGCAGGAGTGAGTTCTTCATATATTCTCATGCAGATTCTTATTGGGCATGTGACCCATCAATCTTTTCCCTCATTTTGTCTTTTTGCTATCACAATTTGTTATTATTTTATTATATGTTGTGAGTGTTTTGCCTGCATGCATATCTGTGCACTGAGTGCACACCTGGCACCTGTGGAGGCCAAAAGAAAGTGTCAGGTCCCCTAAAACTGGAGTTGTAGATGGTGATGAAACACCATGTGGGTGAAGGGAATTGAACTTGGGTCCTGAAAGATCAATCAGTGCTCTGGCCAGCCAGTGTTTTTATCTGCTGAGCTATCTCTCTAGTCCCTTTGAACTCTCTTGATAATTCTAAAATAAACGAACATTTAATTTTTCTTTTATTGCTTTAGTGTGTATGTGTTAACTACAAAACAACTGTCAAACATAAAGTCATGAGAATTTACCTCTGTGCAATTTTTTAGGAATCTGAGGTGGTAGTTTGTGCATTCTATCCTGTAGAGATTTTAATATGCAGTATGAAGCAGAATCCAGCTTCACTCTCTTATCTATGTAGGTGAAATTGTTCCAGTGCCTGGGCTGGTTAGACTCCTTTTTTCCTCTGTTTAATGGACATTGGAACCTTGTCAGAAATCACACGTGGGTTTGCTTCAGGACTCTCACTTACGATGTGTCAATCACGCCCACCCTTATGCCAGTCCTACTTTGAATGGGTAGCTACAGCTTTGTAGTAGTTTTGAAACTGTAAGCTGTGAGTCTTCCAATTTTGTTCTTCTTTTAATAGATTGTTTTGGGTTATTTAGGGAACACTTGAAATTCTCTATGAAAAAATCTTGAATCAGTTTTGTAAATACAGTATTTATTTTATTTTTAGATGTGCGTGTGTGTGTGTGTGTGTGTGTGTGTGTGTGTGTGTGTGTGAGTCTGTGGGTTCACACACATAAATATAGTGCTGGTGGAGTCCAGAGGCATTGGATCCCCTGAAGTTGGAATTACAGGTGGTTGTGAGGTACCAGACTGGGGTCCTCTGTAAAAGCTCCACCCACTCTTCACCTTTGAACCATCCTTCTGGCTTCTTGAATTGGGGTTTTCATTTCTGCACAGGCAACAGGGTTCTGCATACAGGAAGCAATGGGTTTGAGCACCACTTTGGGTCATACCACCTCTTACACGGATCATCTTTCAATTCATGGCATGTTTTGGTTCACTTAGGTCACTGTTCTTTTCTTTTAACAATATAGTTCTTATGTAAAATTCTCTTGACCCTCTGATTAAATGCAAATATCTTCTTTTCTGTCATGTTCTTCAAATCTTTTGCCCACTTTTAAGTAACTGAGCCATTTGTGCCTTTTCAAATTGTTGATTTGTGAGACTTCCCTATACGTTTTGGGACACTAAACATTGATCAGATATGTGCTTTCCTAACATGATCTTTTATTTTGCAGTTGTCTTTTTAGTCTCCTTATGGTGCCTTTCAAATACATTGTTTAATATTCAGTAGATAAATTCAGTAGAAAAGATTCATTTTCTTTTTTGATAGTTTGTGCTTTTTCTGTTTTATTTAAAAATGCTTGTGAAACCCAAGGTCATACATATCTTCTCCTATGCTTTCTGTTAGAAATTGTATAGCTTACGATCTCTATGTTTAGGTCTCTGGCCTACGTTCAGCTCATCCATGAGGAGACGTAACACGGGCTCTGAGTCTAAAGTGAAGCACACCAATTTCTGTTTCCTGCTTACCGATTACATCAGTGTAGGTGTAGTCTGCATCACAAACCAGAGCTTCCTCATTTAAGGCAGAGATAATATTTGCTTCCTGATATCAGGACTGATGCGAGCATCAGACAGGAAGAGTACATGAGGAATGTCTAAAATCAGAGTATAAATGCTAGTATAAAATAGAGAAGAAAGGAAAGAGGGAGAATAAACATTAGGCTATCATGGTACAAAGAAGTCCAACAGCAGATGGTGGCAAGGGGAGGGAGGAGAAGGAACTGGAGAGCTGAAATGGAGCCTCTGGCAGTATGTCAGAGGGCATAGCAGTAGCCCTGGGTGAGGACAGGGATGGAACAGTGCCTGTGCTGAACAGCCACACAGCTCAGCATGGCAAGCCAGAGTGCTGGATTCAGCGTTTCTCTGCAGTCTTGTCCCATATTCCAGCCACATCCTACTTTTCTGCAAAACAAAACTACTAACTGTTCCTCAAGTGCACCTTTAACTCTGGAAAAGCTTGTGCAATTGCGGAACACTGCTACTATCATGGCATTTTCTACATCTTGTTATACTCAGTGAAAATTTGCTTTAAGAAGCTGTTTCTTATGGTTTCTTCCCCAAGTTGGCTCTGTATTTCCAAATGGCACTTTGCATATCTTTCGTGTCATGCTGTACTTCACTGTGACTATATGCAGAGTGGTTGCTCTTTCTGATTGACTATATGGAAATTTCCTGAAGGATGAGAGATACCTCAGAATCCTGTACAGTGACTGATACACAGTTAGACCTCAACAAATGTGTATGGAATGAAAACATGGATATATATTACCTATTTTCAATGTAGTATAGGTAGATGTTATTAACTGAACTTGTTAGTTTTATAGGACAACGCTGATATTTAGCCTAAATAGATCACATAGACATACTTTTCAAGAAATACTGCTGGAATAGGACCTACTTCTAGTTTGTCCATACCCGTGTACTAGAACCCACTATCCAGCATTAACACTAGGCTCAGATGAGTATGCATATATGTAATACATGACATTTTCTTTTCATTAGACATTTAAACATTTCCTATGAAGTCTTACCATTTAAAATCATTTAGTAATTTTGAGTAAGTGTGAAAATGGCTAATGGCAGGGTGAGTCCTAGCAGTGTCAGAGAAAGAAATGACTTCATTAAATGTACATGTGTTCAACCATTTAATGGTTCATATATTATGGAATTTTGTGAAAAGAGGAGATGTTTAACTGCATAAGGTTAAATTAAACCGTGACTGCACATTCCTAAATGAAGGATGAGATTTCTCAGAATGATATTGTAACACGTGTCGTCAAAAGGAACTGAGGCAAGTGACCAGCTACGTGGAAGATGACTCAGTGCAATGTTTACAGATGACATTTGCCAGCTTTCCTGCTGTTGCTAGATTGACTCATGCCATAGTCCACCTCTACCAATATGCAAAAAGTCTATGAACTGGTGATGTATAAGCAAGAGTGGTCTGTGGCCATAATTTTATGCCAGGCAATGTTGGTTCAGGGCACAGATGTGTTAAATTATCAAACACCAAAAAATGTACAGGCTAGTTTAGTTTAGGAGAATGGCAAAAATCAGGGAAGTTTTCAAGCCTAAGAAAATGACAGGGTGATAAAGACAGTGGTCTACTGCTGTCACATGTCCTATTCTGACATGTGAACTCTCCAACAGTTCCTTATAGGCTCTGGCCAAACGTCAACGCCTCTGGCACCACATCAGTTCTGAAACATTCCAGTTTGGAACTACTTATGTATATGAAATGGGAAGAGAGAAATTCTCAAAAGAGAAGAGAATTAAATAAATAAAAGGAGGAGTGGGGCATGCCGAGAGGTAGTGGAGAAGCACTGGCACGGTGGTTACACTCCCACAACCCTCTGTGCACAGCCCTCTGAGGTGCCTCCTCCTGTCCATACCACCATGGTGAGTGGGAGCGGAGAAGTTGCTCTGTGCAGTGTCTGCACTGCATGGTTCATGGTGCACTTGGTGCTCACTCTGTCATAACTCTATAGGGTAGGTTTCCCTATTGTTTTTCCCCTGTGAAGACTATGGTGCTAAAAGTTGCAATCTCTTTGACCAATGTCACTCTGACATCAGAGTTTCACGACCATAACTGTAACATATTATTACAAATGTAGAAATCATAAAGCACAAGTGTAGAAGAAAAGTCACAATGTAAGTGACAGGATAATAAAGAGAATGTGATTTTATTATGAGATAAACATGTAATATACTTGATAAATAAAATTGACATTTATCGTTAAAAGCACTCATGTTAGAAAGCCATGTATTTATATTTGTGATGTGTACTAGCCAGTGTCTTTCAGGGGTGATAGATTTAAACTGCTTTCAGAACTAGCTTATGAGTTACCTTAAAATAGCTATAGGTTTTACTTAAAAAAATTAATCAAATTATCAAATTCATAATCTATTTCATTAAAAAAATCAAATGACTTTTGTGGTTTCTAAAATATCAAATGTAATGTCTAATTTCAGGGACTTGATCTAACAGATAATAATGTGAATATGTGACATGCTTGGAACATGTAATAGATTGGATTACATCTTTTAAATGTCCTCCATGTGGTAAAGGATTGAGCCTCAGAATGGTTTTGTTGGGAAGTGGCAAACACTTTTTAAGATGTGAGGTCATGAAGTGACCAGAGGTGTGCTGTTGGAAAGAACTGTGAGTCCCCAGGCCCCCCCCCCACTTCCTTCCTTTGTGCTCTCTGGGACTGAGTGGTTATGTTCTGACACATGCTCCTGCCATGACATGATGCTCACCCTGAATCTAAAGCAGTAAAACTCATCAATCCTGCATTAGACTCTCCACAACTATAAAAGTTAACCTTTTTTTTTCTTGTAAATCGATTCTTTGTGGTATCTTGTCATAGACATGAAAAGCGGATACAAAGAAAGGCCCAATCTATTTGAAAAGTGGATGTAGCTTGTCTAGGCAACTCACAAAGAAAAAAAACAGTCCTTATGAGATGGTACCAGCTTGCATCTCGATTTATTAAAAAGAAGAAATTGAAGATAACAATAGAAAATGTATATAAAAGCAAAAGAAGTGTTTATTGTCTTGCTTGTTCCTTGACTATTTGCATCTATTGTATTGATAGTTACTCAATCTATAACTGATCTTAATACTTGCATGTAATTAAAATGTTATAAAAGCAAAAATAAAAGCAAAAAAGGAAATACAACAGAAAAAAAGAAAAGAAAAGAAAAGAGAAAGAAAAAATTCACTTGCTTTTGGCCAGTTCAGTATTGAAATTCAGTAAATCACCTACAAGAAATTATCCTCATGAGAGGATAAATGTACTTCTGTGCACTCAGCCTTGGCCTTCCAAATAAAAATGTGTAAGCAATATTCTAGCATTGCATTAGTCCAGATTTCATCTTTTCTCTTGTACCATTTCTACTAAGGGTGTTCTATGGAAACAGGTAAACACTTCCTCGTCTGAGGAGACAAAAGGCCAGTGCTAAAAGTGAGGGACATGAATGGAAAGGTGAGGAGAAGAGAAAAGATGAGATGTGCTTACATGTTGGGATGTTTCTGTGAAGGACTGAGTCAAGGGTACAGAGAGAAAAATCCAAGTCTCTTAGACAAATGGTGTCTTAATTGGGGTTTCTATTGCTGAGATGAAACACCATTATCACGCAGCAAGTTGGGGAGGAAAGGGTTTATTTTGTTTATACTTCTAAATCTTAGTCCATCATTGAAGAAAGTCAGGACTTTAACTCAAGCAGGGCAAGAACCTGAAGGCGGGAGCTGACGCAGAGGCCACGGAGAGGTGCTACTTACTGGCTTCCTCCTCATGGCCTGCTCAGCCTGCTTTCTTATAAACGCCAGGACTTTGCTCCTACTTCCACTTCTCCAGGCTAAGATTTTGTCTGGCTTCAGTTTGTTCAGATCTTGTGTATGCTGTCATAGTCTCTGAGAGTTCATATGTGCATCAGCCTGTTAGTGTCTAGAAGGTGTTTTCATGGAGTTGTCTATCTATCTGCTCTGGCTCTTACAATCTTTCTGCCTCCTCTTCTGTATGGAATCACAAGCCTTGAGGAGAAAAGTGTGATACAGACAATCTATTTAGGGCTTAGTGTCCCAAAAGTTCTTTACTCTGTGCATATTGTACAGCTGTGGCTCTCTGTCGTCATTCCCACTGACTGTAAGAAGGTACTCCTCTGATGAGGGCTGAGTGGAGCACTGACCTGTGTGTACAGTAGCATGTCTTCAGGAGTTGCTTTTGCTGCTGTATTTCTTTAGAAGAGCACCAGTAGCAGGTTTTTACTTAGAGCCTACGACCTATTTAGTCTCAGGTTCTTGATCGCATGTAATAGTGTCAGATGTGGGTTTCCACTCATGGAATAGGCCTCAAATTCAATTTAAAAATATGGTTGGTTACTTCTGCAACATGTGTGACTATATTGCTCCAGGGTGTCTTGCAGGGATGTCACTTTTGTAGGCCAAAAGCTGGGAGATATCAATGATTACCTTTGTCTTCTGACAGCATGCAGACTACCTTCCAGTACCATGACTGCTAATCAGTAGGGCAAAGATTCCAGGTGGGCATCAGCTCAAGTTTTTTTTTTAGTTCAATGACACATCTATGTGGTGTATTCAGAAATACAGCCTTATTGTCATGTTGTGAAAGATAAACAATTGTATTGGTAATAACTTATAATGTTTGGGAAGTCTATGGAGCCCTTTTGGCCAGCAACCCAACAGGATGTAACCCCTTCCTGGTGTCAGAGATTTCACTTGGTAGCATATGATATCTAGTTAAGTTTTTGTCTCCACCATTTTATAGTAACATCATTTAAATTTCCTTCATATGATGTTAGCCAGTTGTCTTCATTTTCATGAGAATGCCAGTCTTTCGGACTGAACAAAATTACATTGGGTATATGTGTCAAGTTTTCTTTATTCATTCATCTGTTGATGGACATCTATGCTAGTTCTCCCTATTTATTTATTTATTTATTTATTTATTTATTTATTTATTTATTGCAGTTATAAATAGTTCAGCAGTAAGCATGGTTGCACAAGCAGTTTTGTAGTATTTTGTTTTAGAGTCCTTCAAGCATATAGTTGTGTGGAATGGCTTCTGTTTTCCCTTTTCTGAGGCGTTTCGACATTGCCTTCCATAGTGACTGCAGCAGTGTACATTGCCCGGAGCAGTGTGTAAGAAAGGGCTCATCTTCTTCACATCCCCACCAGGACTTGTCATTTGCTTCCTTAAGGACAGCCATTTTGACTTGGGCTAAGCAATCTCCAAGCTGTTTTAATTTATATTTTCTAGATGGCTTAAGGATGTTAAGAATGCTTTTTCAAATACTTATTAGTCAATTGCATTTCTTTTGTGGAGAATTGTCTGTTAAGATACTCATTTATTGATTGGTGTCTAATTTCTGAGGTTCTTTGTAGATTATAGATATTAGCCTTCTTTCAGATATAGAAAAAGCTACTTTCTCCATTCTGTCTGTCATATCTTCAGTTTAGTGGTCATTCTTTATTCTGTTCAGAGGAGGCACAGTACATGTCTTTAATGTGCCACCAATGCCTTAGCACTTGGGAGGCAGAGGCAGGCAGGTCTCTGAGTTAAAGGCCAACCTAATCTACAGATTGAGTTTCAGGGAAACCAGGGCTACAAAGAGAAAAACCATCTACAACATCCTCACCTTCATCTTCACTCTCATCCTCATCATCAACAAAGCAACTCATGAATGTTCAAAGAAAAAATGGCAGAAAAACCCACTTTTTTAAAATTTGAAAGTGTGAAAGACTGAAAAAAAGAATAACATATTTCAAGAAAGAACCAAATGTAGGAAATATAGAAGACCAAAAGCTTCAATTTCATTAAATAGAGAGCACTACCCTTAATTCTTGGAGGCTAAGCAGGGTCAGGTTTAGTTAGTTACTTGGATGGGAGATCACTTTTTTTTTTTTAAACCAAAGAAGAATGGGAAAAATAATAGTTATACCTCTGCACCAATTTGTTACCAGCAATATCTTGAGGAGTGTCTGAGGCAGACACTGAAGCAAAGGAAAGCATAGGAATATGGTGCTGTGGCAGCAGGCAGCAGGCAGCCGGGGCAACAGCACCACTGAGTGCCCCATGTCAAGGTATGTGCAAAGCCACCTTCAGTGAACAATTTTCTGCTGAAAGTATTAAAATAACCAACTTGTTCCAGAATCCTTAATTAAATGCTATATGGACTAGACACCAAATTACTTCAACTGGATAAATATTTAAATTATGGAGGGGAAATCAATGTAAAATGGAAGAACAGAGAACCATTTAAAAAAATTCTGCCAGTGCTTTCTTAAGTTAAACCCATATTCAGTGGAGTTTTAGAGTAAGGAGCTATCTCAAGTGTCATGCCAAATACCAATGGATTTGTGTTACTTCTAAAATTTACAATGATAGTTATTATAATTAGGAAAAAGTTTAAAGATACTTGCAGTATATTAGGCATAATTCTAACATCTCTCTGGATGTTTTAACTTTGCATAGTGAGATTATGAATTTAAAGAATGCTGCTCTGCTAAGCTTTGGTACTGTTGATAAAATTATCCATGGCCTGAGGTCAGTATTTCCATTTTGGTCAAGCTTCAAGAATGGCATACATAGCCAGATCATGATAGCCCTTTTTGTCCTGGGAATATAAATTCTGCTCATCATGTTAAAGCTTGTCTTCAACAACATCAACATGTTGGCAGCCAAAGTGCATGGTTTGAAACTGAAAATGGACCCTCCCCCCAGACAGAGTTATTAATTTAACAGACTGACAAGCCAAGGACAGTTATGATTCTCTACAGAGCTTTACCAACCTAAGACAGAAGTGCATTGCTTTTGATAATGCATATTCCACAACAGGTAAGGAAGGCATTCTTGTCAGAACGACCTAAGACAGGCTCAGTCTTAGTTATGAAATAAAAAATGGGGAGATGTGGAGAGCTTTTGGGGCTGCTTGGCAGGAATCTGACATTATTTTAGAACAAAGAAGTAATTTCAGGCAGGAATCTAAATCTTAGGCTAGGACAAAGAAGTAGGCTTCAGGCATGAAAATGACTTTGGGCTAGGACAGGGAAGTAGGCTCAGATATTTTGTTCATCCTGATAAGCCCTCAGAAACAGTGATCACAGGAGTGATCATGGGACTTTATTCAATGCCTTGCTTGTTCTTTGACTATTTGTGTTTATTGTGTTGCTTGTTCCATGACTATTTGCATCCTTTGTATTTGTAATACAATAGTATTGCTAGTTTCTCAACCTAGAACTGACCTTAATATTTTCACGTAATTAAAATGGTATAAAAGTAGATTGGGAAAAAATAAAAAATAAAAATAAAAGAAAAGCTTCTCAGGTCAAAGTGCATAGCAGCATTAATCTTTGAGCATGAAGATAAATATTTAGAAGACAATATGATATGCATTTAATCTCCAGTTAGCAAAATAAACATAGTAGCTTCCCCACTGGGGACAATGACCTCCCAATCACACAGTTTTGATGTGGTTTACAGGATGAAATCCAAATTACCTCCTGTGGAACAAGACTAACCAATTAGGGATAATTGGTTATCCCCATAACAAACTTGCCCCTGTTGTACCAGTGCGTAACTGTCAGGTCAGTAGCATAGCATGCAGGATCCATAGCTAAGTAAAGAATGCTGGTGAAAAATGCCCTCAAGCAGCTCACAGAGCATCTTTTGGCACTGTGAGAGCTAGCTCAGCTCGGTGCTAGCTTAGTTTCTCTGTTTTCTGTGACCAAGATGTGGTAGCTGCAGAAATCAAGTTTTACCATCTTGTTCTGGTTCTGGTGGACATCCAATAGCAGTGGCAAGAGCCTGTATGATTTGGAAGTCCTTGAAATCCTCCTTAACCAGAAACTCACAGGCAGGTAGTCCACTCCTGGTGCTGGGTCTTTGCAAATGTCTATTATGATTGGGCTACAGAGATGAGTGAAAGCTGAGGAGTGAATGCTCCTCATCATCTTCACTCTTCACACAGCAGCCAGTCACCACCCTGACCTTGAGGCCTTCAGCTTCAGGAAGTCCTAGGCTTCCTTTTCTGTTCCTCCACTCAGCAAAGCTGTCAGGAGATGTACTTGAAGCTCATCCACCAGCAATGCTCGGTGTCGGTGATGGCTCCAAGAGAAATCTGTCTTTTGTGATGGCCTCCTTCCCTGGAAGTCTGTCATCTTATGGATCTTGGCTAAGACTTCCTCACTGGCCTAGTAGTTTTCCAGCAGCTGTAGTGTGGTGTTTTAGAACTGTCTTCCTTTGTAGCTGCCCACAGATAAGAGAAGTGGCCCACATGTCCCGTGTACTGTTGACCCTAATGTTAGATGAAGTGATCTTTTCTATGTCTCCCATTTTCTTCTGTATTTTGCATTTTTTTCAGTGAACATGCACTGTTTTGCTGATTCTTTTTCAGTCAGACTAAAGAAGCCTCAGATATTATAGATATCTATTATAGGTACTATAGACACTTCAATAAAATATAATATTTTTTAAAAGAATTTTACCCAAACTCTAGATAAAAGTGCAGAAGTAGTTGCCAAGTTCCTCAAAGACATTTTACCCTTAATTTGCAGCACCCACAAAAATGTACCACTACGTCATTTAAGACAAAATTCAATTTAGAGTCTTAGAGCCCTGAGCAGATATTAGTCTCCATGGTTTCAGAACAGAAACTGGTGATGTTGTAGACATTCCTTAGCGAATAGGCAAGTGAACATATTTACAGTCCTCCTGCCTCTGTGGATATGTGGGGGATGGCACTGGGCATGGGGAACAACAGGAGAACTTGGGGGTTATTGGTATTGGGGGAACAGTCTCTCATTCTCTTGTTTTTCCCCATGCCCAGTGCCCAATGTGTTAGAGCCTTAACACATTCATGTTTCCCTAAAGACTTGATGAGGAATCTTAGAGGAAAGAGGCTAAGACTCCCTCTCTGGCCTAGTAGTTTTCCAGTAGCTGCAGTGGGGTGTTTTAGAACCGTCTTCCTTTGTAGCTGTCCATAGATAAGAGAACTGGTCCACACGTCTCTTGTGACAGAAGCTAAGCCATTACCCAAGGTGCACACCCTAATCTTTTGAACCTGAACATGATCAGTTGCCCAGAAGGGAAGAACACCCCTCAGATGACCCTATAGCCCACCATGCTGTCGTTATCCAGGGGAGGGTAAGGAAGTTAGTTTATTTTCCTCCCTGAGTCTTTGGTTTCTTATCACTATAGTGGGTTAACACTAGCAAACTCAAAATCTTTCAGAACACAATGTTTATATGATTTAGCGGATTTTAAAAAATCTGTGTGCACATTATTTTTATGAGATTTTTTTTAAGGAAATGTGATGGTGTAGCCATGGATGGTGGGTGTCTTCCCAGGGTTGATGTTGCTGGAAGTTAGGTTCTCTGTGTAGCATAGCTGTGTGTTGAAGAGAAGGACCCTGGTGGGAGTTGGTTGGGTTGCTGGGGATAGCTGGAGCTATCAGACTTTGAGCTACTTCTTGTGAGTCAGTTGTCATAGCAGCTCCTTCAACTCTGACTCTGGCTTCATGGTTCTCCACATAATGTCTGATGCTTGCTCTGCTCTAGATGCTGCCATGCACCATGAGGAGACTTAGCCAATGGGGCTTTCACTGGGGCCAGTGCCATGTTGTTTGGACTTTTAGCTTTCAAATCTGTAAGCTAATAAAACTGATGACTGTAAACTGACACATCCTATCACTTTATGATAGCTAATCTTTCAGTGTCTTGATTTAGGATTGCTGAAGAGATGAATCTTTGGGGATGCCCTGAAGGTTTTACCAGAGAGGTTTAATTGAGCAGAAGAGGCACATCCTCAGTGTGGGAAGGACTCTCACAGGAGTTGATGCTCTAAACTGTATAAAACGAGCGAAGAGAAAGTGCTCCGAGAATCAGTGTCCATCTCTTTCTGCTTCCTGACTGCGGGATCAACAACTTGATTAGTTGCTTTAGGCCCCTATAGTCATTGCTGCTTCGTCATGATGAGCCATAATCCCTTAAACCATGGGATTCCTGTTCTTTACTTAAACTGCATTTATTTTTGTCATAGCAGTGAGGAAAATAAAATACCCCAAGTCTACAGTTTATATTGAGATTAATCTTTAATACTGTATATCTTAAGGATTAGGACAAATGTATAATGTAATTTACTATTATTATGTTATTATATAGTATTATAGGCAAAATATTTTCAGTAGCTTAAAAATCTTTCTAGCCAAGCCATTCTTCTACCGTTCCTGTCTTGTTTTCTAAAAGGCTACTAACCTGCCTACTTATGCCTCTACAAGTTCGTATCCCCACCAGGCATTCGTGAGAGTTACCACTGCCCTGACCCTCACTAGCATTCCATGTTATCTGGATTTTACACTTGCATGTTCCAGTTGTGTGTCAACTTTCAGCATTAAATTGATCATGCCTTGGAGTTGCCCAGCTTCGACCCCAGCCCTTCCATCTGTCTCTAGTATTTAATGTGAAGATTCAAGTGTTACCAAAGAAAAGAAAAAGAAATGAAACTAATGGAAGGAAAGAAAGTTTTGATCCTGCAGGGTTTGGAACAGAGAATCCACACAACATAGCACTGTTTGGGATAGAATATTAGATCTGTATTCTACTGAAACATTCATAATATAAAGGTGTGTAGAGCTCTGGCTTTTTGCTTTTCAGAGAAAGCAGAAAAGGAATGAGATGGTGTGTGGAGAACAGAAGGAAGAGAAGGGAGGAGAGACAAAAGGGACCCGGGGTGGGACCTGGGCTAGATGGAGATTCAGCTGGGTTCCTCCTTAGGAGCACTGTCTGCTTGGAATGGGAAGGTGGAGAAGCACAGAAAAGACTGACCCTACTCCTCTTCCTTTTGTGATTCTCATTCACATTACTTTCCTTCTCAATTTAGTGCTGTACTATAGCCAACATTCACACAACTGTACATTGACTAATTGAGGCAAGGCTGTGATGACAAGGCAGAGGGCACGCCCTTCACCAAATTCCAAAGGTTAAGATTGAGAGGTGTGGGGGATGTACTGTCGAGGAGATTAGCTGAAAGTAAGTACCTTATCGCAAACCACTTGACCTTTCATTGGTCAGTCCCTTTTCTAATGTGTATCAAGGGGTGAGATGCTCACCACAGATGACAGTGTTACCCTCTGCAGACCAGCGTTCAAGATGCTAGGGAAGGATGTGAACAGTGGGAAATGCATGCTTTGAAGCTTGGACAGTAGCTTGCCTTTTTTCAGAGCCTGCAGTCAAGTGTAGCATCTATGTCTACAGAGTTATAAATGTGGTGGAATGATTTCAACATTCAAATTGCAATAAAAAACATTGTTAGAGATTGGATACACATTGTATTCAAAATGATCTTTTGATGAAACTTTGTGATATTGCTTCATCAATATTTGAATAGGTCATTTCATGATTAGGACAAAGCTATTTTTGGACTATATAAAATTGTAAGACTTATATAATGAGTAGATTTAAATTTATAAATGAGTAGGTTTAAAAATTATTTTTTAGTCTATTAGTAACTTATTATGAGAAAAGCTCACAAACATACATACAAATGTCACAATGTACTATTCTTTTAAAGGAGTATTTACAATAGGCAAAATGACTTATATACAATATACCCAGCTTCAAATTATAACAAGATCCTTTTTCCGGCTTCTTTTTCAAGTCAACTTAAAATTGAGATAAATATCACTTAGAGTCATTAGCTATTGAGATTTTTCAATGCTTTTAAAAGGAAAGAGCAAAGTCTTCTAAAATGACTATGACATGCTTAAGTAAATATTTTCTCCAGAGGTTCCCTGTATAATTTAACTTGAGAAGATATGGGTAAACACAGACCTGCTGAAATATTTTAGCAAGTAATTTACTATTTCCTCTGATTTGGAAAGCCCTTTAAAACATGCAAAATCTGCTGCAATTTCCTATAACACCACTTTTTCTGAAGGCTTTACAGCTTGGATAACCAATAGTGCTCACAAATCTGTTAATCAGAGGGCTCAGAAAGGAGTGAAAACATATCTCTGTGACTTTCCATCTTCAGTCTATCCGACCTTTGCTTCACTGACCCCCAAATGACTTCACAACTGAGTTTACAGATCCAGAGCTGTTTCCGAGAACAGGATTCCAACTCTAGTAAAAGTCTGTGTGTTTAAGTCAAGATTTACTCTGTATTAAGAGCTTTAAGGCTAACCTAGAAGAATGATAAGCAGGGTTATCGTACCCTAGAAGGCAGCTCGGTTCAACATTCTAGATTTATTCATGCTAGACCTCTGCTGTCACCACTCAAAGTGAATAAAATGAAAACTGTGGTAACTAGATACACACACAGTGTTAATGTGACCTACAGCAAAGCTCTGGGTAAAGCGCCTACCATACGGCTGCAGTGTCAACTTGGAAAATTCCCAGAGAAACAGCTGCCTTTGGATGTATAACTTCTCTTGCCTGTATAAGAAACCCTAGAATTTCAGAGTGTGATGGGATGAGGACAAAGCTGGTAAAAATGACATGCACATCTTATTGAGCAGTAGAGTGACAGTGACACCTATAGAAATTACATAGGCATATGACAAACCCATATGAACTCCAAGGATCCCAGCATTCATTTCCTCTACTAGACAACCCTGATTACCTGTGAATATGTCCACTTCTGGCATTTCATAGCAATTGGCTGAGGCAAACCCGGCAGGATGGTTTCCAGTTGCTGGATGATTAACTTCTGTACATCCTCCTCACTGTGGTCCATATATTCAAGTCCAAATTGGACACTGGTTTGGATCACCAGAGATGTACCAAATTTCGATGACTCTGCAGTGTGAGAGGAACAGAAAGATAAATCTTAAAGCAGGGAACCCAAGAACACATTCCAGAGGTGGAAACCAAAGGAGAAAGTGATCATATCAATCAGGCAGTAATGGAGGTAAAACAGAGACCCGTGTCTGCAGCATAGTTTAGGCTGTTTCTGAACCAGCTCCAGCTCTCCTGGGGAGGAAGGAGACTGAAGATGTACATTAGAAAATATCAGTTCTTGATAAGGAACTGGGAGAGATAATAAGCAACCGAACACCTATTAACCTGGGTCCAGCTAAATTTATTAGTGAGCTGTTTTCTCTTATTAGTAAATTGTAAGCCTTTTATATATTACATTACAAATACCCTATCTTCTTAAGTTCTGAGAATGAAATAGATGTTCAGAAAGATGTTTATGTTAGGAAGATTGCCAAACATTTAACTAAAATTTTAACAATTTTACATTATATTTAACACATTGAAAAATTATCTATTTGAAATCAGAGTATTCCTCCGAATATTATTCCTTGTATCCTTTGTGTGTATGTGAGACAAGGTCCTATTATGTAGCCCAAGATGACCTTAAACCTGAGATCACTTCCTTCTCCCTCCTCAGTGGTGAGAGAACAGTAGTACCACCATTCTTCTTTATCTTTCAGTCAACAACAGAGACAGGAATCTGTCCCAGCTATAACTCCCCTTTTTTATTTGTCATTCAATTTATTTTTGCTGAATTTTATGATTACCAAAACTGAGTGCTTGGCTGAATCTTTCCTTATTTAGAAGAACACAAGGTAACCCATAAAGCATGAAATTAAAGGCATTTAGGCAACTAAGGTATTGGAAAATATAATCTGTGAAAAAATATTAGCATGAGTTTGGTTTAAATAATATTGAGAAGAAAGCTGGGAAGAATATATTAATGGATGTAGTAAGGCACTGATGGGTTGGCAACTTGATTCTAAGATATCTCTAATTTTGTATCATAAAATGTCATACTATTTGAGGTATATTGATTAAATTTTAGAACCAAAAATAAAAGACTAAATGTCATAAGCATATGCCCATTTAGCATCTCTACATTTTAGAGATTTATTTATTTTTATTATTTTGTAAACTTATAATAAGCTTGTACCCACCTAGGTTGATAATATAGCTCAAACAACATAGCAAGTAGATGCTTTGTAAAAGAAATACTCGGGAGGGAGAGAAGAAATCAGCTAAAGGACAACATTCCTAGGTGTTGCTCAAATTATCCCCACGAGTTATTTTTAATAAAAGTACTTCCCTTCCCCATTTCATTCAGTCCACAGAGCCATGGCTTATGAATTTCAAAAATAAATACAAGGAAATAGTCTCAAAATGCTACAAGTCTTCGAAAACAGTCAGTGTTCCACATGACCTTATCTGTTGGGATATGAATGGGAACACTGCACTGGAAGTGCCATGGTGAGTCAGACTGTCCACTGCCCAGCTCACTGTAACTGTCCACCTTACTAAGCAGCAGAGAAGATGTCCTTGGGAAGGCCCAGTCTCTCTCCTGGGCAAGCACAGCTCACTGGCACTGCACAGAGGGAAAGATAGGCTCATCAGTGCCAGGGAATGCTTCCACACTGAGAAATCCTTTGCATCATCCACCACAGCAGTGTGGTCCTTTAAAAGATGAAGGCTACCTGCTTACCCACAGTCAGTGTTCCTTGCTTCCTGCTGCAGATGCAACATGACCGGGGGCTTAAACTTCTGCTGCCAAAACACCTCAACCATGACGGACTGTACACCGAACTATGAGTCAAGATAACTCCTTCCTTCCTTACGTTCATTTGCTACTTTTATTATAGCAACAGGAAACATACTTAAGACAGCAGGCGCGATTTACATGTCAGTTAACACATTTATTATGTATCAGTTAAAAAGTTCATGAAGCTTGTTCACACTGGGGGAGTTCAAAGCCATCTTCCATTTGTGAGGTGCCAAATCTTTCTAGAGACAGAAAGTTACCTCATCACTGAAGCAGGAGAACAGAGCTTGGCTTGCCATCACTGGCAGGCTTTAGAGGGACATAAAGGCTAGCTAAGTTCTGAGCGTCAAGAGGTATGCTTTTCCAGTCACTAAGACTAGTAATGGTGCATGACAAGTTTTGCCCATTTACAATAACTGTCTCCTCCTAGGAGAGCAAGACAAAGGCGAGTCTTAAGACTCAAACTGAAATGGTTCTTGTGTAGTAATGAGAGAACGGAGAAAAACCTGATTACTTTTTATCCTTGGAACTGAACAGATTTTGAGAATTTATATTAACATTTAGACTAAAGAAGAAGTTTAAAAGAACATGACTTCACCTCCCAAACTAAAAGACACTTTTAGAAGATAAAATGAAACACACACACACACACACACACACACACACACACACAGAGAGAGAGAGAGAGAGAGAGAGAGAGAGAGAGAGAGAGAGAGAGA
>JANHMN010000003.1:159552005-159637802 GCA_030674055.1 Rhabdomys pumilio
AGAGAGAGAGAGAGAGAGAGAGAGAGAGAGAGAGAGAGAGAGAGAGAGATTAAATACAACTAAGATTTGGTAAACACAAATTTACAAAAAGCCACAAATATGTTACTAGGATTTAGGTGTAAAAGGGAAACAAGAGATGTCGTTGGAGAAAAAAGACAAAATATTATGTTTTCTTTAATATATAGATTGTAGGCATGGGTAGATACACATATATATGTGTATGTGTATGTGTATGTGTATGTGTACGTATATGTTACTAGAAAGCATAAATGGGACCTTATTGGGGTAAGGTAGGAATCTAGCATGAATGGAGGAGAAAACCAGGGAAACGCAATGTCAGGGCCAGCCAAAGCTATGCAGCGATATGTATATATGTATACATGACACTATCACGATGAAACCTTTGCTTTGCATACTACCTAAAGAGCTAATAAAAAAAGCAAAGTTAGAACTAAATTGCATTGAGAAAATGTGGTTTAAATGATGCATTAAAGTCTGTTAAATGGGTGCAGGTACAGTCTCTTCTCTCAAATGCTACACTTGTTTTTGAATCTAAGTCTTTAGATGTTGAGTTAGCTTTTGTGTATATGCTGTTTGTTCACACGTGCCCACACATGTACATGTGTTGCCAAAAGGCAATCTTAGGTGTTGGTCTTCAGGTGTCTTCTACTTTTCTTTTCAGTTTGGTAGATCAAAGCTTTTCAATATCAATTGGTAATGCCAAGAATAATAGTTGGGAACTGAGAAAGGAAATAAGTTTTGATAGAAAAACATGGTTCTGCTTATAATTCTAACTGCTAAATTTTGCATAGAAGAAAGAGTTGTTTTGCAAAAATGATAAAAACCACATTTAGTTTTCCAGTAGTAGGCTAGCATGACAGAGGGTTTGAACAAGATGATCTTTGGGTTAAGTCTCTGAGTGCTTTTAATGGTACCTAAGAACATTTGTGTGTGAAAGTACTTCAGATTTTCTACTTTGAAAGTTTTTAATTGAATGAAGATTAAGAGACTTGAGTTTCTGGATATTTATATAAACACAGGGGAAAAGGCAGAGATCATTGTCAGCCAGGGAGGCAGGGAAAAAATTCCTTATACAATTTGTGTCATGGGATTTCAAGGTTGCCATCTCAGCACAACTTAGCGATCCCAGGACAGCAGGTTGCTGCCCCAGACACACAATGGTACAATTCAAGTTGTAAATGCTTTGGTAAGGAAGCTTGGATCTGTTCAGCAAACTTCTATCAGAGTTTTAAGAATAGTAGCTACTGGCATGTTCAAAGAAAATGACAGACTTGCAGCCAGCTCACTGGAGTTTAGTGATCTAAGGCTATGTTGAAGCAGCTATTTCACCCTACAAGCAATATCCTCCCCTTGATTTTTAGAAGCCCTCCCATCCATCAGATAGTTGAAACTCCTATTGTTCTCATAAACTCGGTATGTGCCAACTGCCTTCCACTCTTTACTGAAGAAAGGCTCTCTCATTGCCTTGAAACTTTGCCATATAGGTCTGGCTTGCTGGCCATAAGTTTACTGGGATCTGGCTGTCTTCACCTTCCATCTTGTCAGTGGTGGGACTAAAGGTCCCAGCTTTTTACTTGGTCCTGGGCATCCCAAAGCCATCTCCTATGAACTATCATTTTACATTAGTACCTACCATATAATTAATATAATATATAATTAATATAATTAATTAACATTAAAATATAATTATAATTAAAATATAATTAATATTAAGATTATCAACAATTGTTGTTCTGACAACAATTGACTGCTTGATCAATCAATGAAAGAAATGTCTGATGATACATTTGGCAATTTCTCTTGTCATTTAAAGTAATAATTTTTTTATTTTCTACTGATGTTGAATTACTACTTTCCTGATATTTGAACATTTTTATAACATATTTGAACCTTTTAAATATTTAGAATAGTTTGTGAGTTGAAATCTTATTATTACTTTGTATTTGATTTTTTCAATGTTGGTTGCTTTTGAAAATTATAAAAAGATTATTCTTTTGTTATACATTTCTTTTCCATTTTTGTATGTGGTGTAAGAGTGTATGTGTTGGCGTGGTGTGTGTGTGTGTGTGTGTGCATGTGGAGACAAGAGGGTGGTGTCAGGAGTCTTTTTCACTCACTCTCCATCTTAGTTTTGAAGACTAAATTTTGAGAAACCTAGAACTCATTGGGTGGCTAGACTGGTTAGCCAACAAGGCCCTGGGATCCATGGTCTTCAAGTCCTCAGCACTGCAATTAAATGTCCAGCATTTGATGTGAATGCTGGGAATGGGACTCCAGGGCCTCATGTTTGGTAGCAAGCTGCTACTGTCAACCCCCCCCCTCTCTCTCCCTGTCTCTCTTCTTCCTCCTCTTCCACCTCCTCCTCCCTCCTCCTCATCTTCCTTCCCCTCCTTTTTTTCCAACTGAAGTGTCTTCTTTATCTCCATTTATTCTATTTCTCCCTACTTTGGAAGTTTATATTCTTGCCTACAAGGGTAAAAGATATTTTTACACTTAAATATTCATATTATCTTTAATGTTAAAAGCAAGTCAAATTGGTTATCATCTTTTAAATTTAGGATGACTATTGATCAAAGAGGTATATATCTTTGTGTGTATGGGCTTTTAGTGGATATATATGCATATGTTTATATGTCATATGCACACATTAACATATATTCACATCATTTTGAGGGAGGTTCCTAGGCATTTTATCTCACAATTTCTTTAAGTCTGAACCTTAAAATGTTATTTCTTAGATCTGCTTTTATTTCTGCTAGATAAGTGCGGGCCATGTTGTGTATGACCAGTGTAACTAGATCTATGAAGTATGCTGGCAGAATGACTTCTCGAGCCAGATCTACCTCAGGGCTCATCTGTGGTTTTGGCATCTCATGGGAGATATGTTCTTTCTCTCTTTTTTCCCTGTGTTTTTCTATTCTATTTGAAGACATCCCAGCTGTTCTGACAGACAGGCCATATCAGATATAAAGAAACCCTTAAAGACATAAAATGGAAGACTTAAGCTAGATGTTTTTAAATAATAAAATTAGGAAGGCAATTGTTCTTGAAATAAAACATATCAAAACCTATTCAACCAAACAAAACAAAACAAAACAAAACAAAAACAGGATGTCAACCAAGACACATAGAAAACTGAAAATACAGTTAATACATTAACAACAACAACAACAAAATACCTGGATCTCATCTTCGGAACCTGGTTGTTTTACTTGTGATTTCTTTCAAATGATCAAACTACTGTAATGTAGATTTTACACACACACACACACACACACACACACACACACACACACACACCCCACAGCACATTTATGGATACAAATACAGACCATTCTTTCATAAGATTATAGAGAAAATTCACCATGTTCACCAATCATACTTATTTAAAAAATCATCACTGGGTTTAAGGTGTCCCAGTCATTTTGGAAGCTGAAGCCGAAAGACTGAGTGCTCAAGGCAAGCGCAGGGGACTAAATGAGACTGTCTCTCATTAAGAGAAGGATGCTGAGTGTATTGTTCAATGGCAGAGTACTAGCCTAGCATGAATGAGATCACCAGTTCTGAGTCAATTCCATCAAAAATCATACAGATTTTCCAATGATTAATCTACTATAATATATCATGTTAATAGGTACAATTAAGTAAAGTGTGATGATCTCAATTTATATTAGAGACATCCATTGTCACTTAATGTAAATTTATGGGAAATAAGAGATAACATGTAAAAAGAATTAGACATCACGATGAGATAGAATATTTTCTTTATTGTTTGAATGATGTAGACTCTTATAGTAACATTAAAAACTGGTTCTTTGAAACACCAGTAGTATATTTAATATTGGTCTGGTCATTGCAATGAGAAAAATAACAGATAACAAACAAATAAGGGGAAACTACCCGACTAAAAACAGTGAGTGACTTAAAAATTGATCAGATTAAAACATTTAATCTTGGGTTGATTTCTTTATATTTAAGGATAGTTTTTTAAAAAATTGATAAATTAATTTTATAATATTACTTTGGATCTGTCAGCTAGGTTTAAAGAGAAAATTCAACAATGACAGTTTAATATTTTTTTTGTGTGTGAAAAAAATCAAGTGAAGCCTTTGTGGTATTTAAATGTGTTATATGGCCACAGTAATTAAAATAGCTTGGCATTATTTCATAGAAATAGGCAGTTAATGAGACTGGTTATCATCCACAAACTCCTAGCCTGTATTAGGTCTTCAGTGTAGTCACAGAAACTAGAAGGGATGTGAAACCTGGAACCTGAAAACCAGGATGCATGGAAAAATTAACCTTTCAGTCTCTTTCTACTCCTTGTCATTTCTGAGTTCCTATTTTGAAATCTATGTGGGATGTTCAACCTTAGGTCACACAGGATTCCTGTCCCCAGATTTTTTTCTCATTACTTTGTACTGAAAGCCAAATTTCTTACTTGCACATAAATGTACCAGAGATTTTTCATCTGATAGACTTTATTTTTGTCAGTTGCAAGGGACAGGGGTAGGGTTACCCAAAAGCCAGCTGTAAATTTCATCTCTGGGAGAGAAACAGAGGACTAAAGCAACTTAGTGATGGTGGACACAGCTGTGGACCAAATGGAATAGGAAACAGGTGAAAATGATCCTTCTTCCCCCATACAGCAGACCAGGGGACACATACATGAGGCACTTCAGGATGGCTAATTTCAGTTAGGAAGAGACAAAGCAGGGCAGTATTATCCACTAAATGGAACCACATCGGTGGTGTGATGAGTGAGGCTTGGCGAACACACCCGTGTGGACTTGTTTGAAGCACTACACAGCAAACTAAGAGGCACACGGTGGTAATCTTCCCTCTCTCCACTTGAGTGGAACTGTCAATTATCCTCATCCTCTTGTGGGAAGGGCTTTTCTTAACAATGTAGCTTTCTTCTACTCAGCCCAGGATCCAGTACCAACTCTGACAGAGAGGAAGCCAATCATATAGGTAGACCCATGTATTCTCTACTTCCTCTTTGATGTGGTTATGACAGAGGAAGATGGAGAAGAGTGGGTGGGGACAGAGGCCCCAGAAGGCAGACACAGGCATCTGAGCCCCCTTTCTCTTTCCCCCCTTTTCTAGCAGGCCAAATGTGCATATATAATTCCGTTTTAGCTTCCCATATCTTGGCAACACGCTGGTGTTCTGTGCTTGTTGGTCTAAAATCAGGAACAGAGGGAACAATTTCAGGGTTTATTTGCTTTAAAAAGTATCAACCAAAAACTAAAATTTGGCTCACTCTCTTGCAAGTCACGTCCCAAACAAGTTCAGTATGTTCAACTTTGTTGACTGTAGGGATTTCTATGGCAAGTACTTATATCAATCCAACCTAGGCCTATGGTTTTAACAGAAGTGCAAAGTTCAGAGAATAAGTGCTTCTCCAAAGGACTAGGCGTAGAGAAAAGATGGCTTTAAATGTTTTCCCTTTTACTTATTTCATTTTGTTGCACTATCTTTTGGGAGAAAATATTGATTTTTTTCCTTCCATGTTGCTTCTCTGGAGGTGGAATCTATCCACATTAATCAATAACAGTCCCCAGTCTAAATGTCCAGTGTAAACAGAAAGAGAGTGGAACAGAGAGCTTCATCTGGGAGACAAACAATTTCTAAAGAAGTACTAGGAGAAAGGAAATAGCCCAGAAAAGATGCTTAAAGATAAATGAATAGGGAAATTGTGTTCTTCCTGGCAGGCAATCAGACATGAAGATTACCTGACAAATCCTTACCTCTCGTTTAAAGATAAAATGCCTATCAGAAAAGGGGAAATGATAAGGCTTGAAATGGCAGTCTTAAATTACAGGAAATATAGCTGAAGTTCACTGTCATTTTCCTCCTGTCACTGTAGAGCACTGTATCTAACATTTATTAGGAAACCATGCTACACCATGTAAGGTTTGCAGAAAAACCAGGACTATAACTTTCTATCTTAAGAAATAATATATGATTCATTTGGCACGGACACCTTGGGTTCTTCCTTCCACTAACCAGAGCTGAGGGACATTAGTTGAAATTGTATCAGAAATACTGTCTCCTCGTTCACTGGCTGAATGACTCTCAGATGGCCATGATGCTTCTGTTTGCCCAAATGGGTATTCAATATGATGTACTAACGTTAGTTACAGAAAACAACAGCAAAATTGCTCATGTTGGCATATTTTTTCAAATGCCATTTTTAAGCAAAATCAAAAAGTCTCTAATATGTTTGTGAGTAAGGGAAGATAGGATGGGGTCATCTTTGTTTTCAAATTGCCTTTGTCTAAGTGATAACACTATACACACAGCCAAAGGGGGAAACAGTAACTTTCTGTCAAGACCCGGCACCTCCATTATCCAACAATAGCTGCATTCAGTGGTGCTCAGGTCACCTTCAGAAATATTCTATATATGATCCTAAATATTTATTCAGAATATTAAAGTGGAAATATAATCCAACTATAGCCAGTGGTTTTGGAACTGGATTTGTATACTTAAAAAGTATTATAGAGCTATCAATTCACTGGCATATAGCTTGCTTAATAATATTGGGGTTACTAGAATTAATTATTTAATCTTTTACAGCTGGAAAATTTTTCCCCGCTTGCTACTGTTACAAACAATTTTGCAATGAACATGTTTATTCTTCCAGAGACTGACTGTCTGTCTTTAAATTCATGTGTGGAAATCTAGTTGCCACTGTGACAGTACTGAGGGGTGTGACTTTTGGGGAGGTGATGAGGCCATAGAGCAGAGCCTGTGAGTCCCTGCCACAATGATTCAAGTGTCTTGTGTCTGGATCTCACACTTTCCAGCTCCCAGAACTGGAACTGAAAGCAATTTATTAGTAGTAAGTTATATACACGTCTAAGACTGTCACAGGAGCCCAAACAGTTTAATTCCTATCTCTGTTACACTTTTGTTTAACTATCTGTAGGGCATGTTTCCTAGCAGTAGAACTGCTGAATCAAAGAGTAAGCACATTGGGGCTGGAGGCTGACTCAGTGGTTAAGAACATTGGCTGCTTTTCCAGAGGACTAAGGTTCTATTTCAACCATTCATATGGTAACTAACAACCCAAACAAACATGTAACTCAAGTTTTGGGGGATCCAATGCCCTCTTCTTGGTCTCTAAGGGTACCAGGCACATGGTAAACAGACATACATACAGGCAAAGCATCCATACACATAAATAAAGATGAAAGAAAGTTAAGAGTAAAAAACATTAAAGCCATTTTAGACACAACCAACCGACTTTCTCTCATAGCATACTGGAGCTCTCCTTGTCTCCACATTCTTCCCAGTTCTGGTCCTCCTGCTCATGTGCCTGGTACATTTGTGTTAGTTTTAATTCAGCTGGTTACTTGTGAATAGTGTTTTCATGTGCAAACTGAATTTGCACACTTTTTGCCCCTAGTGATCTATCTTTTCTTTGTCTTAGTGACAAAGCCCAGGATTACTATGAATGTTAAAACCATGTAAAGTGAGGAGTTTGGCACACAGTAAATGCTCAAACAAACAAACAACACCCCCCCTCTTTATCAAGTTGCTCACAATTCATTTCAGAGAACTGGAATTACTGAGGTGATATAGTCTCTAACTTCATATAGGACATTGCTGATGTAAGGGGAGGTGCGTTCTAACAATGTTCATCAATTCCCTTCTCTGTATTCTAAGAGGTATGTGGGCATATAGGTTAAGATCTACTTGTTTTAATTTTTTGTTATTATTGTAGTTGAGATCTGGATGGTTTTGAGTTGGGTGCACTTGGCAACTGGGAATTCGTACAATATAAATCTCCTCACAGTCCAACAATATCTAAGGCTAATGATGTCCAACCTCTGAACAAAAATACCTTGCAACTTTTTTCTTTATAGTTTTATATTCATATGCTCACATTTCTTGTCCCAGAGGAATAAATTACAACTCTTTAAAACCACATCTTAGCACTTTAAGATAACTAATCAATCAATTCATCTGCATACTAAGTAGGTAGGAATTTTAACAATTTATAGTAAAATATCATTTTCACAATCATCTTTAAAACCCTCTCCTATACAGTAAAAATATCAAAATACTTGTTTTTAAAATGTCACATCCTGCAGTGATTTGCACACTTAAAACACAAGTCCCCACATGCAGAATACACAGGAAGCCTGAAACCCTGACCTGTGGGTTCCAGCTGTTCTAAAAATAGGCCCAACAGTTTCTATTCTTTCTTCATTTAAAGGTGACCCATTGGATTACAAGTTTGTAAAGTAAAGGGCATTTACTAAAAGCAAGAAGGAGATGGGGGATGGTAATGCAGTTTACAACTGTCTGGAGAATTTTACCTGCGGCCTATGATGGAGTTTGCCCAGTGTCCTTCACCAACACCTAAATCACTCCAGGGGCTACTTTTTTACAATTAAAGCAAGTTCTCCATAAAACTGGGATGACTATTGTTCAGTGGTGTCTCTTCTTCTTTTATGTTTGAGAACTTGTTTGTTTTCTCACATTTATCTTTTACATTTCTGATGCCTCTCATAGTGGTTGGCAAACAGTAAGTACTCGATACTTGTTGACTGTTCGGATGATCAATGAATGAATGGAGGAATAATTTATTTCTCATCTTCTAAGGGTTATGGATAGATAAAGCAAGCTTTCCCCTCCTACTGAGTAAATGGTATGGGTCAGGAGTACTGGACTGGGCTGAGCCCATTTAAAATACATAGCACCAAATGCTTGCAGCCAGCCAGTCACGGGCCCAGTGTCACATGGGCCAAATGATGGGGTTTGTCCATCACAGAGCAGGAAAGACTAGCATTTTTTATTGTAATGTAAATTACACCATTTTCTCCTTCACTTTCTTCCCTCCAAACTCTTCCAAGTTTGCTCTTTTTCATACTCATGGCCTCTTTTTCTTTAACTATTGTTATATGTATCTATCTTTTTAAAAAGCTAACATACCTATTAGTTTCTCTTCTGTAAAAAATTTTAGGGATCTTTAACTTGTTTATTCTATGTCAGCAAACATTAACAAATCTGTAGATGTATGCATTTGCCAATTTAAATAAAAGCTTCTAGGAAGGGAAGTTTTAAAACTAACGCACATGTATATTTGTAATCCTTGTTATCCAAAGCTACATATATTTGGATAGATTATGTTTAACAAGGCACATGGATAGCCTCTAAACAGCTCTGTATAAGATAATCATTCTGATGGGCATCTAGTTAAATATAAACATGTTGGAAAACCCCACACGATGAAATAAAATAGAGCTCAGACTTCCAGTTTCAGATGTTTTCCTGAAGTGCCCATGTACGAAAATGTACACAAATTTGGGAAACAATTTTACAGTAAATAATGGAAAACTAATCACAGAGCGTGTAGCCAGCTAAGAAAGTAAATGGAAACGTCCAGTAATTCAGCCTCCTTGAATCATAACATAAACATGCTATTTCCACCACATCTGTGAGCATTGGAGGGGGGCAAAGGAGCAGGAGGAAGGACATGGGGGCTGGGTTGGAACACTGGGGATGATTTTCTACAGATAACTGGGCATCTGCAAGCTCTACTGTTGGGTAGTATTTTGAGATAAAACATTCTATGTTAGAGGGAAGCTCATTAGGATCCAAGATGTTCTAAAGGGGGTAGGATATTTATTCATTCTATTCCATAAGGGAGCTTCTTAAAAATCAGAAAGTAAACAATTCAAAAGCTTTAGAAAGTCCCCGAAACTGATCAGATATACTATGTTCCTCAATTCCCAAAACTAATATAGGCAGTAAGGACTGCTGAAGGACACTCTCAAACCAGATGAGTTGCCTGGCAGAGGCTAAGACCAACTGAGCTCACTGGAAGCAACACTCTCCAACCTAATAAGCTACCTGAAAGCTGTGAGCTACAGCTTTTTTTTTTTTAAAAAATTATTTTATTTTTTTTTACTTATTTACTTTACATGCCCCCCCCCTACAGATTTTGTGAGCTGTATGCTGGGGTAGGCTTTTGGTGCTACAGCTTGTCTTTGAGTCATTTTTGCCCCTTAAGTAACCTTTACCTATTTTCTTAAGAGTAACCCCAATAAAACTCATAATAATTATTATATATATTATACATATAAAATATATAATATATATAAATATATAAAAATATATAATATAATATATTATATTATATATATTTTATATATATATATAATATTCTGAATGTATAATATTCCAGCATCCTTTATATCTCCCTTTTCAGACATGGCCAAAGTCCTAAGCCAAGTGGCCCTGACATGCTAGGTATTCTTTCTGTCTGGAGACCACTGCTCTCTGCACTGCCCAGATTTCCACTGTTGAGCTGTCGGCTTTCTCAGCTCTAAACTTTGAAAACACGGCTTTTTTCCTTCACCTTGGCCACTTCGTCCCATCCAGCAGCTGCTCAGGTCCCTAGTTTGCCCCCATTGTGTTTTTTCTCTCACATTCCAATACAATTATCCTTGAGCTTCTTTGTAAGTCCATTTTAAATTCTTTTATCTATGAGACTAATGAGACTTGCAAAAGAGACCCTGAAATTCAGTAACGTTCACACTTTCTCTGAATTTTACTTTATGTTTTTAGCACATTATAGAAATTTAGATCTATCCATTTTCTTTAGGAAGCCTGAGATTTCCTCTTCTGGGCCTCATTTTCTTCATGAATAAAGTAAAAGGATTTAAAAAGGCCATGCTCTTAAGAGCCTTTCAGCTTTAACTTCATAGAAGTCTGTGAAATGAGGTTGCATTTTTGTTATCCATTCCTCTGTTGTCATACATGTAGATTGTTTTTACTAATAAAGAAATATTTGTAGAAGAATGAATGCAACCAAGGAAATCATATTAAGTAACTTAAGATAGTCTCAGAAGGACAGATACTATATGCTTTCTCTAATTGGTGGGCCTTGAATTTTACATAGATTCACAAAACCACCTATGTAGCATTACATGAAAGTAGCACTGAACTGTCTAGGGAATTAGGGTACTATTGTGGGTGTGTATTAAGGGGAGGGGTGAAAAAAAGAAAGGTATGTACAAAGTATAGTCCAGACTTCTATGAAAGTGTTTTATGTAACTCAATACCACAGAAAATTGACCTATGCCAATGGACCAGAGACAAACATATGCATACATACACACATACACAAGGCACACATATATGTGTAATTAGGTCCCAGTCATGATGACACTTGGAGTAAAGAATCTGATCTTCTCTCTGACTGCTCTATGCTGTCCCCAGTGTGGAAGTTTCTGGTCCACGGGGACAACATGATGAATATGTTCATCTGAGCTTTTTCAATCCTTCAGCTTTCCCTGGGATTTTAATCTTAACCTCCAGACCACTCTGAGGTCAATCGAGCTATTTTTTATTATGGCGAGAAAAAACTCTACATTGTTTAAGAAAGCCTTGTTTTATTTTCAGGCTGTTTATTACTTAGAATAGTTGGTGATATACCATAGATACTTCATTTATGTACTAAAAATGGATAGGAAATTCACAAGTATCACAGTTCTGTGGAAAGCCATATGTAAAAAGCAATAGTTCAATTAATACACACAGTATTTGGAACCATTCAATTTAAAAATTTTTTTTTCAGGTGAATTCAAAGTTACCTCCAGAATATTATTTTTTTTTGTCACATATATTAAAGTTTAAACAGTCTTGTGTGAGGATCTCTTGAGGTTCCTAATAAGTTATCTTAATGTTTTGTGGCATGGATCTCAGTATGCTTCTCAGGAGGAGGAGAACCAGGCTTCTGGAGTCTTCACTTTTCATGCTGGGGCTGGGATCATAGTGGAATAGGAGGGGAGCAGCAGGCATGTGTGCTGAGGACTCAATGAATCCGAATACCAGAGAAGGGTGGACAGAGAATTACAAAGAATGCTTGTTGTCATAAGTGGGGAGCCAACAGAAGGCGGTTATCATCCTTACAACCATTTTGAGCCATATACCCTGACAAGAGACTTGTTTACAATAGCCTACAACAGCTGAGCACACTCTGATAACATCTTGCTTTAGATACCCAGGATTTTCCCTTGGGTGTGTGAGACTTAAAGGTGTGACTTAAAGGCGTGACTTAAAGGCACGGCTTAGAAGTGAGACATATAAAAGGCGAGAGGCAAACAGAAGAAATTATTAGACACTTGTACTTGGAAGAGTACTTGAGACTTGAGACTTGAGGCAGGTAACTTGGAACTGGGAAAGAGAATAGCAACTTAGAACTAGGATTAGGACTTGAGACTTGGTGCCGAAGCCCAGGACCTGAGACTTGGTACTAGGAACTAGGGACTTGGAGAGAAGAAGAGAGACTGAAGAATAAATGGGATTGAATCACACTCTGGTCTCCATTCTTCGCATTTATCCTCACTCTCTCTCTTGCTGATATTCCTATCCTTATAAAGATCAGTTCCCTAATAGTTTATAGATTTTGATCTTTAACTTTAAAAAGTGACATATAATTCTTTTAAAATAATTAGAATATTATAGACTACATAATAAAGTCACGGTCATAACATGGAATCATTTTGAAAATGATCATTTTGCTCTATTATATTAAAGGTCTTTGTAGAAAAGGATCTGAGAGATTTGTGATAGTAAGACACTAATAATCTAATATATAATAATACTTAGCCAGTATATGGGGTTTATAGTACCTTCTGATAGCCAATTTTGTTTAAGACTTGGAAATATCTTTAGACTGATTGTTTTCTTCTCTGGCAGTGATCATATTTCACTGAACATCCCATGCTGTTTGAGAGGCTCCTTCTCTGGCAATAAGTTGGAGCCATGTTTGATCAGTGAACCATGAGGATGAGAGAAGCGCGTTACATAGAGGCCACGACCAGTGAAAGTGGTTGGATTTCCTGTGTTTCTTTCTTCACGCCATTCACCCCAAATTTCTGGGTTTATATTTCAGATGACAGAGCTATCAGCTGTAGCATATTTGCCCATCCGATATCAGATTGCATAAGCCTCAGGGTACTACACGAGCCATGACTCCTGTATACTCTTAAATTTTCAAGAAATGCACATTAATTGCCCTGACTGGTATTCAAGTATAACTTTTAAAATGATGTACTTTGGAAAAGAATGGGCTTCAAGGAAAGTCTTTTATATTTCATATTAGCGATAACCATGTTATATTTTTAACTTTCTTCTCTCATTCTTTGACTCAATTTCATTAATTAACTATTAATTGACTAGCATGCTATTGAGAAATACTCTATGTTAAGCACCAACTAAAGTGGAGATACAAGGCAGAACAGACAGATCCATCTATGGACCCTTAACAATTGAGGACAAATTAGATATTAAGCAAAGATCTCATAGACATATGTATGGTTATTGTTGTAGGTACTTTTCCTGTAGCTATAATAAAATATCCCAACAAAGGAAACATAAGGGACAAAGGGTTTATTTTGCCCCACATTTCAGGTACAACAGCAGGGAAGTCAAGATGGCATGAGCTTAAAAGTAGCTGCTCACATTATATCCACATGTGCTCAGGTCACATTTTCCTTTTATATATTCAAAGCCTAGGAGATGGTGACTTCCACAACGAGCCAGTCATCTCACCCCAAGTAACCTAATAAGGATAATCACGTACAGGCATGCTCAGAGATATGTCTCCTAGGTAGATATCATCAGGTTGACAAGAGAGATTACTCACAATTATTGAAAATTAAGCTACAGGCTGTTATTTAAGAGTACTGAGGGAAACTGAATTAAACAGAGAATATATAAATGGCCTCTGTCCAGAAATGGTGATGTACTTTAATCCTAGTATTGGGTAGTACTAGTACTGCCAAAGGCAGAGTGAATACTGAAAGTTCAAGGGCAGTCTAGTCTACATAGTGAGTCCCAGTCCAGTCAAGACTATATAGTGACACCCTGTCTCAACAAAAACAACAACAAAGAAAAGGAAACAAGAAGAAATGGCCTCTGTAGAAGGAACAATTCAACTTTGACAGTCTACAGAGAAAATTATTGAAATGAGAAAATAACAACTGGTTAAAAAGTGTGTGACAGGGCAGCTAGACTGGCTAAGAGTGATGAACCGGTGAGGTAGGCACATGCTGAGGCAGACAAACTATGATCTTGATACCAAATCTTTTGTACACTTGTGTTTGAGGCATGACTATACCCATGTCATTGTATAGTATATAGAGTGTTCGTTACACCAGTGGATCTGAGTAGACGCTTCTTAGGCTGTACGGCTCACAAAATCTAGAGTATTTATCATTCAGTCTTTGTAGGAGCTGGAGAAGGGAAGTATCTAGAGGCTACTTGAGAGCAAACAGTGGCTTGGCAGTGTCAAGCGCAATGAAGAGATGAGCTCCAAGTCTACTCTGGGAACAGCCCGCATGATTTAATTACATACTGTTCATTGACATCAAGGAGAGGACGAAACAAAGATGTTTCCTGAGTTTTGCTTAAGAGAGTGAGGAGACTAGTGATTTCATTTTTTAGAAATATGGAAGACTGTCAAAGACCACACATAGGGCTAGGAAACTAGACAGTGGGTAGGTAGCAGGGATGAACAGTTGGATATCAATGAAAACAAATGAGGAAAGCAATTTTCACAAGTATTTCTGATTTCTACTCTTGTCCAGGGCTGGAATATTTTTCCTAGCATCAGTTCCTTTAAAACTTCCACAGATTCTGCTCGTTTAGAAAATAAAAAAGCCACATTTCCTAAGACTGTATATATTTCTAGATCTGTTTAAGAGAAGCTTTGTTCTTTGGCTAAGACCCCCCAAGCTTTATGAAAACATCTATTTATCCTGGGACAACGGGAGATTTTCAGCTTGTTACAGCTTTTACTTGTGCTGCCAAAAGGAAAAAACAGAAGGATTCAATGGTCTTTTAATTGGACCTCACTCAGATCCCTAGGGCAGTGGGCTTAACCTAACTCATATTTGGATTTTAGGCTCTTGCTGGCTGTAGTTCTCTTTCCACAATATGTAAAAAAAATCCTAGGTTTTCTATGATGTCAGTCCACTAAAATCTCCATTTCCTCAATACTCACCATTCCTGTGAAGTCAGCCTTTATTATACATTGCTATTTTGTCCTAGTCAGCACTGTGCCCTAAGTGGAACTTTGTGTCTTAAGTGATGTTATCATTGGCCTGTTTTCCTGAATTAGGCAAGATTTCCTCCTTGAGCCTGTGTATTAATTTGCCCCAAGGATATCATGTTGTCATCATAGTAGCTGCATGGTTGGGTTCAGCTTTAGATCTGTCACTGTTTGAAAGAATTCTGTAAAAACATAAAGTATATCTCTTTGGCTATAATTGGCCAAAACCTTTGCTTTAGTACACTTGGTTCATTAAGGTGAAGATTTTGTTTTGATATAAAATTTTGAATGTTAATATCTGAGGCCAATCAGATACTGAAGTTATTTAAGTTAGTGTTAACATATTACTGTCCTCCCTTTTGTAGAGGAAATCAACCAGGCCACTTTGGGCAGTCTTATTCTTTCCTAATGAGATGAATGGAATTATTTTTCCTATTATATTTTGACTTATGATTAAATATTAGATCTGAGTACTTGGGCAAGATTCTTCAATTAAAGAAGAAAGTCTTTGAGAAGCCATTACTCTGAAAATAGGAGGGAAGGGAAACAAACAGGGATTTTGTTTTTAATGAGAAAAGAGAATTAAGCTCAGTTGAACTAAGGTTTTAGGGTCACCTTCTTGACCTTACTAGTTAGTGTAAGAGCATATAATAACAGCAACAAAGAATTCACTAAGAATACATAGAACAGAAACCCAGTTCATTGGAAAAAACTATATTTTAATTTCAAGGATGATACATTATTACATTTGTGAATTTGAAATATTTTATACTAAAGCTGTCCCCTAGTCCTACACATCAGTTATAAATATTAATGCGATTTCAACAGATTCTTTTCAGATTCTGATGTTTAATATTCATTCACATTATGTAGGGAATTCAATGTCCTGTATGGTACATGTGAATTCTTCTCATTATATAGGTGAGCACATATGTAAAGTCTATAGGGACAATCACCATTAAAAGTACCAAGGTCTGCATGTGATCTTAGAGAGTATATCAAAGTCTTCTCAGCTCACTGAAGAACAAGCACATCACTACTAATAATTTGAAGGGCTTTCAAGGTTGGACTCAATCAATAATGTCACAAATGTCAAAAGGATGGGCTAGTGATTCTGGGCAGTTAAAAATGCTACCCGACTTAATGTTTTTATGTCATAGTGAAGTCATTTCCTGTGGTGAGACTGTATAGTGAGACTTTGAAACTTGCTCTTGAGATAGTCTTAATCATTGGAGCCAGATCTCCTTAGAGAATACCCTATTTTCTGATCATCAGTACATCATGTTAAAAACAAAAGTCTTATTGAAAAGGGATCTGAGATTTCATAAGCAGGAAGAATCCCATCTAACTTCTGCTCCGAGTTTAACACTTAAGAGACGGTTTAGTCTTATTATCTGTAAGAGCTATCACTTTAACAAAGATAATATTCGAAACACTTATTGGCATTTTTGTCTCATTCTCAAAATGAATGTGCTTATATAAATGAAAGATTAATAGTAAAACACGCTGTTTGTGACAATTATAAAAATAGCATTTACTATGAACATTTCTGGTGCTATACTAGGGGTTTTGTATATGCTATTTGATTTAACTCATAACATTTTAGAGACACAATATACTTGTCACAGCACTTTAAAACTCAAAGCAACTAAGAAACACAGTTACGGAGCTGTTATTTGAGTCACATGAAGATGCTGGCATTCAACACATCTTATTCTACAGAGAGAGGAGCAGCATCACGTGGGTTAACCTAATTCTAAGTGCTGAAGTACAGCTTAAAGAGGATTGGATGCTCCAAAGTCCAATGCACTACACTGAGAAACACTGGAACTTGACCCTCTGTGAATTTACAATGAAGAGCTCATCAGCCACTGTCACTGGATTAAACATGAGCTCATTTGTGAAAGATTACTACCTGTGATATCTGAATGAGAACGGCACCCATAGGCAAATATATTTAAATGTTTAGTCTGCAGTGGCCTTGGAGGTGTGTCATGGGGCGAGGCTTTGAATTTGTCAGGTCCAGTCTGTCTGTCTGTCTGTCTGTCTGTCTGTCTGTCTGTCTGTCTGTCTCTCCCTCTCTCTCTGCCTATTGCCTGAGGTTCAGTATGCAAAGATCTCAGCTACTGCTCCAGTGCCATGTTTGTCTATTTCCCACCATGATGATCATGGACTAATACTCTGAAAGTAGGCGAGCCCCCACAGAAGTGTTTTCTTTTTAAAGATTTGCCTCGGTGGTGGTGTCTGTTCACAGCAGTGCAACAGTAACTAAGACTCTATCCACAATACCATTTTAATCTTATTTTGATATTCAAACACAAAACTGCTAAAGTAAAGCAGGGAAATGTCAATTCTACTGAGTTTATCACATGTTTTCTAAGTTAACTATCTCAGCTGGAGCACAGTTGTTTTTCAACTAAGTATTAAAAAGAAATATGTTTCACAAAGAGAACAGCAGGATCCTTTGAAGTGCAACTTCGGAAATCAAGGTCTACATTACAGGGTACCATTAAAAGCAGATGTATATTCCCCAGGGACCTGGGAAAATGGTTACTGAGAATACTTCTCGGAGAAAAACTTTCAATAAAACTTCTAGATCTAACTGATGAGACCTCATAGTGCAGTCATCCCGATAGCCACTGGGCATCTAAAAGGAGGCAGCCCAAAAGATGCCAGAGATATTCATAAATATTCTTTACTGGTCTTCATATCTAGCATGTAAATGGAGAGTTTGTTCGTTTTCTGTAATTTAAGGTTAACAGGTCCCTAGCTTGCCTAAGGAAGAAACAATTGCTGTCTAGCCATTTCTTTTCCTACTCAGCTAAGTGGATAGCCAATGTTAAGTTACTAATTCTCAAACGTTGTATCACGGTTAGGGAAGGGCTCGTCAGCCGTAGGTATGTAATACAGCTGTTCCAGAAAGTATTTGTTAAGCACTAGATACTCACCCCTATGACCCATGATGATAATGTCTACCTCTTATTTTCAATAGTGATTAAGATAAGAGGACCAGTGGATATATAGCATGTATGGTGAGTGATGACATTTATTTGCACTGAAAGACAGAATCTCTAATTTTGGTGAGAGCAGCAGGCTCTGCAGTCAGGACTCATCAATTCTGTAGCCCATGAGACATTTAGATTGATCTGAGATGAAATTCTTGACAGTAAGGGAAGTGGTGAAATTGTTTTCTGAAGAGCCTCTAGGTAAAGGAATGATCCCATCTCTTCTGGATAGTGTTGTCATGGTCACAGATAAAAATGGACCACAATGAAGACTTGTCAAGCTTTCATCCAGCTCAAGCCTTTGCTGTTTCCCAGGACCTGAGGCTCACAAGCTGTCTGAGTTTTACACAATTTCACAATACCATTCTCAACTTGCAAAGGTTTTGAGATGCCTTCAGAATGATGAAGACCAGGCACTTGTCTGGGAAGCTGAGCAGCACACATTATTTTGAGCCTTGGCTTACAACTTGGAGTGCTGACAGCCTCATTTCAGACTGCAATAAGGACTTAACTTGAAGATCTTTCAAAACAGCCCAGTCCCACAGACACAGCCTTCGTTCAGTTTCTGTCTCCTCTAACAGCTGACATGGTTGCAGGTACTATGAAAACATCAACTAGAGCTTTCTATATTTGAATCAGAGGATGAATTCTATCTTAATTCAAAATAAGGTTCTTGTCTAGATGTGAGAGTTGCCATATTAATTCAGCTGACAGGAAATTCTGCAAAGGAACTGATTTAAACATTCCTACCTAATTTTAGCCAAAAAACTGCAAAAATGCCTGGGCTTTAATTTATGACAGCAGCTCTCCACCCAGCAAAGAAGAAGCAACGACATAAAACAATTGCTCAGATCAGGGTCATTTTGAGACGTAGGAGGTTATAAGAAGGTTGCAGAGTAACTTACATGTAAACAACTTAAAAATCTTTATATGGCTCAGGCTTATCCGTTATTTCCTCACCTAAAAGAATTACTTGGTATGTCATGACAAAAGCTTCTATGTATTCTTCCAAAAGCCCATAATCTTTACACTCTGGATGATATAGATCCTTACATGAATTTACACTTTCTAGAAAACTCAATGAACCAAACACAAATGGTATCTTTTACCTTCAGAATCTCCCATTTGATCAACCTTCATGAAATTATATTGGGGAGTTTGGAATCTTCAATTATTTGTGCAATGACTGGCACAAAGAAAACATTCAAAACTCATTTGTGTATATTTCTCCAATTAAATAATTTGAAAATGAAAAACATACAAGTAAAATATTTAGAATTTTAACCTAGCTGAAAGAAACTGTCACTGTGTATGTATGTGTGTGTGTGTGTGTGTGACACAGACACAGACACACAGATATGCATACCAGTAATATACTTCATATTTTAGACTATTTTTGATGTAAATATTTAGCTGATATTCTATTTCTTTCCAGCTCTGGCACTAATTATCATACTGAAACAAATTGCTTGGCAAGTGGGTGGACAAGTGTTATCTTAGATGTAATCTCCTGTTGAGGACAGACTGACAGGGAAGCCATAGGCTAAAAAAGGTCTGTTGTTTGGTCTGACTTTGTATGCAAATGTTCTCCTTACAAAAAGGCTGAATTATTTCATTCTCTAATGAAAGATAACTTTTGTTTTAAATGTGAGAAATATATATCAAATGAGAGCATTTTACACCCTAGACTTCTTACTTTAAAATATATTTGCATATATGACATGTACTTCTATATAAGTGTTTACATATGTTATATGATTATATGTTTACATATTTTTCTACTCTAAAGATAACTCAATGTATATTACTCAAATATAAAATTTTTCCTTGTAAGTCATTACTCCAAGATTTGGTACTATCATCAATATGTATCTATATCTATCACCTATGTATCTATATATATTGTTGCATGATTATCATAACACCTATTTGCAATTAGAATTTGACTTCTCTTAATTAAAATGTCTTACCTGACTTACATGAGAAGTATCCATTTTATAACTGAACTAACAGCCTCTCTTTCTATAAAATAGCCTTTGTAAGTTGTTAGTGCCCACTGTACCAAGGTTGTTATTTTCTCCAAGAACTCAGATGTTAAAGCAGAAGCCTGAGCTAGAAACACGACAGATTTTTATGATTATGGTTCTTTCCCTTTCTTCCTTCTTGCTTTTCTCTTTTCTTTTTGTATTCTCTTTATAAACTTTTTACCTCTCTAGACTTCATTTTCTGCAGATTCAAGTCATTCCACACCATTCAAATCTCAAAGCAGATTATTTTATGCTGTCATACCACTGATGGTGCACTTAGCTGGAATAATCAAGAAAATTCATTAGGCAATCACAAGGAGACTGGATTTAAGGTCTTGGATATATCACAGTTATTTATTGCTTCTTGTATTATGCTCTCTTTCATGATGTAAAATGTTTATGCAGTAAACAGCCCATGAAGAATATTTCTACATATTTTGTAATATTACAAAAAGAATTAAAGGAAGTATATAACATATTAATTAAAGGAAGTATATATTATCATTTGCTATTAAATTATCCCAATAAAATTCTTGCAACAATAAATTCCACGTGATAAGATAGGTTTTTTAAATTTATTTATCTTCTCTTTAAATGAGTTAAATGGGTATCTTTGATCAGATGTTGAAAACTATTCAATCATGTCCATTGGTCATTATGATTCTAGGGCTGTAAATTGCATTAATTGCTTTAGATTGTTATCCATTGTTCACTCATTGATCATCAATGTCTTGCAAATGTGAAAAAGAATGCAAGATAAAAATCTGATCAATTGTTTTCAAGATCATTATAGGTTTTATTTACCTAATTTGTCCAGAATCCTAAATGTACTGGTAACAGAAGACAAAATTCACCTAACTTGGACCTTTATGTTACACACTTTGCTTTAGAGAATATAATATCTAAGTTGAACATTAGAGTCTATAAATAGGAAGTACCAGACATACCTACTAATTGCCATGTGAAGTTCTTACTTGAAGTATATACTCAAACTGTTTGTTCCTCAATAAGTCTTAGGGATTAATATTTCCTCATAGTACCGAGGGAGATACAGAGAGGTTAAAAGTAATTTATTGTTATACAACTAGTAAGTGGTTGGAGTAAGTTGAATATGAGCAACTTAACTCTTGGCTTAGTTTAATACCAAGTTCAAGTTGAGGGGCTTCATATATCTCAGATGGTAAACACACACTGATGTGGCCCATTCCTGCCTTCTCTACATGAACAACATTGTCTACTGAGTCTGTAGTCTTCCTTAGAATTACTCAGTTCTTGCCCTCTGTGGTAACTACAAATTAAAGGACTTGCACTTGTATTTGAAACTAATTTACCATCTATACAAGTCTACTCAGGTTTCTATAGATTAAATATATACCATATATCATAGCAAGAACTGGCAAAACCACTTTTCTTCTTCCTATATGCATAAGTAAAAGATAGGGTCAATTCGCCTTAAAGAATCAGTGTTCCCCACTTCATTGTGCACTAATAGGCAGGGTGTGAGCCTCGCTGATGTGCACTGTTTGGAGGCCCAGTCCTCCATTTTTCCCTATCAACTTACTTGGTTGACTGTGAACATAACAAGTCAAAAGATATAGGATTCTGGGTCCATTAACAATTTCATTTTTATTCTACTATTCTTTAAACATATAAAAATGTGTAAAAAGTTGTTATTTCCTATATGGGACTACTTTTCCTGCCAGTATGTCTGTGCACTATGTGCATGCAGTGCCCACAGAGGCCAGAAGAAGACATTACATTCCCTGGGACTGGAGTTAACAGTTGTGAACTGCTATCTGGGTGCTGGGAACTGAACTCAGGTCCTCTGAAAGAGGAGACAGTGCTTTTAAGCACTGAGTCAGCTTTCCATCACATCTTTAAATTTTTAATTGACAGATACTAATTGAATTTATTTATGGGACAAAGTGATAATTTGATACAGACGTATAACATATGAGGATCAAACCAGATGATTGCATGTCCATCTCCTTAAATGTTAACTGTCTGAAGAACCTCTTTGAAGAGAGTTGCCTACCGATCAACATCCATTTGGGCTGATCAAGAAGGAAACATCTGTCACACTTAGGCCATTAAAATTTTCTGTGCGTTTGTTATTTAAAAGTAGTCTGACAAGTTCAAGACTCTTGGATGAAGACATTGCTAGACTTTTTCTTACCAGAATTTTAATCTAGGTCTTAATTTTATGTCCAAATCTTCCCAAGTTAACTTTAAATTTTTTAAAAAAAATTACTCAAGTGAGTTAGTGAGTTTTTCACTACAGCAATAAATATCTGAGGTAGTACTGTGATAAAAGCTGAGGTTTACATTGGCTAAGGGGTTTGCAGGCTTTGGACCATGCTTGTTTGACTTCTTTGCTTTTGGGCTTGGGGAAGGGAGCACACCATAGCATAGCTGCTGACTTCATGACTGAGAAACAAAATAGAGAGAAAAAGAGGTACTGGGGCCCCAGTATCCCCTTCAAGGGAATACGCCCAGTAACTGTCTCACTTCCAAAGTTTGCATCACTTCCTAAGGGAGGATCACGCCTCTTAAACATATTAGTCTCTAGGGGACATTCAAGATCCAAACTATTAATATGGTAAAGGACTTTTTATTTAAACCTGCACTATCTTAGAGTCTAATTCTGTCCCACTGAATGCCTTCAGGGACAGACCAATCTTGTTGATGTTCCTGCCACACAAGAAGCACAAAAGATAACATCAAGTCCAGATTTCTCAAGTGTGTACCGAAGGACTGTCATAGGTTTGGTTTACCTTCAAACGATCCAAGATCAAGTCCATTAGATCAAATACATTAATTCTTGAAGAAACAGAGATGTCTTTTGTGTAGATATTTCTTTTAATGAGCTATTTTTTTTGAACTCTCTAAACCAAGCGTAAATCTGTCTGGTTTGATAAGAGAGCTCATTGAAAAAAGAGGCCCTGAAGAACCATCTGACTGACTGACTGACTGACTGACTGACTGACTGACTGACTGACTAACTAACTAACTGGGAGTGAGACCTTAAGGCAATTCTGTAGTTCTCATAAATGGAGTTTTTTTTTTTTTCCAGTTTTCAAGACTGAGAGCCCCATGATCCAGGCATTGGTTGAGCTGGTTCCATTCCAGGAGGTGAGGGCTTGCTTTCTGATACACAGTACATGCTATCTTGCTATATTCCTGCTATATTTCTCGTGCTATTTGAAAGTAGCAATAGAAAGAAGGGAATACTCTCTCTCTCTCCCTCTCTCTCTCTCTTTCTCTCTCTCTCTTTCTCGCTCTCTTTCTTTCTCTCTCTTTATATAAGGCTGTTGTCCTATTGGGCTAAGATGCCACCCTTAGGACTCCAAGGTAATCATTATGACTTGAACTAAATCTCCAAATACCATCTCATTGGGATGAGGGCTTTGTGACAGGTAATGCTGTTTGTCAGTTTCATTGGATTGAGAATTGCCTGGGAGGTTAGTATAGATCTCCTGTGCATGTGTCTGTGAGGATGCTTCCAGAGATGGATTACTGAGTGGCAGGACACCTAATAGGCTGAAAAATCAGAAGTAAAATAGGAAAGACGACAAAGGCAGCCAATTCCTTATTTTAACATCTTGTTGTCTACGAGGTGGATAATTCTGCTCTGCTGTCCAATCTTTAAAAACCTTTGAGACAATGAATCAGGGATTTGTATGACACTTTCATCCACATTGTGCTTTGCTTGACCCTCTGTCCCTGACTGCTCTTATTTTTCACTGTGCCTTCCTGTCCCTGGAAATTCCCACTTTCATTTCTCACATATTGTATGGTTTCTCCCATGGGTCCTTCTTAAACTCTGTTTTGGTTTGTTTTTCTTTTCTTTCTTATAGTTCTCTGTCCAGTGTCATGTCTATATCCACAATCACTCCTATATAAATACATAGATATAAAAAACTGGAAGATAGGTTGGGTACAGCCTGTAATTCCCGTACTTGGGAAGCAGACAGGCAGATAGAGATCTATGAAGTTCCAGGTTAGCCTAGTGTACGTAGTGAGTTTTGGGCCATCTAGGGTTATATAATGAGACTCTTGTCTCTAAACATGTGTGTCTATACCTATACCTATACCTATACCTATACCTATACCTATACCTATACCTATACCTATACCTATACCTATACCTATACCTATCTATGAGAGAACATATGCTGTGAGATTCAGCCTCCTTGGAAGTTGAACTCTTGGGCATTTGTCATAGTAATAAAAATTCTAACCAGCATAGGGTTCAATCTGTGAATTTTTTCTTCATTTTATTTTGTGCTAGGGATTGGACCTAGAGCTTTGCATGTATCAGACAAATGCTCTGCCACTGAGAGGCACCTTATGTTTCCAACATGTCAATCTAAGAAACAGATCAATTTTTCATAGTGGATTATTAAATGACCTCATGTTGTTTAAACATGCCTATTTTTTGTTATGTATAGCTAAATATATACCCTGATAGATCTCTTATCTTATGAAGTAACACACCAAAGATAATGTCTTATTCATGGTATATAACTTGAGAGGATCAGGGATTATTTTCATGTCCTCAGAACAAAGCAGCTGTAGAGTTGTGACGGTTACATGTAGCAGCTAAAGTCCATAGTTGTTACAGGGTATTTCATGAGCTGCTGATCGTATATAGATGTGGTATCATGTTAACATAAGCAGCACAGCCCTTGGGGAGTTTTAGGTTATAAAAGAAACATTTTTCTTAGATTGTGTGCTCTGATAGAAACAACAGCCTGGGCCTATCATAAAATTCTGGCAAGCCAAGAGACATGAGTCGGTGATTTTATCAGGCAAGACTTCTAACTAATGGACTGATGAAATGTCCCTGTGCAGTGAAGCACCAGAACAAACTTCACTGCAATTCCTCTTGGAGTTTTGTCATCTTAGAGCACTGCAGTTTATTTATGAAAAGCATTACCCTAGGCAGCACCACAATCACACAGCAATGAATACACACTCATGTTTCTTTTCTGAAATGAATCAGTTACTTTTTTCTTGTGACTCAATCTTTCTGCCTCCCTCCCCCCTTCTCTCTTTTCTTTCTTTTCATCTTTCTCCTTTCTTTTCCTTCCTTCCTTCCTTCCTTCCTTCCTTCCTTCCTTCCCCCCTCTCTCTCTCCTTCTTTCCTTCCCTTTCTCTTTTTCTTTCTTTTCCCTCCCTCCACCACCTTTCCTTCCTTTTCTCTTTTTCTTTCTTTTCATTTTTCTCTTCATTCTTTTTCTTTTCCCTCCCTCCCCATCTCTCCCTCCCACCTCCCTCCCTCCTTCCCTTCCTTCTTTCCTTTCTCCTCCTGTTCCTTCCTTTTGAAGGCCAGGGTGGCCTGAAACTCTCAGAGATCTGCTTGCTTCTGCCTCTAAAGCACATGGTTTTGTAAATCAAATTTAAGTTTTAAAACTAATTTTTAATCAAAAGGTAAAGTGTAGAGTTTACTCAATCCTAGGAAGGTTCTCACAAAACATTTGCCAGACACTTTAATTATATTTCATGTAGACCAATTTTGCCTCATTTAAAAAAGATGAAATGTACACAGACATCAAAATAATATAGAAGTGATAGAATTAAAAGCATGGTAAAATTCACTTTTTAATTTAGCTAGGGAAACTCAGCAATTACGAAATTAAAAAAAAATAAACAAAACAAATAACCCAAAGGAATCTCACCAAGAAACAGACAATGAGAAAAACATTTGCATATACATCAATCCAAATTAAGGCAATAGAACATAGGATATTTTGAAATCTTAAACTTTCTTATTTAATTAATTATAAAAGTTCTAACTTTTAAGAATTCAATAATACAAGCCATGTGATGAACAATGTTTTGAGAAACCTTTCTGGTTCCACTGTGCATTTCATAACTGAGCAAATGAGACATTAAGTTTTATCCCCTATGGCTTGGAGTTAAACATGTGTTCTGCTTACCATGTGAACACTCAATTAAACACCATTTTTCTCAACCTACACCCACCATTGTTCCTATGTTTAAGGGAAATCATGGGAGCACTAACCTATATTGCGCTTCTTATTATCAATGGAGATGAAGCGTATGCAGGAGTTATTGGTGATGTACCGGCCAGCCCAAGGGACATTAATCTTCACGCCTGCTTCATAAAAGAGGCCCAGAGAATAGCGAAAGGAGTAGCTCACAGATGCCAGTTTCTGCTTCTGGTGCTCACTGATTACTGTGGAAGAAAAGACAAAAACAACCTCAAAACTATCATCTTTTCTTTTAGTCATCAAATGCAAAGCTCCTTTAAACAAGTCCCAATTGTCTATAGCAGTCCCATCTTACTCACCATGAATTCTGGAAGGGAATGTGAAATGCTCTCTGCTCTAATTTCTTTCTAGAATGTTTATGAATGTTGGCACAGTTGCTTTCAGTGAGCTGAAGAGTTGAGTTCATTAGACTACTGATCGAGTCTCTCAAAATCCTGCTCTCAGCTGATGCTCTAGCCTCATATCCCTTTTGCTGTCACAGACTGTGTGCTACCATTGTAGATTTTGTTTACTCTCCATTTAACTACGTGCTGAATGCTTTTGCTAATTATCAACATGATGTTTCACACGATTATAACCAGAGTCATATAAGGTTGAGACTTATGTTTATTTTCACGTCATAGGTGAGAGGTCAGATTCTTTACCTCTTATAGGCTCATCATTATGTCTATGCAAATGTCCGTCTGTCATCTTTCTATCATTGCACAGTAGTAGTTTCTTAGATGACCACGCCTCAGTCATCAGTATGATTGGACAACTGCTGCTCAACCACCTCAGCAAGTTGCAACAAGGTTTATGGAGTACACTAAGGATGCAGACTACTTAGAACACACTCATGCAGTGAGACGTATCTATTCTGGTCTAAAGGAGCTTCTTATTATCAAGGATCTTAGGTGAGCCCTTAGGTGAGGTGGCAAGGGTATTCAGTACCGTACTGAAGCACACTAACAGTTCCACACTCCAGTAAGAACTACAAATATTGTTAGAGTCGTAGTTGGCCAGTTTTAGAACTATGGTGTTGAATTTCAGCAAAGTCTTGGTAAGACACATATTATATATTTTGAAACATTCTTATTTCACATTTCCAGAAAACTACAAATTGGAGAGGTTTAATCACATGAACTAGCCTCAATGAAGCTAGAGCTCTCTTTCAGACATGGACACATTGTTGTCACCTCAATTACCCTGGTGAGTGGAGTTCCAGAATGAACTCAGACACGGACTCTTCTCAGGCGTTGATGATTATTTTACACTCAGAAGGAAATGCTATCACTTCCTCCAGGCATCATTTTCTGCCTCTTTAAGAAGCTTTACCTGCTTAATAAACAAATGCCCATCTGACATTAGTCCAATTATATTCAGAAAATGAAGGACCTCAGTTTTATTAATTCAATGCACTTTTCAAGCTATGGCTTGATACTGAGTTATGCTTACTGCTTTCTGAAAGAGAAGAGGTGAGAGCTGAAATTCCAGAAATTAAGCTCATTCCCACAAATTGTCCACTGGTGAAATTAAAAACACAATCAAATGATCTTTAAATTAAGAAAACTGAAAACAAAGCAATCAACTAACCAAACAAAATTGTGAGCATTGAGTGAATCTGAAAGCTAGAAGCACTTTTTTTTTTAAAACTAAAACTAAAGGGTCAAGTAGGTTGACAGCCAAATTGGATCTCACCTGCACCGTATTTGTACATTGAGCTAAAGTTTAAACAAACTGTCAAGTGGTAAGTCCCTTTGTGGAACCCTTTGAAAAGGTAATTGGTATCTACAGAGAAAAAGCAACTAACCGTAAATACCTTGTCTGATGGGGTGTGGGAGGTAAGACTTCTGACTGAAACAATCCAATTTTCAACAGACTCACTTATCAAAAATGTCAACTTTAGGATGTGAAGATTCTGATTTTTGAAATACAGGTCAGAACTAAAATCAGTCCCATTTTGTTTTAAAAAAATTCTTATGCTGAAGCAATTAACTTTGAAGGATATCAATTATGTAGGTAAATGTGTATATACATTACAGAAAGGAAAATAATAATTTATCAAGTATCATGGTATAGCAAAAAGATACATGAAGGCTAGGAGTGGCAATGCCCACCTTTAATCCTAGAACCCTGGAGGAAGAGGCAGGCAGATGTCTGTCAGGTTGAGGCCACTGTAATCTACATAGTAAGTTTCAGGACAGGGTTACATAATGAGTCCCTGTCTCATTATGAAAAAAAAAAAGACACACAATCATAAAGCAAGGCTCAAATAAAAGTACATAATCTGTATAATCCACCTTTTACTTGAACGCCACCATCTGCCATCTTCATCTGTGAGTGAATAGGATTACATAATATCTATAATTAGTGCAATGTATATTTTAATAGTACACAATCTTCAAATCATCTATCATTTTATATATGTATGCACAATATACATTAAACATATAAATTATAAGAGACATTTTATGATTATCATGGGAGTAGAAAGTCTAAGAGGTGGAGAGAAGAGAAGAATCCATTAGGGACCTGTTCCTACTGCATGATACTTGCATCTGTGTGTTCACGCACATTTGTGCACATGTGTGTTGACAGGAAAGGAGAGAAGATGGCAAGAACAGAAAACTTGGGCTGTATATCTGAGCAAATTAAGTAATTTAATTTTCTTAGTTTCCAACTGTGACTCTGCCCTCTAGTTCTGTACTCTGTTTTAAAAGGCAGATGCTGTGTTCTCTTCCTGTTTCCTGGTTTTGGAAAAGTATTCAGTCATTAGCATGCCATCCTCTATGCCAGGCTGTCATACTGACCTGAGGGACTTAAAGCGGGCAGAGGAAGGAGGCTTTCTCATTTCACTCTCGTTATTGGCAGAGAGGCAAATTCTAAACTGCAGAGTCACTTTATTTAGAATCTATTTAGAGAGTAAGAAGTAAAGAAAATAGAGCAGTTTAAGGGGACACTAGAGGTGAGGAGTGTGGCTGTTTAATTTCAGCCGACAGAAATATGTCTCCTCAGAGGATTTAATTTTGATTCCCACTGGAAGCTACTACTGTTTTGTCAGTCTAAGACACACATGACTTGCTTTCTGTCATAACTGTAACTTTGGGTAAAAGAGAAGACTGTAGGCATATAAGAATAAAATTGGACTAAATGACTATTGCAATTATTACAATAATCTTTGATAAATAGTTCCATTTTAGATAGAATATATACGACATAGGCATATATCTAATATACATGATATTACATGGTCATCCATATAAGCATTTATATGCATCTTGAAATAAAACTCTGAACATCCATCCATTTGGACTGAGATCTTCAAGTAGGGCTAACATTCTCATTGGGGTTGTCTGACTTTTTCTTTTACTTTTTCTTTTATATGAATGTTCTGGATGTGAATCTTGTAAGTGGAATGCAAAGGCTTTCTCCCCAGAGGCTTACTCCTTTACTCTTTTAACAGTGTGGTTTTGTGTAAAGATTTTCTAAAATTTTATTATTTTTTCAGTTTTGTGTTTCTGGTTATACGTCTTTACCTAGCATCCTACATCAAGGTCATAAAACATGAAAAAACTCTGAGAGTTTTTGAAAATGTTAATGAGTTATTACTGTTCACGAGGCTTGGATATTGTGTTGAAGAGAAGTTGACAGGGTTACTACTACTGGCTTAGGAAGTTGCCAGAAGGGAAGGAGATCAGTTGAAGAATATAGAGAATGCTACTTTGTTTTATACATTCTAATTAAAGAAGTGATTACTTTATAATTAAATAAACATCACATACAAAATTAATAACTAGATTATAAACAATGTGAAGTAAAAACTATATCTCATGGGCTGTGAATGTCCAGGTTCTGTGACTTGTTCTTTTTTTCTTCCTTAATATTATTTATTTATTTTTATTTACATGAGTACACTATAGCTGTCTTCAGACACACCAGAAGAGGGCATTAGATCCCACTACAAATAGTTGTGAGCTGGGATACATGTGGTTGCTGGGAATTGAACTCAGGACCTCTGTAAGAGCAGTCAGTGCTTTTAACCGCTGAGCCATCTGTCCAGCCCTCTGTGACTTGTTCTTATGTGGACATTATCAACTACCAAAAAAGACACCACCATGTTAGATTTGGTAATTTCACAAAAATATAATATGAAACAAATCACTATGTTGTCAGTACCCGGAGAAACAACAATTAATGTTTTCTGTTTTTGAAATTAATTTTTTATTGGATGTTTTATTTCTATTTTGGAAGTTATCCCCTTTCCCCATTTCCTCCCCACCCAGAAATCTCCTATTCCATCCCCCCTCCTCCTGCTTCTATGAGACTGTGCCGCCACCTACCCACTCCCACTGCCCCGCCCTCTAAGTCCCCCACACTGGGGCATCCAGCCTCCATGGGACCAAGGATCTTTTCTCCCACCTATGCCTGACAAAGCTATCTTTCCCTATATATACAGCTGGAGCCATGGGTCCCTCCCTATGTGCTCCCAGGCTGGTGGTTTAGACCCTGGGATCTCTGGTTGGTTGGTATTGTTGTTCTTCCCATGGGGCAGCAAACCCCTTCAGCTCCTTCAGTCTTTAACTCCTCCACTGGGAACCCCATGATCAGTTCAATGGTTAGCTCTGAGCATCCACCTCTGTATACGTCAGGCTCTGGCAGACCTCTAAGAAGACAGCTATATCAGGATCCTGTCAGCATGCACTTCCTGGCATCCACATTAGCGCCTGCCTTTGGTGACTGCACATGGGATGGATATCCAGGTGGAGCAGTCTCTGGATGGCCCCTCTTTCAGTTTCTGACCCACACTTTTTCTTCGTATTTGCTTCCATGAGTATTTTGTTACTCCTTCTAAGAAGGACCGAAGCACCCACACTTTTGTCTTCCTTCTTCATGAGCTTCATGTGGTCTGGGAGTTGAATCTTGGGTATTGGGAGCTTTTGGGATAATATCCACTTACCAGTTAGTGCATACCATGTGTGTACTTTTGTGAGTGGGTTACCTCAGGGTGATATTTTCTAGTTCCATCCATTTACCTAAGAATTTCATGAATTCATTGTTTTTAATAGCTGAGTAATACTCCGTTGTGTAAATGCACCACATTTTCTGTATCCATTCCTCTGTTGAAGGACATCTGGGTTGTTTCCAGCTTCTGGCTATTATATATAAGGCTGCTATGAACATAGTGGAACATGTGTCCTTGTTATATGTTGGAGTATCTTCTGGGTATATACCCAGAAGTGGTATAGCTGGATCCTCAGGTAATGCTATGTCCAGTTTTCTGAGGAACTTCAGACTGATTTCTAGAATGGTTGTATCAGCTTGCAATCCTACCAACAATGGAGGAGTGTTCCTCTTTCTCTGCATCCTTGCCAGCATCTGCTGTCACCCGGGTTTTTGATCTTAGCCATTCCGACTGGTGTGAGGTAGAATCTCAGGGCTGTTTTGATTTGCATTTCATTTCTATTTTCCTGGCTGGGACCTTGGGTGAAACTGTATTAAGTTTGGACTTTTCTGGTCTCCTCTAGGAAGGCAGCCAAGCAATATCTGATAATGGTTCTCCTCTCATGAGTGGCAGAGATTAACATCTTAAGATCAAATTCATGGGCTTCAAAATGTGCTGGGTGAGAGTGTCTAGTGATTCATGATGTCTGCACTGTTTTGCATTGGATTGGTTCTCTTTCCCACTGTTGTCTTCTTCACCTGGTACTGACATTTTGGGCATGCTAAAGTGATGTTGATAACAAAGCACTTATCCTCACTGCTACTGTGTGTTCATTCCTGATACTGTAGTCAACAGCAACAATGTTCATGCCAACATTTGCTCGAGCCTCAACTTTCTGCCACACATTCATTGCTTGAGGCTTATTACAGGGCACTACTATTCCTGGTTTGCCACCATATAGCTCACGTGCAGTGGAAGTTAGGAGGGCAACTTGTAACTGTTTAGGCTCTAATTAAGGGAAACTGCCCTTGATTTACTTATTTTTACTTTTATGTTGAACTCAAGAGAAAGTTCATGCACTGTGGTGATTTAACTCCTAAGATCAGGCCTTCCAACTCTGTGGATACACAAAGATAATACTATCTTAACCAGAATAGCTGGTCTTGCGGCACTTAAAAGGGATGGAGGAATAGAACCAAAAGACCAAATTTTTATAAATAGTCCCTACTGGAAGCCAGCACGGAGCTTGACAATTTACCATTTTCGAGTCATTCCTTTTGTGAGATAGTGTCGGCACAGGAGCGGTCTTCCTTCACTTCACCTGGAATGAATTGAGTATGCACTTGGACTCCATAGGCATCGCTGTCGTTAAGCCTGGAAGCACAGTTTCAGAAGTTCTTCTGGCAAGCAATAAATCTCGAGTTTATTGATGACAGACTTCAGCAGTTATAGCTATGTAGAAGTTCCCAGGGGAAATATTTCTTTTATCCTGAGAGGCATCTCCGGAGCCAGAAAAATCTGGGTCTGAATTTGGTTCTGACATCTGTATGACCTTACTCAAGCTACTTAATCTCCCTCAGCATCTGCCTGCTTGTAAAATGAGAATAATAATAGTCCCTGACTTAAAGCGCTGTTAGAACATGAGATGAGATGATAGAAAGTACTTAACACAATACCCAGCATATAAGAGTACTGCAAAAAACACAACAGGAATGGAATTTTCAAAAGTTTTTGAGCTATCTCTGAGCATGGCTTTTGTGTTTGTTTGTAATCACACACACACACACACACACACACACACACACACACACACACACAAACACACGAGGATCCAACCATGAGCGTTTCACTTTCACTTGCTAACCATATGCTCTACCACTGAGTTGCATTCCAGCCTGGACACATCAGGATAGGATCATATTAACAATATCTTCTGACTTTCTGTCTCAGAGCAGAAGATAAAAACAAAACAAGAAAACACTTAGTGGATCACTATGCAAGCCAAAGTGGTGTGTGTGTGTGTGTGTGTGTGTGTGTGTGTGTGTGTGTGTGTTTGAAACCCTAAAACCCTAATGCAAATTGTGACTTTTTTTCCAGAAAGAAATCTGTTTTAGAAGGCTGAAGATTTAGTCATTTGTCTTTGGAAATGAATAAAACCCTGCATTTTGGGTAATTTTCCTATCACCATGAATTGTCTCAAACTAGTGATCCTGATTTGGCTTCCTAAGTGCTGCAGTTATAGACATGTACCACTAAACTTGACTATTTTTCTTAATGTTAATTCTAACCTAGAATTAAATATACACATCATTAAAAATGAATTCCTTTGTTTTTTTACTATGATCACTTGAGGTTTTATTTTGCTGAAAATTTTAGGATTAAACTAGCTTTATTCTAGCCTGTTTGGTGAGAATATTATTACCCAAATAAAAACACTTAGCATGTAAGTTACATGTAGTTAACATGCATATTTTAAGTCTATGGGATGAATTTCAGAAGCAGTGGTGTTCAAGGGAAATAAAGTTTCCATCGAGCAGGACCAATTGGTCTACATACTTCCTAGATATGGGACCCTGTCAGTGCATTACACAGAAGAACCTCTAGTTTATGAGCAGAATACCACTTAATTGATCACAATTAAACAAACTTCATCTTAGTTTGCTCTTGGTGGAGATACAAATAACCGAGGCAGATCTTCAGGAGCAAATTCTTAGGTTTCAGTGGTTGAACAGGTGATCCTTTCCACACTGGATGGAGTCTTCTCTAAAGGCCTTGGCACTGGGGAGGCCCAGTGAGCTGTTGACTGTGTAGTGAATGAGTCCTCTGTTTTCTCCCCAGACTTCAGGGAGAGGTGGTTTTGTGTCTTTGTTTCTTTTTTCTTTTTCTGATCTCTATCTATGTAATTATAAAGAACCATCTGCCAGGATAAAAAGACATTTACATTTCTGGATCCCGATTCTATTACATCTTTGTCTTTCTTCTCCATTCCCCCAGTAACCAAAGTCAGATTCTTTAGCCTTGCAGATGCAACTGGTTCCTCAAACAAACAAACAAACAAACAAACCTTATGACTTATAATCACTGTATTGCAAAGTCGCCCCTCACTCTTCTCTATCTGAAGGTTCCTTGAAGCTGAAATGACATTCGATTGTTTCTATAGCAACGAGTTCTAACTACACCATTATGAAAACCCCCCAGCACTTTCAGTTGTAGAAACTGTTTTCTGATATAATGAAGGGTTAGTTAATTTAAGCATTGTTTACTGCGAGCCCACTACATGCTATGTCGGGCAGTATAAATACCTTTCTACTGAACATTTACTGGAGTGGAGGATGGATTTTGGACAAAGATATAAAATAGTTTCATTCTTGTTACTCACAACTTCATCCTCAGGAATTTTCATTTGGGAGTTTCAGAATCTAAATGCAATTGGCTTTCTGGTTCTCCTTTTAGAACATATATTGTAAGTCAGCAAACCACAGTAAAGCGATTGGAATATGCCTTCCTTCTTTCCATGCATTCTAAACTTTTTAGACCATTATGCCATCATTCTTTCTGCAGAAAAAGTGCTGAGAATATGAAAATACAGCATTGTATCTGCTATTATAGAAAATGTCACAGAATATCATGCATATTTTACAGTCATTCTTCCTAGCCTAGCCACTTAATTACTTCCGGCCATGCCATTCATGAACACTATATTTGTTCTAAAATTCCCAACAATAAAAATTGCATTACATGTCATCTCTTATTTTCATACAGATATTATATATATTTATGTATATATGGGCAGGGTCACTTTGCAGTAAAACTTAAGAGAATTAATATTCTAATTCAAAGCTTTCACAGTTTTGGAATAATAAAACATTATTTGCCAGGACCTGGAGTCTGTGGTGTTGAGACAAAATGTCAGAATCTAATGGAATGAGCCACTCCAAAAAATATGTTCATTTTGGATTTTACAGACCCACAAGCTGCTTTTCTATTTACAAAATAATCTACCCACAATGCTCAGCTAAAGCCAAACCAAATAAACTGCGATAGGGTACAAAAATCATAAGTGGCACTAACTTTCCTTTAATGTAATCTCATAGAATTTTATTTGTGATTCAATAATTATACTTTCATAAATAATACATTTTTCAATTTGATGAAAAGCACAATTATTTTTGGGTCTCAGACCAGTCTTTTCTTTTCAGTGTTTTAAAAGAACATTATTAATACACACTAGGGAATACTATTCAGTATTTTTTCTTTTTGTTTTGTTTCCCTTTTATCCATGATATTGAACTGTAAATATTTACTGTAAGGTTTTGACTATCTTCCTCAATTTCTCATTGAGGGCAATGATATCTGATTGCTATTTAAACAGAATGGGCAAAGGAAGTAATTGTTTCAGAGTCTGAGCTCATGAGGTCAGAGATGCTTGGGGTGAAACTGTTTATGCTCTGGTTTTTCACTCTGTAACCATTTCACTGTGCAAGCTTCTCTTTTGCATAAAGAGTCGTGTGCAAAAGGAGAAAATCTGAGCACAATCCCATAAAAACATTACCTTACTTCTATTCCAAGTGATGCAGACTGAGAAACTGAGTGACATAGCACAGATAAGTCAATGTCTCTATGAGGGATTTAAGGTAGGATTTGTAAACCTAGTGTTTGGATTCAATAGCAGTTTGAAGTTAATAACCTTTTATGAGTGTCAAAGTGAAATGGCAGGAAGAGCAGAGCTGCCTTTGCCAAAAGCATGGCTAAGAAAACATGCACTTGGTTGTTTACTAGGGGTCCCCTCCTTGGCTTTATGTCAATAACGTCAGGTGCCAAACTCAGATGGAGGTTAGGAAACTCACAGAACAGACATACAGCAATCCAACTGTGTGAAATATATGCAAATCTCTTGCTATATACTATGTAACTAACTATAAAGTTGGCACGACATGAATACCATTAGGTCAGTAAGTAAGCACAAATTCACCCATATTTACAATATGGTAAATAACATAAAATAGAGAAATTTTCTTTTGTGAAAATAAAACTGTTCTAATAGTTTTGGTAAGAATATTGTCACTTCTCATATAAATAAATTTCAATATCAACCATGACTAAAAATCATTCATGGAAGGAAATTTTGTATATTGGAAAATTCTTTTTAAGTAAAACATCTTTTCTGGCTTTTTAAGATCAGAGAAGGTTCCCACCCCTTCCCACCCAACACCCACACCTTTGTCATTCTCTTCCACCTTTCTTGTCCAACTCCCAGTCGAAGATGGCATAAGTATGGAAAAACAAAAACCCGGTAACGTGTGCTTAGTAGCATATATGCCCTCGTATCAAAGAGCTAGTTAAATCAGACAGGGGACTTATTTGTACTCATTTGGATGTGAAATTAGGTTGCTATTAAGGCACAATGAACAAGGTTAGTAATTGTTTCATATACTAATAAAGTGAATATTTTTCTTCAATTTATTATTTATTTTCATATTTATTTTTAGTATGTAATAATAAATACCAAATATTTGTTAATATTTACTTATGCATAAAATTTATTATTATATAAAATTTGTACTATTTTTTATTATATTTATAAGTATAAATGATATAGATTATCATTTGTTAAAATGGTATTTTTATTGTATAAACCTAAGGATTATTTTAGAATTAGAAAATTTGCATTTTTGTGATGTTTTATTGTTCTTTATTCACTGTAGTGAGGGGTTTCATTAAACTATTTTCATGAATATATACCATGTTTTTTTTACCCCACCCTCTTCTTGTTCCCCTCTCCCAGTATTTCCATTCAGTCTCTCAGACAATCTCACTTTGATATTCATGTCATATGTATACCACATGTGTGTGGTGTATGAGACAAAACATGGGATATTTTTCTGAGTCTTATTTTACTTAATGTGATAATTTCGAGTTCTACTCACTTTATTACAGACAATATAATTTTACTTTTCTTTATGGCTGAATAAACATTTATGGAGTATATATTTCTAAAATTTATTTGTCCATTATTTTTTTTGACAGACGCTTAGACCGATGCTATAACTTTGCAACTGCGACTAGTGCTGTGATGTGTTTATGTTGATTTGGGGTCCACTGAGTGTATGCCCAGGAGTGGGGCAGACCAGTCATATAGAAGTTCTATTTTTGTTTACTAAGGCATTTCTATGCTGATTTTCAGAGTAGCTGAACTAATTTACAACCTTGCCAGTAGTGCAATATGTGATCCCACCCCATCTCCACATCCTTTCCAGCTTGTTGTTATTTCTTTCTTAATATATGGTCATTGTGACTGGGTTGAATGAACTCTCAATGGTATTTTAATTTTTATTTCCCTGTTGATTAAGGATTTTGTTAATTGTGTTTCTTTTTTTGAGAACTGCTCATTTTATTAGACCATATACTGATTCGATTGTTTGATTTTCAGATATTTAATTTTTAAGTTCTTTATATGTTATAGTTTTTAGTCCTCTGACAGATAGACACTTAGAAAATACTTTCCCCATTTTGTGTACTATCTTTTTCCTCAATAAATGGTTTCTCTGTTGTGCAGACGTTCTTCAATTTCATGTAATTTCTTTAGTCAATGCTGTTTCATTTGTGAGCTGTAGGAGTCCTATTCAGAAAATACTGGTTCACACCTACAGCTCATGTGTTTTCCATGTTTTGTCTTTCCCTGCCACTTTCATAGTTTCAAGTTTGCTAGTAAGAGTTTTAGTGTATTTGAAATTATTTTTATGCAAGTGAGAGATACAGATCTGGTTTAATTCTTGCAGAGGTGGTTATTCATTTCCTAGGTCTATTCGAAGAGTCTCTTTTTTCCAATGCATCCCTTTGACATCTTTCTCACAGATGAGGCGGCTGCAGTTGTGTGGGTTTACCACAGAGTGCCTTGTTCCTCACCAGTAATCTATATGCTTGTTTATTGCCAACACCACGCTATTTGAAGTTGTTACTGCTGTACAGTACTTGTTTAAACCAGGCATGGTGACACTTCCAGCACTGGTTTTTGCTCAGGCTGCTTGGCTATTGTTTTTTAATGCTTCCATGTGACTTTTATGATTTTTCATCTATTGCTGTGAAAACTGTCCTTGGAACAGATTCAATATGTAGATGCTTTCAATAAGGTAACCGTTTGTACAGTATAATTTTTTTCCCGATCCATGAGCAAGGACCAAGGAAGGTCTTTAGATCTTCCAGTCTCTTCTTCAACTTCTTTCTTAAATGTTTTAAATGTCACATATGGAGCCTTCTTTCCTTTCTTTCTTTCCTGGTTTTGTTAGCAGGGTAATACTGGTAGAATTGGGTTTGGCAGCCTCCCTTTCTTTTCTAGTTTAAGTGTGAGAAGCACTGGTCTTAGTTTGTGAAGGTCTAATAGAACTTTGTAGTGAACTCATCTCAGCCTGAACTTATTTGTTTGTTTATTTCTATTTTTATTAATGCTTCAATTTCATTGCTGGTTATAGATCTATTTGTTTATATCCTCTTGGTTTGGTTTTGATAGCTGACACAGATTTTAAAAATGGATCCATTTCTTCTAGATTTTTAAGTTTTCAAATTAGCCATAATGATCTGAATTTCAAAGGTATCTTTTGGAATGCCCTCCTCTTTCTCTCTAACCTTATTGGTTTGGGTGTTTTCTCCCTCTCACCTTAGCTAAGGATGTGTCAATCTTGTTTATCTTTCAAAAGAGGCAACTCTTTGTTTCTTTGATTGTCTTGCTTTTGTTTCTGTTGCACTGATTGTGGCACTAATCATTATTGTTTCCTTTCATCTCCTGAGTCTGGGCTTGGCTTTGTCTTGTATCATAAGACCTATTTGCAGTCTTTCTACTTCGCTAATGTTGATATTTATAGCTATAAATTTCCTCCTTAGAGGTTTTTTCAGTTTATCTCCTAGGTTCTGTTTTAGTACATTATCATTCACATTTAAATTTAGAAAATTTTAAATGTACTTCTTGATTTTTTTTATGACTTATTCATTGTTCAACAGTGTGTTGGTCACATAACATACATTTATGTATTTCCTCAAGATTTTCTTGCTGTTGATTTCTAATTATAGCCTACTGTGATCACATAAAGTTTAGAAGTATAGGCAATTATATTAACTTCTGCTGTATTTGTTAAGACTAGCTTTGTCATCTAAAATATGCCCTATTTTAGAAAATGTTCCATGGGCTGATAAAAAACGTAAATAGCCCTTGTATAGAATATCCTGTAGATGCCTCCTTAAGTATATTTGATTTATGCTATCATTTAACTCTGGTGTTTCTCTTGACATCCTTTGGTCTAGATGCCATTTCTATTTGTGAGTTTGAGGTGGTGAAATCACTCAATTGATGTGTTGATGTTAGTGTGCCTTTCCATTCAGTATTACTCCTTCTATGGAACTGTTTGGTGTGAGTTGATGTTCAGTGTGCATGTGTTAGGGTTGTTCTATCTTCTGGATGGATGGTTTGAAGCCTAATATGTCAGCTGTTAATATGACTGCATCATTATCTACATCTGCTTGGTCTGAAGTATTTCAGAGCAGATGCACAGATTGTCTGTGGGCTTGAGTTTCTGCTCAGGTCTCAGCAATGGCCAACACTTCCGCAAGAGTTTTCCAGCCCTTGGCATGCAAGGTATGTCACGTCAGCAGTCTTGTAACCAGGCCAGTCTCTGCTTCCCAAGTGTGCCGGATGGTCTCCTATTCCCCATGAGGATTCCAACATCCAAGGATCTGATGTAGTCCTCCCTGAGTCATGTTTACCTTTGGAGCTGGATCTTTTTATCTTTCTAGAGTTCAGACCCACCGTGTCCTTGGCTTTAGCATGAGTATTCTTCCGGTTTTAGCGTGGGTAGCCCCCATCCCAGTGTTCCTGTGGTTCTCTGAGTCTACTGCTCTTAGAGGCTGAGGTGGGAGCTTTGAAGTTTCAAGACATAGTTGTGACAGAATTTTGCACATTTTACAGCAGAGCAGTTTTGATTGGAGAGTTCCTCGTGGGATTTGCTCCTGTTTGCCCAATGTACTAGGCAGTGCTACAGGATGGTGGCTCTGGGTAATTTCTCAGTTTCTGTCTCATGTAGCTTGTTGCTTTATTGTTGAAAATTTTATTTTTGCAGTCTTTGCTTCTGCAGAGTTTTCATTTTTTGTGTAAGGTCAGATGTAGGGACAGATCCTTTCCCTTCCCACCTACTTCTGTCCAGTGTGGCAGGTTATTGTCTACTATGTCCCTTACAATCTCTTGTTGAGAATCTTTGTGTTTTACTCTCTTTCTGACAGTGTTTTCTGTGATGCTCCGCTGCTGCTTTTCTATGCTTCTCACTTCCTTCTGAAGTTGCAAATTGGATGTTTTTGTCTAGATTTGTGGAAACACATGAAGAGGCTGCTTGCTGCTACTCCATGATTGTTAGCAATTAAAACAGTCAAGTTTAACAACATTTTGAGTAGAAAGAAGTTCTTTTGAGATCACATTTTTCATAGTTAAATGATGTTGTTTTTCATATTGTTTCTGTTATTTTCAACTTCTTTGTTCCTACTCCTCTCTACCAAGGAATGAACAAATTGAAAAGAATTATGAATCCTGTATATGATAAATAATTTGTAGTTATTTAATTTCCCAAATGGCTCCAACTATAGTGCCTCTCCACCTTCTTTACATAAGAGTGACTTTAACATAATCTCTGCCATGAGCATGAACTGTATATCTCTTTGCTTTGGACCCAGAAAGGTTTGTGATTAAGGCAAAACTGATAATATCTGACTTTTAGGCTAGATCATAAAAGATGCACAACTTAGGCCTGGTCCTCTTGAGGGATTAAACTTTTTGGAACCTAGCCGTACTGTTCAGGAGATTCTCCAGTCATTTGCACAGGCTAACGTGGGTTTTGGGCGAAGACCTCCACCCTACACTGCATCAAACCACAACCTTATGAGTGAAGATGTCTCAGTATGACTTCAGAACTTTTTGGCTGTCGTTTGGCCTTTGAGTGTTTCCAGCTGAGATTTTAGACGCTGAAATCTCAAGAGTCAGCAGACAAGCTGTCCATCACATAACCTGTCCTGTTTCCTGAGCCACCACTGAGTTCTGGACCTGGTAGGTAAGTGATTGCTTTGGTACTAAGGTTGGATGGTGTACCACTTAATAACCAGGGAAGTGCTCTCCTGTATGCTTACTGATGATCTGGATGTCTTCTGCATACTGCGTATCAATGAACTCTACCCAGTTGACTTGCTGCTCTTGTCTCATTCTCACTCGCTCTTCAAATCAATCCTTTTGGTACATATGCTGCCAACATATCGAATCTGTTACTCCTTAGGTGAGAGAAGTCTCATGTTATTCTTAATGCACTGAGTGCTTAGTGAAATCATCACGCCACATCCATCATATCAAAGAAGATGAGTGGACTTCAAGTGGCATGTTCAGTTGAGTGAATGTCTGTTATTATTTAAGATGTAAACCATTAAGTTCTACCCGTGTTAAAAATGTCGGATATATCTTTATTACTAGTTTAACAACAGTCATCCCATTTTTCCCACTAGACTGGTAAGCAACAGCCCAAACTTTTTAAAAGGTAACTCCATCCCTTTTTGTGGCTTTTATTCACAGAAAAAAAGGAGAAAATGATCCTTAACTAAAATAATTGCCTGAGTAGCTCATTTGTTTCTTAAGCAATGAAAGCTGAATACTGATAGTGAATAAATTAAATAGTGTCTGATTATAGATGTTGGAGAAATTATCCAGAGGGGGAAAATTATTTATTTCTGTCAGCTCTTTGGCACAATAATTGGTGGAAGCATCATCAAATGTAAACTAACATTTCAGGCAAGTGGCTGTGAGTGGTTACCTTGCCTCTGGATCCATTGAGAGGTGGAACTAATACAGTAGTTATTATTTAATTGAAATTAGTCCTGCACCTGAAATGACTTAAGTATTAGCCTCTATGAACAAGTTGTATTTTAAAACTACAAGTGATAACATTTTCAGAAAAGCTACAGTGACATTAATTACAAATAATCCAAAGGAGAACTGTCAACAAATAGTTGTAAAAACACCTGTTTTGAAGTAAAAAAAATAATAGTTGTAAAAATTTATATAGCTCGTGAAAATGTCCGGCTTTCTAAACCATGACTGTCTGCTGTGTTATTCATTAGCAGGTGTTCTGTGGGAAGTATTTGGATTGAGCATATTTTACTGAAGCAGTGGTGTTGATGGTGAGAGCCTTTAGCCTTCGATGCTTTAAACAGCATTAGACTCATGGGTTTTTTTGTTTTTTTTTGTTTTGTTTTGTTTTTAAGAAAAGAATCTGAATGTTTTTCTTTTCTACCACATAGCAGGCCGATTGCTAAGCTATGGTAATAAATTATTATTATTATTCTTTTTTAAATTTGGGGCCAAGACTAAATTTGTTTTGAATGAGACAGACTACCACCCACTATTATAACTGCACATTAAATAGTTTCAAAACTAAACTTTCTTACAGACTTGATAATGGTTCTTAATGAACTCAACCAAAAATTACAAGGAAAAAATAGTATTTCAGTATAATTTATACTTTGGCAAAGTCAACACTAATGTTTTTGATATGTGATGTCAAGCTATTTTCCCTATTTCTAGCTCTGAAGGAAGCTGAAATAAGAAGCAGGACCTCAATTTCTACACGAAGGTCCAGGGGCTCTGTTTTCTAGGCTGAAATTACAGATCTAGCTGCACATTTCATGGACCTTGATGCAAGTCCAGTCCAATTTTCATATTTTAAAACTGATTCAAATGCACCAGGGGTGCTACCATCTACTCCTCAGTTGGAAGAGGCAAATGTAACACCAAAGGCAAAGCAGGACAAGAACTGAATGGGATTCTGTAAGCACTTTCCAAGCAATGAGTGTGCTCAATAAACATCAGATACTCATGGACATACATTAGTACTGGGCAGTACCTATCCATGTGATAAGACATTTCAGAGATGAAATATGTAAGATCTCATTATGAATTCGCATTAACAGATGGACATGTACAGTCGATTCTGATGATAGGAAACACTGACTGGGAGTCCCAATTAATTGAAACATTCCCCTTCCCCCCCAAAGAAACACATTCTATTTTCATCAGTAGACATGTATTATGGACAACTACTAAATTAATTATTAGTTTGAATTCTTCTCTCTTTTAAAAAGATTGCCTACACGATATCCTTGATTTTGCTTCTTAGACTGCAAAGTCTAAGATAACTGTAGTCAATTTTTAACCCAGAATATTCTTTGCTGACTCTCATTGTCAAAGGTGTTAGTTTTTTATTACCATGACAAACTATCAGAGAAAGCACAGGAGGAGGGGCTTTTTGTGCATCATAACATCAAGGGTTTCAGTCCAAGTCACTGGGCTCACTGCTTTGGGGCCTTTGTGCATTGAAGCAGAACTTCACACAGCCTTCAGAGAAGTGCTTCCCAACCTTCCTAATGCTGTGACCTTTTAGTGTGGTTTCTCATGTTGTGGTGACTCCCTAACCATGAAATTATTTTCATCGCTACTGCATAATTGTAATTTGACTACTGTTATGAATTGTAATGTAACTACCTGATATGCGGGATATCTGATATGTGACCTGCATGAAAGTGTCTTTCAACCCCCAAAGGGGTCATGACTCACAGGTAGACAATCACTGTTTCAGAGTATGGCCACCTTCACAGAATCAATTCCTTAAAACTAGGACTAGCCCACTGGTGATGCTGGCACTTCTTGGTCCAATCACTCCTGAAGGCAGCACTATATGGAGACTAAGCCTTCATCAGAAAGGCATTTGGAACTATTTTATATCCGAGCTACCATACGCAGTAGAAGATCATCTCCCAAACCACTATCTCAGCCTTCATTTGTCAAGCGTTCACTATGTAGCCTGCTCTCCTCTATATGAGCGAAGCCCTCATATATAATTACCGAGTAGAGAAATGGAAATTCAGACTCTTTCCCAAAGTTGTCCACTGATAAGTCAATCAACTCCGACTTAAATCTGGACTTCTTAGCTGCCAAGTATGGGATATGTGGCTTTCAATAAATGGCTTGACATCTAGGTGCCATGGCTTTTTAATCTGTCAGTGGGAAATTATAATTACAGTCATAGATGTTCCTACAGTCTCAGTACAACTTAAGAGACCACACGGCCACATCACATAGATCACAACATATAATATGTAGAGAACATTGAGTGCTACTATAGGAAAGAACAATCTTCCCTGGAACATGGAGGTGTACTTAGAGAAAAGAGACAAACACAGTAGTATAGTCTAAGTTGAGGGAAAACAGTCTCAATTCAGTTGCCAAGTTGTGTCTTTCACTTATGAACCGTTAGCCATTTGTTAGGAAAGGGAACCTAACATGAATTAACCTCTAAAGCCACATTTAAACAGGACTGATGCCATGGACTAGGTAACTGAGTCAGCAGCTTAGCGTCATTCTCACTTGGCTGTGGCATTTGTTGATTGCATTACCTTGGTCAAATCACATACTCTTTCTGAGCCCAGCAACCTTATCTATAAAATGTGGGCTTTAAGTAGCCTATCACACAGAATGTTATGATGATTAAAAAGACCATTCAGCCTAAGCTGATACATGTATTTAATCTCAGCACTTAGGAGGCGGAGGCAAGCAGATCTCTGTATGTTCGAGGCCAAGCTGGCAAGTTCCAGGACAGCCAAGGTTACACAGAGATCACCCCCTCCAAAAGACCATTAATTGGGCAGGAGAGAACATTCATTAGGTAATGGCAATGGCTGTTTCAAAGGACATATCTTCCATTCCAGCCCAGAAAGGACCTCTCACAACCACCTAACTCCTGTTCCAGGGGATCTGAAGCCCTCCTCAGGACCCTGCAGGCACCAGACACATACATGGTTCACAGGCATACATGCAGGCAAGGCCCCCATACACATAAAATGAAATATTAAAAACAACATTCCATGCCTCAAAAGCACATACACTAAGGTGAGATGGAGCTTAGCAGCTGCCGCTTCATCTCCTCATCTCTGGCTTTGTAAACTGACCCTAAGTTTAAGAGACAAGGTAAAGCGAAAGCAAGCAAAACCCAAACAAGCCAAAGCTAAAGACCTTAAGCAAAAAGTACAGTTGAGCATGTTCCTTGGGCACTCGAAGGTGAGAAGACTAAGGAAGAGGATGGGAAGGATTTTACTAGAGCTATCAGATAGAACACATGACACCCAAATCTGAATTTCAGATGAACAATGAGTGTCTTCAATATCCCAAATATTGCACCAGACATTATTTTACTAAATAAATTATTCATTGTTTATATGAAATTCTAGTTTAAATGGGTGACAGTGTTTTCATTTACTAAGTCATGCAACCTTGACAGACTGATTTTTGTAAGAAATCTCTTAACCCTGTAAGGAGACTCGGAGTTGAGAAGAGCCCGACCTAGGCAACTGCAAAGCCATCTAGGGAAAGGTCACGCCCTCCATCACCCTTTGTTCTGTGAAGAAAGGGCCTCATGGGCAAAACCTCAAGTGAGCAATTTTACTATCCCTGCACCTTCTATATGAGCCTGCAGCAGAGAGTGCTGGGAAAACTGCTGCAGCCTCCTCACCTGCTTGGGGCTCTTCGACCCAGGTTTTTCCTTGGGTGAGGCCCTGTGGTCACAATATAGTGATATAGTGACTGTTTGAACCCTTGCCACACCCTGCTTGGTTGCCAGTGGGTGGGAGCAGAAGAGGTAGAAACAAGGAAAAAATGCTTAGACATTTTGATCATCTGGATTGTGCTTTGTCTGATAGCCTCACAAAACTTTAATCACTGCTTTGATGCCGAGTGGCCACACACTGTCCTTGCCAGGCTTGACTTAATAGGCTGCTTGCATAAAGTCAGACACATTGCCTTTGTTGCACTTTCGAACACCTCATGACAGCGGCTCTTTTACGTTAGGGAGGAAACTCTGTGGTTAAACTGTAGCCTAGGTATTTTTAGAGCCGTTACCATGTTAACCAAATCTCATACATTTCACCTGCAGGATATGTAGTAACACCAAGGCCTTCCCTAAAAGCTACCAGCCCTCCCAAAATTATTTAAACAGTTAACACTGTCTTTAGGACTAAGACTATGTTAGCTGAGAACATAGTCACTAGTACTGGCACTTTTTCTCTTCTATTTTTTTATCTCTTCGAATGGATGGCAGTGTCTTTAGGGAGTACCTTTTTCTTTGATAGAAGTGACTTGAAGGGCCAGAACCAAAAGCTTAAAGCTGGTTAGTTCTAAAGGTCAGAGCCTGAAGGCAGCGATTCCTTTGTTAATCATTAAGCTTTTCTAAGCTGCTTCTGACAGAATTCTGGCTGTGTGCCACCTGTCTTGGGTCATTTTACACTGTGAATCCTTATGCTGTTCCAGTTTTTAAGTCTGTAGCAAAGGTTATGAGAAAGACGGAACTCGTGTAGATGTTGTTATCCTACTCAATCCAGCATCGTCCTAATGCTTTTGGAAGGCAGAGCCAGTTTATGTTTATAGCATCTTGACACACCCAGCTAGAGAGCTTTTAAAGAGGACCCATGGGTTTGTAGATGAGGCAGATGTGATGGAAGGGATACCCACTTAGCAATAAAGTGAGAGTCCCCATCACTGCTGACCAGTGCCTTTCACCACTAATTCCAGCACTGAAAGTTCAAGATAGAACATAACAACTGAGGTGCTATTAGATATTATCTCCCATCATCAGTTAAACTGGACGAGCTTTGACATACTTAGAATTCGCTGTTAGCCCAATGAGGTTCAAGTGTCAAGATGCTTCACTGCGGAGTTCACTGCCAGTTTATCTTCAAGTCATCTGAATAAAAGTCTCTGCACCAAAAAATTCCCTTAAACACAACAAAATTCTGTTTTATGGAGCCAAGGGACATTAAGCTGCTAAAACACATGCTTTCAAAATCAAATGTGGAATAGCTGTCCTGTTTCTCAAGGGAAAAAAATACACAGTTAAACCTTGCTTATTCATAATAACCCAAACTTCCGGAAGGCTTAAGCATTTGGAATTGCTCCAAACCCAAAAGAGGGAGGAGGGAAAGGGAAGGGTTTGGAGAGCAAGGGGATGGGGAGGGGGGGTGGAGGGAGAGAGGGACAGAGTGAACCAGCAGCAAGCAAGCCAGTTTTTAGAAGTAGACCTGAAACCCTAGCAACACTGAAAGGAGACCTGGAGCTTGCATCTGATTGGCTTACCAGCCAGAAGGAATGCTGAGCGCTGATTGGCTAGTGATGATGTCTCCAAATAATCAGCCTTTTGCAGGGAAGCAAATTTATCTGGCAGAAAGGACAGGAGGTAGAAGAAGCAGGCAAGAAGCAAAGGGAAGCGAACAGGGCAAAATGAATGGCAGGTTATTTGTAACAAAGGTGGCAGCTGAGACGACAATGAGGACAAAAATAACTATTTATGTAACTGCTTACAGATTTTACAAAATGGGCTTCATATAATTACTGATATTGTCTTCAGAAGGCCCTTCAAGGATTGTAAAAGTGAAATGACATTCCCCAGGTTACACAGCTAGTAAGAAAAAAGCTGAGGTCACCCGTCTGTCTCAAATCCAGGGCTGTTGACACCACGGAGTCTCTGGAGAGAACAATTTGGAGTTATTCCAAGGAACAGAGAGCTAATCCTCTGATCACAGAAAAGACCACCAGCAGCCGCATCAGCTACAGTTTAGTGGGAGATGCAGAAAGGGTGAAGGGCTCCCTGCCCTTCACTTCACAGAGGTTGAAAACACCGCCCAAGGGACATCTCCGTGCACATCAGAAAGAACGGCTAGTACAGTCTAAAGGAGGCTTGTATCCTGAGTGCTCAGAGACCATCTACCTGAGATGGCTCACAGTTCCTTTATGCGTAAGTTGGAGCCACCAACAGCACAATCATTTACCCCCCTCCCCCCAGTTGTTCCAACTAAAAACGTGTAGAGCATTTTTGTTTCAACTTTCTTTCCATATGCAACGCCTCTGTAGGCCTGTAGATGCCACTTCTAAGACACTGAAGTCAGGTGCTTATGCTATGCCCCCGGTTGCCATGTTCTCCTCTGAGCCACTGCACTGCTGTCCTGGGGTTTTAGTTTATTGCTGCAGTTTTGTTTTATGTTTATACCCTCGCTTCCTTAACTTCATCTTCATCCTGCACAATCAATTCTTTGGCATATGTCAGATGCTTAAATGTCACACTAAAAATGGAACCCAAGGGTTCTAGCAAGATCCAGCCTGAGTTCACTATGAGTGTCTCTGCCCAGGACCTATTGCTCTACACATGGAGGCCTCCTTTGTGGCCCAAGAGCAGAACCTCTCTCCCCAGTGGAGGAGCCTTCAGCCAGGCTGTTCTTGTCTTCGTGTCATCAGACTGCAGGCTCTTCTTCCTATCTCATGTCACCGACAAAGGGCTTTTCCTACAAGCTGGCCTAAGTTCCCCATTATTTTCTTTCATGAAATCTTTTTATTGGCATCCTGTTGATTTCTCAACTGGAAAAATTGTTTTTATTTGACTGCTTAGCCCTTCTTTTATATGTCTCTCAACTAGTCAAGTTCTATTAAGTCAAAACCTAGTATTTCATACTCTACTATTAGCCTAGAAGCCCAGGAAAGAAGTGCATCATGGGTACGTAATAGCTGTATTGAATGAATGATGAATAAATGAATGAATGAATGCATGGGCACCAGAGTTTAGCATTCTTGGTGTTCCATGCCAGCTCTGCACCAACAACTATGGACAGGGCTCCTGTAAGATGGCCTATTGACTCGTAATTCTTTTCAAAGTCGTGATTGCTAATAAACTGCCATCATTTGGAAAGTTTTGTAGAATTCCTAACATAATTTCTGAAAAGGGGAGGAAAATCTTGTTTAGATTGAGGCTTGGGGCATGGTAACAATGCACGGTTATCACTCATTGGTCATCTAAGTTCTTAATTTTTTAATTGGCCAAAAGTGTCTCTGAGAGATGAACATATCCTTAGCAAAATGAATCAACCTATTGGAATTTTAGAGTCGTAACTAAACCAATGTCTTGGTCAAAGTACTGCTGCCTTAATAATGCCCATTTATTTCAACATTGCAATTTTGGAAATTTTCTTCGCTGGCACATTGTAGTTTCTTTTACAAGTGAAAATTGTCATGATGCCCTCTGGTGGAGTTAAATTTTTTTCCTTCCTTCCATCTTTCCTTTCTTTCCTGGCTCTGTCCCTCACTCCCTCTTTCCCTCCCTCCATCTTCCCTTATCTGTTTATCTATTTAGAATGAAACAAGGAGCCATAGGATTTATATTACCTTGTAATGCTAATTGACTAGGTATTATGTCAAAGATCAGATGAAGATGACAGTAATTTAAACACTCACAGCTATACTTACAATCACGATCAGAACAGAAGAGTAAGAGTTGGTCGCGGCTCACCAGAGATAAGCAGGACTTTTGTCATTATATTCTCCACTAGAGCTGATGCATCTGACAGAACAGCAAGGCTTTCAAAACTGGTTCTGTGTACCAGGCCACAACATCGGTACTTCTTTGTAGAGCCACGTCATCTTCCCTTTCCCTTTCCTTTTCTTCCTTTCTTCTTCCTTCTCCTTCCCTCCCTCCCTCCCCCTCCCTCCCTTTCTTCTTTCTTTCTTTCTTTCTTTCTTTCTTTCTTTCTTTCTTTCTTTCCTGGAGGCAATCTGGATTGCACACCAAAAAGAATCCTGCTAAAAAAAAGAAAATCAGCCTTTTGGGCTATCCAACCCCTGGAAGATGTCATGACTGTTCTTTAAGCAACCATGGTCTTAAGACAGAGGGAAGTAATATTTATCTGAGTAGATTAGTTTCCATATTTGTATATCTCAATGCAGTAAAAAATTATTTAAAAAAATTGAAAAGAAGATAAATAAGTATTTAAACATATACCAACATGTCCTCAAATTATTTACTGATTGTTTGAATACAGACAGTAGAAGTAAGCGGTGGATACAGCACAGCTGCAGTCAGCTGATTGCTTTATAATTGAAAACTCACCTTTGAATTTGGTGCACCTCAAATTAAAAGACAAGAAAAAGCAAAATAAACAAAAACAAAACAAAAAACAAAAGGGCCCACAGCTCATCTAAAGCAGGCCGATCGAAATCTCTCGAGGAGTAGTACTGCCCCCTAGCGGGTGTTTGGGAAGTTTCTAAGGGCCAGGTGTGAGAAGCTTGTCTCGGGAGGCTGATATTCAAGGGATAGAGATAGCTGAGGGACAGTTCCACACAGTCATTTACAACAAAAACCTGTCTGCAGTGCCTTGTGCCCAGGACCAAATTCAGTTTTACATTAAGGCAAAACAGACAAGCCAAAATCCAATTAGTTTCCAGTTATTTTTTTAGGAAATTCGAATCTGACATAAACCAAGGGCAGACGAACGGCACATCATTTCAGTGGCACTAGCATTCTGGGAACGCCATTGTCGGGATCTCTGTCTACAGATGGACCTCAAGGGCTCTGGAAGGCACAACGATAGTCATGTTACTCAGAATGTCAAAATTCAAAGTGAGCCCACAAACAGGCCTGACCTCTTTCCTTCTTCACAAGCAGATAATTGTATCACTTATTTTGAAAAATGTGTGTTTTCTTTGGTAATATTATCAATGATTTTCATTTTAGTATAGTAAAGGTTGTCAAAATGCTTGCTATAATACACAGCAATGAATGAGACAGGCAGAGACAAATGCTAGACACTTTTCTTGTATGGAACAATCAACTACTGAAAACAAACCCAAACCCAAATCAAACATACAAAATGGCCAGAAGGGACATCTCAGAACCCTTACAGGGACCTAAAGGCTTGCAGCAATTAGGAGAGTGTTAATCAAGGAACACAGATGGATATCTGTGAATATGAATATATCTGTGAGTGGTGGTAGATTTCTACTGCTTTATGATCAGCATTTCATTGCCAGCTTTATAATCGCCCTGAAAACTACCATCCTGCAGTCGTGGCAGCTCAGCAGGAAAGCAGAACAAGGTGAGAACTCCTCTTAGGCTCCATTCCCACAGAATTGTCATCTTCTGACCTGCTCGATGGCTCCCTGAGAACATACCATGCATAGCACTGTCTATATGACTTGACTCAGAACTCATGAATGTTTCCCATAGAAATGATTTTCAATCAATTATAGAAAAAATGCACAGACATTAACATCACAGCTACCTGAGGTAGTTAGTGATGACTGATGCCATCAGGGCTTTGCAAAGGTTACAGGAAAAGGTGGGGAAAGATAGCCAGAGGAGAACGTAAAAGTGTGGACACATGTTAACGTCCACAGCCACTCATAGGGAGGTGAACACGCCTACTGTTGTGTGAACCCTCAGGGTGAATCCAAAAGTTTGTCTTTTGCCTAATGATATGGCTCTATGAAAACAGGAAATGAAGGCTAAAGCAAATCTTCCTTCTCATATGGAGTGTTCAGGGTTTGCTCCAAATGCACACAGAATTCCTTGGAACGCACTGTGGCATTAGTGAGCTCCTGGTCCAATCACTAGCTCAATGCTAAGGTAAGCATCACAGACTACGGTGACTATCTACGACAGTGACAGCTAAAATGAAGTAATCATCAATAACAAACAGGAGCATTAGTTGTGTTGGATTGAGAGACCCAAACGTCAAGAGATGCCATGTGATATTATTTTAAATGTGCTATTTCAACAAAATTAGTTCTTATTCTCAGAAAATTAAAACACTGTACCATCAATATGAAAGCAATCAAACTGTCCTATATAGAGAGATTTAAATCTGTGTTATCTATAGTCAAAGAGCTAAATGAGACCACATGTAAAGAAAATATAAGAACAGTTTCTCAGTAAGTAGAGATCAGCATAGAGAAATTATTTAAAGGTCAAATATAAAGTCTAGAGCTGAGACATGAAGTAACAGGAGTGAAAAGTTCACTAAAGGCCTCAGCAGCAGACCTGGGCAGTTACACAGACAGAGCATGCAGCCAACTGCAGGATAGGCTAGTTGGCATCACTGATACTGAGGATAAGAAAGAGCCAATGAAGGGAGCTGAACAATGTCTCAGAGTCAGGGAATATAGCCTAGTCTATCTGAAAGGAAGTCACAGGAAGTCAGGACACAGAGGGGAGCAGGGAGTAGGAATGAAGAAATACCAGAAACCATAAATGTAGTGAAAACTGTTGATTTGTGAATCTAACATGCTCAAAAGAGTAAGGAGGAAGAAGGCCTCAGAGACTCAGATGTTGACACACTGTGATCTAACTACCAAGAGCTAAAGACAAAGTGAATCTTGGTGGATCAAAGGAAAAGTGGTTCACGTTCAAAGCTCCTCACCTGATTTCCCATCAGAAGCTATGAGAATAGAATGTGGGGCCTGTGATATTTAAAATGGTGACATAAAAATAACAAAAAATTCTACCAACTAAGAAATCTATGTCCAGTAAAACTATCTTTCAAGGTGAGGAAGAAACTTAGATACATTTAGATTAATACAACTAAGGGGCTGTTCACTGGCAGTAGGGCAGTGTTGCAAACAGTACTAAAAGAATTCTTTAGGCAAAAATGAAAGGCTGAAAGACAGTAAGTTGAGGCCAGATGAAGGACCAACAAAAATAAAACCAGTTATTTTTATCACTACCCACTAGCAAATGTAAACTGTAGGTAAATATAAAAGAAAGTATAAAAAGGGAACTGAAAAGGCAGCTCGGAAGTTAAGAGTGTGCTGTTCTTGAAGTCCTGAGCTTGATTCCCAGCACATATGTCAGGTGGCTCACAACTGCCTATAATTCTATCATGTCAGCTCGAAAGGGATCGAGCCTCCATGGCACCTGCTTCCAGAGCCACTAAGCCCCCACAACATGCACATAATTAAAAAATAAATCTTGTGGCAGCTCCCTAGTGTAATAGGTAACATGTCAGTCTCATACAAATAAAATAAATCCTAAACAAAAAGAATAAATATATTTGTGATTATCTTATTTAAAAGACAGACTTATAAAGCAATAATTAAATTTGCATTGGTACGTACATAACATATTAATATGTGGTTTATATGACCATAAAAGCACCAGGGAAGGGGCAGAGAATAAATAGAAATAAAGAGTTTTTATTATATTAAAGTTAATATAAACCCAAAATGAACTGGTATACATATATAATATTAAGATGTTAACTATAAGCCCATGGAAACTACACTACATTATTATTATTATTATTATTATTATTATTATTATTATTATTATTACTATTACTATTGCATATTGTGTATGTGTATGTGCATGTGCCACGGCACACACGTGGAGATCAGATCTGGCTCTCCTCTTCTACCTTTTGTGTCCTTGGAATCAAACTTAGTTTGATTAGAATTAATTAATCAGAATTAATAAATTTAATGATGGGGAAAAGATGACTCAAGCACTATGGGGATAGTCTAAAGAGTATACCATCGCAAACACACACACACACACACACACACACACACACACACACACAGAACTAGTGAACTATGGCCAACACAAGCATAGTAAACAGGTGTTCAGATCACTGCAGCAAGGAAACCGGAGGTGACCCAGATACTGGGTGCAACGCTGGCCAAATTCTACTGTTTATTATTTGGTAATTTATCCCTCATGCCATCGACTTGAAGAACATCTTAAAGGCACATGAACATTCTGAGTTACAAATTAGGCAACATTAAGAGAACTAAAATCACGTAGTCAATTGAATGCTAGAGCAGAGGGACACTGTAATAACGATTTTCAAATAGGCAAAGAAATATTATCCAGATGAAGATAAGGAGTTGTTTCAGTCAGCTGAGTAGAGTCAGGGCTAACATCACTGAGGAAGAATTATAGTTAGGCTTAGAAAAAAAACTTCCTGGCACTGGGAAAATTGAAAATGTTTTTTCTCTGGGGATCCCTAAGTACAGTGAAGATGACTTACAGAGGGATGGCTTTAGCACAGCTTTCTTGAAGTTTTAAAGACAACTAAATGATGCATATCTAGTGATTTATGTCCAACTCCCATAGATGTGGGTACAAATAATTGCTTTGTTGTGGACTAGAGATACAAATCTGCCAGACAAAGATCAGAATTCATTTCTTCTCTGACTTTTTCAATTTCCTGCTCCCTTGAACCATCATAATCGTCAACATCAAAAATTCTTTTTAAGGTCTAGATGCATGTGTTATCGGGGAGCCCACAACCAATGAGAAACACAACGTCTGTCCTCTCAAGTGTGAGAACTTTCCCCTCACGGAGGCAGGAATGTAACATGGAAGGTCGATTGAATGCTTTAGGGTTGAGTACACTTGAGATTTAGCTTTCTCCAGCTACACTTTTGTAGCTCCTTTTCCCTTTCTTTTTTAATGATGAGAAGATGAGAAAAGGAGAGGTAGTACCATCGTCATTCATGAATGGCTTTCTCCAGAGATGACTGGCATAAAGAGGAAAAGAGAATGAGAATTAAACAGGTAGAATTGCAGGAGGAAAAGCGAGTGGGGGTGGGGGGAGGGGAGGGAGAAGGTAAGAAATCAAGAAAGAGCACCATTAGCTCCATCAGCAGCCTAAGGACTGAGTACTAAGCCCCAGGAACATAGTGGTGAACAGGGAGCAAGCATGTCCCCCGTGCCTACCGCTGCCCAACCACAGCTGCTGCCATAGGATGACTTTTTACTATCGGGGTGAAAGCATGGCTCATCCTTGACAGTTACTTGGACTCTCTAATTTCAGTATGAGTATTTGTTCTATGACACATAAAATCTATATTTTACTATAAAGCATGGATGACACTGGTGATCCGAATTGTAGACTGGGTTAACATTTGGTACAAAACCGCTTCCTTCCGGGGAAATCATTATTAATATGAACTTTGACGCTGCGGTCTTCTCCACTGTTTTTCTGGAGTTTTTAAACATGCCTGGTTTTATCCTCACTCCCAACCCCAGCAGTGTGATGATGAAGACAAAAGAGGGATATTTATAAAAGAACTCTGTGCACGTCACATACTTGTAGTAGCTAAGATGTTTATATTTTCCTCATCTCAGCTATGGCTTTATGAAATGTGGATAAGATATATTATAAACAGACAAATGTGGTGGCATTTTAAAAGTGTTCATTATGATGTGAGAGCTTTGTTTTTGTCTCTTTGTTTATCTATAAGTATCATTTTGGAAGACGATGTGATGGCATGAACAGTTTGGGGTCTTGTAGAAAAACCCCTCACATGTGAGATGAATGCGCCTGTCCAGAAAGCTGACTTAGGCTGCATTCCTCTCTCCATTTGTGAGAATGAAGGAAGAGGAGCCAGCTGTGAGACACATGAGCTCACCAAACATGGAACTTCCTAGCATCTTGATCTTGCAGTTCCTGGTCCTCAGATGTCTAAACAATGCATTTCTATCGCGTATATAAAACACTTAGTGTAAGGCAGTGCATTAGAGCAGTGACAAAGCCGAAGACAGTGGTACTTTCAATCTGCGTTTGCACAGTGTAATTTTTAACTTAGGGATAGTTTTGCTTACTGTTTATTTATTGTTTTAGAATTCTCCTTGATCAAAAAAAGAATTTCCAGTGGGCTTACTAGGAAATTATATTTTTCTCTGAGAATATATTTTAAATCAAGGGGATATTTGTTTTGAAAAACGTTCTGAGAAAAATAGGTTTAGTCGAGGGCTATTTAGTAAATAAATAGGAAGACAGAATTCAGTTCACAAAATGTTACTTTATACAAAATTGTTCAACTTTAGGAAACCATCTGTTGTGAAAAATTTCAACACACGTGGTGCTGCAGATATGAGCAAATAATCAGTTCTCTCTTCATAATACCCGTTAGGCACTAGCTAAATGTGCACTGAGGCCACTAAGTCTCGTCAGTGACTTCGCACTTTCAGATATCATATGTGAAGATTCTCACAGTAAAACCATTAGGAGGCTAATTTAATCAGCTGTGTTTTTCATTTGGGATCCCAGATCTGGAAGGGAACTTGTGCAAGAACATTCATCACAAGGAAAGAGAAATGAACCTCTCCTCTCTGTGCCTTAAGAACAAAGCACTTGAACTGGTATCAGATGAATCACGACTCCTTCCTTACTTCTGCTAGAGCCATCACACATATGAATCATTCATTTCCATTTCAAGTGATTTAAATAGAACCCAGAAAGAATCTCTGAGTCATCAGCTTCTCTGACTGAAGTTGGCAATAGCTCATATTCATTATTTTTCTGTAAGAAATCAGTTACAGATTACAGGTTATTTTCACTACATCAGAAAATGTATGTTACTTCCTTAAGGGACTAAATAAAGGCAGCAAAATAATTCATTTTACTATGCCCATAAGTACCTGTCATATTAAGCTTTCAAACAGAGAAACTAGGTCATTTTTATAATTACTGTTTGATTTAAATTCATTATTGACTGACTTTTTTTTAAATAAAAATCTCTTCATTTTTTTAAAAAGAATACCTATGTCAAAGTTGCCATAGTCTTGGTTCCAGATTCTAAAGATCTGACTTTATTTGACATAATATCCATTGTTAAAAGTGAAGATCAACAAGGTTATTGTTTTTTTTTTTTAAGGATTGGATAGTAAACATTTTTAAAGATTTACATAGTAAATATTTTAGGTGATGGACAAAGCAACGTTTGCTAACTACTAACTTTGACATTAAATTGTGACAGCCTTAACACACAATATATAAATAAATGTGCAGCTATATTTCAATAAAGCTTCATAAAACTGGAAGTCAACTGTTTTTGGCCCATTGAACTGTGTAGTTATATCTGTTGATAGCAACATTCACGAAATAGTAAAGAATTCAAGAATTGGGGCTGGAGAGATGGCTCAGCTATGAGAAGCACTTGCTGCTCTTGTAGAACCTGGACTGGGTGCCCAGCACTCACAAGCATTTGTAACTCCACTTACAGAGTATATTGCCTTCATCGGGTCTATATGGGCATCAAGCAAGTAAACGGTAGCATAAACACATGCAGGTAAATACTCATTCCTATAAAATAAATAACTTTTAAAAAAGATAATGGCATACATTTTCTCTATTGCAAACTGGGCTAATGGTTTTGCGTATTCTTTTCATTATTAATTGTGTAGTTTTTCCTTTGATCTTCAATAAAAATTAGGTCATTGGCCTAGAAGGAGATAAAACAATTCAAGAAATGTTTTATGTCAAGTTTGGTAAGGAAGAAAAACAATACAATGGGTTTCTTGTTGCTTGTACTACAGGTGAAGTAGACAAAAAAAAAAAAACCTTTTAATGAGTTCTCAACCATATTTATAGTTCTAGTAAGTCTGAATATAACATTTTAATCATAATTTAACAAAATCAATTGTTAACAATTATTAAGTTAATTATTTCACCCTACCCTGTTTTTTATCATTTCTCACATCATTCTTCTTTGATCATGGCTTCAGAAAATAAAAGTTGAGTTTTGACCAAAGTACCATAGAGCTCTAGAGAAGTGTGGCTACAGAGTCACCTTCTCCTCTCTACATCTTGCCTAAGTTCAAAGAAGAAATCATCTGTCACAACTGAAGCTAAATTATAATTTCAATTCCATGAGGTTACAAAAGGAACCAATCCCTGTAAAAAATATTATGAGGTCTAAGAATTAAATTCTGTGATGTGGGTTAAAATATAACAGGTTCGGGCATTTAAGAACACAGCACTACAGCCCTCTCTAGTATGGGGTAAGGGACTCTCCACCTGAACTTAGCCAAGAACCTAAGAATCAATTCAAAAGAATCTTTCAGAAGGAATTAAAAATCATGGAAATGTACATAAAGATACCTGCTCTTCATATTGTTGTCTAGGAGTTGATTCGTGGCTTGGCTTAGTCTTGTAGAGTCCTGTTGCAGAGAAAGCTAAATTTCCATGATTCTGAAAGACAGGGCTATTTCCTGTAATGACCTCTGCTGGTTTTCATCTGTCAGTGATCTGTATAGGAGTTGATCACTGTATAGTCTATTAGCCAACCCCATGTCAATCCTTGTGGCCTTACCTCACTATTCATGTGCCAAGTGATTTACATTTATTTAATCATTTCTCCCTGTTTTAGAGCTTACATCTACACTTATACTTTTCTTAGCTTCTCAAAAAGTAAGATATGTTTTCTCAATGGATCATGAGAAAGACAAACATGTACACATATTTATGAGAGAAACTTGAATGCTGTTTCGCATTGTATTTATGATTGAGTTTTCTGCCAACCTAATTCTTTGTTCACTTTTACATTCAGACTGACTTGAATCATGGATTTTAATTTATCTTCAGCAAAACACTAAAATTCACTGCTTATCTAGCTAGACCAACACACATGTATTATGTACCATGGTTCAAGCCAGATGAAAAGAACTGATGGCCAAAGATACATTCCCTCATTCCCTTTTAAAGATCTTTAGTTGGGAAGACAGACAACTAATAGTCAACTCTTAACTGTAAATAATACGCTATTATCAATTCAGCGGGAGAATTGTCTTTGTTTTAGGAAGAATTTAAAAAAAATATACTGCTGATGTTAATCTTGAAGGTGCACAGAGAATTTTTGGGCAGAATTATTGGTAAAATTTGTTCGAAGTAGAGCAAGGACTATGGGCAAAGACATGGAGATGTGTGAGTACACAGAAAACTCCAGAATGACATTCTATTCAGCCAAAGATAAGGGTGTGGAAAGTTGTGACTAATGAGGCTGGAGAGGTGGAACTATGTATATAGTTGCTGATAGTTATGTACAATTAATTGTGTGTGTGTGTGTGTGTGTGTGTGTGTGTGTGTGTGTGTGTGTGTAGTTTCAACATAATTGGGTATCTGGTCTGTTTATTCTACAATTCACTGTGTTCCAAGGCATTTTACAAAGGATGATGATAAGAAACAATTTATATTTAATATTATTTCCTGGTAGAGAATGGAACCATAAGAGGCTGGAGGAAGACATATAAATGAGATGACCAATGTAATAATTCAGAGAGGAAATGAGGAGAGCTGAAAGCAAAGCAGTGTGACTGGAGGGAAGGGGAAAGCACAATAACAATTTCTGAGTTCATCCTATTGTTTTACGATGTGCTAGGTCTTCCTATGAAATTCTCACTCTAGGAAGGTACGGCATGAACACTGTGTTCAGCTTATTATGCAGATGGAGAGAATGATTCAGTTTGGATAATTAGCTTAGGCTCACAACAAATGGGAGATCGGTATTCACATGTCTGTGGCTCTAAGTTTATTTTATAAACTTTTGGATCAGGTGCCTTAGTGCATGTTTGATTGTAAAAATAGAACCTGAGATTGGTAATTTATAAAGAAAGATAGTTTATTTTGGCTTCCAATTCTGGAGCCCTGAAAAGTCAGAAAGCTCCAGATTGAGTGGCTGAACCTGTTTGGCTTTTGGTGAAGACCCCATTGGATGAAGATCCATGGCAAATATGGAAGCAAGAGAAGAAGAAGCAAAAGGAAAGCAAGGCTTGGGTCTCTTTATAACAATCCATTTAAACGTACATAGTTTAGCCATATGAAAGTGAGAGGTCACTCTCATTTGAAAAGAATCAATCAGTTAACAAAGTTCTGTCTTCATGACCCAAACCCTTGCCATGATGTCCCCCTTCCAACACCATTGGTCAAATACCCAAAAGCAATCCAAGTTTAACAATAGTGTTAGATGGCACAACCATGTTCTAACCACAGCAGTAGGTGACAGGGTTTGATAGTATCAATAATATCAAGAGTCAGAGCAAATGTTTTCAAAAGGAAATATGGACCTATTAGGAAGAAGTGATCATGTGTGACTATAAGAAAGCTGGATTGCAGAAAGCACACGAAGACAAACAGATGAGAAGGGCAGAGCAGCAACCGAGAGGCAGGATGCACTAGCCATTCTGTGAACCCAAGAGTGAGGGAGGCACAGGCAACACTGAGAACAAAGTGATCCTAAAATGTTCACAGCTTTCCAATTGCTTTTCATAGACTATGCCTCAGACTATCTTACTAACATATGGAAAATTTTACCCACATCTACTATACTACATGTCAGAAAATGGCACTTTCTAAACAAAGGCCGAATGCATAATGTTCACTCTAGCAGTGACTGTGAAGAGAAACTGGAAATATTTAAATCCCACATATCTTTTGACAGGTCTTGATTTTTAGCCCTCAAGAAAAAAATATTTATTTACTATTTGCTTATTTTATTTATTTTCTTATGTCTCTAAAAAGTGAGAGAAAATGTCAGTAAGAAACAGTCAGATTTTCAGATTGAGGTCACATAATGGGTCAAAGTTGGGGCCAGAATCACTTTCCTCACTCCCAGCTGCTTCCAGATGTCACAGTCCCTCCTTTGCTCCAGCACTAAATGTCTCTTTTTTTTTCTTTAATTACACTATTTCTTCCTTCCCACTTCTCCCTCTCACCCCTTCCACATGCCCCTTTACTCTCTCTTTAAAATTCATGGCCTCTTTTCCCACTATCTGTTATTGCCAGCATACATTCATACACACACACATATACAAACTATCTGTTATTGCCAGCATACATTCATACACACACACACCCTGTTCAGCCCGAATGTTATTTGCATATGTCTGTTTTCAGGGATGACCATTTTGTAGGCTGGACAATGTTTTCTGCTCTTGATCTTTTCCTTTTTCCTGCTTCTCCCCTCTGTTCTAGATCATATATGTTCCAGCCGTTAGCTGGTGCTGTTCTAGACCATAAGTTCCAGCCGTTATCTGTTATCTGTTCTAGACCATAAGTTCCAGCTGTTACCTGGTGCTGACTCCTTTCCTTCATTCTACTTACAAACCGGAACTTAATTTCCACTATCGCCTGACTTTCTTTTACCCATCCCACAGTTGTTAAGTGCTAAGCATGTATGTGCCAGCACGGCTTTTGGCATGGTAACGGGCATGAATGGAAATGTTCCCTTCTCTGATAAGGCAAGTATACTTTGAAGGATGCAGCAGAACTTGTCAGTATAAGAATTTGATTTTTACACTAATATAATCTTCAAATATTTTTGAGATTGTCATAAATGAATATTGTATTTACATTATTTACATGCCTCCTTCCAACTTCTCCCATGTTCTCACGATTTCCTATACTTCTCATCTAATATGTGATGTTACATACATAATTATTACTTATATCCACATATGTATATAACACACTGAGTCCATCTGAATGTTGCTCATATGTACATGTTTTTAGGGTTGGCTACTTGAGACTGGATAATCTATTAGAGAGCTCATCTCAGGAGAAACCTGATTCTGCCTCTCTCAATGGCCACTGACTGACTGTTACTCTTTATCTAGGGGTGGGGCTCTATGAAACTTCTTCCATTCACATTGGCATTATGCATGCCTTGTCAATTTAGGTCTTTTTTAAAAATCATAAACCTTTTTATTTATTGTTATTTATTTCTTTTATTTTTGAGATTAAAATATAATGACAATTTTTCTCCCTCTAAAATTTTCTATATACCCCTCCTTGCTCTCTTTCAAATTTACATTTCAGTTTTTCATTAATCATTGTTAATAAATATATTTATATGTATATACATACATGCATACATGTATACATGCATACATACATACATACATACATACATACATACATATAGTTTGTGTTCCTAATCTTTGTCAATTTATCTTACAATATGGCTGCTTTGTACTGATAGCTATTCTCAAAGATGCCAGCAAATATTCTCTGTTTTAAATTTTAGTTTGTCCTAAAATATTAAAGGCTCTTGCTTTGTCTTTAATTCCCAAGACTGACTATGTTTCAGAAAAGTTATCTTGAGCTGCTGGCTTCTTTTGTCTGTACCTTCTACCCGTCCTTTCAGCTTACTAGGCACACTCTTCAGAACCATGACCTTAATTTGGTTACCCAATTTTATATTTCATATGAAAATAAAAGTCTCCACTGGCATGCCTGTATTAAAATAGAATAAATAGAAACCATTTCTGAAGTCATTAACACAAATACCATGAGTCATTGTCTTACTTAGGCTAGCTCTATGGAAACACATCTTCCACTTTAAAGGAACTATAAGGAGTACATCATTCATTTATTTTTGACGCCTCAATTTATTCATAGAAATACACAGAAGGTTTATAACTTGGTCTTCATTCATTGAAGCTTGTCCCCAAGAGAACTACAATTAGCACAGTGGTAAAACTTCCATGTGCATTAGATAAAGGTGGTCAACAACACCCAAGTCTGAAGCCAGAGCAGAGATAAGGAAGTTCACACCACTCAATTTTAGGGATACGAAAATGTATGGATGTTAGAGGAAAGAGGCTGTTGTTTACAGTTTCAGGGCCCAGTTTCTGTTTCTTTTCTTTGTTATTTGATGGTTTGCATTATGATCTCATACTATCAATATGTGTGCTTGTACAAATCACTTTCCAAAGTCTTCATGAATGAGAACTCTGGGTTTTAGATTATTCATAGTCTTGGCTTTCCAGGCTCATCTCTGACTATAATTCCTTCTCATATGAAATCCTAAAATAAATGTATATATTTTTTTGTGTGGGAAAATAAGAAAAGCAGAAAGATTCTTTAAAAGTTTATAGGTAATGTTTTCACTAGCTGCCTTTTGGTCATAACTCTTCCTTTAAAAGTACTATAAATATTTCCATAACTCTTTTGTACAAGAATGACTCTTCCCATCAGGGATTCAGTCAGTTAACCAGACTTGGCTTTTAACTTGGTTGTAATGACTTTACCAGATTGCTTCTGTGGTCTCATGTCTATTGCAATGAAAGAATAGAAGCCTGATCGTGAGCAGGGAGAAACAGGTTTTGAGGCAGATAGGGAGAAAGTCAGGGTGTGTAAATCTAGAGCACTGGAAGAGACAAGTAGAGGGAACGCTAAGAACCACCCACATCTTCTAGGTTTAAATGCTTTCTCCAATCATTCAGCTCAGATGGGAAGCAAACAGATGCTAGGTAGAATGTGTGAGCTTGTAGGCAGACCATCGTTCTTCAGGTCTAAATTTCTTTATTTTTGACATTGTCTCGTTCTGTAGCCTAGGGACCCATGATTATCCTTCTGTCTCAGCATGAAAAGCGCTGGAATTATACATTTGAGCCACTAAACCTGTTTGAACAAAGACATTCTGGCAAGGTGGAAAAGTGATTTCATCAAGAGGGATGAGATTCTTTAGGCATATGGGCAAAGGAGCCTAAAAATAGTTGAAACAGCTTACACCTCTCCCCATATAAACCATCCATGCTGTAGTGGGAGCTCGTGATGAACTCAGAAGCCATATGGCTCTGAAAAGAACTAAAATTCAAAAGCACACTGAGGTTGTAGTTATAGCCAAAGATAGCTTACTAATTTTGATTTCATTGATTAAACTGAAATTTCATATCCCAAACGTCAAACACACAATTTCTTACAGTATTGACTTGTAGGTACTTCCTCAGTTGTTTTCTCAGCGGATCTACACAGTGACTACAGTGACGCTGGTTGTGTGTCTGCAGAGTAAAAAGGTGACTTCACACACATCTATGAGTTGCGTAATTAGCTGTGTAGTTACTTGGGACTGGAAAGTGAAGAGGACTGGATCATCTCAGAGGACCAGGTTTTGATTCCTACCACCCACATGGAGGCTTTTGACCATTTGCAACTCAGGTTCCAAGGGACCTGATGGCATCTTCTGGCCTCTACGTATGTTGCATGCACATGTTACACAGACATACACGTAGGCAAAACAACCTCACACAAGAAATAAAAATAAATAAGCCAAAAGAAACCAAAAGGGAGCAAGTTACTTGTTTTGCCATGTGCTAATTGCCCATAGCAGTAGTGCTGTTCTTTTAAAGATGTGATTGGGTTTATGTTAAAATGAGATATATAGTGCTTAGTATAATATGTAAGTATAGCAGAAACAGTCCTTAGATTAGAAGCTTGGCACACAGTGATTACTTAGAGATCACCATCACACTCTGGAAAGAAATCTGTTTTATCTCCTAGACTAGAGGTGCTCATAGATTTCTTGACAAAAAGTCAAGAAGCAGAGGAGAGGACATATTTGGAAGGTTTCCAGGTGCCCTGCTCCTGTGTCTGCTCCATACCTTTGTGGGAGTGACTGATAGAGTGACTTCTTGTATGCTTTCTTGCCCTTTTGGTTTACTGATAGAAGTTAACATGGCCAGACTTGCTTTTGTGCTTCTAAGATCCCTCCTTTCATTTTTCATCCCTGGAAATCTGCCTTATCAGTCGAGGCACATTAAAAACGTTCCCTCTCCTTTGCTTACAGAAAATGATTTCAGTGAATCATAAGTAAGTGCAAGTTTCAAAATTATTCAACCACCACAACCTGAAAACTTGACCCAATTTTCTCTCTTTTTTTTTTCTTACAAAGAGAAATGTGTGAATTGTGTTTATCAGAAAAGCCTACTAGCTATTTTTATGGACACTCATTTTGTAATTTTCAAATGTTTTACAACAAGCATATGCAATTTTTGTACTTAAATTTCTCACTTGCATAAATGATATTGAGCTTCTGCTTAAAAGTTAATTTTTCTTATGTATACTAGCTCTGAACATATTGAAAACTGGATAAAAGTAATATTGTAATTTTACAAATATAGTTACACCAATTGATGGCACTGCAGTCAGTAGCCGAGTGGCCTACTAAGTTCTTGGAAACACAGAAAACAAAGCTATTGAAGCCCCAAGAATATCTTTTCTCAGTTAACATCTGGAGCTTCATGAAGGGCCAAGATCAAACTGTAAAGAATTTAATGTTTATTGTTTATAAACCAGATTCTCATCCTATGTAGCTCGACGAGAATTTCCACTAGGGACATTACTGGATTCTTTCACAGACTTCCATATGGGAATTCTCAGTAATATAAGATGGGAATCTGGCCTTCCCAGACTTCATGAAATGTTTGGCGAGGGGAGTGTGAGGTCAGCTAAGTTATTTTACTGTTATTTTTCTGAAAGCATCTGGGAAATGTTGTTTTATTTTAGGCAAAATTTTACATGTTTTAAAATTATAGATGTTCTTAAATAGCAGGGTCTAAAAAACACAGTATTGGTATTTAGTCTAATGGATTTGCAATGGGTATGAGAAGATAATTCTCAAAGCTTTTAAATTTATGGTTTCCTTTTATGTGCTTCCAGCAATGATAGAATCTCGGTATCAAATGTCAGGTATAAGGTAGAGTTTAGAGTTAAAGGCCTTTGACTAACAAAGTGGTTCTTTTATAACTGGTAGAAATATACATTTATGAGGAATCTTTATCAGCAATACTTTGCATAGGATGGCTGTAAAGAGTCCACTTTGTTTCATAGACAAATTAAAAAGTACTGTACTGATGTGAAATATAGCATGTTTCCTCAAAAGGCCAAAGTACAGACAGTGCTGATTAAAACAGTAAAGGGCAGCTCCTGAAATAGGAGCCACAGCCCTTAAAACACATATGTTATTAAAACAGCAACAAGATATTAATATTCAGCCCATAGGATAATGACAAACTCAGTTCACAATAGTATCCTTTACGCTGACTTTATGAAATTGCAAGCTTCAAATACCATCAGGACATTTTTAGGGGACTTTTGTGATTTGTGTTTTTGGTTGATCCTCTATCATAAATTTCTATACCACAGAGACATTCTTTTTTTTTTAAGACTTATTATATTTTATTATATGTTTATGTTTTCCTGGATGCATGTATGCACATGCCTGTTGACTACAGAGGACAGAAGAGATTGTCAGATCCTTAGAACTGGAGTCACAGATGGTTGCGATCCACCATGTGGGTTCTGTCAACCAGCTTGAGTGCTCTCATCAGAAAGCAAAGACAAATACTGCACTTTTGTGATTATGTTGACTCTGACTCACTATAAAGTTATATGACTACTCTCAGGGAGTTAATGTTCTGAAATGGAGTCCCATGGGATTTATAACTACACAAAATATTCAGTTTAAATTATGACAAGGTTATTAAACATTCAGTAAACTCAGAATACGAATAGTGAAACCCTGCCTTGCAGATAAATATTCTTTGGTGACATGCAACATTAAACAACCATGTTTGGACATGAGAAAGTTGAAGAATCAACTAAACTTTCTTTTAAAAATTGCAACCCTGTAGGTGCTAAATGCTTTCTCCTGTTATTGCATTTGCTTCTTGCAACATAACAGCTCTGATAAGCAGAGATAATAAATTGTAATTTATAGCTGAGGAAGTAGAAGCTCAGAATTACATTGACTTTACACAGGTCAATCAGCTAGTGTGTGATATGTATGGGATCTTACAACAGCCTCTGCTCCCTATAACACAATGAAACCTCAGTAGCATGTACATATGTTGGATCATTTGGAAGGTATGCATTATTAACTTATATCATATTGAACTTATGACCACATTGTGTTGTGATATTATTAAAATTAATGGTGTTTCTTCAGTTTTGGCTATTCAGCTGTTGGTGGTTCATTTCATCAAAACCTTATATAAACTGACAAGAGGTATGTCTTGAATGAATGTCTAAAAGGCACTCTTGGAAAGACATCAGATATGCACCATCCACCACCCTGTGTCAGTAGGGCTCTCAGAAAATTGTCAAATGGATCAAGAGACTAGAGTGTTCCATCTCTTAATATTGAATACTTATAACATAGAATATAAGCTACACATAATGTTTATGTGCCTGGTATAAGAAGTCTTTTCAAATATCATAAAGAACCCCAAGAGTAATAAATTAAGGCAAACCTGTGAGATCAGAGGAACGAGTCTTTGTAGAAAGAACTGTGTTCTTGAGCATCTTACAAACATTCCTTTAAAGCAATTTTAAAAATGATTTTACTCCTTCCTGCTCAACCACCTCAATTGCCAATCTTGAGGAAGAATGTGAGTTAGGACAGCCCACGGTCCTTAGTCTGACAATACCTTCATTTGCTTACCCCAGTCACAGCAGCTTCAATGTGGCCCAAGGGAAGCTTGGAGGTCCTTCTCAGGCACAGACAAGGACATCTAAGGACAAATAATGCCCCTTGTCAAGGAAATACTACTGCAAGGTTGTCTCTTAACTCTTTGTTGTGAAATCTCTAACCCTAGACCTGACTCTGGCTCAGGAACATAATGCAAAACCTGGGTCACAGAGATATTCACACAAGCCCTGCCAGAAGACACTCCACTGGCTGATAGAGGTCTCCCCATGATGTAAGCATTCTTGTGTCCACACAGAATTCTCTCTTTGACTTCTTCATGGGAGGAAAGAGGTGAGGAAAACAAGACTGAGATCATGCTTTCTTTAATCTCCTCTGAGATAGTTCATTCTTACTCTTCTGCATTCTGAAAGAACTCTTGGAGGGGGGACCGGGAAGGGAGGCAACATTTGGAATGTAAATAAATAAAACAATGTAAAAAAGAGAAATATACAGTATCAGTATATCAAAATGAAACAAAACCATACATTAAAATATTCAAATATCTTTAGGGGAGGGGGGAGAGAAAAGGAGAACACGATCAGGTATTGGCAGTGAACAGGAGAGAAGCCCTGAGGGCTAGTAGAATGAACAGAAACATGCAACCTTGGGGGTGGGAGGTCAGGGGACCTCTAGAATGTACTAGAGACCTGGGAGGTGAGAGATTTTTGGGATTCAAAGGATGGACCTTAGATGAAATGCCCTACAGTGGGGAGAGTGAACTTGTACAATTCACCTCCAGTAGAAGACAGGGCATCAAGTGGAGGGATGGGGTTGTCATCCCACAGTCAAAAACTCTGACCCAGAATTGTTCCAGTCTAAAAGAACTGCAGGGACAAAAATGGAGAAAAGACTGAGGGAAAGGAGGTTCAGTGACATGTTCAACTTGGGATCCATCTCAAGGGGAGGCTCCAAGGCCTTGACACTATTACTGATGCTTCAGTGTGCTTACAGATAGGAGCCTAGCATGGCTGACCTCCAAGAAGCCCAATAAACAGCTCAGTGAGACATAGTCAGATACTTAAACCCAATCAATGGACTGAAGTCAGGGAACCCTGTGGCTGAATTAGGGAAAGGTTGAAAGAAGCTGAGGAGGAGGAGGAGAGCAACTCCATAGCAAGACCAGCAGTCTCAACTAACCTGGACCGCTGAGATCTCTCAGACACTGAGCCACCTACTAGGCAGCATACACTAGCTGGTCCAAGGCCTCCACCACATATACAGCAGAGGACTGCCTGGTCTAGCCTCAGGAGAGATGTGTCTAACCCTCGAGAGTTTTGAGGCCCCAAAGGGTGGGGAGGCTTGGCAGGGTGTGTGGTTGGGGGTTGGGGACATCTTCTTGGAGACAGGGGTGAGGAGGAATGGGATGAGGAACTGTGGGCGGGCAGACTGGGATGAGATTAATGACTGGACTATAAAAAAAAAGTACTAAAAAAAGAAGAAGAAAATCAAATATCTTTAAATAAAATAAAAACATTTCATTTTCTTATTTTAGATTTTAAGAGTATTTTCTTTTTCATCTTCTCCTTTGCTGATGCTATATAATATTTAATGGAGAGCACTTGATTTAGGGTCAGAAGGCAGTCTTTCTTTGTTCTAGACATATATACCTTTTTAATTTTCCTTGATTATTATTTCCTAATTTATAAAATGATAGTTGGAAATGAACATTTGTGAGAATAAAATGAGAACATGCTTATAAAGGCCACTGAAAGAGGCCTACTGTATGGTAGGCACTTAGTTTTTAGAGTCAAGATGATGATGATGATGATAAAGCATAATATTCTATTTCCCATTCCCATAAAGATTCATGTATCCCACTCCTTGAGACACTGTGGGTGAATTGGTTGATGTGGGTAGGGGGTTGGGGGAGCGGGAACAGGTGGGATTAGGTGGAGGGTGTGGAGGGAGAGAGTACTAGGAGAGACAGCTGATATGGGGCATCTCAGGAATGGGTTAGAAATCAGGTGGGGGTGAATGGAGAGAGTACTAGAAAAAAAAACAACTGTAACTGGGGCATCTCAGGCATGGGCTAGAAATCTAGTGCAGTGGAAACTCCCAGGAATCTACACGGGTGATCCTAGCTAAAACTCCTAGCAATGAGGGATATGGAGCCTGAACTGGCTATCTCCTGAAACCAGGCAAGACTGCCAACCAGCCACAAACTCTTTGACCTACAATTTGTCCTACCTACAAGATGTGCTGAGGTAAAACTGGTACAGAAATTGTGGGAGTGGCCAGCCAATGGCTGGTCCAGCTGGAGACCCATGATGTCATGAGAGGGAATCTACCCCTGACACTACCAGGAACCTAAGTCTGGATAACTCTAAGACCAAACACGATTAGAAAAATAGGTCAATGAAATGGTTCTTAATGGTATTCTACTAGACTCACAGATTTGTGCCTAGCTCAGTTGTCATCAGGGAGGCTTCATTCAGCATGCGATGCAAACAGATGCCGAGATCTATAGCCAAATAATAGGCAGAGCTCAGGAAATCTTTAGGAAGAGTGGAGGAAGGACTCAGAGGAGTCAAGGACACCACAAGAAAATCCACAGAATCAACTAACCTGGGCTCACAGGGGCTCAAAGAGACGGAATCAACCACCAGGGAGCCTGCATGATTAGACTGATCTAGACTCTCTGCGTGTTTGTTACAGATGTGTAGCTAGCTTGGTCTTGGAGGATTCTTAAGAGTGGGAGCAGGGGCTGTCTCTGACTCTTCTGCAGGCTTCTGGGATCCTTTTCCTCTTACTGAGTTAGTTGCCTCTTCCAGTCTTAATAAGAGGGGAGGTGCCTAGTCTTACTGCAATTTGATATGCCATGTTTGGTTGATATCCATGGGAGGCCTACCCTTCTATGAAGAGAAACAGAGGAGGAGTAGATGGGAGGGGGCAAAGAGGAGGTATGGAGAGAGACTGGGAGATGAGAGAGGGAAAAACAGTCAGGATTTTAACAAAAATAATAAAAACTATAATATCACGTACATATCAAATTTTCTTATCAGTTACACATTAGTTACTTTTCTTATTGCTGTGACAAAATGCTTGAGAGGAAGAAAGGATTGATTTTGCCTCGGTTTGAGGATAAAGTCCATCATGGTGGGAAAGAAATGAATAAGAAAACATGATGTGGTTCATCCCATCGTGTCCACACGTAGGAAGTAGAGAAAGACCATGCAATGCTGCATTAGGGCCTCCTTGCAGAGAATTCACACAGTGTCTGACTTTAGTAGCTCTCTGGAAGCTTGGGACATGAGCACCTCAGTTTTGCATGTTTTGTTCATACAAAACCAGTACCAAATGCATGACAGTGACATGCCCTGTAGCCATCTCAAGATGCAGTTTGACGCTTTGGATGGCAGTAGCAACAGCCTCTGGGTGTACTGGAGGCCAACCCTGGAAAAACACTTTCCTTAGCAGCCATTTTAAAATAAGAGAGCTGCTGGTGGAAACCTCAGTTTGCAACTCCAAGCTGTTCTAGAGTTCACAAAAAGGCCTTGTGCTTGTTTGATTTAATGGCCCTTATCACAGGCTGGAATCATTTGGGAAGAAGGAAATGGATTGAGAAAATGCCCTACTAGAATGACCCATGGGTGAGAATGTAGGACACTTTCTTCATTAAAGATCGATGTAGTTATGCCAGTTCTACAGGTAATGGTGTTATAAGAAAGCAGGATGAGCAAGCCATTGAGGGAAAGTCAGTAAGCAGTGCTCCTCCATGGCCCCTGAATCAGCTCCTGCCTCCAGATCTTGCCTTGACTTCTCACTGATGGACTGTGATGCAGAACTGTAAGTTAAAGAAAATCCTTTCCTCCCCAAGATGCTTTTGGTCATATTTTATCACAGCAGTAGAAACCCTAAAGGAGGCCTCAAGCCATGTGGTCACACTTCTTACAACAGTAGCTCCACTCGTTGGTACTGATTTTCTGTATTAGCTACAATTCTTGTTGCTGGGACAAAATGCCTGACACCAGCAACATGAAGAAGGTAGCTTTTGTTTTGATTGACAGTTTGAAGGCATAAAGGTAGGAGTTTAGTGTGGTGGCCCCATTCTATCTGTAGTCATGAAGCCGAGAGATAAGTACTGGTACTCAGTGCCCCAGCCCCTTTCTCCAAGAATGTTCTACCCATTCAAGGTGGGTCTTCCTTCAACCATATGACCTCTTGAGAAATGCCCTCAAAGACAGTCTGATGTTTGTTTCTCAGGTGATTCCAAAAGTGACAATCAAAGTGACAATCAAGATTAAGCATCACAGGAAATGTGAGTACCATACAAATTATTAAGACTTGTATACCATTAAATATGAAATGAATGATTTTCAATATAGCTATCAAAATTTCCTAGGTTTGCTATACAATTGTCACAAAATTAATCGATTCACACAAGAGAAATGTATTTGTTCACAGTTCCAGGAGTCAAATGTCACAATTCAAGGTGTCTACATTATTCAAGTTTCTGCATGGCTGAATTTTCTTCCCCTTTTTATGACTATTTTCTGAGGACATATTTTAAGTGGATCTAGAACCCATGTAGATAATCTGAGTGTTCTTTCTAAAGACTCTTATTTTATTTTCCTCTGCAAAGACCAGTGATACAATGATGTCATGTTTACAGGTTTCAGTGATTAACATGTGAACATTTTTGGGCAAGGAGCACCACTCAGTCTATTAGAGCAGCATTAATTACCATTACCATTTGAAATATAAGAGTATGGCTGGTTCTGAAAAGTTACTTGTGTCTGACAGACCTCTTGTAATTAGATGAAGCCCTTACCAGCAACCAAAATAGAACGGGCCTATATCTTCACAAAGTTTTTCACATGTCAGTGCACTGCCATCTCTCTAGTCTCTGCTTTCTCTATACATCTGGACTCTGGAATTGGTCCCTCAACTAGATCATCTTCCTTTAACCATCAACTTTCAAATCCACATTGTATTCTATTGTTGGATTAATTGTACCAAATACCCCTTTGTCATTTACATATGTGATCACTCAAGACCCTTTGACAGCTGTTTTATTGTATGCAAAAAAAAAAAAAAACAATTTCATAGCCCAGCATAGAAGGCTTTGGATAGCCTAGACCCAACGTTTTATTCCAACCAGCCTCTTTGCCCAGATATCCTTTTATCTGTGCTTCTGACAATTCGTCTTCATAGTATATTCTTTATTTCAACTCCTTTTCTTTTAAAAAGCTCCTTGTTGCCACCCATAAGAGGTCATTCTAGTTTATAATTCTTCTCTGATGTGCTTATATCCTTATCTCATCTTGACCTGGCTCCTCAATGACAGGATTTAAAAAAAAAAAATCTTTCTCGAACCTAAATTTCTACTGTCTACACTCATAAGTAGCCCACTCTTGATAAGGTTTACACTTTTAAAGAGAAATGTCCTTTCTTTCATTAACATATGCTCTGTTTTGAAACGACCACTTAAATTTTAAATGACTGTATCACAAAATATTAAGCACAGCCTCTCCATGAAAGGAGAGTGTCCTGTTTTCTTAGACTTCATTGTGTAGCTAACATTTTCTTCTCAATGCTTTATTCTGGATAGTTTTTAAATACTATATTATACAGAAGAACAGAGGTTATATACTAGAATCCTTGAAGAAAAACTCATTTCCACAAAGATAATTTTTATCCTGATAGTTACTTTCTCAAAACCAAGCTATGGCACATAGCAAATCACTTAAAAGTACAGTTAGACTTTCATTTCTTTCAAGGAATTAGAAATGAAATTTTTTTAATGGCCTGATTTTCCATCAGTGAACATTGTCTGTTGGACTGTTATTTCTTCTAGAGACCTAGAGATTATGATGGTTGGTCTGTTTAAGTTTCTTCAGAGTTAGCTGTCTTTTAATTGTGACTAATTCTCTAGACAGATTTCTGAACTTTTGTTTAAAAGTGTTCCAGTGACATGATCTGCTCTTCTTAGGTCGAAGAGTGATGGACATCCCACAAAGGACAGCATGATGAGCAAAGCGTTCTAGTGACATGATCTGGTTTTCTCAGGTGTGAAGCTCGCTAGACACCCCACATAAGACAAGATCATGATCAAACAGGAAAGACAGTGGGGGAGGTCACTTTGTCCTCTTTTGTTGTTATTATACAATTGTTTTTTATTATGAGATTTTTTTTATGAGTACTTTTAAAAACTGCAAAGGCCTTTGTGAAGGATCTGAAACAATCGTGTATTCTCTTTGATGGCAAAGCATTTTATTATTCTCTTTTTCTAAACCAGTTGCCATGGAATCTAAATTCTACTTTCTCAAGTAGCTTTGCTCATGATTCCAAGTTACAGTTAGCTTGCCTTCTTTGCAGACAGATTACACATTCACTGACACATGGCCAGTCACCACTTCACATCTCTTATAAGACATGTTATTCATTTCATCCCTGGGGTATTATTAATAGATACCGTGATACAGTAATGCTCTTAATATTTGTTAGAAATGAATTTTATAGAAATACACCAGACTGACCTTATTAAAGTAAGTTTCTAAGGATTTGCCACATCTAAAGAAATACTGACTTATCAGATATGTTTTTTTATTTAAAAAATACTTTATTGAACAAAGAGTGATGATGAGCTTTTGGATTTAAAGGCTCCTGAAGTTAACAATCCTTACAACAGATTTGAGTCATACAGAAAAATTTCAAAAGAGATTTTAGGTAAATGTTTACAAATTTTGCTGATTGCCTTTTTAAAGGATGGGCCAACTCTTCTGGCCAGCTTGGTATTTAACAGCTAAGCCTTGTTTGTTTTCAGCTGCTAGGACTACACATTGCTATTGCACATCCTCCTGGGTGTCCCGGGTTCCTATATAGCATTAATTCTTCAGTAATTGTAGTGATGCTGCGGACAGATGTGGGCCCTCCCATGGGAATGCTCCCAGCTCTGCAGTATGGGATGACATAGGGTCAACAGCACAAGTTGGTACAGTGCTGAAGAGCATGAGCTCTTGAGGTAAGCATCTGGGATCTGAATCTGGTTCGGCCACTCATTAAGTACATGGCTAGAGGCCAGTTTCTTTTCACTTTTGTATCTTACCTTTCTCATCTGGCATGTAAAAACTTGTTTTATCACCTCACCTGTCCCTTTCCTTCACTGTCTTCTATTTTCCCACACACTCCTACTCTATTTCGGTATGAGGTTATCTGTTTGTCCATTTGTTCCTTCATCCTCACCTAGCATTAAATGTCTGTGAGCACTTGGCTTGTGTCTTGTCTATCAGTGCGCATGACAGTGCACACACGGCAAATACTGAGCACATCTGTATAAGTTGACAGAAGAATGAATGAGTGAGTGAACGGGAAATAGTGATGGATGCACACTGCAGAATGTCAGCTCTGCAGGATGCCTCTGGAAGACAGGAAAGATGAAACAGAAAATCTGAAAATCCATCACTAGAATAAATTAAATAAAGCAGGAACAAACTTAGAAACCTCTTGACTAGAACAGAACAGGAGTGTCTTAACAGTATTTCTATAATAGCTGATGGTTCGTGACTATCTGAGAAGCAGAACATAGGAAAAGGAGCAGCCTGGAAATCTTCCCTGAAGTAGGAACAGCCATAAGGGATGGCTCTGTGCTAGCTGGTGACTTCCAGCGGTCCTTACTGTCCTCAAGAGTTGTGTTGCCAAATTGTCCATCCAAGTGGGGCTTTATTCTCCCTCGTGGCTATGTGGTCACAGGCAATCGCTTTGTTCATACGGTAATGAATAAAGAAAGCTGTGGATTTAGCTTTCCAGGGATGCTGGAAGATTGCTCAGTTGCCTTATTTACACATTGAATAGATGCAAATGATTTTAATACATGGATTCAGGTTAAAGAACATGCTCAGCACCAGATGCTCTCAGTCACTAGGGTGGAGGAGGTACCCAGAGCCAAAGACCACCTTGGTTTCTGGAACAAGCTTCACCATCATGTGGCTGTGCTAGACTCATTCACCAGAATTTAAAATACGTAACAAGAACTTGCATGACCGTCCAGAGTTCTGCTCATTTATAACCTTTTAGACAGCATTGGGTTTCGCTATGTTCCAATAATCAGGATGCTCAGGCATATTGCTGCACACTGTAATTATGGGCGACTTCCACACCACACTCATTAGCACTGTATTCCTGAAAAGCTTGAAGAGGAGGGAGAGAGCTGTGCATAACACCTCACCCCCGTCCACTCCTTCCCTACACTGCATTGGAACAGATGGCCCAGATGCCGTGGCTGTCTCTTTCTTTGTTTTGAAATACTTTCTTGTAAAATAAACAATCCTGCAGTAGCATTTTTGTTACTGCATGAAATTAGATGAAAAGTTAAGTGCTCTTCTATCAATTCCCTATCTTCAAAGTATAAATCAAGCGAAAACTAAAGAAAGGACATGCCAAATCAATAAAAACAAAGTACAAATCAGACAGGAACTAATACAGGTGAAACTCTGTTGGCACTTGTATTAGTCCCACTTTGTTCCACTGTATTGTAGTACATGAACTCTCCCTATGTACCCACTGCTTACTGTTTCCAGTGTGCTGCATTTAGTTTTATTTTCATGTAAAGTATGTTTAAGGTGGTTTGGAACAAGTTATCTCATCCAGCACTATTTTGATCATTGTACCAAGGTCTAAGATCGAATGTGAAAGTATAAGGCGCAGTGTGGTTACGGAGTTTACAATCTGGTTAAGTACCTTTCTTATAAATTAGTAACTAAAGGTACAGAACAGTGTATGCAGGTTTCAGACAACAGCTGCTAGAGAAACCAAACCAAACATTAGTTCTGAAGTGTGTATAGTAAACATTCAGATAAGTAAAAAGGAAGAAACTGCATCCCAACAAGAAACAAACATGCATGTTAGCCATGATAGCTGGGACAGATGAAGGTTTACTAAGGGAGTATCTTGTTGTGATCAAAGAGTTCATTTTCTCATTAATCTTTTTTGGAGAGAACTGGCTTAAACAAGATTCCCTTAAAAAACCTGGGATTAACTGCATATGTCTGGACAAAGTGAGACAGGGAAAAATCAACCAAGGTCTGCAGTCTGACCTGAAGAATGTGTCCTGAAGCCAGGGTCCACCACTTTCTAGCAGTGCAACTCAGGGCAAGGAAGCTGGAAGACGGGAACTAAGCTGTTTAATTTAGAAAGCTGATATAAAATTAAGTTGACATATAGAAAATCTATCTGTGTCTTAAACTTTAGTACAAATATCAGTTTTTAACTGCTAAAGAACAAGAAGGAGAGGCGGAAGAAAGAGTCACCAGGCAATATATAAATTTAGATTCCTGAATAGAAATGCTGAACGCCCTGGAATTCAACCTGGTCAGTCTTAAAGCACTAGGAAGGACAAGGTGGCGGGAATCATTTCCTGAGCCCAGCTCATTCCACACTCTCATCTTTTACAGACTGTATTTTTGGTATTATATCTATGCAATCTTTACTACTACAGCCACTTTGGCTTTACTTTGATTATGTTGTCAGTATGATAATTTCTTTTTTATTTTAATCAAGTTTTATCTTTATATTTGAACTATGTTTCTTTTGGAAGCATATAATCATGTCTTCTTTTATTGAGCTTTTTTTTTTTTTTTTTTTACATTTAATTCCATCATCTGTATGGTTGTGCATAGGGCTATAACTATTTTTGGTCCATTCCTCAGCTACACTTTGCTTGTTTCCCTCTTTTTGTTTTACTAGGTTTTTGGAATTTTTGACTTATATTATTATGTCTTTGTTAATTTATGGGCTATAACTCTTGACTTTGTGATTTTAATATTACAAAACAGTTTATAAAATCAAAGTTGTCAAATACAGTATCAATGATGGATGGAGACATGGCTTAGTGGTTACGGTGCAGTGGCTGCTCTTCCTGATAACTCGAGTTCAATTCCTACCACCCATAGTGGCTCACAAACATCTGTAACTCCAGTTCCAGGGAATCTGACAGCCTCTTCTGGCTTTCATGGACACTATACACACATGGCACACAGAAATACATGCAGGCAAAGTATCCATACATACTAAAAACAAAATAAATATTAAAATACCAATGAGGCTACAAATCTGGCCTTTCATAAGAACTATATGATTATGTATTTTAGCTCCAATTTTTGGAGATGCAGTGAAATGAATTACCTCGAAGAGTAGGCTGAAATAAATACCTACAACTCATAATGATTTAAATGAAATGGAAATAACAAATCTACTAAATTCAATCAGTAAAACAAGAAAGTCTAGAAATGTTTACTTATCCTGTGTTTTTTTCTATTACTATCTACTAAGTTGAGTTGGGAGACAGAGAAACACTCCAAGGTATTAGTGAATCCTAAGACACACACACATATTTATCCGTCTCCATTAGATGGGTGGATGTGGCACAACCCCCTACCATGGTTTTGCTGTTCCAAGCATTGCTAGGCATTCAAGGCTGTGTGGCATAGATGTAGGGGTTCTAAAAAGGAGACTCAAGGTTCAGTTTTGATTTTATCATGTTATCATTTTCAAGAGGTGCCTAATAACTTTCCTTAACAGTATATGTCATTATCTCATTAATTATCATAATTTTGTGTTATATTATCTGGACATGGTAGCATTTCTTTTAAAATATTCTGAGAATGGATAAACCAGTTATAAAATTATCTACAGTTAGTGAAATACAGTGTAATTTCTTTCCTTCTATTATGTACTTTCTCTTCTTTGTGTTAATGTAACAATAAACATTAGGTAGCACAGAAGAGATGAAGATTCCAGCCCGGGGGAGCTTTGTGAATTATTCAGTGATTATCATTACTAGTGTTATTAACAATAATGCCTAGTGAAGAGCAGTCAAGGCTTTAGACCAAGCCCGTTTAATTCAGGAGAGGTAACAGAACTGTTAAGTCCCTGTCCTCCTCAGCCATAAGAAATTTCTGACTTTGTCTTCTCACACTGAGAGGGAAATGAGCTAAGAGTCAGGACCCAGATCAGAAGAGCACAGCACAACTGTCTTATCATAGGTTTGCTATTTTGTTTCTAACACTGAAGTCTTCAGAAGTCTGAAGTTCAATAGAGTTGCTTAAGAATTTAGTATTGCCTAAATTAGATGGCAAGGTTTTCATTTGTCAACACGTTCTCAAGGACACAGTTGTTTTATTTTCTTTTATTTCCAATCATAGCTATCTTAAAAGCAGAGATGTATAATTTTTTGAACATCGAGGCCATAATTGAAATCTTTTTCAATCTCAGAGGCTTATTCACTGTTATGTCTCTAAGACAAAATGATGCAGCATTACTGGATATATTTATAGCAAAACCAAGCTAGGTTTGCCACTTGAAATCTCTGAAGAGAATAAGAATGTGTGCATGTTACAGCGTAAAAGAAAGATAAGACCAAGATAAGATAGAACCAAGGCTTAGATGATATACTTAGAATGGTGGCAGATAAGAAATTTGAGTTCCCCTTCATGTTCTATGCAGTGAGGTATTCAAGCACAGCAAGTACAGAGTATGGTGTCTCTCTCAGAGTATGGTGTCTCTCTCCCTACACACCATTACTTCCTGCACATGTTAACATGTGATATATTTTCTCTACAACATCATTAACTATGAGTTTCTTGGATAGTCACTTCACATTTCTAACTTTGTTTCCCTTTAAGAAACTGGCATAATAGGCATAATCTGTATCAGGCTATGCTGTGTGGATCAAACAGACAGTGGTGTGTGATTGTGAAATATTCTGGAAATGTGACTGTATAACACACACATAGTCTAGTAACAAAGGCTTGGTCAGAATAGCTAGAACTCAGGTCTGTGCAGACAGTCTTTGAGTTACCTTTAGCAATTCACCTGTTTCTGGTGCTAGTAGATAACACTAGGAACCTACATATGCACAGTTCTGGGACCTAAACATGTTAGGCAAGTACTCAACCTTGTAGTATCTAGTCTGGAGAAAGGAAGTAAAGATTTGACCAAAATGGCTGACTAGATAAAGGAATTTCAGCTCCTGCCCATATAAAATCTCTTGAAAATATAGAAAAAAGTAAATGACTGTAAAAGATGCATGTAGCAGTGATAAAGGTATATTTATGCTGTTTATGAGCTGCAGATTTAGAATAACTCTTGAAAATTAAAAGCCAAATGAAGACACAGGATGGAGGAAATCAGACAGGCAAATATAAACAGCAGAACTTGCTGAGAAGATGTATTAAATGGATGCTGTCTAGGATGAGACTGAACAGGAGCAGAAGCACATATGATGGATTGACTGGGAGCACTCTTATGATCAATTACTTTCTCACTTCCCATTCTGACTCCTCAGCGCTGACACAGTGAAGAAGGCTACCGGGAGGAGCACACTGTCTCCGTAACAAGGGGACAGTCATCCAGTAAAGCACTGTGAGCTCTCAGTGAACCTTCCCCTTCTGTTCAGGAGCATCTGTAGCTAGAACTTGTATCTTCCTTTCTGTCCTCATTGCTCTCAATGGAACAAAAGCAAACACTAAATGCAGACACAACTGAAGATCAGATTAGCCATTTGGAGAGTAAAACAAAGTAACATGAAAAATATAAGTGTAAATCAACAAATGAACTGCAAGGAAACAGAATGGTTGTAACTAACAGAATTCTTTAAACAATCACCATATTCTAAGAAAAAATCTTGGTTATAGCAAAGACATAGAATAGGGAAATTATTATGATAAAGAAATAATTAAGAATCTGAAATTAAAACTTTCTAGGCAATGTAAAAAGCAGCATAATACCTGTTGTGATGTATATGTATTATCTACAAATCTATATCATTGATATCTATCTCACATGTTACAAAAGGGACTTAGCTATAGTATGGAAAGAAAAGATTATAATAATAATTAATAATAATAATAATAATAATAATAATAATTGGGTTTTATGGGTATTAAACTGGTTTTTGGTTTGCTATATAGCTGAGGATGAACTTGAACTCCTGATCCCATGCTTCCACCTTACAAAATCTAAAATTTTAGGCACAAGCCAGCATATCAGCACCTTCACAGAACCTCTTTTAGAGTATTAAACAAGATAAAGTAGTTAAATGGTCTAATCCACATTTAACATACCAGGAAAACTATTATAATAAAGTTATTTTATTATTGTTATGATCATATCAATTAATTTTTAGTAAATTATTATATAATATATTCACAGAGTGGTATCTATAAACCGAGTATCTCAACAGGCAACCTATCTGAAAGGTCCCAGATGTAACACTAGCCTGATGGCACTGAGGAAGATGGAAAGAAACAAGGAGGAGCCATGAGAGAAGGATGAGAAGATCCTGGGGCAGGGTCATGACCTCATTATAGTTAAGAAAGAGGGAACACAGTGCAAGGACAGAAGTAAAGCCACCATGAGAAGGTAACCTCTCATTTCATCAGTGATCAGACAGGGACAGCTCCTGGCTGGTGGTGTGGGATATCTAGATTTTAACATAGTATCTTTCTTCCTTCATTGTACAAAGTGTGATGTTACCAGAGACTTATGGAGGCCGTGCATGTGTCAGGTGCCATACCAACCTGTCAGTAGTGAACTCATTTTATGGCTTCTTTTTTTCTGATCTAACTTTGGACCAGATGGGTTACCTCTGAATTAAAAAAAAAAAATAGCTCTCTGCCTTGTAACATATATCAAATTTATAGAATTTTTAGTAACTTTTGTATTTTATTTTAGTCAAGTTTGATAAAACACTCCCAAGTATATTTATTAATTGACCCAAGCATCTCTCATTTAATTGTAGTTGGCTAGTGAGAAATCTACAGAGTGTTGTATGTATCCAAAACCCCAAACACAAGTAGATCCCTAGTGTCTTTTAGATTTCTTTCTCTCAAACTATTCTTTGGAGTTCAACTTGGTCTTTTTCCCTCAGATTTCTGTCGTGTGTCCCCAAAATAGGCCTAGAGAGAAGAATTCAGGCTATCTGGGGATCTATTTCTAGATTTTACAAAGAAATCATCCAACTAAATGTCACACTTCATTAAGAGACTAATAAAAATCAGTTTGCAGATATTATCTACATTTCCATATATTATTTATCCAAGGTTGAGATTTATAGTTTCAAGTTCAAAATGCTGAAGAGGATGTGCATATCACTGAGAAGGCATGATTTATGATGGAGTACACAAACAACAGAAATGGTGCTGACAGCAGTTTTGAGGCTAATGTATAATTTAAAACAGCGTGCAACTTCACAAACAAGAGTAAGAATTGAACATTAGGTCCTGTCTGAGAAAACACTTGCTTTCAGTAAGATATTTAAATGCTCTGCTTTATAGCAAAGATCTTGGGGTGGGACTACTGTTAGCTGTCTTCCTGTGATTAGCCTGAAGAAGCATTGGTCTGCATGAGGGAGGCAGTAATCTCTTGCCTGTCTGGCTCTCCAAATTTTCCTTGACATTTTAGTGTAGAAAAAGCAATAAGGAATTGATTTTAAAGCTCAAAACAGAAAGGCACCAAGCTAAGCTAAATTTATAGATGAAAATAATTTATTTAAAACCTGGACATTTGTTTTATAATGAGAAATGCTATGATCATTGCTACTAATGTTTGCATTTTATAAGAAAACACAACTCAGAAACGCAGTGGAGAAGTTTTCTGCAATGGATTTTCAGATCTGGACTGTCATGGAGACTGTTGGAAGGCTTTCCAATTATTCCCACATCCTACTTTTTAATAAAACTTGTATCTATTACAGCATCCCATTAACCTCCATATGAGCTTATAAAAGGCAAACTTGCTCCTGGCTTTCAGAGATTGAGGGAAGATGTAATTAAGTCCAATTCAACCATAAAAATACCATTCCTGGTTATAGATTCTCCTGAGGTCCAGTCTTAGCAGCAAGATGTGTGAGAAAGCCTTCTGGAATGTCTATGTGTATATATGTGCATGTTTGTCCATGTGGAGGCCAAAAGAGGGCATCAGATCCCCTGGAGATACAGATAGTGGTGAGCCACCAGATGTGGGTGATGGGAAGGAAATCTGGTCTCCTCTGTAGGAGTACTAAAGGGACTTAATTGCTGAGCCACCTCTCCAGCTCCTCATTTAAATAATTTTAAATAGAAACGGATGCTACTTATTAATGATGACCTCATGGCTTATTTATGGGCCATTTGTCAATTTTCTGGAGCCTGACATCTGTTCTGTCACTCAAATACCACCCTATGAGGATTTGTTTATTACTGATAGCAGAAGGTAATTGTAGTGAGCATATAAACTAATTACATGACATGGGGAATGACATGGGGAAGGATTTTAATGTAGATAAGGGAGAGAAAACCGCTAGAGGCATCTGGAAGAGTTCAGAGCAAAGTCAGAAAGACGTAGACTGAACATGGCCAGCAGACTGGACATGGCCAGGGCTCCCTGTGAGAGAGGGAATAGCAAGGCATAGAGAACAGAGAATACACAGCGAGAGAAGCAGGAGCAGAGTATAGACAGAACATAGTGAAAATAGCAGGGTTATAAGGAGAGTGAGTAGCTGCGGGGAGGGAAGCCCATGAGCTGGAGGGAGTTTAGAGTAGGGAGGAGGTGAAAAGAATAGGATGCTAACAGAGACTTTGAAAGGTGTAACTTGTGATACTGAGGGAGCCTGGAGGTCCACATGAGCTTTGATCTACTAATACCACCACAACAATACTGCACCTCTGCTAGAGGTAAGGGACTGACTTCTTTTGATAGAGGTTAACCAGCTTCAGAGGTTCCTGAGGAATGTTGGCCTTTAACTAACCATCAGAATGCCTCCTATAGTTTTGGTTGAGCCTATTTCGGTATATTTGGACTGCCTTTTGGGGCCTGGGAAATTCAAGTGTTCTTTGGACCTGACAGTAAGAGTATATGTTTCTTAGCTCAGAAGCAGAAATGGACAGATTCCATTTTTGTCTCCTCCCTAGAACACCATGGGATTGGCAGGTAATCATAGATTAGCCCAGTATGTTTAACCCTCGTCTCTAATCTTAGACTGTTGATATGGGAATGAGAAGGATATTTACTTCAGCAGGATGGGCGACAGGAGGGCTTTTCTTCCTCAGCTCCTACCATTCTGAAGCCCATCCTCAAGTCCCCTTTTTTGTGTATCACTGACTGCAGTGATACATGTAGTCATACTCTCATAATAAATTCTCTCTCTCTTTTTTTTGTAAGTTACAACAACTTGCTGTTCAATTACTGGGAGACTCTATTCTCATTAGTGAGCTAATACTGATAAACATAGGTCAATCCAGCATATACTCTGCCAACATAGTACTTTTTCTCCTTTATTTCTATTTTCTTGTATATCAAAGCCATTTTAACAAGAAAGAAACAACACCCAACTTCAAAGTCTTTCAAACATAAAAGAATAGGTAGTTACTGTTGCCATGGCTCCTGTCAATGAATCCACCGGCTGCTTGCTGGTAGATCCAGGAACAACAAGGAGCCATAGGCTCTGGGTGTCACTGGTGTCATTTAACTTAAGCTCCTAGTTACTGCTGCAATTACAGGCTCCACAGTTTCAGGGGAGATTACCAAGTAGTACAAAGCATGTTCATGCATTTTGGTTTTCCTCAGAGCAGTTTTAGATTCTGAAACCAAAAAAAAAAAAAAAAAAAAAAAAAAGATTATCTGTCCCCATGATTTACAGATGGCAAAAATATTATTTTTGTGAGTTAAGATGGTTTCCAGACCCATTTAAACAACAATGATTTTAAGAAGTATGCATGCACAATTAGGGTCAACTTTCTGGCTAAACAAAAGTATCATGAAGTTAGTGGTTTAAAAAGCAGTTAACAGTTTGATGGTACATGCCTTTAATCCAGCATTCATTGGATCTCTGTAAATTCCATGTCAGCCTGGCGTACATGGGAGCACCATGCTAGCCAGGGGTACATAGTGAGAAAGACTAACCAAGGAAATATAATATAAAATAAAAATGCAAGGATATATATATATATATATATATACATACACACACACACACACACACACACACACACACACACACACGCACACATAACTGATATTTCTCAAAGCGCTTATCAGGACATGTCAGAGTTGGAAATTTTCTTGCAGAAGACTCATTCAAATTCTAGATTTACCACATGGAAAGAAAGATCTAGAGCTATATGGGGAATTATTACAGCAGAGCTGATTCAAACCTCCAGTTCTGAGTCCAATGCAGCACAACACAGTGTACAACAGTCCCACCCCACTGTTTCTTTCATGTAAAGATCTCAAATGTCTAGACTTTCCTAAAATACTATTTACCTAGACAAATGTCAATTGATGTACTACTTTTATTTTTTAAATCATCGTGACCAGTGCCTGACAAACAACAACCTAGGAACTATTTTTGGTTCACTGTCTGAAAGGATACAGTCATCGTGGTGGGTAAGACCTATCAGGAGCAGTTCCGGTGGGGTGACAGCATGTGGAAGCTTGCTCACTTCAGTGAACCAGGAAACAGAGAGATGAATGCTAACACAAGGCTTGCTTTCTCTTTCTTCCATTTTTGTCTTATCCAAGGTCCTACCCCAAACAATGGTGCCACTCACAGTCAGCACAGACCTTTACTCCTTAGTTAATCATCTATGAAATGCTCACTGGGAGGTGTGCCTCATTATTCTAGGTGATTCTAATCAGTCAAGCTGACACCATAAACCAACACAAAAGAAATTTCATGAAGTGTCTAAAATCTCCAGTGCATCCTGTAAGAGGTAATCTAATCTTCCCTCAAGGCTCTCTGTCACATTATTGTTCTTGCCATTAACTGCTTGTTATGTTGTTGTTTATGTGATATTCTTGCTGGCTTACAAATTTCATGAAGGCAAGGACTGTCTTCTTTGTCTTTAATTTTATTCTGCACAGATACCAGCAGTGTGTACGTGACAAACTGAAGTAGATTCAACGTTTTCTTCTCACAAATATTTGTAGCAATTCATAGTTTAAGTACTACCCAGGGCAATGCTTTAGCTGCAAATAGACTTCAGGTCTGAACTGAAGACTAGGGGAAGAGATAATCCATGACTGCTAGTTCTAATCTAAGCATGGAGGCACCCATGACTTCATTTAGTTAGCTTTGCCCAGGCAAGATTATGAGACACTTATAATAATGTATCATCCAGGATGTTCAGACACAAAGAAAGAAGAGCCTGACTTTGACTTCAATATGAGAAAATAGGGTTTATAGCATAATTGCAATCACACGAGCATGGTTGACTCACTGGTCATATCATGTTTGGGTGGGATGATAATTTCCTTTTGTACCTTGTCTCTATAACTATTGTTGTTTCTCACCAATGTTTGCCTCTCTTCCAAGTCATTAGGTATTTTCTGGTAGCAGTGATGACTATGTACTTTCTTATATTTGTCAAGCTAGAAGAAAAAAAACATAATATTATACAATAAAAATTCTTGCCCTTCATCTGCTCCCACATCATATTAGCAGGAAAATAACAATTACAGTCACTTTAGGAAAGTTAATGCATATTCTGATATCTGGACTGTGACTAGACTTAATTAGTTTCCCCTCAGTCTCCTGGGATGCTCTGGGGAGGGGTGGATATTCAAAGAAATACAACTTCTGTTCAGTGGGATAAGGTAGGGTGGTTGCTGAGTAGGAATTCATAGGTGTGAAATAAGAATGGCAATTCTTCAAGATGTAAATTTGCATAAACTACATCTTTTATGGAATCCTGACTTGAGACAAGAGAAAGAAAATCAGTTTTTAAAAATAGCTTATATCAGATGCTATAAACAATAATTTCAGTGTTCTCTTTCCATTGCCCTAATACTTTCTCTCTCTCTCTCTCTCTCTCTCTCTCTCTCTCTCTCTCTCTC
>JANHMN010000003.1:159637902-159727693 GCA_030674055.1 Rhabdomys pumilio
TCTCTCTCTCTCTCTCTCTCTCTCTCTCTCTCTCTCTCTCTCTCTGATGACTTATGGGGAGGTTCATTTCCATTTTTGTTTATGTACCTATACCTATTTTGAGAATTCATGACCATTTATAAATTCATAGATCTAATAATATCTTTATTAGAAATTTCAGTTGATTTTCCCTTCTAATTCTGCTGCATTCTATGTAGCATTAAGTTCCATGAAGAGGGAACTTAATCTCCCCACTTATACACAAAAGGTAGTGGCAATTAATTGCAATTATGCTAGAGGAATGTGGTAAGAAAAAATATACTGTGTGTATGCGTGTGCGTGTGTACGTGCGCATGTGTGTGCATGCATGCATGCATTCTTGGAAATTGGGAAGAAAGGGCAAATTAGCCCTCTCAGCATGCGCAGTGCTCAATGCTGGCCCCTGCTTGAGGAGGTAAATGCTAAGACCACCTGCTGCTGGACACCTGCTGCTTTATGATTTGGATTATTGAGAATGATTCTGTTTCCTTAGAGAAGTGTGAGTGTGCTCACTTCCTTCACATCCTCCTTGGTAGGCACAGCAGTGAGGGCTGCAGCCCTTCTTTGTTGTGTGAAGTGATTTGGGGCATATTTCCTGAGAAATTCAATTCTGAAGCATTAGAATATCAAACATGCATCTACACTGGGCCCAAAATGTAATGACTACTTTCTAATGTTAAGAAGTTTATTCTATATAAAGGAAGGATATCTTAGTGGGACTCTAAAGAAGAACAGCCTCCAGAAATTATGTCTTCATTCACCTCCTCAGTCAACTCAAAGCTTTATGTGTGCAAGGAAAGAAATGGCATCTTGCACAAGAGGCAGAAAGGTTAATATACTCTGTGGTGATACCTTCCCAAAAGCTCTGACAGTAGTAACAAGCTTGCATAATGTGGCAGGAGCTAGGAGCATTTCTTTGAACTAGAGATCCCGTTGAGAAGCTCTTCTCTAGAAGGGGCATACTCACGGGTTGTCAAAAATATAGCATGTAAATTGAAAAGAAGTATCTGTTTATATGTAGAATGTAGAATTCTGTTGTTTTACATTTTCAGAAGAAGAAAAGCAAGTAGTTCACTGATACAAAGACTAAATCTCTTAAGTGTAATTACATACATAAATATATACATACAAACATACAAATACACACACACATACACGCACGCACGCACGCATGCACGTGTGCATCAAAACTGACTCCAGAAGTATGTCTATATATGGCTCACCAAAATTAGTTTCTCTTTAATTCATGTTTAAGAGTTGGATATTCACCTGAATAAAAGTTTAATACTCAGAATCTTGTTGGGATTGAGAAAATATTCTATTGCTTCAGTCCCTCTGCTTTCCTCTCTTCTCAGTCTGGAACACTTAGAATTCCTGACCTAGTTTTCTTTACACTATAGTTCTGAGGCTGAGTTCTTCACTTGCTTCCTTCTTATTTTCTTGTTTCCAAGCTCCACGATCCACATGCTTCTGCACTCTTCTTTTAATTTCTCTATGTTTTTAATTCTCTCTCTCTCTCTCTCTCTCTCTCTCTCTCTCTCTCTCTCTCTCTCTCTGTCTCTCTCTCTCCCCCATGTCTGCTATAACCACTGTCTCTGTCCAGTAGCAAACCCGCCATGAATACAGAGTGTTGGTTGACTACAGAACAGTCATTCCTTAAATAGTAATTGTTTTGAGGAATAAAAGGACACCAATAGTCCTTTGTGTACTAGTGTAGGACCATGACGGACAGCCTGGTTTCTGGTTGAGCACCAGCCGGAAACTGCCGGAGTCCCTAGGTGATTCTGAGAGGCTCCAGGTGGGACACAGGTGACCCTAAGGGATGGCATGTGTTTCGCCACACTCCTAGACTTCAGTATCCTGACATAAGGCCGCAGACCTCCACAGATCTGTGCCTTTCAGTCACATAGGACAATGTCCCCTAGCCCCTTCACAGGTAGAGGGTGTGACTACAGGCCACAGAGCCTCAAGACAGATCAGCATATTAATGAGATACCTAAAGGCCAGAGGGGAGTAGCCAATTAAACATTCCTTCCCAGCCCCTCCTCCCTGCAAAATGTATTTAACCTCAGGCCTGCCCTGAGGAAACTGGGGTAGAGTTTTCATCTACTTTCCTCCATGACAATAAACATCTTAAGACCATGGACTGTTTCTCTCCTCTTTAGGACCCACCATGGGGAACAGTGGAGCAGGTCTTCATCTACAGAGCTGCAGCTTAATCTCCCACAGAAGAACTGTGTTCCCAGCCAACCAAGTCAAGCAAGACTCTCATCCCAGCAGGATGCAGCCAGTGGTCATCTCTCCTTCTCTTCCCTTTGGCTGTGGGTAAATCTAGCCTGTATTCCTCTACTTTGCTCTTGGCCCTTCCACACCCCCGCCCCTCCCCAGTGGCATCTGGGGGCCTAAGAACTTGAGAACCAGCCAGTCCCCAGCTGCCTTTTGGTCTGGGGACCTGTAAGCCAAGAGCTCTGACTTCCCAGGACCACAGACTGCACTCCCCACCCTGAGGCACGAGCATGGGGAGAACACAGTCAATTTCCCAAGTTCCTGCCTCTCAGACCAGTGACCAGAGCCCCATGGGGAGAGGGAGGCTCTGGGGGATTCACACACATAACCCAACATACTAGTATCTTAGTTATTAAGTTAGGAATAAGTTATTGAGAAAGGAATGTAGATGACTGTTTTGAGAAATGAAAGGACACCAGTAGTTCTGTGTGTACTAATATCTTAGTTATTAAGGACACAAATGGGAAACATAAAGAGGGGAAAAAAATCAAAGCAGGATTAGTGACCACTACTAGGTTGCTACTTAAGAAGTAGAAAAGAGGGATACACACAGAAGGAGGAATGGTAGTAGAGAAAACAGGTGGGGGTCAAGTTGTGGGAGTTTTTCTTAAAGGTAGACTGAAGGAAGACTGGTAAAGATATGCACTCTAATGGTATAGAACAGTCTCCTCGCTCTGGAGGCTAAGAGAAACCTGTAATTAGGATAGTGTGTTCTTAGGGAGAAGTACAAGGAAGACAATAGATTATAGAAAAAAAGGCAAGACAAAAAGAGGCCAGAACAGAGAAGAACCTCAGAGGCCTCTTTTGTTGACCTCAGGTACTATATAATAAACAGTGGAGATCTGTAGAGAGGGTCAAGACTTGAGTGGAGACTGGGTGTGAGGCCGGATTCTCTGCAGACTCCCTGACCTCTTAGGGTGACCTGGGGTGGGAGCTGTTCTCAAACCTCAAATGGAGACCAGATGTTGGAACTGAAGTATGGGCTACACTCCTTAACTTCAAATGCTGAACTGAAGCTGGAGTCAAAGTATGGGAACATTCTCAATCTCAAATGCTAAACTAGAGCTGGGACCCAAGTATCGGCCGGTTCCCTAACTGAAAATGGTGAGCTAGAAATGGGACCAATACATAGATATGGGCTTGCTTCCTACTGTAAAAGACATCATAGCTGGGACAGAACCAAGCTTTTCCTCATTTTAGGTGAGCAACTTCCCAGAAACATAATCTACTACAAAGTGCCTAAATATAAGGAGTCTCTTTTTTATGTCATTTTATTTCATTCACGGAAATACATATAATTAAATAACATTTTGTAAGCGGGAACGTGGTGATAGAGCAGAAAGGGTCCAAATTCAAAGAAAGGTATGAATATTGAATTTCACTATGTGTGACACCGGCAAAGACAAAACTCTGGAGACTCAAATTCTTCATCTGTATAGATAAAATTAGTTTTTCAAGTAACTGCCTCATTGTTAGGGTTTAGCATTCGGATCTATGGTTCTGCCCCATACCCAGTACACTCCCCTCCACCTCACAGGCAGTGAATAAATAGGGTTCACTAGTGTTAGTTTGATTTTTACATGCTCTAAGAGTTGCCAGACTACATGATAAATCAGCCCATTGACAGTATAACAGTGGTATGATTTCAGTGGAGCTTTTCTGTTAGGAAGGTGCCATATCCCAGGCTTAGTCTATAGTCTAAGTGACTATGCAATCATGGAAACTGAAGGTTAGATGTGTAAGAAATCCCACCTCTATCCTTCCCAAGTTGTTCCCATAACTCTAGGATCTGTGATTTAGAAATCCTGGTTTCTAAACAGGAACTACTTCCTCTAAATGATATAGTAAAAGTCTCATGAACCCCCAAGTCTGACTACGGCTATTGCACCTCTTGTGGCAGAGTCGGGCAGCAATGGCAAAGGGTTTGTGGCAGAACAAAATGTTCTTGCATGGTCAGGAATCAAAATAAGTAACAGGAAGGAGATGGGGCTCCTAGAATTTCCTGCAGAGCACGCTGTCAATAACCTAATGAAATTTTCTTAGGCTTCATCTACTAATAGTTCTACCCTGGAGATCAAGCCTTTAAAACAAGAGCTTTTGGGAGATATTAACTATACAAACAGCAGAAATTCTTATTGACCCTTTTCTGTGAAATTTGGGTGGTAGGGTTGGAAGAAATACCTACTGAGTTGATTCTATAGATCCAGTGTTTTCTGTGGGTAGTTTCCTTAGTATGTCTGGAGGACTAATAGAAAGTTCCAACTTCATCTTCTTTTTAAATCTATGTTCTCACGATGCAGTTCAGCAGGGATATTATTCTTTAGGAGTCTATTGAGGATCCATTAAGAATGTTGTAAGAGTCCCATGACCTTTTGTGTTTGTTTTCAATGGTTAGAATGGAGAGAGGTCAGGTATATGATTAACCTGCAAACTTCCCCCAAGGTCAACTAACTCCTTAATGAATGTTATAAAACCCAACCAGGAATCACCCAGAACTCAAATAAACAGAGGAGATTAGGTCACTCAGGGGAAACATAACAAAGTCGATTACATCTCAGTATGGGTAGATTTACCAGATTTTTTTTTCCCTCATGAACAAAGAAGCAAAGAGTGCCTGTTTAAAAGTGTGGGAATGAAAGTAGGGTGTGCAGGAGTGGCTGAGAACCAAGGAACAGAGACATTCTGTGCTTGTCTCTCTAAAATTTACCCAAGTCTGTACATACTTTTTGTACTTGAATGATATCATCTATATAAATAGTCATTTTATTGCAGTTTAATAGATACTTATTGTCTTAGTTAGGGTTTCTATTGCTGTGAATAAAACACCATGACCAAAAGGAACTTTGAAAGAAGGATTTATTAAGTTTACAACTCTCTGATCATAATCACTAAGGGAAGTTAGAATAGGAACACGGAGACAGGAACTCAAGAAGAAGCCACAGGGGGACAATGCTTTCTGCTTTGCTCCTCCTGATGTGCTCAGCCTCCTTTCTTTATAACACCCAGGACAACTTGCTTAGGATTGGTTCTACCCCCAAAGGTCCGAACCCTCTTACATCAATTATATTAATCAAGAAAATGCCCTACAAACTTGTCTCCAGGCAAACATTCTGGAGGCATTTTCTTTATTGAGATTAAGTCTTTCCAGCTAACACTTGCTTTTGTCCAGTTGACAATAAACTAACCAGGACACATTGACTGCTGTCATCTGCTAAGAACTATGGTAAGTTCTTGTGTGGGAAATAATGATAAATATAAAAATAAGCAAAACATCTTTATCCTCAAGGACTTTATTTATTAGTGACAAGAGGCACACACAAAATTATCACATATTCTCAAAGGCATTGGTACAATGCTTATGAAAGCACCACAATAACACAGAGCAGGTATGGTCCAGTGCTCATTGGATGGAGATTGCACTTGGATACCGTAGATGTGCAAGTAAACTCTGAAGTGTTCATCACAATGCTGGCATGCAAAAACAGAAACAATATGTCTGATGCTTTCTAGGAAACTTATGGAAATAAAAGTTCTTAACTGAAGGTGGTGATTTCAAGGCTTTTAAAGTCTATGTGACTGCCTCTAGCTTCAAGGCTTTATAATTTTAAGTCTTTTTTTTTTTTTTTCACTTTTTCTTTAAAGAAAACACTGGACCAGACAGCCAACGTGTTATTTACATTTAGATTACAAAAGCCCCTTTTAATAATTGTTGTTATTTTGCAGAAAACAAATAAAACACAAAACATATCAAATCACTAAATTATACTATGTAACAAGTCATTATTGAATCTTGTCTGTTTGCTTGAAACTGAATACCAATCCATCTCTAGTAAAAACTGGGGAGGGCTCAAGTGACCTTAGCTCTAGTAAATTCAGGGAATTAAAGTATGGATGATGTACTGTGTGTGATATTACTAATAAAACTCTTTGATAAAACACGTTCTCAGCACAATTCTTGATATTTGCAAAGGGAGTCCTAGTTGTCTTGCTGTTGGAGACTTCTTTTCTGTTTCAGTCAAGTGAGACACAGTCCACAGTGGTTCTCCCGACACTGGGCATGACAGCTAAAGGTGATTCAGACTGTCCCCACAGGGCTTGGATAAACAACTGAGGTATACCAGATTAAAGTTCCTAGGCTTTCTTGATTTTATATATATATATATATATATATATATATATATATACATATATATATATATATGTATATATATATATATACATATATATATATATATATATGTGTGTGTGTGTGTGTGTGTGTGTGTGTGTGTGTATACTTTGCTTTTGTTTCGTTCATTGATAATATATATTACATACTTATCTGTATCCGCTAATAGACATTTTCTCTGAAATGTACTGTGAAGTCTGTATCCAGAAGTCATAATATCAAGAAGCAGTGTATTTAAAAAAAAATCCAACAGAAACCAAATGTGTGGTAACTTTAAAAACTGAAGAAATCATGAGGATTACTTATAGATCAGGCAAAACTGAGGTTACTAAGTGCCCAAGGTTAAGTGCAATTTCACTACTGAGCTGAGAAGAGGATCCAGATGAGTGGACAAGCACCTCTGCCTCACAGAGGGCCACTCACTCACTCCACAACTCAAAAGCAACATTCAGAACAGAATGGGCAGCACAGCCTGAAAGCACAGCAAGCACAGGTTTGAGTTAAACCCTAGTGGCTCTCTAACAAGTGCTGTTCCGCAGCCACTCCAGGGCTGCTAGCAAACGATCAATGTTCCATTGTTCTCATGCTCAAGGTGGGAGGTAGTCTACAGCTTTGGCTCCTCCAGGATGTTGGCTTCCTCAAGAGAACTGGGAAGCTTTGTGGTTTACCATTAAAATTCACAATAATAATTATTCAGATTTAAGACATTTTCTTTCCTTCCTTCTTCTACACCATCAGTGGCTTTTGGAAAAAGCCCATTAAGTCATGCTTGCAAAATTTATGTAGCATAATCATTCTAAATGATCTGGTAAAGGGGAACAGGATATAAATGCAGTTTCCTTCTGCCATTCACATTTTAAAGCACAACTGCATGGCTTAGGAAAGACATCAGGTCTAGCTAAAATCCACAGAAGTCCTCTGAAGCCTTTTGAGTTTTTCTGATTAAAAAAAAAAAAAGCTGGAAAATAGCATTTGGTGGTACAGTCTTGGGGGAATTTGAATTCTAAGTAGCCTTCCCCATTTCTGCTAATGTTTAGGTGTCATGGTTGACAATACATGCCACAGTTTCTGCATCCACAAAGTGTGAAGATACAATGGTTGTTTTGCAAAGTTTGGGGATTTATGTCTAACAAAATTATAATACTAAGTGTGAGCTCATTATCTGAAGCATTGATCCACCGCATCAAGAAAAACACCAGCAGGGGCAGGAACAATGGAGATGCTGCTGCATATCATTAAAGAAAGCCATGCACAGCCCAAACTGCTCGACAGAGCCCATCTAGTTTACTGGAGTACCACACTCACACAGCCTAGTGGGTCTTCTGCTGAGTGAATGCAAGGACATCTAAATCAAAACAAGGAGCTATGTCTAGTGAGAGGTATATTATAAGGAAAAGACTATAAGGTCTCTGGATTCCCACTGATACACTGCAATTTTTAGTAGGCCATCTGCAACTTAATTCAGGCCCAGGAGGGACATTTTCCTAGAATGTCTACTTCTCAGAAAGTATCCTGAAATTCCTCTTTCCCAACTTGCTAACTACTTAGTCACCATTCAATACCTAGATAAGTCCATTAAATCAACCTCTGGAACTCTGAGGCAGAACTCCAACAGAAGGCCTGGCAGTCTTGAAGCTAGGTTTGACTTTTGAGGTAGTGAGACAAGGGGGCAAGATTACTGTGCAGCAATCTTCCCAGTGTGCAAATCTTCCACCTTCTTAAGTGTGGGGCCAAACAGGCTCCATGAAAATAATGCCCTTTCCCCACCCAAGTCAAAGAAAGAAAGGAAGAAGGAAGGAGGGAGATGAGAGAGAGGGAGAGAAACTGAAAGAGAAAGAGAGAGGAAGAGGGAGAGAAGATGGAGAGAGGGAGACAGAGAAGGAGAGAGAGAAAGAAAGAGAGGGAGAAGAAGAGGGAGAAAGAGACAAAGACCAGAAACACAGCGAGACAGAGGTGATGGTGAGGGATAAAGAGACATTGGACTGAATGTTAATCTTTTGGGCATTCTTCCTGATTCATCACCTAGATTCTTTTCAAAAACTGATTTATTTTTATATGCATGTGTGTGTGTGTGTGTGTGTGTGTGCGTATGTATGCATGTGTGTATGTGTGTTGTGTATGTATGCATGTGTGTGTGTGTATGCATGCATGTGGCTAGAGAAGCCCAAGAAGTCAGATAATCCTCAGCTGGAGCTATCAGCAGTTGCAAATTTCCCATTATTGGTGCTGGGAATCAAATTTAGGTCCTCTGAAGGAATAGCATATTCAGTTAACAACTGAACCACCTCTAGAGCCCCTCACCCAAACTCTTTATCCCATAACTACTAGAGCAGTCATCATGAAATAGGTATAAAATGTATTACAGCATACATTTTAGGTATAAAATGTATAGACAGCAACAATAGTTCTTTTCTCATTTGTTAAGGTGTTGCCTTTAGTGTGGTCCATCTCATCTTCCTTCTCAAAACTTGGCATCTTTCAGAGCCATGTCACTCAGAAATTTGTCCTGTCTTTTTCTAGCTGCAGCATCCCGAGAAGTGCTTTCTGTATACTGAATGTTACTGGGTCTTCCTGTACAACTATTTTAAAGTAAGGGTCTATTACTTGGCATAGTTAAGTTATTCAGTGTGGATGTTGAGTTTACTCTACTATAATCTTTAAAATATAGGTCTTTATTTAATTTGCTTTCCCTACGAGGTCTAGACCAGTGCTTCTCAACCTTTCTAATGCTGTGACCCTTTAATACAGTTCCTCATGTTGTGATGACCCCCAACCATAAAATTATTTTGTTGTTACTTCACTACTGTAATTTTGCTATTGTTATGAATCATAATATAAATATTTGATATGTTAGAATTTTGATATGTGAGCCTCCCCAAAGGGGTTGCAATCTATAGGTTGAGAACTGCTGGTCTAGAAGAACACTGCTCACAAAGGCTATCACAAGAATACTATTTGTATATGGATTATGAGAGAGAGAAGGAAATGAAGCAGTCTTCAATAAGGCTTGGGAAGAGCGAGTGTGCTCCTCAGTTCTCATCTTGCCTTTCTTGACATTTTAAATGAGAGCCTCAGGTGAGAAGCTAAAGGGCACATTCCCTGGGAAACACATGGAAATGGCTTAGCCAGATGGATGGCTAGAAAATCCTCTAAAGATGAAAAGAAGAAAGAAATAAAGGGAGAGCAGACACTGGTACCATAGACACAATAAGGACGCACATGTTTCCATTTTTTTCAAATTTTGATTTGATTTTGTTTTGTAATGCAGAAATTTACTGTTAAGCAGGAACATATGGTATGAGGTTTTCTTTCATTCTTTGGCTGATAGAGATGTAGGGAGGAGAGATCTTGTAGTAGGAGGTAGATAGAAGAAGAAGTTGAATGATTGCTTGCAGAAAGCTTTGAGAAAGGTAAGGGCAGTTTTGCATTTTTTTATTCTGACATTAAACTGAATTTTATAGATTTTATATCTTATATTTTCCAGTAGGTATGTCCATTAAGGAAAGCATGTTTAGGAGTTTATAGTGATTAAGTTTATTGCTGGGTATTCAACATTCAATCTAGAGTTCATGCCACAAGACCAAACCTCTGTATTTTACTGGAAATGTTGGGAAGAGCAAGAGGGGAGACAGTTCACAAAGGCAACAAGATGCCTATAAGATGCAATTAGCTCTACTGTTTGTTTGGTATCTGCCACAGCAGTACTAGGTCCCTGCACCCCTGGGATCTTGCTAATCAGTTTTGGATGGAGGCAACAGAACTCCAGGCTTCTCAGGAAATTCAAGGTTTTCAGTGACAGAAAAACAAATGATGAGGCTTGCTTCTCTCTTCATTTTTCTGGTTGACAAAGGACAAATGTTACCCATTGCTGGTGGAGGATGAAAACCTTGTTGACGTCCGTCCAGCATTGCCCTAGTCAGGTCAGTCCCTGCTCAGTGAGAAACGCTTGTGTAGCTGTGTAACATGCTTCTGATTAAAGGGCACTGGGTCACTCTAGACCTTTAACAGAACTAAATGGACTATTAGGCAGAATTGAAATGGAAGTGACCACTACAATTTACAGCTTAGAAAAACACAGCTACCAAATAATTGCCTCATATCCTAGACACTTCATGTTGCCTTTCAGCCTGGTACCAAAAATGAAAGCAAGAAGCAAGCTAAAATGATGGAACGTTTACTCAATGCACCACAGCACTAGGCTACCTATTAGCTTATTTAATCCCACCAGATCACTCTGAAGAATGGGTCTTTATGTTTCTGATATAAAAGGAAACTAAAGTTTACATAGTTAAAATAATTTTGTCCCTCTCTGAGGAAGTGACATGGTAAGACAGAATGAGAAAATGCATTTCTCCATGGCTATCTGCTTATTAGTACACAATTTAAAAACCTAATAATCATATAATTTTTTCTTTTCCTACTTCCATCTTCTTGCTACTTAAATGGAGCATGGTATCTACATAAAGTAATTATGATAAGATAGAGATAAAATAGCTTGGGGGCTGGAAGGATGGCTTATCAGTTAAGTGTACTCTCTGATCTTGCTGAGGGCCCAGGTTGGGTTCCCAGCACCCACACTAGCTCATAGTATCTTTAATTCCAGTACCAAAGGGTATGATGCCCTCTTCTGGATGCTCGAGGAAATATGCATACAGTACACATACATACATATAGGGAAGCACTCATACACAGACCATAAAAATAAATAAATCTTTCAAAACTAGTCCTTTTTATATTTACATTAGCTGATATCTGAAGGTTCCTAGTTAGTGTTCACATCACAGATCATGTATTACTGCTTCCGGAACATCTTCTCAGATCTAAAGTCTCCTCAACATATCAACTTGCTGTCATTTTTCATTTGTCACCTTTAGAGAACAAATCATAAGATACAATCTTCTAATTAGTTTTATTCCTCCACAAAATGCATGCAGTCCTGTATCAAAACGATTGCATTTGTTTAGCTTGTGTTCTGTGACTATTGTCTAGCAGTGTGCCTGGCATGTAGGGTGCTACTCAAACTAGTTCAGTGAATAACCCTGTGTGGCTGAAGAGGAGTGGTTGAAAGACACTGCATTTATAACTTCAGAGATAATTAATACAAGCTTCCCTCATCCTTCTGACTTTTTAAGGATTACTTCCCCTGACCTCACCAGTGATCCTATATCATGCTACACTGAACTTCAGTTGACACAGGACAAGGAAGCCAAGTTTGCCTCTGTTCTGTAACAAAAAGCCTTGTGCTATCTTTTCTATACCTACTGGGATGAGGTCTGTTTACATGGAGTCTGAGTTGGGGTCCAGTGGTAAACAAGTGAGCACAAATAAAAGTCTGGTGGCTCTCTGAGTCAATATCTAACATGGTGGAGATACTTAATGAGAAGGGAAAAAATGGCTTCTTTGGCATAGAGAAACTTGCCCTAACCATTTTCCATCCTTCCAGAAATCTGAAAATGATCAAAATTTCTCCTTGGATTCTGAACTTACAGCAATTTTTCTTGTCCTTTTCTCTGGTAGGGATGAAACACAGAGTTCTGTGCATGCTAAACAACTGCTCTGCCACTGAGCTCATCCCTATCCCTGTGCATTCTCAACTAAAATCAGGTTCTGCACTCAGGGGTCAGGATCTACTCAGAGTTTAGGCATGAAGAAAGGCTTTGGTACAGAGATTAGAAGTTTTAGACTAGTTTCAGTTGGACTCTCTCCCTCTTGCATGATATAGTTGACCTTTTAGAAATCAGTTCAAAAGTAAGCAAGAGTGGCAATCTGGCTGCCTCTTTATAGTCTCCTAAAATCAGCACTCTTTTCCATGAAAGCCAGGATTTCTTTTGTTATTGTTCAATTACCATAGCTCAAATCCCAGACCAAATCGCCGTGAAACTTTCTCTGGCTTTCTAAAATAACCAGGAACACGCACCATTGTGCCTCTGACTAACATAGCGTGTGTAACAGACACTTCCATGTATCTTAGAACTATGTATAGAATCTAGTCCTAGAACACAGCTCATTCTTTTTGAGCATACAGGTAATTCTGAGTATGTAATACAAGGTTAGGTATAAATGAAGTGTTCTCTATATCACCTTGGGATAGATATTTGAGCAATGTGATTTTGTAGTTAAAAAGGTCTTGAACTGGGGTTGTGATGTTGGGTAAATACCAAAGAAGTCAAACACATTACTGTTGGTTTTTTCAAAATAGATAAAATATACTCAGATAAATATTATTCATTATTTATTTCTTAGAATAATACAATCATGATAAAGATTTCCCAGGGTGATTTATCTAATTATAATGCTTAAAACTTATTTGAAAATATGTGCAAGGTTTTAATAGACCATGTGTTTTATATTATTGAGAATTTGTGAATGATTATCCTATACATACATTTTGGCTTTTCTATTATCTTCTCTGTAAACACCAATTTATATTGGTGTAGATTAGCAAAGAATTGACAAATACTTGGTATGATGATTGCTACATAGAATGTGATATGAGGCCTGTTCTAGTTTTAAAATAACATGCTATTGTGAACTCTTCTCTGCTGATTTCAGCTGTAATGACCTTTCATTGTGTATCTATGCTGGGTACTGAGAAAATAAACTGCATTCTGTCTCATGAATGAGGGAGAGCATATGTCTTTTCCAGTTAGTCATGTTAAGAAAAGTCAGATAAGGCTGGGCAGTGGTGGTGCACGCCTTTAATCCCAGCATTTGGGAGGCAGAGACAAGTGGATTTCTGAGTTTGAGGCCAGCCTGGTCTACAGAGTGAGTTCCAGGACAGCCAGGGCTACACAGAAAAACCCTGTCTCAAAAAACGAAAAAAAATTACAAGCAAAGGTGTTTTAATAAATGCAAATGCTACAGTAGAAACATGCACTTAATAGTTCTGAAGTACAGTAAAGGAAATAATATCCTGTCTCCAGGAGATGGAATGCCACCTTTTAAATAGGAATGTTGTATGAAAATGAATGCAAACAAAGTAACACTTGTATGTGACAAAGGATGCTGAAGCCGCTCAGCAGCCACACACAAGCTTTCTCGCTGCAAGCAGAACAGATTTCTCCTCCAAACTCTCAGATAGAACATACCCTGTTGATGCCCTAATTCCAGCCTCCCTGCTTCCAAACTGTCAGCCAATACATTCCAGTGGAAGACACTAGTTAGTGATATTTTGTTATGGTGGCCCTAGTACACTGATTATATTCAGTTTCTCAGGGACACAATGAAAGACAAGAGCAATTCTGTCTTGATTCTATCCAGCACTTAAACATTAATTCCACTAAGAAAAAGATAAACCTGAAAGGAGTTGCTTTTTCTTTTAAATATCCCGGAGAAGAATTCAAATATACCTATTTTTATTCATCTTCAACTTTAAATCAGTGTAGTGTTTGTCAAGAATACGTAGTTTTCATATCTGTTATTCTGCGTTCTTGAAAGATACGTGTAGGATGCGCATGTGTGTGTATGTGCACTATTCTTTGTAAACTTAAATCTGTGGAGACTTGGAGCTCTCAAAGTAACTAACTTTTACAGAGCACATATTACTTTGATCTCTCTCCCCAAATTTATATTTACCATTTTTCTCAAACAACTTTGAGCACGTGAAGTAATACAAAATACTCTAACCTAGATGTCTGAAGAGCAACTTCACTCTGGGCCCGACAGGCCGTATGTTCTTGGACATGCAGATAACTTACACACAGCTATCAGTTCACGAAAGAGTAGTACATTTTCATAGTGGCCATCAGCTATTGCCTGCAGTCTGTGAATGCCTATGCTTTAAGACAAGAAGTGCTCAGAGACAACATATCAGAGCAGACTGCCATTCAGTAACATCAGCCAGGGAAGAAAGTGACAAGAAGATAACATTTTTCACTCTCACTTTCACAGGGGGATTGCCTGTTATCATTTTAGCCCTCTTCATGTACAAAGACAGCCTTAAGACAGGAGTTAGCAAAAATAAATGATTCCAAGTTAATATTTTGTTATCCTTAAAGCATCATCATATGGCTTTATAGCCACTGGGGTCAGAAAATCCCGAGGCAATAGTACATGCACCTACATGAACAATTTGTACTTCATAAAGCAGCAAACGATCTTAGACGATTACACAAATCTTTATGTCCTCATCAGTACCCTGGAGACAAGTGATAACGATCACATAATCTGCTAAAACTGTCAGCAATAAGATGTGAGGAAAACTCAAACCAGAACTTCTAACAAAGTATGAGTTTCTAAAATGAAGCAGATATTTCTGGGGCCATGGCTTATACTCACAACACAGCTGCCTCTTCATGATCCCTAAACCACAAAACACAAACAGTAAAGACAGAAAGAGAAACACAGGCACACTACGAGGAAATAGTCCTCAAGGAATATGGACTCTACAAAGTGTGACAATGACTTCAAATCCTGTGATGTGGGATCAGTCAGCCATGACATACATGGGGAAGGAAGGTGTGGGTGGGGTGTGGAGTGTGCTCATCATACACACAGAGCATGGTGTCCAGTTCAAGTGAGAATGATTGGCACTGTGACTTGAGCCAGCAGCTCCGTTTCTGTATCTGTAAAATGCAATAGCAGGAGCAGGGCTTTCATATTAGAGGGTGCGCCATAAGTGAAATACTTCACACAGTGCTTGGAGACTTGTCACAGAGGAAGTGCTAGCTGCCATTACTACTCCTACTTGCCACTACTAGGTAAGGAGACTTATTTCATTTAATCCAAATCATTTTTCAAATTACTTAACCATAACTAGAATGCATTATGGGATAGTGGTAAATGGATTCAAAAGTTTCTGTTTAGGCATAGATAACTATATTTCTCTGCTGTTAGTTCGTTTATTCATTATTTGTTTATACAACAAATTATTATTGACTATAGTGCTAGAGTACTGTTATAACACTATTGTTCCAACAATTATATATGGAGTCTCTGAACCAAAGGGCTAAGAGCCAGATTGATAAAGAACAGAGAGACTGAAGATGCCAGAAGCTATGTATGAGCCATGTAGATGGTTTTGTGACAATACCCAGAATATGGAATGAAGAAGGACCTCTTGTCTAAAGAAGAGGAGAGATATATCATTCCTTAAAAATTAGATCTAAATTAAAATGCAGGATAATTGTTTTTGTATAATAAAGATGGCCAAGTAAATTGACATAATAATCATAAAACCTTGCATCCTCTACTATCTTTCACACAGAACAAAGGATGCTTTCAAAGGTAATGTGCACCTTTCTCTTTACAGTTATTTAAGTAGAACCTTTATGTCTTTATTTTGTCGTTTTTCAGTTCAAAGGGAACACCATGTTTCATGGTTTCAAAATATAACACCATATTTTATGGTTTCAATATTTATTATAATTTGCTTCAGTGACACATATTGACTCTGTTTGGGCACACAAGGTACTAGGGCTTGACCTGTCCACTGTGAAACTAACATTAAGCCTCTTTACATTGAAGCTCTGGACTGGCTACTTGATGCAGCCAGTGTATAGTGGGTTCTATTAGGCCACAATCGGAAGTGAGAATGGGAGAAAGAGAGGAGAGGGACATGCGCTCTGAGCGGATGCACTGTGAGAAATCGGTGACTTTCCTACTCTGGATGTTCATAGCAAGAAAGAAGTACACAGGGAAAAGGTAATAGTTCCTCTCTGGATATTAGAGACACTCAAAGGGATATCTTAGAAAATAGTCCTAACACCAATAAGCAGAGATCAGCTTTCCATCATGAAAATGGTCGTTATTGATCTTAACATTGACACCTCTGAATAGGTCAGCAGCTTATAAATCTTTGTATTTATAACAGGCACCTTAGAAACCCTTTGGGAGTTTTGCAGTGACTAGACTGTAACTGTTCCTACCAGCTGTTTTTGTTTATTTGTTTCTTTCCTGTATCTGTTTCCTTTATAAAATCCAAGCAACAGACTCGGTGACTTCAAAGTCATTTAATCTTATTATCATAATCTCAAGTTACTTTAGTTTTGCACAAAACTAAGAACTGAGAAACAGCAATAGACAACTTTCTTCTTTCTCACAGAATTGTGACCCTCAAAACGTATGATCCTTAAAATGTATTTAGTTAACTCATTGACTCCCAGTTATTTGACTAATTAAATATCAGGATTCAGTAGGTAAGCAAACTAGGTTTTACTGGTTAGAAATCATGACCTCTAGTGGCAAAAGAAAGAAATAGGAATGTCAGTGTTGTGGGTATTTATTTCACTGATTCTGAAACAACTTTCCTTGCTCAATGAAAATTCTCCCTTTATTTTTTTAGCATCTCTTAACTAAAATTGTCTATAGCCAAGCAATATACTAGAATGTGATTTTTCAGTTGGTCAACAAGTCTCTTAAAACTAGAATTTATAACAAAAAGGCCATCCAAGAGTTAATTACAGTGGGCCTCCAGGTGGGTGTACTTTTTCTGAGTTTGGAGAGAATACCGAGTGATATGATCTCAAACTCTTATTATTGTTTTTGGGCTACAAGACAAAGGCCAGGAAGCAGTCCACCCTGCCTTTATTCTATGCCTCAGATTGCCCAAAGGTTGCAGAAAAAGAAAACTTGCTACAAAACCAGCCAGTTTCAGTAACAGAGATTTTAAATTAGGACAGCCTACAGGCAAGAATGAACTCCCACTTCTAGAAGAGAATAGCTAAAGTGTACTCAGGAAAAACAAAACATTTATGTGTTGTTTTTTTTTTAAAGTCATAGGACCTGATTAGATTTTTAGAATGGTGACACAATTGGGCTTACTCTTCCTTCCAGGTCTGTTTTCTAAGAGAACACATGGTGGGGAGCTGTGCCTATGCACAGAATTTAGGCCAGGACCCTAAGAAAACAGACTAGGACAATTTACTAATCTTTTCTTTTAAGCCATGACTTCTCAAATAATGGGATCTCTTTGGGGCATTTGACATCTAGTCCTGAGTCCCAACACTACCAACTGGTATTTAATCATCTTGGGATGCAGCCTGTATGTCAGAGGATTTTACAGCTCTTCAATAGAATCTAATGGTGGGTTGAGATCAGCGCTGGGGTTCTATGCCCTATTACTGAAATGAGAACTGTGGACATGCAGCAGCAAGCATCCTCTGGGAGGATTTTAGGATAGAAATGTAGGCCCCACCTAAAACTTGTCAAACCAGAATATGCACTTAACAAGGTCTTCAGAGGCTCTGCATGCATATTCAATCTGGAAAGCTTTGCCCTTTGCTGCAGCCATTCCAAACAATCTTGGACAGCTTTCGAGGCGCCCACGGTACCCATTAAAGTTGTGATGCACCTTAAAATCCATGCAATAAAAGCACAGGATTGCTCTTTCATCTGATTAAGAGCTGGAAAAGAAACACAGGGTGGCACTGATACACGGCTGCAGCCTCGGAAGCAGTTTTTGCTCTGGATCCAGGACAGACTCAGACATGGGAAATGAGTATGTTGACTGGAGGGGTAGCAGGTAGAAATACGGTGACAATGGCAGAAACAAGTCATAATTCATTAATGTTTATTTATCAATTACTAAATGTGTTTGGAAATCATCTTACTCTAGGTACATTGCAGGGTATAATTTTCCTCCTTCTGGGTCTTTGGTGAATCTTGAGAAAGAAATCTAAATCTACTTCATGATATCTAAAGGAGTTAGGTTAAGCGCTTCTGAGTTTACCTGAAACTCACCAGCCTCTGTCTACTGCAATCAGCACTAGGTCTTGGATGCACCATGACCACCCTTTCCTGTAGATCTGCATTGCCAACTCCTAAACATGCAGATCTCAGCTTGTCAGGCCTACACCAAAACCTTTCTTGACCACCTCACTGAAAGTAGCCACTCGACATTTCTAAAACCGTCCTTACCATACATTGTCATACAACATATGATAGCTTTCTTGTTGTTTTATTATTTCTCTGACTTTAAAATGTATAATTCTTGAGAACATGGACTTTGTCTTATATAGTATTGTATCAGTATTCACTCACATATTCTACCATTAGACATTGACCATATGCAAGCATAGTTTAAGATGGTGGTCTTAAGTATGATACTAGTGCCTACCCAAGAGACTACTTGGAATACTCTGAGCTGGAGAACCACAAATACCATCTCTAGCTTTAGACAGTCCGTGTATCTAGTGTGAAGAACAGGCACATATTCACCCAGAGCATCACTGAAGCAGCTAGTGGAACCAAATGCAAAAGGCAGTGGTGAACCAAAACCAGTGAGTTATTTTAATTTATTCAGCATTATGAAAAACCACGGCTAAAGATCATTTCAACATGCTATTTTATTTCTAGTGTACTCTAAAAGATAATGCAGATGATGCCGTATAGAAAAACCGAGAGAAGAACATTCTACTGGGAAGATAAGGATAAGCAAAGATGGTTAAAGTAGCCGAAATGTGGGACTTAAGGAGGCTAGTGGGGCTGTTCCGCCTACTAGCTATATGCTAGTACAGAGGGATAGAAAGGATCTCAAGAATTAGGTGACCACCCAGTTGAGGAAAGTATACTGCCAAGGGTTTTTTCTTTCTTTTCTTTTCTTTTCTTTTCTTTTCTTTTCTTTTCTTTTTTTTCTTTTAATTTGGATACCTTTCTGAAAAAAATTACATATTCAAGCGTCAGGAGTTTCTAAAGTACATATACTTTTTGACTCAACACCACTTTGGGGGATTCATTTTAATAAAAATGATTATAAGTGGATATTAGTTGTTGAGTGAATCACAACCAAGCTATAATTCATAGACCCAGAGAGGTTAGGTATTGAAGACAGGACCAAGGCAGCGATGGGGTGGAGGAGGGGTACATGGCTCTTCTTGAGAAGGGAAATATGCCAGATTTTATGGGTGGACTGTGAGGTGGAAGGGGTCAGATGCAGAGGGGGAGGGACGATGGGGCTGAGGAAGGGAATGAGGGGCAGAGAATTGAGGGCCATTTGACAAGTGGTATGGAAACCGAGTGTAGTGACAACTTAAATATACAAAGGCTATTCTAAGGAAGTCTCCAAATAATGAGGTAGACCGAGTCCTAACTAGCCATTTCTTGTCACCAAATAAAGCTTCCAGTACTGGGAGTGGGTTAAATTTAACTAAGTTATTGGACAAAGGGGTCCCATGAAAATCCCCAACAAACAGAGGCTGTTGCCAAAACAATGGGTTGCTCTCCAAAAACTGACAGCCAAGTCCCCAATGCTGATAAAAAACAGCCACACAACTCACTGAGCATGGAGAGGCGAGCTGGTGCCTGCCTAGAAGCTTCACCTCAATGTTCTAGTCCTTAGTACTGGAAGTTGCTCTGTAGGTTACCAACAATGACACACATATACCAAACCAGCTGCAAAGCCTTTGGTCTACAGTCTGTCTTCATCTGCAAAATATGCTAGGCCAATGGGGGTACAAAAGTTTGTGGGAGAAACCAACCAATGTCTGATTTTACTTAAGGCATACTTTGTAAGATGGAACCCACAGCCAATACTTCTTGGGTGACCAAGAACCAGAGACTAGATACCCAAGGGAATTAGGGTAAAATCAAGTACTAGTAGTCTTAAGAAAAGTAACAGTAAAATCTCATGCAGATGGAAACAAATACAGAGACCCGCAGTCAGACATTGTGCATAGAGTGAGACCTTGGAACCATAGTTTTAAATGGAATGTCTCCATCAAATCTCTCACCTTAGAGTTCAGGAAACCCTGTGGTAGAAAGAGTGTCAGAGCAAGAGGGGATGGAAGACACAAGGAGAATAAGGTCCTCTAACTAAACAAAGGAAAGTTCATATAAACTCACAGAGACTGAACCAGCAATCACCGGGCTGACATGGGTCTGCCCCTAGTCCTCTGTGTATATATTATAGCTTTCAGCGTAGTATTTCATGGGAATTCTGATTGTGAGGATGAGTAGGTCTCTGATTCTTGTGATTATTCTTGAGCCCTTTTCTTCAGTTGGTTTTCCTTGTCTAACCTCAACGTGTTGGCCTCTGTTTTATCTTATATTTTGTCACATTTGATTATTATCTCTTAGAGGCCTATTGTTTTCTAATGAGGGACAGAAAGGGAGTGGATCCAGATGGGAGATGAGGTGTGTGGGAACTGGGTGGAATAAAGGGAGGGAAAACTGTAATCAGATACACCGTATGAGAAAAGAATCTATTTTTAATAAAAGGGAAAAGTTCAATTAAAATAATCCTATGGATGCACATATCTTTAGAGACATTTGTGGCTAGCTACCAATATTATCCATATTTCTGACTATGATTTTTACTTCCAATCATCTGGATACCTGATGAAGGAGAATGTTGACTATGTTTACAATAACTCAGTATGACATAGCAAAACTGACCTTGGATTGGTAAATGGTACCTATACTAGAAGGATTTAAAAAATGACAAAAAACTGTAGCTTTCTGCTTCCTCGAGGATGGTACTCTTGTAACAGTATGTAACTGTGGCAGGGACCTTGAAGTTGCCCACACATGACTGTTGCCATTATTTTATTTAGGGAAAGAAGGCTAATTCAAATAACCTACATGTATGTAATATAACTCACTTGCACATGAGCTGCTATAGACAACGCAAGGGACTTCATGGTCTACAGACAGAAATGAGAAGGTTACAAGAAATGCATGAGCACTGATGTCTTCCTGGAAGGCATGCACATTTGCATCCTCCAGAGTAGAGTGACATAGAATGGTCCTGTATATAAAAACAGTTGCTACCAGTGGTCTCAAAGAGAGGAAGCAATATCCTTGGAGGCTGCTCAGGGTTAGGCAGTTGGAGTCAGAGTTAAGTGTAGTTATGTATTTAGTTATGTAGTTAAACAACTTAAAATGCGAATGGTAGAAAGTGTTTTATTGGAAGTCTTTAATCTACATATCTCCACTACAGTAGGGAAAGGATGGCTAACTCAGTGTTAATCAAATTTATTTAAATACTGGACGCCCCCTCCAAACTTCCCTTCCCTTTCTTTCTTAGAGAAAACTTACTGGCATCTCTGTTCATAGAATTGTTCTTGGAATACAGCAGGGAAATGCTGCTCTAAGGATAACAAGTTATTGCTTTCTTCTGTGCTTTATTTCTATGTTCTAATTTTTCTGCAAGAGAGATTTTGTATAAAATACACTGATCTAGATCCATGCATATAGTCTTACATATATTTAAAACAGTGTTTCTGTGAAATAGATCTGTAACAGAACCTAAGCACTCTTTCATCTCACAAATGTATTAGTAGCATTTATAATATATGTAAACATATTATTATTGCCTTAAACTGGTTAAACTTCCCTCCCTATTTACCTGTGCATACAGTATTTATTTTTAAGTTCAGATCTATTATTTTTTTTGTTTCAGATTTCTTTCCTGAAACAAGACAAACTCATCATCTCATCATTATTTAATGTTCTAGGAGGGAACATACTTCTTACTAGTTCCATAAGTTAATAAATATCCCTACACTGTATTTCTTTGTGTGTATACATGTGTGCTAAAAAATTATTACTCTATAAAATGTTTTTAGGACTTAACTTTAACTTTTAAAGTTAATAGGTCATGGGAACCTTTCCATGACAGCATACATATTTCTATCATTTTTTATTCACTACTGTTTTATTGATGGAGTCATACAAAGTTTTACCATGTACCTTATGTTTGTCTAAGGGAATATAACCTAACTATACAGAAAACCTGCTGAACACTTAGGTGTAATATGAAAATAAAGTAATTAGTACAGAGTTGGATAGAATGTATTGAGTAATGGTGATTTTATTATTAAGGGATTATTATATTACTACTGTCATTACTGGCTAATTAGCCACTAATTAGATTATTAGCTAATTGGATTATTTTCTTCAATAAGACTGAAATACACTCACTACACCCTTCTATGAAATATTATAACATGAACTAAAAAAAAGAGCAACTGTACTGAAAGCTATGCTCATTTTAAATTTTACTAACATGGACAAGCTTATTTTGTGGAAGCTTGCTGGCTCCCTTCTAAGAAAGCTACATAGAAAGGAAGGATCATAGCAGCCTCTTGAGACTGGACACCAGGCTCTCTTTTATGTGTAGGGGATCCACTCAAGATATCTGCTGGGTGCCTAAAACCATGGTCAGGAACTAAGTGTACTGTTTTGTTTCCTATACACACATCTTTAATAAAGTTTAATCAGACACAAAAGATTGTTAACTTTGGACAAAATAGAACAATATAACATTACACTATAATAAATGTTATATTAATGTTTCTTTCTCTCAGAAACCCTATCACTCCATCATGTATACACTTCTTAGGATAGAATAAGATAATACAATACTTACCCAATAAGCTGCAGGAGGCAAATGACATAGCCATAGTGACATAGTGCCAGACTTCTACTGACCTTCTCATATGATTTATATTAGAATGCGAATCATCAGTCTGTGATGGTGCCAGTTGACCACGGATAATTGAAGCCATGATAAGAGATGGCTACTGCAGTGTGTACTGTGAAGCTTCCCTGAGCTTTAGGGCCCAAGGTTGCTTTGGGGAATCAATTATTACAGATAAGCAGAGCTTACAGGACTGATCTTGTCTATTCAGACTCCAGCCTTCTCTTTATGACCCCTACTTCAAAGTCCCCAAATTGCGCTCATTCTCTCTCTCTCTCTCTCTCTCTCTCTCTCTCTCTCTCTCTCTCTCTCTCCCTCTCTCACCCTCCCTTCCTCTCTCTCTGCACCATAGTACACACAGAGGACATTGTGGGGTAGTTTGTGCTCTCTCTTTCTACCATGTGAGTCCCAGGGGTCAGACTAAGGTCATCTCACTGACCCCAAACTAACTTTTACCATAAATCATATTGTCATGATTTTTCTCATAGTAGGATAGTATGGCCTAAGGCTACAGGCATATAAAAATTCTAATCAGGAAGAACATTTCAAGAGTTCAGAGGTTATCTCTCAGGAGCTGACCGAGGACTAGTCTTGAAGAGAGGGTTTCTTTGAAATTTGCAAATTTTGGAATAACTCCAGCCTGCTGAGTTAACCCTTACTTGTCCAAGGGAGAGGAAAATTACAGCAGTAAAGTTAAGAGTATAGGGATGCATAAAGCATAATTAAGAACAGGAATGAGAATTAGTGTGTTTGCAGAGAAGGCAAAAGAGGACAATTGGGTAACCAAGTGGACGAAAGCCATCATAAGAAGTATTAAATGAGTATAAGCATGGGCTTAGGAACAATGATGCTGGTAGCTATTTTAAAGATGAATTGAAGAGGCCTCTGCACAGAAGGAATGTGATAAAGGAGGAGACAGGCTGTCTTGAAACAGTATGATGACCATGAAAATGGAAGACCTGTTCACAGTAAGACTTCAGAAGTTGCTGAAAACAGACAGCGGGGAAGAGGAGGTAAAAAAACCTTTCAGATTGTAAGCCTGTGTTTTATAATCTAAAGCCTCTGTGGACAGAAGTAGACATGCCAGACCAGGTTCCACATACACCCATCTATTCAATAATGATTACTAAGGAGACTGAATACCCAAACATCTTGAGAGCATGGTCCATGAGCCCCATGCACTGCATTACTTGGAAGCACTTGCTGAATAAGCCTCCCCTGTCACTTAGAGTGCTGACATGTAATAGAGGGTTTAGCAGTCTTCATTTTAAATAAGACTCCATGATGCTATAAACATTTAAGTTTGTGATTTCTGATCTCTCTGTGTCCCATTAAATCATCCTAAAAATAGGAAGGAAAAATTGACATAAAGAAATGTTCAAAGTCCTCAGTGATCAGAGAAATGCAAATAAAAAAAAAAAACCCTGAGATTCCACCTTACACCAAGCAGAATGGCTAAGATCAAAACCTCAGGTGAAAACACATGTTGGCGAGGATGTGAAGAAAAAGGAACACTCCTCCATTGCTGGTGGGATTGCAACCTGATACAACCACTCTGGAAATCAATCTGGAAGTTCCTCAGAAAATTAGAGATAGATCTAGCTGACGGCCCAGCAATACCACTCTTGGGAATATACCTAAAAGATGCTCCACCATGCCACAGGGACATGTATCCCACTATGTTCATAGTGGCCTTGTTTTTGATAGCCAGAAGCTAGAAACAACCCAGATGTTCCACAAAGGAAGAATGGATACAGAAAATGTGGTTCATTTACAGAATGAAATACTACTCAGCTATTAAGAATGAGGACATGCTGAGTTTTACAGGTAAATGGATGGAACCAGAAAATATCATCCTGAGTGAGGTAACTCAGATCCAAAAGGAAATACATGGCATGTACTCACTAATAAGTGGATATTAGCAAAAAAAAAAAAAAAAGTACAGAATACCCAAGATACAGTCCACAGAACTAAAAATGGTGAGCAAGCTAAATGGCCCAAGTGAGGTCGCTTCAGTCCCACTTGGGTGGGAGAAAAAAGCAATCACAAGTGGGGAGGGAGGGAGGGACCTGGGAGGGAAAGTGGACTGGGGAGGCAGGAAAGCGGAACCTGATCTGGTATTGGGTGAGGAAAAAGGACTGAAACCCCTAGGGCCAGCAGAAAGAATGGAAATACACAACCTAGGAAGGTAGGAGGTTTGGGGGACCCTCCAGAATGCACCAGAGACCTGGGAGGTTAGAGACTTTCAGGACTCAAAGGGAGAGACCTTAGGTGAAATGCCCAACAGTAGGGAGAGGGAACTTGAAGAGTCCACCTCCAGCAGAAAGACAGGGCATCAAGTGAGGGAAAGAGTTGCCATCCCACAATCAAATTCCGACCAATAAGTGTTCCTGTCTAAAAGAACTGCAGGGAAGAAAGTTCAGTGACAGGCCCAAAGTAGGATCCAGCTCAAGGGGAGGTCCCAAGGCCTGACACTATTACGGAGACTATGGAGTGCTTACAAAAAGGGACCTATCATGACTGCCCTCCAGAAGACCCAACAAGCAGCTGAAAGAGTCAGATGCAGATATTTGCACCCAACCAACAGAGAGAAGCTGCTAACCCCTGTGGTTGAATTAGGAAAAAGCTGGAAGAAGCTGAGGAAGAGGGTGACCCTGTAGGAGGACCAGCAGTCTCAATTAATCTGGATCCCCGAGATCTCTCAAACACTGGACCACTAATCAAGTAGCATACTCCAGCTGATAGGAGGCCCCCAACACATATACAGCAGAGGACTGTCGGGACTGGGTTCAGTCAGAGAAGATGCACTTAACCCTCAAGAGACTGTAAGGTCCCAGGGAGTTTAGTGGTCTGACTGGGTGGGGGGTGGGCGGTAGGGGGAGGGGTGTAGGGGGTGGGGATGGAGACATCCTCGTGGAGTGGGGGAGAAGGTATGAGATGTGGAACAGTTGGAGGGTGGCCTGGGGCAGTGTGGAGATACAATTTGGAATGTAAATAAATAAATAAAAATAAATAAATAACAAAAAGAAATGGCAGTTTCTCCAACATGTGTGTTTTCTGAGTGCTCCAGGCTGCAGCTACTCTGCATTTTCCTAGGGAGCAAAACAATGGAACTAGGCCTTAATATCAGAGAGGGATGATTCCATTCTGCAGATTCAAATGATAGACCACCTATAATCATGAAAAGCATAGCCGCCCTCCCTACCAAGATTAATGATGTCTTTGTCAGGCAAATTCTATGGATGGTTCCAAAAAGTATAGCATACATTTTGAAACAATACTAATCCAATATTATACACAGGATGTGGATCACCTTGTTTAAATTTGGGGACCCTTTAGGCCATAAAATGTTTGCAATGGAATTTTCAAAGGTTTTCAGAGAATTTTGAGGTTTTCAAAGAAGCAAACACTGTAGTAGACACACAGACCTCACCATAGGTGTTCATTAACCAAATGCCCAAGTGAAAATGTCCTCTTTCATCACAGTCTTCATTCAGCTCTCTCCCTTCCCTTTTCTTCCCTCCCCTAAGTGAGTCTCTTCCACTCCTGGTTAATGGTTGAGAAGACTGCATGTTCCAGAATATGCTGCCATCTTTAGTTAATATAATTTTAATGGTTTCTTTCATTAAGTTTTAGCATTCCTCTGAAAATCTGGCAAATGCTCAGATACATGCTAGCTCCATTAAACATATTAAAAGAACATTCAATCAGGAAATTAGTTAACTGTTCTCTAAATAAATTATGTTTCAGATGCTGCATGTAAAATATGATAATTCTATGAGCAAATCAAATTACACATAATATTTTAATGTTCTGTTAGATGGAGTTGAATCAAGTGGAAAAAAAAAAAAAGCCCAGGCTTTACAGCTAGATGGAGCTCAGCTTGATGGATGGCTCCAGATTCAGGGAAGTTCTTTAGCCTCTCTGACTCCATTATTAGATTCTCATCCATTACCATTGTCTCTGAATGGGGCATTATTGGCATTTGAGGCAGGGTAATTTTTTGTTGTGTTTGGCAGTTCTCAGAATCCCAGGACAGTTTTTACTGCCCCATCACTCCTATTTCTCACTACTAAATACTAGTCCATTCCCACTTCCAGTATTCCCACAACAAAATGCCTCTACAATTTTTAAATGTCTCACAGAAGGCGGTGACATTGCTAGTTAACAAAAGCACTGAATGGATTATAACAATACTATGTCCAGCAGGGAAGTTGAAATTAGAACATTTTCCTGCCAGTAAACAGAGGTAGTTAAGAGAATGCGTTGAGGTCAGGCAGACCTGGGCTCCATCCCAGCTCTCTCAATGGTGTCTCTGTGTAGTAAACTGCTCCGTCTAAGCCTTTAGTATCTCACGTATAAAATCTTGATAGGGATAAGATTGGCTCAGAGAATTGTTCTAGGATTCTATGAAGTAATGAGTGCCAAGTACTAAGCACCAATCCCAAGGCAGACCAGCACTCAGTCAAACCGGCCCAGTTGCTGCCATCATTATTACTGAAGCCAGATGTCTGGGACTAAGGAAGTAACATGCCTTATCCCCCAATTTTGGAAAAAAAATATGAAAACAGAAAAGTCAAAACCAAAAAGTGAATAGAGTTACCAGCTAATGCTACCCTGAAATAGAGGACTACTCTATATGTCCTAAAGGTTGTGTGTGTGTGTGTGTGTGTGTGTGTGTGTGTGTGTGTGTGTGTATGTGTGTGTGAGGGCTACCCTGAAATAGTGGACTACTCTATATGTCCTAAAAGCTATGTGTGTGTGTGTGTGTGTGTGTGTGTGTGTGTGTAGGGGGGGGGAGACAGAAAATGGGAAACTGGGACAAATAAGTGAGGGCATAGAAAGGGTGGATCTATAAGATGTATAAGAAAGGCTTGGACATACAGGAGTGGAAACTGCCACTGGCCTTCTATTCTACTGCAGCTTCTGCAAGGAGGAAGCTGTTTTTACCTGTGTGCACTGTGTGCCCAATCTCAGTGGATTTTTAAATCTGCTATACACTTTATAAGCACCTCACTCTGAAATGGTGTCCTATGATCACTGAAGCCAGTTCAGTGTCATCCACTTAAGGGAAAGCTAACTGGAAGTGCATTGGTTAACACAAAGCAGGATTATTCTTTGAAATTAAAGATCTTCCTTATAGACCTTTTTCCTGGGACTAATAAATCAAGGTTTCAGAGGCCTGGCATCTCAGAACACATCTAGGGCCACTTTTCATTTTACCTAAACATCTTTTCAGTGATTAAAAAAAAAAAAAAAACAACTAGTTCTTTCATCTCTTCTGCTTTCTACGAGGGACACTAAAAGCAGCTCACCAGTTCAGACTCACTGTGCTACCTTTGAAGTTGCTAATCCTACCTTCCCCTGTCAAGAACTTCACCACTCAGTCTCAAGATATCCCTCATACAAACTTCAGAAATTCCCTTTTATATGATGATCAAGGAATCACTGAAGGACCATAACCTCTAGTTCCTCAGGTGGGACCTTTCCCTTTACTATGCACTACTCCATTGGTTTTGTTATCCCTAAAATAATAAAAAACTATGAAATTAAAAACACAGTAGCAGTTACTACAGTAGTAACATTGTAGGTCATATTTACTCACTGAACATTAAAGACAAACTAAGGTTAAAATGATAGCATGGCTCTGTATGGAGGTTCAAGCTAATAATCCCAACACGGGGAAGACTAATGTGGCAGAATCATAAATTTAATGTCAGCTTTGGCTGTGAATTTCACTGTGAGACTGATGTGGAACATATGACACAATCAATCAATCAATCAATCAATCAATCAATCAATCAAATAAATCAACAACCAAATGAATGTTTGATGTATACTAAAGCAGGAAGACATGGCACTACTTTTTGTAGATGTACCAAAAAATGAGTTTTATAATGCTGCCCTCAATGTAAGCTCACAGGACTTGAAGAGTCCTATAACTACCAACTTCTGATTTCTCTAAGGATAGAGTATGTTTGTTATAAAATACCTACTAATCTCTTGCAGAACTGGAATTCTTCTAAATCAGTGTAGGAAAGAACTAGAATTTACTCCATTTGCTTTAGATTTTTTAATTAAAAAATTCAAATCAAATAATGTCTAATTTTTACTATGTACAAAAATCATATAATTATGTGTCATGGTAATATGAAATTACCCAAACCTGTTCTAAGCACTCAGTCACAGTATCTGACTCACAGCATCACAGCTGGCGAGCTGATAGGTGTGGGTCACAGGTGCTCAAGAGCAGCAGCTCCTAATCCACTGTCTACTCCCATTAACTTTACTGGAAAGTTCAGCACGAGGAAGGGAGCAGTGAAGAAAAAGGCCCTTTCCTTTCCCTAATGTGGGTACATAATCCACCGGGAAGCAAAATCTCTTGAATAATGTTCATCAAGGATTGTGGGAGGGGGTCATGGAGAGTGGGGACAGTGAGCAGGATATGAAATGAATAAGTAAAAAATAAAATTCAGTTTAAAAAGCTACTCTCTAAGTAAACAATGTTAGAATAATTCAAAGTAGAATGAGCAGAGAATATAAACTACCTCATTAAATTGTTTTAAAACATATCTTCAATATGAGCCTTTCTCTCTACAAACGTAGGTTCTCAGTAATTAGGAAGAGGTAGCCAAAGTCCTTTACTTATCTATTCTTTAAAACCTAGATGACCTTTATTGAAACACAAACGGTCCCCATCCTTATTCTCTCCTTCCTCTTCATGTCTCCTTCATTCTCCAACCATATTACTGCCTATCTGTGTTTGGCAAACCAGTAACTCTCTACTCAGATTATAACTTATATGTTTAAAAGTGTTGAAACCCAGTCACAATTCCCATGCTTCAAGGGGGAAATCTTATTGGCTCAACTTTATCTCTAACATAATTTATCCTAAGGAGGGAAAAGACTATCCTGCTTTAGGAGTCTTCATATGAATTGGTATATTGAGCTCCATATTTGGAATATGAAGAGCCAAGAGTTGAATGTATATTCTAGGTATCTCTTTGCTGCTCATCAGCAAATATTCAAAAATCTTATCTTAGCCTGGGTGATTGCTTTTATACCTTTCATAGATAGAGTCACTTTATTCATCAATGATGCAGTGTATTCTACACAAATAGAGTCAGAATTATAAATGGTACTTATGTGTACTGATGCCTTTGAGTCGCACTGAAAGCCTGCTCAAATTCATATTTCCATTTCAACTTACTCATAGGAAGAAATTTACATTTTAATGTGTAATTTTGACCTACATGAATGTTCTATTGAAAAATTAGAACTGCACTTTCAAGCCTAACACCAAAAGGAGCAATGGCCTTGTGTTGTGCTACTTAGGAGGAAAAGCTAAGGAGAGAAGGTTAGGAGAGACATTTTTTAATTTACCAAGGTTTGAGGTTGCATGTTTAATTTTTATGAGAGCAATCAACTTTTTCATCAATTTTGTTACAGTAATCTATTTTCTTAATATCAACAATATGAAGTGCAATTAAAGAACATTAAAAAAAAATCTCTGGAGGACAGAACTAGAAAGTTTATAGCTTTGCTCCATTTCCAGTTCACTCTCTTCTGCTTTCTGTGTGTAACTGAAGACAATTTCTTAGCTTCTTGATTTAGCCATCTGCTATCAGGCCTTCCCAGCCATTGCTGACATGCCTGCTAACAGACAGTAGAAGATATGAAAAAGGTAAGAATCACTGGAAAGGAGGAAAGTCTTCCAATGCTCATGGCCACACATGAGCTTGGCTCTTCATATTCTGAATATGGAACAACTTTCATTCTGCTTTTTTGAGAGACCAGTAAGAACAGGGTGGGTGAAACCATAGACCAAGCAGCCTGTCTTTGGTCATGGTGTTCTATTACATCAGAACAGTGAGTGATACACAGACACAAACAAAGAGCTGGGAAGGCTTCCTCTATGGCCCTTCTCCACATGACTGGCCTCCCTCCATGTCTCTGCAACCATGTCCATTTCCCAGCACAGCCAACTGTGCTACTCACGCTCTGTTGTCATCTCATATGCTATCAGTTAGCACGGTGAGTAGCTTACAGGAGAGCTTAAGAATTTACCATTGAATGAGAAAATGAACAAACTGTTCACACAAAACAGCTGTGTTCATTCCTATACAGCTCACTTTTCACATTCTTCATTCAACCCCACTTAAAGGATACTGGTGTTACTTGTCAAAACTGGGTCAAATTAATTCATTCCCCTTTCTGACTTCACATAGCATTAACGGCATCACTTTGTGCCATTGCTGTATCTATCTATGTGTGTATGTACCTGTCTACCATATATTTATCCATCTTGTCTCTCAGACCTCATGAATTCCAGTTAGGTCAAAAACTAGTTTCTGGGGCTGGTGAGATGGCCCATTGGTTAAGAGCACTGACTGCTCTTCTGGAGGTCCTGAGTTCAATTCCCAGCAACCACATGGTGGCTCACAATCATCTGTAATGTCCTCTTATGGGGTGTCTGAAGACAGCTACAGTGTACTTACATATAATAAATAAATAAAAACTTAAAAAAAAAAACAAAACTAGTTTCTGCTTCTTTACTTATTAAACGAAGATGACAGCAGCTATTTGTTAGACTTGTGAGTTTTAAATGAGCATATAATAAGTGCTTAATATGTTTTATCTACACTTATTATTTGAATATTAAAAGTATTTGATGTTTTTTTCTTTGTATATCCTATCATTGTATCTAGAACCATGTTATGCATATATCAGATGTCCAACTTCTTTTGTTTGCCTTAACTATACTAGAAAAATAATTTAGTGGTTTTGTTTAGAAGCCAATTTCCCCTTGTTTTTTCACTATCATTCTACAAAGAATTCCTATAATTAAAAAAAAAAAAGCAAATTAATCTTGGCCACTCATCTCTGTGACTGTATTGCAGAGATTCTCTGTGCTTGGGCCTAATTCTCTAAGTAGAGCATATGCTTCTAACTGTCTAGGCCAGAAAAGGGTGTCAGATCCCCTGGAAGTGGAGTCACAGATGGTTGTAAGCTGCCATGTGGGTCTTCTGCCACAACAGCAAGTGTCCTTAATTGTTGGGTAAGGTGGGGGTCCCACGTCCACCTAATCAGGGGCTAGGGCCGCTGGAGGAAGCACAACACAGAACGCTTGACTGCACTTCACCCTACGCCAGGTGGGAGTCGGGCTCAGGGAGATCGGGGAGCACAGTCTGAGGTCCTGGGCGCTCAAGAGCTAGCTCATCTGATTCTCAGGCTCTTAAGCACCCAGGCACAGTTGGAAGTCCCTGAAGAACCAAGAACAAAATGGGGGCCCACGGGCTGGATTGACCAGCTGCTGAAGGGGAGATGGGGAGGAAGCTCTGGTTGCACCCCACTGGGAGAGTCCTTGGCTTGTTGCAGCCGTCGGCTGGCTTAAGATGGTGGTCACCGTGGCTGGGAATGCAGAGAGGTCTTCTGCAGGAGATTAGACAGTGGCTCTGTAGGTGAAGGCCTGTTCCATTGTTCCCCATGGCGGATCTCGATGAAAAGCAGTTCATGGTTTTAAGATGTTTGTTGTCATAGCGGAAAGTAGATGAGAAACCATACCCCTGTTTCTCAGGGCGGGCCTGAGGTTAAATACCATTTGTTGGGAGGAGTGTCTGGGAAGAAAGGCTTAATTGGCTAAGTCCTTCTGGCCTTTAGGTACCTCCTTAATATGGAGATCTGTCTTGAGTAACTTGTGGTCATTCCTTGTACCTGTGGAGGGGCTAGTGGGGCATTGACCTTATGTGTCTGAAAGACACAAATCTATGGAGGCCCCATGACAGGAGCCTGGAGTCTGGGAGTGTGGCCAAATTCCTACTTACTGTCACTTGCAGGGGACCCTGAGGTTTCAAACCTAGCTCAACTAGAAATCAGGCTGCCTTTCACGGTCCTATACTAAATAACAGAGTCATTTCACTATCCTCTATTTGTCACAATTTTCTCTTCTCTGTTGATGTTGATGGACATCTGGGATGGTTCCATTTTCTTGCTATTGTGAACGTAACAACAGTAAACATATGTGGAAGTATCTGCGTTGCAATATACAGAGTCATTCTGGTATATGTGCAGGAGTAGTATGGCTGATTTTCTCCAATTGCCATAATGGCTGCAACCACTCTACATTTTCACCAGCAATGAATAAGAGTTCCTCTTTTTTCTCATCCTCCCTAGAATGTGTTATTTATTTTCTTATTTTTAAATGTTTATTTATTTACTTATTTATTATCTTATGGTTTTGCATGAGCTGTGTGTAAGACACAGTAGGACACATGTATCATAGCATACATGTGTAGGTCAGAGGACAACTTGTGGAGTCTATTACCTTCTGCTTTTACATGGGTTCAGGTGACTTTCTTAATGACAGTCATTCTGATCTGGTTGAATTGGAATCTCACAGCAGGTTTAATTTGTAGTTCTCCAATGGCTATGGGTGTTGACCATTTTTTTTAAAACAATATTCATTGATCATTTGTCTTTCTTCTTTGAGAACTGTCAGTTCATTAGCCCATTTATCAATTGACAGGTTTTTTTTTTTGTTTTAGATGCTCTCTATCTGGAGTTCAGCAGGCAAAGGTCTTCTCCCATTCTGTAGGTTGCTGGTTCCCTCTGCTAGCAGTGTCCTTTGCTGTGCAGGAGCTTTTTAATTTCATGTAATCTCATTTGCCAATTTTGAGATTACAGTTTTTCATGACAATTTGAGTTTCATTATCATTGATTGTTACTTATTGTTCATAATACTTGCTTCTAGAAAATAAATAGCCTCATACCTCATATTAAGGGGAAAAACCCTTTATGTTTTGTACTGTGCAGGCAATTTTACTCTAACTTAATTTACATAAAAGCTTTTAAATTGATAGTAAAATCAATCTGAGTATTTTGCAGATCACAGACCCTTACATACTCATAGTAAAATGTGGATGTTTTACTAAGTACTTAATTTTGAAAAGTAATAATTAATTGAATATAACTAGAAAAACTATATTATAACATACATTTTATTTGCTTATTGAATCCACAGTAACATCTATACAACTTAGGATACTGTTATGAACAACTGTGATATGTTTTGTCATGGTTTTGCTATATCTTATATTAAGTTTGTGACTGAATAAGATATTAAGAAAATTTCTATGAAAAGTAAAGTAATAATTTAAGGGTGAGGAATGAGTAAGACTCGTAAAGGTTCCAGTAACTATTTGTGTTAATCTCAATAGCTAGCACATCAATTTGATAATGTAGCCAATTTCAAAAGTAAACCTTTATTATTATGATAAATTCTTATTGGAAAAAAATAGCCTTCTCTCTTGAGAAATGCAGCTCAAATGTGTTCTGAATGTTCACTGGCACGTGAATGAATGCTTTAGAAAGCATCACGTGATATTTAAATGTATGTATTTGTATTTTGCAACTATTGCCTATTCTCATCCATCTACAGTAAAAGAGGGCACAGAATGGGGACAAGAACGATAACTGAAATCACTAGACACAGCCTTGAGTTTGGTGTTTAATAAAGGTCTTTAATAATAAAGCAATATAATCAAGTTCAGATCAGTTCTTTCTTCCACTTCTCTGAATCACAGAATGTGATGTGATCATGGGCAGTGCAAGTGCCAAAGACAGAGAGAGAGAGGGAGAAAGAGATGGGGGAAGAGAGAAAAAGAGGGAAAGGGAGATGGAAAGGGAGAGGGAGAGAAAGAAAGACAGACTGCTAGTCTAATGAGTCCATGAATAATTTATTTTCTAGCAATTGTGTTTTTGTTGTCAAAGTAAGAGGCCAATACAACATATTTAAAGCTATATTTTTCCCCCTGCCAAGGTTGAATTGGTGAACAGAGAGGGTTAAAAAGAAAAGCATAGCAAAATTTAAAAATTGAGATTTAGAAAGATATATTTTCATTTATTATATCTTTATTTTATCAACCATGTTTTGTAATTTCATTGTTTGAATCTCAAATTTTATCATAGATATCCCCTCTGTACTACATTTTTAAATACGGTTATTTGGTTCTTTGAAGTCTAACTTCTTGAGTTTTTTGTATATTTTGGATATTAACCTTCTATTGGTTGTAGGGTTAGTAAAGATCTTTTCCCAATCTGTAGGTTGCTGTTTTGTCCTATTGATAGTTTCCTTGTAGAAGCTTTGCAATTTATGAGGTCCCATTTCTCAATTGTTGATCTTAGAGCATAGGCCATTGGTTTTCTGTTCAGGAACTTTTCCCCTGTGCCCATGTGTTCGGGGTTCTTCCCCACTTTCTCTTCTATTAGATTCAGTGTATCTGGTTTATATGGAGGTCCTTGATCTACTTGGATTTGAGCTTTGTACAAGGAGATAAGAATAGGACAATCTGCATTCTTCTACATGGTGTCCACCATGTGTTCATGTTTGTCAAAAATGCTGTCTTTTCCACTGGATGGTTTCAACTTCTTTGTCAAAGATCAAGTGACTATAGATGTTTGGGTTCATTTCTGAGTCTTTGATTCTATTCCATTGATCTACCTGCCTGTCTCTGTACCAATACCATGCAGTTTTTAATCACTTTTGCTCTATAGTACTGCTTGGGGTCAGGGATGGTAATTCTTCCAGCAGTTCTTTTATTGTTGAGAATAGTTTCCCTATCCTGGGTATTTTGTTATTTCAAATGTTTGAGAATTGCTCTGTTTAACTGTATGAAAATTGAGTTGGAATTTTGGTGGGGATTGCATTGAATCTGTAAATTATTTTTCATAGGATGGCCATTTTTACTATGTTAATACTACCCATTCATGAGCATTCCATCTTCTGAGGTCTTCTTCAATTTCTTTCTTCAGGGACTTGACATTCTTGTCATACAGATCTTTCACTTGCTTGGTTAGAGTCACATCAAGATTTTTATATTATTTGTGACTATTGTGAAGAGTGTTGCTTCCCTAAGTTTTGAATTCTCAACCTAGTACAATGTTAAACAGAGAATTCTCAACTGAGATCTCAAATGGCTGAGAAGCACTTAAAAGAAATGTTCAACATCCTTTGTAATTAGGAAAATGCAAATCAAAATGACCCTGAGATTCCACCTCACACCAGTCAGAATGGCTAACATCAAAAACTCAGGTGACAGAAGATGCTGGCAAGGGTGCGGAGAAAGAGGAAGACTCCTCCATTGCTGGTAGAATTGCAAGCTGATACAACCACTATGGAAATTAGTCTGACAGTTCCTCAGAAAATTGGACACAGTACTACATAAAGACCCAGCTATACAACTCCTGGGCATATACCCAAAAGATGCTCCAAAATATAACAAGGACACATGTTCCATACCAGTCTTGTGTATAAATGCCAGAAGCTGGAAACAACCCAGATGTCCCTCAACAGAGGAATGGATACAGAAAATGTGATACATTTTCACAATGGAGTACTACTCAGCTATTAAAAACGACTTCATGAAATTCACAGGCAAATGGATGGAATTTGAAAATATCATCCTGAGTTAGGTAACCCAGACACAAAAGGACACACACATGGTATGTACTCACTGATTAGTGGATATTTGGAAAAAAGTTCGAAATACCCACAATATAACTCACAGACCATGTGAAGCTCAAGAAGAAGGAAAATCAAAATGTGGATGCTTCAGTCCTATTTAGAAAGGGGAACAAAATAATCATGGGAAGTAGAGGGAGGGATCTGGGAGGGAGAGAGAAGAGGGAGGGAAAAGGAGGACAGGTTCAGATGTGGGAGGAGACAGCGGATAAGTACAGAGGGTCAGGAAACTGAAAGGAGGTATGTGGCAGTAGGGGATGGAGAATTGGAGGTAGCCACTAAAATGCCCCAGATGCTAGGAAATCAAGAGGTTCCCAGGACCCAATGGGGATGACATTAGCTGAAGTACCCAACAAAGGGGAGAAAGAACCTGTAGAGACCATATCCAGAAGTTAAGCACTGCCCCTGGTTGAGAAATTGCAGCCACCTACCCATCTCAAATATATTGACCCAGAATTGCCCGTCTAAAGGAAATACTGGGACAAAAGTGGATCAGAGACTGAAAGAAAGGCCATCTAGAGACTGCTCCACCTAGGGAGCCATCCCATCTGCAGACACCAAACCCAAACACTATTTCTGATGCTAAGAAGTGCTTGCTGATAGGAGCATGGTATGTCTGTTCCCTGAGAGGTTTTGCCAGAGCCTGAACAAAACAGATGTGGATGCAAGCAGCCAACCAAAGGAGGAGTTAGAGGAAGGACTGAAGGGGTTGAAGGGTTTTGCAAACCCATAGAAAGAACAATATTAACCCCCCCCAGAGCTCCCAGGGACTAAACCACCAACCAAAGAGTACACATGGAGGGACCCATAGCTTCAGCTGCATATGTAGCAGAGGATGGCCTTATCTGGTATCAATGGGAGGTCCTGTAGAGGCTTAATGCTTCACTGTAGGGAATGCTAGGGCAGTAAGATGGTAGTGGGTGGATAGGTGAGGGAGCTCCCTCATAGAAGTAGGGGAGGGGGTGATGGGATAGGGGGTTTGCAGATGGGAAGCCGGGAAGGAGGATAACATTTGAAATGTAAATAAACAAAATAACCACTAAAACCAAACCAAAACAAAATGAACAGAACTATGTCAATATCAGTAGACATGCTAACTTGGGAGGGGGAAATGTTCATGTGGACCCATCCCTACATGAAGTGCTATAGGCAACTAATGATTGCAGGGAGAGGAAGAATTAGCCTCCCCAGGGATGAGCCTCTTACTTGTTATCTGATACAAAGTGATCAGCACTGGAGCTGTATATGCACTAACAACAAAGATGGACCAGCGGGCTGTATTTATATTTTTGAATATGCACAATAATTATTACAGAAAAATTATTATTAAATAATAATTACAATAATTATTAAAGAAAAAGAGGGCATCAATTTGAGAGTGGGAAGCATGGAATAGATTGAAGGGAGTGTACCTATGAGGTGGTGGGAGAGAGGAAAAGGAAGGGGGAATGATGTCATTCTATTTTAAATGAAATAATGTAAAAATAAAAGTCCTTCAGCAGTGTAATAAATAAATAAAACAAAATATAGACACAGTAATTTTAAAATAACTGTGAGCACAGAAGTTGCTATCAAAATTTTCTAAATACAAGTATTTTCTAAAAACAATTAATATGGTAGTACATGAACTGTGGTGTGAAATACCCAAGCCATCATCCAGTAAAATATTATTGTGAAGAAAATAACAAGTTCATAAATTAGAAGTCTTCAAAATAAAGAACTTGTAGTGTTCAAAAGATTCTTAGGAAAGAAAAAGACGGCCATAGACCAAAGGAAGGAGTTGCCATATAAACATAATAGGAAGGACTCAGAATCTTGTAGCCCTTGACCACATAGTTCTCAATAGATACAAGGAGAGACTTCATTGTCGGGGACCGCTCTGCCAAATGTTGGAACCCGCGCTGCCAAAAGCTTGGGGGCCAAAATTGTTAGAGCCCGCACTGCCCCAAGCTTTGGGGGCTAAATTGTCCTGGCTTGTACTGCTGCTCCAGTCTGAGGGTCAAGGCTCAGCAAGAGAGAGAGTGAGGGTGGACACGAAGAATGGAGACCAGACAGAGTGTGATTCAGTCCCATTTATTCTCAAGTCTCTCTTCTCTCTTTCCAAGTTTCTTGTTCCTAGTCCAAGTCCCAAGTCTCGAGTTCCTAGTCCCTAGTTCCTAGTCCCTAGTGCCTCCAAGTTCCAAGTTTCCAGTCCCCTCCTCTGTCTGCCTCTCGCCTTTTATAAGTCTCACTTCTTAAGTCACGCCTTTAAGTCTGGTCTCTAAGTCACACCTTTAATTCACACCTTTAAGTCACACACACCCAAGGGAAAATCCTGGGTATATAAAACAAGATGTTATCAGAGTGTGCTCAGCTGTTGTAGGCTGTTGAAAAGAAGTCTCTTGTCAGGGTACATGGCTCAAGATGGCTGCCAGGATGATAACCGCCTTCTGTCGGTTCCCCACACTTTATCAAAGAAAATATACAAATAGATGGTAAACAGGAACACGGATGATGCCTTACATCACTAGTAATTTGGGAAATTTGGACATAGCCCACAACGAAATAGCACTGCAGGCCTATTGTAATGGTTGCATCATGTGTTGCCATTTGTTGGAACATTTAAAGTGACAAATCCACTTGTAAAATAACTGGACTTTTCTTCAAATTAGCAAATGTCTAACATATGATCTAGATTTTTTCTCTAAAGTATTTCCCTCAGGGAAAAGGAAACGCCTGTTTACACAAAGAATTGCCCACAAATGGTCAGAGGACTTTGTTATAATCCCAAACTGAAGACACCATTTACCTATGGATGGATGAATGATAGTGTTCTGAATCTTACAGAAAATACTAATGAGAGAGAGAGAGAGAGAGAGAGAGAGAGAGAGAGAGAGAGAGAGGTATAGAGGTGTATTATAATGCATAAAATACCATGGATAGCTCTCAAATTAATTATGATAAATAGGACATAAAAGGACGTATGTTATGATTCCATTTACATTAAATTCTAGAAAATGTAAACCTGTCTATAGAGAGAAAGCATGGTTGTCAGGGTTTGAAGGCTTTAAAGATGAAAGGAAATACAGATCACAAAAATTATGAGGAAATTTGTATGTAAGAGGGCAACATATACACATACCATCTCAAATGGGTCTATGAGAATCTACATATCACATCTGCAAATCACGTATCTACAAACATATCACACAGTAAGCTGTACATATATTATTATAAGCCAAATATACTTTAATGTGTCATGGAGAAAGGTGCAAGTGGTTGGATGCTATCTCTAAAATCTTCAAAGAGATTAGTTCAAAGAAAATATCACTAAATTAGAGAAATAACTATAATAATATTCAAATATGAGGAAGGGTAATGAAATATTAAGGAGTCTGAAGAGAGGTTGAAGGCTACTAAAGCAAAAGTATGGGGAGCTAGATCTTCAATGATTTCCAACATAGCAGAGTGTGCTACATTATTAGGTAAAAGCACAAAGTAAAGTCATTTAACTTTAATTAAAATGTTGGAAGAAGAAAGTTGGGCCATAGTTATGAATGGCAAAGCTGCCAATCTTTAAAATAAAATGTATGTTATCAATTTAAAAGCATTATTCATAGTCATTTTAGACAGCATGGCATCTTTTAAACTACAAGGTGTTTTTTAGACATGCACATGTAGATAATTATTTTTGATAACATACAGTGTACACAATGATCTTATCTCAAAATTCAAAAGTTCTGAGTCCTAGTTCCAATTTCTTTATGGATCTGAAGTCAGCTTGAAACCAAATGATTTGCCTTTTAAAAAATGCCTTCCAATTTAAACAAAGGAAAAGTGAGACCTGTGTTCTGCATACAGAGAATTTAATTAGACTTTCTGTACTTTAGTTTCAGAGACAGTCCTTGCCCAAGAAAAGTCATTAATTAAATGGCATCTTTGCCTTTATCGTTGCTGGTCTCATGAAATAAATGGTAAGTGTCTTTTATCCCCATTGCTTCTGAGAGAACTGCTTTTGTTCAGAAAAGGAAAGATAAAAAATCAATTCTCCAGCATACTGACTGATTACCTATGTATTTCAATAGCACTTTATCACCATGGTATCCAGGAGCTCAGATCCTGGCAATGAATTGGGAACATCAAGTCACAGCTCTGTGAGATGAGGCCAGCATAAATACGAGAGTATGAAACCTTTGGTGCTGTTCCATTTGTGTAAACACAGGCAAGGCCAAAATGGATGTAGAGCCTATTTCCTAGTGAAAGCTTACTAGGATGAACTTCATCAGTTTGTAACCACCGTACACACACACACACACACACACACACACACACACACACACACACACGTTTGTGTAGATATTATACCTAGTGAGATATAATACCTTGCTCATTATCAACATTATCAAACACAATACGTTTGTGTGTGTGTGTGTGTGTGTGTGTGTGTGTATGTATGTATGTATGTGTGTGTGTATATACGCAGGTACTCCTTACAGAAAGGGTTATTTGTTTACACTAGTCCTGATACATAGATGCACATGTCAGCTTTTTCCACCAAATAGACACGCCTGCTGCATCTTTGATGCCCAAACATGTGAGGTATAAGTAGCTTTCAGTCATCAGTTTGTACACCAGAGAGTATACTGCATCAGAAGAAACATTCTCAGAAAGTTCATAGAATGCCATATTTTTATTAAAGATCTTTTATTTTAAATTAAGTATTTGGGTAAATGATGATTCACTATTTGAGGAGAGCTTTGAAGGGAAAGTGGTGTTGATAAATTATGAACCTGTTGACTCTGAAGAAAGATTTTGTTACTGATTAGACACATAATACATAATTCAGTCTATTTTACATTTCTTTTGCCCACAATATTTAGGCACCTGGCATTTTCAACCAAAATTGCAATTGCAATATATACTATAATTTTTTATTTGTGAATATATAATATATATTATATACATATAATATATATATATATTTCAGAGGTACGTTGGATTTCTAAAGTGAGTATGGACATTTAATATAACAAAACTGTTGATAATGAGCAAGGTATTATATCTCACTAGATTTTTTTACATTTATACAGTATGTTATACTTTGTAGTATTGAGATTATAAAAATATTTACGGTATCAAACATGTATCTGATTGCATTCTTCTATTTATAGTAATAAAAGTAGTTGTAGGTGAGGGTATTACATTTTCATTATAGAAATCTTTTTAAGTGCTGTTAATATGCTTTGCATAATACTAAACCATAGTTGAAAAACTGGGTTTAAAAATAACAAACATATTTCCTCTATAAAAATTAAAACTAAAATCACTATATAACCAAATCATATTCAGAGTACATTTTATTTTAGTTAAGGCAAAATGGGGAATTGAGAAATTGAGTAGTCTGGTTTTATTAAACCACCATATTTTTTAAGAGTTACTAGATTTCTATGCTAACCAACTAGAGATGAGTTGATGGGACAGCTAGTAGGATTAGTTGTATTGGACGCCTATCTAGAATAATAGAAAAAGGATTTGAAAATTATTTTAAAATCCAACTTTTTCAACAGATTTTTTTTTGGTGAGGGTACATAGTGAAAAATATATTACAGAATTCTAATTTCAACCAGCTTAATGTAACAATTACCTAAATGACATAATTTAAATTGTTATCAGAGAAAATGTATCAAAACATGTATTCTTTAGATACTAATGAAGCTAATTTATTATCTTCCTAGGTTAATATTCTAATACATAATTTGTAATTTTATAAATAACAGAAGGAATTTATTGAAAGAACATGCATAGCATGCAGTTACTTCAATTATAGAACTTTCAGCTGCAGGTATTTCAACTGGAAGATTTTCTTTCTTTTCATCTCTGAACCTTTTAAGCCTATGAGTAGAAGCTTCTACAATCCAAACACAAAAGAACTGTGTTTGTATGTGTGTGTACGCGCGCACACACACACACACACACACACACACACACACACACACACAGTAAATGCTAGCAACGCCTGCCATACAACACAGAACAAGTTCACTTAATATAGAATGCTGTTTATTTTTCAAAATAATTGTTAACCAGCATAAAACTTTTTTAACAGAATGTGAGCTTCAATCACCTGATTTAAGAAATGGGTTTCAAGGGAGGAAACCGGGAAAGAAGATAATGTTTGAAAGGTAAATAAAGAAAATATCCAATAAAAAAAAGAAAAAAAGAATATAATTTACAAACATTTTAACATTCACTCATTCAATCAGATCTTAGCATATTCAGATTTCTAGACTTTTGAGGTTGAACTATCCAAAGTTCAGTCTCTTCTTAGCTAAAATGGAATTTTGAAATAAATTGCATTCTTCTTATGACACTCCCTTATGTTGTTGACTAAGCCATAGCTTTTACCACCTAGGAGTTGTAGTGTATTAAATCCTAAAGCAGAATGACATGATACAAAACAAATCCTTGCAATGCCCTAGGACATTTCATATACTACAGAAATATTTGGTCTGCTTCTGTACTACAGAGACAATTAAATGGACTCTAATAGCATATACAGATAAAGCACTTACAAACCGCTCTCCGTAACTTCATCCAAACAGCTCTACAAGTCTATGTTTACACTCAGCATCCTGAGCAGTAAGGCCCATGGCACGTTTATTTCCCTTACCTCTAATGAAGCACAAACTGCCATGTGCACACTAGGCATTTAAGACTACATGGCTATGGCAACTATGTAGCTGATGAGTTCCATTATCTCCATATTTTGACAAGACTAGTCTGCTTCCTCTCCTCCATGTGAGGGCTCCTTCTAGAATCCACAGGCCTTCTACCTGATGGCTTGCAAAACACATGAGAAAAGTGGCAACAGAGATACAATTTCCAATAAGATACACCAATTTTACTACAAGATAGATCTACATGCACCTGCTTTTCATTTAATTCTGTAAGAGTAATGGACCTGGCACTGGATAGGATTATGGTATTATTCATACAGGAGGCCTGAAATGCTGACTTTTCAAGAAATTGAAAAACTATAAACACTAGGCCTGAAAATATAGAGAGCTAATTCCAGGGTCGTGTTTCTCCTTCAGAATACAGAACTGAGTTAAGAGTTTCCATCACCATTCGAATATCTAAAACCAAACCAATGACCTAATTAAACAGGAAGTTTGTTTAATACTCTGACTTATAGTACAGAATGGTATTGAATGTCTGCTGAACTTCTTACTGGCCTGCTGTTTTAATGTCTGTTATCATAGCATTGCATTAAGTACCTATTACTGTAGTCACATAATGTGTAGGCTACTCTGATATACCCAAGTTACCTGTGAGGTAGGTAGGGGATGTTGAGTTAATACTGTTTAACGTTCTGATTGGTATGAGCCTGTGAAGGAGCTGGTCATGACGTAAAGAAGTTGCAAGAAGGACCCAAAAAGTGAAAATTCAAAATGGTTCCAGACCAGTGTTTTCCAACTGAGATTATCAGTTGAAGGATACTGGGACAAAAAGGTTTTTATAAGCAGATAAACATAAATCACAGTAAAGATTAAAATGGTGGGAAGTTGATTTGGGACCATCTGAGGTAAGTGGAGGGAAGTGAGTTGCTAAGCAGCACAGCCTTTCATGCAAGATGAACCGTGTCCTTCCAAACGCAAGTGAGAGTTCTCAATTTTTTTTTTTTACCATAACTTGACCCCAAGCCCCATTGTTGTGTGCTCTGCAGAGCATCTCCTGGATTCCCTCTGGGAAATGATATTTGAAATATTCAGGGATGTACTCTATCATCTGAAGAAACATCAGCAGTCTGAGAGCCTGTACTGTGGGAGCTCTGAGAACACAAGCTGCTGACGTTTGATATGGGGGCAAATATAAATTATTGTCATTCATTTTAATTTATCACACACTTTTCCGACCTACTTTTGTGCACGTGGAGTCACTAAATTCTTATAGTATTACTGGAAGAATACTAGAAGTATTACTAGAATTCTTCTAGTATTTACTAGAAGAAGATGGGTTATAGATGGCTCCTGACAATGGGGAAGTAGAGTGATTCAACCTGAGACACAGGTTTCCTTCTCTTCCACTATTTACAGAAGGCTATTTTACACCTTAGATAAAATTACAAGTAAAACAATTTAAATGTTCAAAAACAGACTTGTGGAACTACTTGTGTCTATTTTACAAGTTAAAGCACTAGAGGGCAAGTGTTATCTGCATATGCTAACACTGGGCTAGCTTGTTGAACACTAGTCAACTTTCCCTTCTCTATGAGCAATTAAATCAATGTGATGGGTTCTTATTTTTAACTGTCCTACCAGCATGCATTATCTCTGGACTTGCTGTGTGTTTATTTGTAAACCAGCTTTAAATGAGCCATTATGAAAATCTGGTGTATAGTTAAAATAAATACTTAATAGAAGTTACATGTATCATAACATTTTTCCATCAGTGATGGATATTGTGATATACTGGCAGGGCAGATAATAAATGCAGCAAATGGATATTTAATAAGGGCTTAAGCAGGTCATAATCTCGTTCCCTACCTCATCTGGAGCATCTTCCAATGTTAAAAGAAATTACAGGAGTGAACAGCAGCAGGCAGTGTGTGGGCCAAGCTCGACCCGCTGGTTGATGAGCATCTGTAACATGACATTGATCACCCTGATCACCCCGAAAATACCCAGTACATCACCCCCACTCAGATTCTTTCTCCTAATTTGAATGCTTTTCTCTTTCTGAACTTTTTTTTTTTTTTAATAAAAAGGATCTGCTTGGTCCCATCATCTTAATCAGCTCGAAACATCATCCTGTCATAAAGATATACATCTGAATTCAGAGTGTTTAGAGTGGGATAATATCATTCCCCTTCTTTTTCTGTCTCTTCTGGCCTTTCCTTTTTCTGAATCTTCTGTTTCCACCTTAAAGCCAATGCCTTAAGATCACAAATATCACAGCTCTCTTCTTAGGTACAATGGTGGATACGAAGCTGCTCAGAGTTGCAGGCATTCTTACCACTACTTATGACTAGGTAAAAAACACTCCTGAATGATTTTTGAACACTCACAAAATAAATAATAATAGAGTATTTAAACGACAATGCCTTGATTGTGCATTGAGACTAAACTGTCAAGATATACGATGAATGCCAAGAGCCAGGCATGACTGCAGAGCAGACATACTGGGAAAAGTAGGGTGAGAAACATGGACAGCACATGGATGCTGGTAAGGTACATGCATGGGCAGAGCAGGCTTTGAAAGGAACAGGAAAACAGGGTCAGGCCCTAAAGACTTTGCACAGTGCCAGTAAAAGAAGACCGCCAGTAAAACAGTAAAAATAGAAAAAGGTTTTAGTGGTGCTTGCTTTGCAGATAATCAGTTTACAAGAGGAATATTTGCTCCCATATCTACTCAGTTGTCTTAGTGTTTTACTGCTGTGAACAGACACCATGACTAAGGCAACTCTTATAAGGACAACATTTAATTGGGGCTCGCTTACAGGTTCAGAGGTTCAGTCCAATATCATCAAGGCAGGAGCATGGCAACATCCAGCAGGCATGGTGCAGGAGGAGCTGAAAGTTCTACATATTATTCCAAAGGCAAATAGAAGATGACTGTCTCTTCTGCACTGGGTAGAGCTTCAAAGGGCACCCCACAAAGTGACAAGCTTCCTCCAACAAGGCCACATCTACTCCAACAGGGCCACACCTCCTAATTATGCCACTTCCCATCAGCCAAGCATATTCAAATTACATCAGTAATACATTTTTTTTTAAGTCATACTGTATACAGCTCTCTAGGATAAATAAGGAACTTAACTGACTAAATCAAATTAATAAAGTCTATAGTGCAATGGAACAGACTGTCCTTTTCTTTGCATTTAATTAAAGTATTTAAAGTTCTACATACTTTTTTCTATAAAATGTTCATTATATTGTTTTTAAACTGACTCAAAATTTATGTTTCTAAATATGAGTGGTACAGATTCAAAAACCAACTTGCTGGGAAACTGTTTTCAAATGAGAGCTATAACAGAAGAGTATTCAGTCTGGACTGGAGACACTGGCCCAGTGCTGGTCCAATTTCTTTACTGAATCAGAGGCAATTTTGATCAATATCTGTCAAATAAAACATGATTTCTTTCTGTAGGAAAAACTTAAGTTCTGATTCCCTTTCATTAAAAATGTAATATAAATTTAAATTCACCATCCAATAGTTTACTTTTCTATCTTTATACCAAGAAAATAATAGCATCCCAATGTCACTACTTCCTATTTCTGGACAATCACAGACACCATATGTCCCCAACTTCTATACATTCAACATTATGTGAAGTTTTGCCTTCAATTCATTTACTTTGAAGGGTAAGGGATTCTATTCTTTTTTATAGCTGCTTCTATAACATCCAATTCCTAGTGATTACAGCAATTATCATTTTAAAAAATCACATTCATACCTCTTTCCCTCCTCCCATATTCATCTGCTCTTCCTTATTTATCTAACTTCAGTCTCATTTATTATTATTATTATTATTATTATTATTATTATTATCTATAATTATTATGATTGTTCTTTTTCAAGACAGCATTTCTATATGTAGTGCTGACTGTCCTGGAACTTGCTCTGTAGACCAGGCTAGTCTTGGACACAGAGATATGCCTGCCACTGCTTCCCAACCCTGAGATTAAAGGTATGTACCACCATTTATTATATATTTTATTTTATTATTTAATTTTGGCTTTCTGAGATAGAGTTTCTCTGTGTAGCCTTGGCTGCTCTGCTGTTCTGTAGACCAGGATGGTCTAGAAAGCAGAGATGCACTAAAGAGTCATCGAATATAGTTTGGGCTGCCCATATACCCACAGGCATACATATTGACTGAAGAGTGGTGTACTACCAAGGAATACACTTTAAAACAAATGACCCTTTCTCTCCCACAGCTATCAACAAATATAGTTCCTTAGCTAGGTACAGGACTTCATGCCCTTATCCCCTCTCTATGGTTGAATTTAGTCTGGTTCAAGTCTGTGCAGGTCTTGAGAATGCTGTCTCAATTGCTGGGAATTCCTATGTGCCAGAAAAACAGTTTTCTTGTAGTTGTCTACTATCTAATGCTCTTAAGACTCGTTCTGTTTCCTCTTCTATCATGATCCCTTGGAAAGAGGAAAGGTTCTATAAGTGTACCACTTGTGACTGAGTATTCCATAGTCTCTGGTATATTGCACTGTTAGTTCTAGTTCTCTATGTTAATTGCCACCTACTACAAACAGAATCTTCTCTGAAAAGGGCTGGATGCAATAATCTATGGGCATAGTGATAAGTCATTAAGAGTTGGTTTAACATTATGTTAAAATTTAAGACACACACACACACACACACACACACACACACACACACACCTCAAAGCTAACCTTCAGAGACACACTTCCTTCAATAAGGCCACACATACTCCAACAATTCCATACCTCCTAATCTTTCTAATCTGTCTCAAATAGTGCCACCGCTTGGTGACCAAACATACAAATATATGAGCCTTTGGGCCATTCTTATTCAATTCACCACATATACCTGAAGATTAAAAAGTAACATCTGCAAATACGCATTGATAAAACATATGATGTGTATTTCTGGGTCTGGCTTACCTCACTTAGGATGACTGTTTCCAGCTCTACCCATTTACTTATGAACCTTATAATTTTATTTTCTTAGCATCTCATTAATATTCCATATACCACATTTTCATTATCCAGTCAACAGTTTATGAACATTCAGCCTGCTTCCATTGTCTAACTATTAGGAACAGAACAGACTGGGGAGCAGAGGAAGCCCTGAGTATATGAACCCCGAATGAAAAAGTATGTTGATGCCATGAGTTGGCCATGTCAAGGACCAAAGCCTTAGATCCATCGGAAATTTGCAAAGTTCCTCATCCTGTAATGTTCAGAGGATGAGAAAGCTTTCCTCTCATCCAAGTGCAATGTTGATAGCGCGTGCAAAAGATAGCTTTCTACTCCTGGGTATTTATGGCCAAGACTGCTTCCCTACAGAGAGCATTCCTACCTGCCTTTTAGCTAAACCTGTCTTGGTTGAACTGTGTACCATAAACTCTTCTTCCCTGTACAGTTATATGCAATGATCCTGACTCCCTGTTTACTGAACAGAATAAACACTCTGAGCCTCTAAGGTGTTGAGGCTTCTCTAGTTCACATGACCCCAAACTTTCTGTATATCCGCGTGTTTATCTTTTCTTCATTCTCTAACTGCAACAGTCACATCAATCCCTGGAACCATAAAGGGCACAGCATAGCAACAATGAACTTGGATGAGAGGATGTCTCTATAGTAGGATATATAGTCCTTGGGTTTATGTCCACGAGTGGTATAGCTTGGTCATGTGGTATATTTATTCTATCTTTTAAAGGCATTTCTAGAGTGGTTGCACCAGTTGGAACTTCCACCAGCACTACCTAACTTTTCCTTTATCTTTATATATACACCAGTCATTTGACTATCATTTATTTTTGGATATTAGCTATTCTAAAAGGGGTAACACAAAATCTCAAAGTAGTTTTGATTTAAATTTTCTTGATAGTGAGGAATGTTGAACACTTTTAAAAATGTTTCTCAGCCATTTGTATTTTGAAAACTCTCTGTTTAGTTTCATGTCCCATTTATTTTAAGTGGGTTGTTCTGTGATCTTTCATTGGCCTGGGGATAGTTGATAAGGCCAGGCTGGGTGGCCAGAGAATGACAGAAATCCTCCCATCCCTATCCCTCCCACCCTCACCCCACCAGGAGCGGATATTATAAACTTAGTTCATCATGCCTGTCTTTCCATGTTGATCCTGGGGATCAAACAGGTCCTCATGATTATATAACTGATGCTTCACCAACTGAGTGATTTCCACAACCCCAACCCCTGGTGTGTTTCTATGAAGTAGTGTTATATAATAAACTGGTACCAGTTTTTGGACAAACATTTTATACAGCAACTTCATGAACTACATTTTTTACTAGTAGAAAAAGTTAAAACTTGTTAAAAGTTAAATCTTTCTGAGAAAGATGCACACAGCTGTTGGACTGACTTAAGGAAAACAGTCACCAGAGTCATTTTAAAGGGGGATCATTAGATAAACAGAGTGACAAGGCAGCTCCATGGCTTGTATGGCAAATGACTGTTAGACTTCAAGGTAAAGTCTGCATTATTTATTCATTTTCTTTGTAAGATAATGTATATATCTGATCTTACAACACTACAGAGGATTTATTAAAATAAATAATCTCCATTTAAGCAAATGAAACATGCTGAACCAAAAAAAGAGGCAATCAAGGGAACTATTCATGGGGAGGGAGGGAGAGAGAGGAGAAAGTTTTTAGGAGCAAAAAGACAATGTAGAGATGAAAGGAGAAGTGGGAGTACTGAGATGGATGGGGTGGTGGTGGAATAGGAAATGGGAGGAAATGGCTGGAATTTAGCTAGGTCCATATCTAACTGACATCGCAAGATTAAGGTCTACAAGACCTCAGATACAAAAATCTCAAAAGTTTTTTTTTTTTTGGCTCAAGAGTTTGATGAGTGTCAAGTGTCAGTTTCAAGTGAGAACTCTGAAAGGAACGACAGAGCACATTTGTAAAACTGGGGCAGGATAGAGGACGCTGGCTTTAAAAAAAGTTGTGGTGGGGCATGCCAAAGACAAAAAGGGAAGGAGGCAAACATTTTTAACTCATGTGCTTGCCTTCCATATGGGTTGCAGAAGGCAAAGGGGACAGAACAGTGAGCTGGAAAGAACATTTATGCAGCTTCTAAAAGAACAAAGTGCCGAGAAGGACACATGTGAGTGAAAACTCAGTGGAAGCCATCTACATATAAAAGGAAGAGGGCAATAGCCTAGAGATGAGTAGGAGAGAAAGGACTACCTGAAAAAACCTTCAGGTCAGGAAGAGTTCCAGGAGAATGAGAGCAGTAATGGAGCAAAGGCTCTCACACAGGAATGGTCTACAGAGGGAATACTCATGCATCTGAGGATTTATTTCTTCAGACACTGAAATGCACAAGAAGTAGCCTGGTTAGCTTCTGTATTGGAGAATATGCACTTATGCCAGAAATTGTTAAAAGGGAGGCAGAATGCTTCAGAGAGCTTGAGGAACCCAAATCTACCTCTCAAAATGAAAACTCTGTCCACAATTTCAACAACTTCGAGGCTTTGAGCAGTCGTATACTTTCTCTACAAACAACACGAAGAAGGAACTCTCATAAAGTAGATGACCTCCCGGAGAACAGGGTTAACGTTGGGAGAGGTAAATAAGTGAGATCTTCCTCAACACGCAGTAAGTAAGAAAACCAAGAGAGCATCTCCCTGTGACATGAAGTGGCAACTTTACCTTAGTGTTTCATACGAGAGCAAGTTTGAGGAAGTTTAGGAGAAGAACAAACATAGCTATGGAGATGGTCACAGGGAGGGAAGAATAAGGCTAGACTCACTAAATTTAAAAACCTCTAATGAATGCAATGTTACATGAAGTATCATATTAAGATGAAAATGACATAAAAAACAGAAGTGAACAAGTATGTCAGAGGAACCAGTAAGAATTATCAGGGCTCTGACAGCAATGCTCAGAGGTAACGGATGCGGAATCTAAGGAAAATAGTAAACCAACAAAGTAGCTTTGAAAAATGGGCTCAAGCTGTTTTGGATAATCTGTACTTATTGAGAATATCAGAGATATAAAACTAAAATGAAAAAAATTAAGAATAGGCCGCAGTCAGATCTTGGCAAGCACAGGGTCTAGACAGGAATAGTGCAGAGTTAACTTGTTAGTTGTATGTTTTAATGTCTGAGGACAGCTGTTGGGAAGCAGGCTTCAAAATCCTATAGCTATTTTGAAAAAGAGTTTAAAAATCTTGGTGAAGGTGATTTTCAGACATTAAAGTTGGAGATATAAAAAAGCTGCAATAAAGAAGATGGGAGATTTGGAGAGTAAAAACCATGTATTTAAATGACAGGAGCTTGAGAGAATGGTGCATGCCTTAGTGCCGGCTACTCAGCAAGCCCAGCTGAAAGGATTTGCTTAAACCCAGAGCTTTGAGCCATCCAGGACAGTGTAGGAAGACTTTCCCTTTAGACAAAACAAAAACTAACCAAGCAAACAACAACCAAAAGAAGTTATTTAAACATGAAATTAAATAATAAATAAATAAATAAATAAATAAATAAATAAATAAATAAGGAAAGTCACTTGAAAAGAAAAACACAAAAGGTCTAACTTAGGAAACAGAAATGGATAGATCTGAAGAGGGGGTGGAGGAGAGAAAAACACAGAGAGCCAGAAAGCCAGAGAGAGAATACACCAGGAATAGGCAGAAAAAAACTAGGACAAAGCAAAAACGTCACACAAGATCTTACATAAGGAGCTGATGGCTTGAGCCAACAGGAGTTCTGGGAAGGGAGAAGCACCTGTCCAAAGGGAAGGTGTGAGGAGGAAGAGACACAACAACACCTGGTCTCAGAATATATTAGACAAAGGTTCTGTGAGCCAAGCAAAGTTCTGGAAAAACTTTGAGTAAAGTATATTTATAAAATAGTGGTAGTGAGATCATTTAGGACAGAAAAAGCAGAGAATCTTGGTAAAGAACATTAAATGTGTTTGGATATGATTTGGAGAAAGAATTGATGGATTCTGAAGTAAGTGACCAGAATGATCACAGTCCCAAAGTACTGTCCTACTCACCAAGTCTTTAAGGAAGCACAGTACTGAAGACAGGGAACACGCATCATCCAAGATCATCCCAAGTTAGAATCCTGAACTAAAAGCATGATGGGACAAATCAAAATGATGGCCTCTCTCTCTCAAAAACATGACATTTTCAATCATAGCAAACAATGCAAAACCCAAATCCACCGAGGAACATTCAGACAAATCCAAATTAAAGGACATTTTCCATATCATTGTCCAAATATTTTTTAATATTTTTGAGATCAGGAAAGACAGACATGCAGGAAGTATTTCAGGTCAAGAATGTTATAGAAACAAACAAACAAATAGTAAAATGGGGTCCCAAATAGAATTCTGTAGCAAAAATATAATTGCATTTTATTGCTCAACACAGGCAATTGATAAAGTCTGAATAAAGTTTGGTCAACGTATTTATGCTAATTTTCTAATTTAGATAATTGATCTATTTTCTAATTTAGATAATTGATCTATTGCTGCCTGGTATGTTTAAAGATACACATTGTGAAGCACAAGAAAATGAGTCCTAACTGCTAAAAATAACTTTCAAAAATTTAGAGGAAAGAGTAATGTGCATTTATGTAGAGAGGCTGAGAAAATGAATAGCATGGATGTTTGGCAAGGAGAGCGCTCACACATGGCTGCTGGGAGTGTAAACTAGTGGACACTTGAGATATCAACCTCGAGATTCCTCAACACCTGGGAATAGGTCTACTATATGGCTCAGCCATATCCCTGCTGGGCATAAACTTCACCTTAAGGAATGTATGATCTTCCTCCAGAAACACAATGCCACAGTACTCTCATATGAAGATCTTAGCCACAACATTTTCATTTTCTGTGTTTAATTTGGAGTACTTCCAGAATTCAGAAAATAAGAGGGATAGTAAAAAGAGAGTGCCCTAAAAAATGAAGATTGAGAAGGAAAAAATGGGATGGAAAGGTAAAAAAAAGGGGGGGTATAAGATCACTAGGAAACCTACTCTTTTGTAATCCAATTAAAAAAACATAAATAAGAGTTTAAAGGCCAACATTTGATAAAACTAGACAATCTCAGTCCTAGAAATCATTAAATGGATCATTAAACAAACCCCCTGTGTTAGGTGTATGATGCTTCTATAGGAGTTGTTGTTTAGCGAGGCCCTAACAGCCAACCAAACAATACAGGTTCTTACCATTCTTCTTATTTGCCCAACAGAACTAGTTGGTAAGATCCCATTTAAGCACGTAGCTTAAGCTACCATATGCTGCAGATCCAATATAGAGAGAAATCCACCTGGAATTTAACTGGAAGCTTTCTCTCCACTGGCTAGTTTACATATTGCTCCATGGTGCTATGCAGGCTGCTGGGGAAGTAAAAGCATCAATAATCTTACCCAAGTGTGAACTGTTATGAACCATAACTCCAACTAGCCATGCAAGATGAGACCACTGTATACAGTGGCACAACTATTACAGTATAACCAACTGTTAACTGATTGGATTTGAGAAACAACCCAATTCAAAAGAAAGGTCATCTTAGGTCCTAGTGGGGGAACTTAATACTGCTATTTTGTTCAACTAATGTAAGCATCAAATCACCGTTTAAACACCTGTGTTTACACCCACATGCAAACGCTACCCTGAGCCTTAATCAGAGAAGCTTCTTGAAGTGAATGTGGGTGATTTCAGAAACCTGTAGCCGCACAAGTTGCACAGAATGAAGAGCTGAGAACTTAGTCCCAAATTAGGCATTTAGAGCAGTCCCTAAAGTCTCAGCGAACATTCCTGAGTAAGGGAAATGCTTATGTAAGAGACAGAAAAACGGAAAGAAAAGTTGAAAAATATCATCTCCTAGCCAGGACATGGTTGTAGCAATCATGAACTCAAGCAGTTGTGTCTACTGGCAATGACCCTAGAAATGTTGGGTTCTCGTGACAGTAAACTGTGGATGGCGAAAGGGCTTACTAGGTCTTCTTACCACTTTCTGATGATCTACTGTCAAATAAGTGATTCTGGGAAGTAAGTGCGTGTGTGTGTGTGTGTGTGTGTGTGTGTGTGTGTGTGTGTGTTGGTAGTTTAGTATCCTCTTATAAACACACTGATGGGTCCACCAGGCTCTAATGCATAGTTCCAAAGCCATGGTCACCAGACTGCTCTAGTTAAGTTCTACGAGAAACAAACAAAAAGACAAATGTGGTATTGTGACACCTTAAATAGAATCTTATTGTCAGATGATGCATGATAAAATAGTTAGGGGCTAGGTCTTAAATGCCTGTAACATAGCAGCTTACTTTCCAATGACTTAGAAAAGAATCAAAAGTAAGGAAAAAAGGGCTCAGGTTTGTAGTTCATGGTAGAACACTGGCCTAAAAAAGCACATGAGGCCCTCAGTTTCTTTCCTAGAACACCTGCCTCCACCACAAAAGTACTCCAAAAGAAAAATATCTAACAAGAACAATACAAATGTATTTGTTTTAAAAGATTTCTCTTTGCTATTTTAAACTTGTATGTATGTTTGTGTTTCTGAGTGTGCCTCTATGCACTCGAGTGCAGACGACTACCAAGGAGGCCAGAGGCCTCAGATGACCCTGGGGCTAAACTTACAGGTGCTTCTGAGCTGCCTAACCTGGGTGAGGGCAGCAGAATCTGGGTTCTATAAGAGCAGCATAAGCTCTTAGTTACTGAGCTATTCCCCCAGACCCTACAGAGAGAGAGAGAGAGAGAGAGAGAGAGAGAGAGAGAGAGAGAGAGAGAGAGAGAGAGAGAGAGGGGGGGGGGGGGGGGGGGGGGGGGGGGGGGGGGGGGGGGGGGGGGGGGGGGGGGGGGGAGGAGGAGGAGGAGGAGGAGGAGAAAGGGGAGAGGGGAGAGGGGAGAAGGGAGGGGAGGAGAAGGGAGGAGAGGGGAGGAGAGGGGAGAAGGGAGAAGAGGGATGGTGAGGGGAAGAGAGAGGAGGAGAGGGGAGGAGAGAGGAGGAGAGGGGAGAGGGGAGAGGGGAGAAGGGAGGAGAGGGGAGGAGAGGGAAGATGAGAATAGGGAGAGGGGAGGGAAGAGAGGAGGAGAGGAGAGAGGGGAGAGGGGAGAGGGGAGAGGGAGGGAGGGAGGGAGGGAGAGAGAGAGAGGCAGACAGTGAGAGAGACAGACAGAGACAGAGAGAGAGACAGAGAGAGGGGAAGGGAAGAAGAGGGAGGGAAAGGAGGGGTGGGGGGAGGGAGATCTGAACTATGGCAACAACTGCTACAATCAGATGAGCAAGATTTGAAGATTTCTGTGATCCTGATCACTTTAATAAGAAATTCATCAAACACGCATGCCCGGAAACTTCATAATATAAAGTGTTCTAAATCATTCCAAAGAACAAGGTCCACAAACAGATCAACCCTGCAAAATGAGATGCCGAAGCAAACTGAAGCAACTCTGATGGTCAGTGATTGCTGTGGCTGACCTGTGACACTCACGCTAGTGACTGCCGAGCTCTGACAGAGTTTTTATTTTCATATTTTAGAACTACTAATATGTAAACTATATTTAAAAATGCTTGGTGCTATAAAAATGGGCCACCAGTGTTCTTAGGTCATGGATCTTGGAAGAAAATGAACTACTACTAGTTTCCTACACCGATATAATTGGTAACCGCATTCTAAATACTTATACCCACAGAGAGGTATAGCTCCTAACATGCATCAAAGAGGTCTCTTTTTGTAGCAGACAAACCCTCAACTGCTCAAAATGCAGAGTTATGGTACCAACTCACAATGAATTATCTATAAAATAACTCCTGCACCTAACATTGAAGGAGTGTTTCCGAAAAGGGGCAGAGAGATTGTAGAAGTCATAGCCAAGGGAGTTTGCTGTGAGACTGTGTCTCTTAGTAATGTCAGCAGCTAATCCCATAAACTCTTACCAACAGAAAGACCTAACTATATTCTGAATTAGGACAACAATAATAGATATAGTAGAGTAGATGGAAGAAAACCCACAAGGTCTAAACCTACATAAAGAACTATAGGCAACTAAGAAAAGGTGAGAGTGGGAGAAAGTCTTCCACACAGAAGATCACACCAGTTGGTTATCCAATATCAACTTAACAGCTGAAAACATACACACAAGTAACATTATACAGACTGAGAAATTTGTATTTATGACTTTAGGAAGACATATATATCTTCTTATGTCAACAGTCATCTAGGAAAGACTAAAGGCATGAAAGTAACTTTTCTGGAGATGGCCCACCATTTTGCATGGCTTGTTATGGATGAGTTCTGAGGCAAGGTCCCAAGAGACTTCATCCCAGGACGGTTCTTGCTGGTGATACGCCTTTTCCTGTCACTATTATATAGCCTAATGATCCCTGGGCATAAGCCCAACCTATTGGGCAGATTTTCTGCAGATTAACATGAAGATGTAATCTCATATAGTTATGATGTGTAGACAAATTGATGATTTCATAATTCCTAATGAGGATTTTTATAAAATTTCCAAATTTATACAAGTAATTTCAAGCCCTCTAAAAGTTCTGTAAACCTTCATGTGTCATGGGCTATTTGCATTAACATAAGAAAGCAGGCTTGGGATAAATTTATAGTTAGGCAAAACATTCCTTCTAGGTTAGCTGTGAGACCATTATCTGGTAACTAAAAGTCATTAACTGGGAATGGACAATTTATTGCAGTTCAAGGATGGATAATAAAATATTGACTCATTTATATATATAAAACTTCAAAAAAATAAGACACTAGGCAGATGATTTGTCTATTGACAAAACTAAAACTATGCTGATTTATAACATAAAAATTATTGCTTTAAACTTGTAATGAACTTATGGGTCTAGAAGATAGATAATGAATCTTTAGTCAGGTACTAGTCTTAATAGAAAGGCATAAACATTTTTGCTGTAATTCTTTGTCATTTTATGTCATGAGCTATTGTCTTGAACTTGCTATGAAATTATGAAATGTGAAGATGCTTAGAAATCCATGTGATCATTTATCCTGAGAAAGTATAAGAACTAAGAACAACAATAAAAATGTTGGTGCAATTTTCTTCAGCTTCATTCAGAGTGAGTGTTTTCTGCATGTGTGAATTTTTCCTTTTCTTTCATTCTTTGTATCTCTTCTTTTCCTTTCTCCCTGGTTCATGAAGAGTTAATGAGTTTTAAGCCTATAGCCTGGCCAGCAAGAGAGGTCCTTGACCCAGAGAGAAAAGAATCCTAGCAATTAAGCCTTTTTTTTTCTCCTTGATCCTCTGCTTTTGCCAGCAGCAGTTAGTAAAAGAGTTATAGACAGAAGAGCCATCAAAGATACAGCAGCTTTGGCCCTAATCTCTGACTACACACTCCATTGCTGCCTTCCCTGTGAAAAACCCTGTGATCCTGAGCTAGTCACCAGCACTCCTAAAAGTGTAAATACAACCTGCTTAGTATAATATTATGTGCTTATGTACATATATGATTATGTTCATATGTACATAGTAAAAAAAAAAAAAGACCATGAATTTGAAAGAGTGCATGAGGGGTAAATGAGAGGATTTGCATGGTGGAACAGGAAGAGGGAGGGATTATGCAATTAAGATCCAAAAAAAAAAAAAAAAAAAAGAAAACAAAAATAACTAAAGTAAAACTCAAGACTTCTTCGAGAGGGAGAATTAGTCTTACCCAAGAATAAATGCTGAATGGTTTTCCAGTACCAAGTAATCATTCCTGAAATCATATACATGAATAATTCTAAGTGAACTCAGCAGGTTTATTTATATATTTATCCATACACATATGCGTATAACAATACTAATTACAGAAAAAATAGGCAAGGAATTGAGAGCAGATGGTGGTATGGGAAAGGCTGAAGGGAGGAACAGGAGGGGTTATGTGATCATATTTAATTAAATTTTAAAGAAAAATGAGAAGTACAAAAAATTGGGTGTTGTGACTCACACTTTCAATCCCAGTAGTCTGGAGGCTAAACAGAAAGATCTGTCCATGTTTAAGGCCCATGTGAGCTACCTAGTGAGTTCTAAACCAGCTTGGACAACAGAGGGACTGTTTTAAAACAGAACAAAATGGAATTGTACTTCTGGTTTTCCCTTACTACACAGCAGATGCAGAGAGAGTTAATAGCACTGCAAACCACATGCTTTTAAGGTTGTGTATCCTTGATGATGAATCTTGACTTTCATCCTCAGCTGTTAAATTACCACCATGAAAATCACTGCCAGTGGCCAAGTTGCATGAAATAATAATTATGTGTTTACTGTTAACCATCAGTCATGTTTAAGTACTTCAAGGTGAAATATGAAATATGAATGCATAGTCTGTGGGCCCACTTACCCCAAAGTATACACACACACACACACACACACACACACACACACACACACACTCACATATCAATCTTTATATTAATTTTCTCTGAATATTGTTCTTGGCAATTAAAACAGTCAACTGAAAAATACAAAGCAGTCTCAAAAGACATCCTTAAAAGAGTCTAATCAGCAGCAAACCAATCCAAAAGACAGTGTTCAGGTAGGGTAATGTTATTAAAAGTCTTATACCTATCCTTTTACAATCATTTGTCATTGAAAATTACCCTAGTCTACAAGGCACTCTCCCCATATTCAAAGCTCATGATTTATGGCTGACAATTTTCCACATCTTTATCAGAAAGCAATTCTTAGCTGTCCCATGTTAGTTGCTAACATCTGCACCACAAAGGAATTGCAAAGAGCAAAATTCACAAAAGATTACTATTATCCCATTTCTTAAAAGAGAAGCAATACATTATAATTTGATATACTGATAGTTTTGAAGCACTTTCCAATGTAAACTTCAAAAGATCATCATGAATATTTCATTTCAATGCAGCACACATCAAGTGTTCAAAATTATCAGCTGCTGGGAAACTGAATCCACTGATAAAAGAATGGAACCACTTATTAAAGCCACAAGCATGATTTTGAGCTGTGATTATATGTAAATCTAATGTCATTACAATTGATAACTGGGGGATTAACTGGGTATTTCTGCAACTTTAAAATATGGTAAACAGTCAATAGGGAGAGAGGTTAATCAGTTAATGGTTTAACAGTTGCAGCTGCAAAATGAGTCATCGTCTTTTGAAAGTCTGAATTTTAATCCTGAAAGCTCTCGATCCAATAAGTAAGCACTATTTGGAAGCCTTTTATTATTAGGTCTCTTATCCTGTCTTCAGTTGCCAGCTGTGTGTGTCTCAGAATCTAAGAAAATAACAAATTCTAACTGATGAATAGCTTGAAATGTGTTGTTGAATAAGGCAGAAGGTTAGGCGAGGAATTGTAGCTGTTTCTGTGCAGATATAAAGACCTGAAACTGAATACTCCTACCACTCACACACTCTAACCTAATACAAATTGCCTTTTTCATGACTTTATTTGTTAGTCTGTAAAATGGGAATTTTAATAGCAGTCTCCTACATGGGTGTGCTGTGAAAACTCAAGAGATAATGGTCATTAAAACTGTACTTGCCACAATCATGACACATACTTAAAAATATGCGCCAAGTAAGTGAGCCAAGAATTACACTGTAGCTATTATTCAGCACTGTTATTATTCAGACTTTGACAGTATCCTAACAGTCTTTAATAGTGTTTGGCCATCAGTGATTAGTGAGTTATTGTTGGTAATGGTGGTAACGTTGATGCCAGTAGCTTAAGTTGCTAATAGTCAAGATATGACATATCAATTCTAACTTTAAAAAATGCATAGATCAGTGGAAATTTAAAAGACCCTGTGTCTTCTTAGGGATTCTATTGTGATAAAACACCATGACTAAAAGCAACTTGGGGAGGAAAATGTTTATTGCAGCTTACAGCTTGTAGTCCATCATCCAGGGAAGTCAGGGCAGAAACTGAAAGCAAGAACTTAGAGGCAGAACCTAAGGCAAAGTTCACGGAGGAGTGCTGCTTACTGGCTTACTTAGCTTGCTTTGCTATGCCATCCAGAACCACCTGCCCTGGAGTGGCAATGGCTCCTGTGAGTTAGCCCCTCCAATATTCATCACTGATCAAGACAATACCCTATAGGGCAATTAATCCTATGCAGGCCTTCTCTTAATTGAGTCTCTCTCTACCCAAATGATTTTACTTTGTGTCAACTCCTGTCACCCTAGTTTTTAGTTTTAGTGGAAACCTGTTGTCCATAATTCCTCTTACTTTCACAATGACCATGTTGATGTCAACCACTTCCATTCTAAGCTTAATACTTAGGGACAGGTGACAACTGGGTGTCAGTCAATCATTTTCAAAATTATCATGCATGTCTCTAAATGCATTAGTTTTATAATTATCACATTTCTTCAGCAAAAATTCACTTTCATTTAAGTATTACCTGTTCTTTTTCAACTATCTCTTAAACCTTTTTTTAAAATATTGTCCAAGGTCTTCCTAATGCATCACTGAACAGAATCCTTCAGTGGCTACTGTTTGGCTCCCGGTGACATGATGTGGAATGTAGTACAGGACTCTGAGGCTCGGGGTTATGATACTATGAGTTCCTTGACAGACTCATCTTTTTTTTTTTCTTTTTATCTATTTGCATGGTCCTGATTTTGTGACAAGCTAGTTTTGACAATAGTGCAGACAGGCCATTATTTCCCATTATCCTAAGTGAATGACAGAATTGAATGCATCTTAAACTCCATTAGGAAGTGGACAGCATATGTCTTGTTCTTCAGTGTACTCCCAACACCTATCACAGTAGCTGATGTGGACAGGTTTTAGGAAAGTATTCACTGAACATTAAAATGAATGCCAGAAAGAATGAAAATGAGAGGCAGAGAAGAGAGAAAAAGGATAGTTCTAAGCCCAGTTCTAAGAATGGAACATAAGAATACTTGATTACTATTAAAAATTTTAAAAACAATTAAACTAATTCTTAAGAATAGTTTAATTTGCCTTTTGGCTGGGGCAGACACCTAGCTGGTCTGCTCCCATGAAGACACCATATCATGAGCCATGCTAGAGGAACCACTGCACTCAGAGCAGCAAGATTTCAGGATCCCAGAGGCAGCCGGAGTCCCAGCAATTCTTCCACCCAGAAGCTCAGTATCACAGGATCACAGAGACATCTGGACTCTGAAGAGTTCTGGGCACAAGCAAGATAACTAGACAGACAGGCTCCAGTCAGAGACAGTGAGTGCAGGTAGCACTAGAGTTAACCAGATGGCAAAAGGCAAGCAAAAGAACATAAGCAACAGAAACCAAAGTTACTTGGCATCATCAGAACCCAATTCTCCCACCATAGCAAGCCCTTGACACTCCATCACACCATAAAAGCAGGATTCAGAATTAAAATCACTTCCCATGATGATGATAGAGGACTTTAAGAAGCACATAAACAACTCCGTTAAAGTAGTACAGGAGAACACAGGTAAACAGGTAGGATCCCTTAAAGAGGAAACACAAAAATCCCTTAAGAACTGCAAAAACCACAACTAAACAGGTGAAGGAATTAATTAAACCATCCAGGATGTAAGAATGGAAGTAGAAACAATAAAGAAATCTCAAAGGGAGACTACCCTGGAGATAGAAAACCTAGTAAAAAGATTAGAAGTCATAGACGCAAGCATCACCAACAGAATACAAGAGATAGAAGAAAGAATCTCAGGTGCAAAAGAAAGCATGAAAAACAATCACACAACTGTCAAAGAAAATGACAAATGCAAAAAGCTTCTAACCCAAAACATCCAGGAAATCCAGGACACAATGAGAAGACTGAACCTAAGGATAATAGGTATAGATGAGAATGAAGATTTCCAACTTAAAAGTTGGAAATTAAATATAATTAAATATACTTAAAAATACCAGTAAATATCTTCAACAAAATTATAAAGGAAAACTTCCCTAACCTAAAGAAAAAATATACAAGAAGCCTACAGAAACCCAAATAGACTAGACCATAAAAGAAATTCCTCCTGCCACATAATAATCAAAACATCAAATGCACAAAACAAAGAAAAAAAAATACTAAAGCCAGTAAGGGAAAAAGGTAAAGTAACACATAAAGGCAGACCTATAAGAATTACAGCAGACTTCTCACCAGAGACTCTAAACGCCAGAAAATCCTGGACTGATAACATATAGACCCTAAGAGAACACAAATGGCAGCCCAGACTACTATATCCAGCAAAACTCTCAATTACCATAGAGGGAGAAACCAAGATATTCCATGACAAAACCAAATTTACACAATATCTTCCCACAAATCTAACACTTCAAAGGATAATTGATGGAAAACTCCAACACAAGGAGAGAAACTACAACCTAGAAAAAGCAAGAAAGTAATCTTCCAACATCCCCCCCCAAAAGATAGCTATACAAACATAATAGGAAGCTAAACAAAAATAACAGGAAGCAAAATCATTTTTCCTTAATATCTCTTAACATCAATGTACTCAATTCCCCAATAAAAAGACATAGACTATCAGAAAGGATACATAAACAAGACCTAGAATTTTGCTGCATACTGGAAACACATCTCAGTGACAAATACAGACACTACCTCAGAGTAAAAGGATGAAAACAATTTTCCAAGCAAATGGTCCCAAGAAACAAGCTGGAGTAGCCATTCTAATATCAAATAAAATTAACTTTCAACCAAAAGTAATCAAAAAAGATAAGGAAGGACACTTCATACTTATCAAAGAAAAAATCTACAAAGATGAACTCTCAATTCTGAACAGCTATGCTCCAAATGCAAGGAAACCCATATACATAAGAGAAACTTTACTAAAGCTCAAAGCACACATTGTACCTCAAACAATACTAGTGGTGCATTTCAACATTCCATTCTCAGCGATGGACAGATCATGGAAACAGAAACTAAACAGAGACACAATGAAGTTAACAGAAATTATGAACCAAATGGATTAAAAGATATCTATAGAACATTCCATCCTAAAACAAAATAATATAGCTTTTTCTCAGCACCTCATAGAAGCAGGAGGAAGGGGGATTAGATAGAGGGTTCCTGGTTGGGGAGGAGAGGGGAATGGGGAAAGTGAATTACATCTGAAACGTAAGTAAAATATTCAATAAAAAATAGGAGGTTTCTGGGTGGTGGGAGGAAGTGGGGTAAGGGGATAAAATCTGAAATGTAAATATAATACCCAATTAAAAAAATTTAAAAAAATTAAGTAAAAAAAAGAAAGCAAAGAATGAAAAAAATTAGCTTGATACTAAAATTTGTTTTGAGAATTGTATATTGCAGAATACACAGCCTTGGTGTATCTACTCATCAAGCAAGCTGAGTAGACCTGCTCAAACCTCTGATGTCCTGGAATCCCATCTGGATGCAGTGAAAATCCAGCGTCAGAGGCTTATCAATTTACTCTTCCCCCGACCCCTCTTCTAATATCTTAACACCCGTAATCAGCTTGAAGAAGTTAATGATGAGTCAGCGCCCCTATTCCCTGGGCTTGGGGACTAAAGTGGTTAATATTGGGCTGTCTTGCTAGAGAAAACTAGTGGTTTTGTTGGAACAGGGAGGGCTGGCTAGGATTTTTTTCATAGCCATAACCTATTGGTAGAAATCTGTATAATTATTCTCAAGATGAAGTTATAATTTATTAAATTGTACAAAATTTACTTCGATTTCAAATTTAAGGTTTTCATTGGTACGAGCTTCTTATTGATATAAAAGTGAGATCAATATTGATACTCTCATAGGCATTGTGTCTGTATAACACATTTAGGAATACAAGGCTTAAATTCAGTCCTTCTTTAACTTTTTTGTTTTTTTTTTGTTTTTTGTTTTTTTGTTTTGTTTTTGTTTTTTGAGACAGGGTTTCTCTGGTTAGTCCTGGTTGTCCTGGAACTCACTCTGTAGACCAAGCTGGCCTTGAACTCAGAAATCCGCCTGCCTCTGCCTCCCAAGTGCTGGGATTAAAGGCATGCGCCACCACCGCCTGGCCTTCTTTAACTTTTTTAACTGATTTGAGATGGTTAGACTGTGAGTTAAGGGACTATAGCAAATTCAGGGCTTTGAATTTATTGTTAGGGTGTTTTCTATATTTTATCTAGAAATAGCTGAGAGGAGATAACAGACAACAGTTCAGATTGCCTTACATGGATAGTTGATTTTCAAAATGTCTGAAGTCCACAGAATTGACTTTACAAACATTTCTGTATTAATGTTCATTTTGATTAGAGACCTGTCTGCTCCTGGAAGCTTCCTGTCTTGAATTCTAAGAAGAAATTGAGCATCTTTGAAGTTACTCCAGTTGTGGTGAGACAGCCACTGGGCAAGAATTGCCTCTTCCCATCTACAGACAAATTATTGTCCAGAAAAGGACACACTTGTGGAATAGTCGACTGATTATATTTGCCTAGACAGAGTAATCAGCCCTTAATAATTCTGTATCACTATGGTCTGTTAGATGATCCTGGGCCAGAAGGCTGAAGATCAGATGCTCCAACGTTTTGAAGTATAGGGACTGTCCAGGTGTTCAGCGGTCTCTATAAATTGGCTAAGTTTTAGAAGCTATGCTTTGTGCTTCCCATAATTTTAGTTAACTCAGTCATTCCGAATTTCCGATGGAGTTGAAAACTTATAGTCTCATAGCCAATCCTGGCTATTTACTTTGAGAGAAAAGATTTGAGTGGATGGTTTTCAGCTGACAATCATTCTAAAGCCAAGAAAAAAATCCAGGTTCAGAACTAAGTGTTTTAGTTAGGAGAGATGACAGAGGTTCTGGTTAGTCAACAAAATGATGGACTGGGTATTAGGACTATCTTGTATCCCACTGGTACAAATCGGTATAATTATGCTCTAATTGTATTTTAAGAGAAAAGTTTTATTTTAACAGGAAGGGTGATATGTAGGAGGAGCTAAGGTGGGAGGAGTATGGAGAGGAAGAGAAGGAGTAAGGAGAGGAGGAGAAGGACAGGAGAAGCTAGGTGATGAGAGAGAGAAAGGGGGGGGGGGACATGGAGGCAGATGTTCACGTGTCTCCACCAGTCAAAGATAGTGATATATCTAGGTTGGGTATTGGTTTACACTTCTGATTGAGCATTACCAAACTTATAAAGCCTTTGATTAACATTTTAAAAAATTGTATAAAAGCAAAAAGGAAAAGGGGGCATGGGATAGGGGTTTTCTAGAGAGGGGAAATGAGGAAAGGGGATGAAATCTGAAATGTAAATAAAATATCCATATATATATATATATATATATATATATATATATATATATATATGTGTGTGTGTGTGTGTATGTATGTATATATATATATATACGAACAGTTTAATTTGAAATGATAATGGTTTATATGAGAAATTAGGAAGCAAAAAGAGTTAATATATAGTGTGAATGTCACTTTTATTTCCTCAGATGAAGTGATGAGATGAGAGTGATACCCAAGCTGTGTGAATACATGGCTTGGGCTGAGCCCAGAGTGTTTCCTTTGTTCAACTGTCTCTAGACCTAGACCTGGATGCTCCTAGCCTCTATATGATCTAATCTTCCAAAAATGACTGATTCAACCTGGTTTCCCTCAGCTTCTGACTGACTTGCTCTCCCTGGCTTCATACTAACTTTGGCAATATGTTCTAATCTTTTGGCTTCTCACTCTCTGGCTCTAGTGTCCAGCTGTGTCTAGCTAGTGTCTCTGGCTCACCTGTGTCTAGCTTGTTCTCCCTGTAACCTGTCTCTGAAAAACTGTCCCAGTAAAACTGCCATACACATACATCACATACCACATACCACCACATCCTTCTCTCTCTCTAGCTGCTCTTAAGTAGCCTCTCTCTCCTGCACTGTTCTCCTGTGAGTTGGGCATATCATATCAATGACACATTCTGTCAAATCTTCTTCTAACTTGTCACTTTGTCCCTCAATTAGATGCTACTTTCAAACATGGCTGCTTCCTTGTACAAACCAACCTTATCTTCATTGTTAGGGATTAAAGATGTGTACTAAGAGCCTGCCGTGTTTGTATTCCAGCCAGGACATGTCTACATTCCAGCCTGATCATATCTTTGGATGTGATCCCTTGCCAGAGCATCCATGTTGCTTGATTAAAATACTAAAATATCAATTTTTCAAATATTTTTTCTTTCTTATATATCTTTTAAAGCATTAGTAATGGTACTCCTGGGCCTGAGACAATTAGGAATATATGGCCCATGTAGCTCCATTCCTACTGTGATAAAATTTTCATAGTCTCTTTTCTCATTGTTCAAATAACCATTGCCAGTAATGTCTAGGATATTTATATTTAGAATACATGTATCTACTGAGATTTTAATACAAATGAACATTTAGAATATAGTTTAGGATTGGAACCTCAACCATAACACATTTCGTTAAAGTATATCAAGTTTATGTCAGATATTTAGATGGAACACTATGTTTCCCTCAATAGAAAAATAGGGTGTATATAGAAATTGAATACACATGTAAGATAATATGTAATTGATTAATGAACAGAAGGAAAAATTCTACATCAAAAAACTAAAGCACATAGGCAGCGAGATAGTCTTATTACCAACTGAACTTGCAAAAAGTAGCAAGAAAATGATTTTTAAAGATACTTTAATTTTTTTCAATTATATAAACTAGCAAGGCATTATTTAGTAATATAATGTAAAAAACTCACTGGATCATATCCTAACCTCCTTTAGAATACAGCTTCTGCCAACCTTTTTATATTCCTAAATATTTCATTCAATAATAGTTAATGCATAGCAAAATTTCTATTATAATTAGCATATATTTTTATTGCCTGAAATATAAGCAAAAAGCAGATAAGCAAGGTGCACTATATGATTATTACAATGTTAACCCTTTTGTTAAACTTTGAAACTTGATCCACTTAAAATGACTATGTAATGCACAGACAATTATTAGGTATCTTTTACAAATGAAAAGCACAGGCTGTGGAATATAATCTATGCAAAACAAAAGGATATGGACTCAGATGGAGACACCTACCTGTTTTAAAACAGGGTTTTAATGGAGCATTATAGAGCACTGTCTTCCTTTGTCAGTGATCAGGCAGGGTTGTTGCTATCTGCACCTGCACTGGGATGCTTGGGCTCTCACTTCTCAAGATAATCACCTCTTAATAAGTCATAAGCCATACATAATTACAACAGCTCCCTTCCTCGTTGACAACATCTCCAAACATTTAAGTTTCCTCAAGTCTGGACTATAGCTTCCATTTTCGTTCTCCCAACACCTTTAAACAAGGCAACTTGCACTTCAGACACAATGCTGTGCACAGCTGCCCAAAGCATTCCCAACTTTGTGTCTTTTGATCATCTTGTTTTTAAAATAAAATTTACTTATTTATTCACTTTAAAACCCCATATTAGCCCTTTCTCTCCTTCCAATACCCCCTCACTCAAGTCCTCCAGCCATTCTACCTTCCCCATTTGCGAAGGAGAAGGTGTACTCTGGGTGTTCCCCTCTCCCCCTTTCCTTGCCCCCTCCTCGCCCCCCCCCCCTGCCCGCATATCAAGTCCCTGTGGGACTTGGCACATCCTCTCCCACTGAGGTCCAGTTAGGTGTATGGGATCCACAGGCAAGCAGGCAACAGGATGAGGGATAGCTCCTGTTCCAATTGTTGGGGACTGGCTTGAAGACCAAGCTGCTCAGCAGCTACATATGTGCGGGGGGGGGGGGGGGGGAGGGGGCCAGATCCACCCCAAGCTTGCTCATTGTTGATTCTGTCTCTGGGAGTGCTCAAGGGTCCAGGTTAGTTGACTCTGTTGGTTTTCCTGTGGAGTCATTGTCCTCTTCCTGTCCCTCAATTCTTCTTCCAATTCTTCTGTAAGATTCCCTGAGCTCCATCTAATGTTCTAATGTTTGGGTGTGAGTCTTTGCATGTGAGATGAAACACCTAAATCTACTCCCTTAAGAAAAAATCCAGAAGTCATTGTTTTTAATAGCTGAGCAGTACTCCATTGTGTAAATGTACTACATTTTCTGTATCCATTCCTCCGTTGAAGGATATCTGGGTTCTTTCCAGTTTCAGGCTATTATAAATAAGGCTGCTATGAACACAGTGGAGCATATGTCCTTGTTGTATGTTGGAGCATCTTCTGGGTATACGCCCAGGAGTGGTATGGCTGGGTCCTCAGGTAGTACTTTGTCCAATTTTCTGAGGAACCACCAGATTGTTTTTCAGAGTGGTTGTACCAGCTTGCAATCCCACCAGCAATGGAAGAGTGTTCCTCTTTCTCCACATCCTTGCCAGAATCTGCTGTCACATGAGTTTTTGAATGTGGCCATTTTGACTGGTGTGAGGTGAAATATTAGGGTCATTTTGATTTGCCTATCCTTGAAGACTAAGGATGTTGAACATTTCTTTAGGTGCTTCTCGGCCATTCGAGTTTCCTCTGTTGAAAACTCAGCTATTAAAAACAATGACTTCATGAAATTCACAGGAAAAAGATGGAACTTGAAAATATCATCCTGAGTGAGGCAACCCAATAACAAAACAACACACATGGTATGCACTCACTGACAAGTGGATATTAGATCAAAAGTTCAGAATACCCAAGATCCAATTCACAGACTATCTGAAGCTCAAGAAGAAGGAAGACCAAAGTGTGGATTCTTCAGTGCTTCTTAGAAGGGGGAACAAATATTCACAGGAGAAAATATGGAGACAAAGTGTGAAGCAGAGATTGAAGGAAAGGCTATCCAGAGACTGGCCCATCTGGGAAGTGCTTGCTGCCAGGAGCCTGATATGGCTGTCTCCTGAGAGGCTCTGCCAGAGACTGACAAATACAAAGATGGATGATCACAGCCAATTATTGAACTGAGTGCTGGGTCCTTGATGGAGGAGTTGGAGAAAGGACTGAAGGAGCTGAGACGGTTTGCAGCCCCGTGGGGGAGGCAACAGTGTCAACTGGCCAGACCCCTCAGAGCTCCCAGGGAATGGACCACCAACCAAAGAGTACCCATCCCTCTGACCACGTATGTGGCAGAGGATGGCCTTGTTGGACATCAATGGGAGGACTGGCCCTTGGTTCTGTGGGGGTTCGATGCCCCAGAGTGTAGGGGAATGCCAGGGTGGGAAAGCAGAAGTGGGTGGGTGGGTGAGGGAACACCCTCATAGAGGCAGGGGGAGGAGGGATGGGATAGGGGGTTTCAGAAGGGCAGACCTAGAAAAGGGAAAACATTTGAAGTATAAATAAAGAAAATATCCAGTAAAAAAAAATTGCAAAAAAGAAAAAGAAAAAAAATCCAGAAAAAAATATAATTTTGCTCATTGACAGGGTTTTGCCAAATTTACATGTTTGCTTGAAACTAATAATTGCCCTGCCTGAACTTCTTAGGTTCTGGCATTCCAGATGTTCTTTAACATGCCCAGTCCAAATATAAGTTGATTTTCATCTTCATGTGTAAACAAATCTTGTTCATTGTAGATAGCCATTATTTTGTATCCTTTAAACTATATTTGTCCATTTCTTCTTGTACCCTACTCATCGTCATTAAAACTCCTCTCTCGGTTTCTGTGTGTCTGAAGGCTTTTAAAAATACATTTCACATATTAAGTGTGTTGAATTCTTTAAAACATTCCTCACAGGAGTAAGAAAATGAAATATGCTTTCTGTTTCTGACTTTATGCTTTTCACGTTCATCCACACAGTAAAAAAAAGACACCATATCTACTTTAAAATCTGAATATGAAATATTAAATCTCATTCTGCTTCCATACATGTCACGTTTTCATTATCCATTCCACTGATAGACACTTACATTGCTCCCATACCTTGGCTGCGGTGAATAACCTTGCAAAGAACATAAGGGTACAGATATTTCATTGAAATCCTGATCTGAGTATACGCGCGCGCGCGTACACACACACACACACACACACACACACACACACACACACACACACTGATGCACACAAAAAGAACTGCTGAGGGAATGCCCATCCCTGATCTTAAGCAGTACTACAAGGAATAGTGATAAAAGTCATATGATTGGTACACAGACAGGTTGATCAATGGAATAGAATTGAAGACCCAGAAGTAAACCCATACATCTATGAACACTTGATTTTGACAAAGAAGCAAAAATCATACAGTGGAAAAAAGAAAGCACCATCAATAAATGGCACTGGTCTAACTGGTGGTCTGTATGTAGAAGAATGAAAATAGATCCATATTTATCATCCTGCACAAAGCTCAAGTCTAAGTGTATGATGGTTTGAATATGGTTTGCATATAGTTTGTATATCGAGGGTGGCACTTTTAGAAGTTGTGGCCCTGTTGGAGCAGGTGTAGCCTTGATGTAGGTATGTCACTGTGGGTGTGGCCTTTAAAACCCTTATTCTAATGGCCTGGATTGAGTCTTCCACTAGCAGCCTTCATATGAAGATGTGGTATTCTCAACTTTTCTTGCACCATGCCTACCTGGATACCACCATGTTCCCGTTTGGTGATAATGGACTGAAACTCTGAACCTGTAAGCCATCCCCAAATAAATGCTGTCCTTATAAGAGTTGCCTTGTCTGTTCACAACAGTAAAACACTAACTAAGACAAAGTGGATCAAGGACCTCAACATAAAAACAGATACACTGAATCTAATAGAAGAGAAAGTGGGAAAAAGCCTCGAACTCATTGGCACAAGGGAAAATTTCCTGAACAGAACACCAATGGCTTGGGTTCTAAGATCAACAATAGATAAACAGAACCTCATGAAACTGAAAAGCTTTTGTAAGGCAAAAAACACTGTCAATAGGACAAATTGGCAATCTACAGATTGGGAATATGAACCCCAGTGGAGCCACAGAGACATCAACCCACGCACAAAACTTTCAACCCCAAATTTATTCTGTTAACAAGTATGGGCATGGGAAGGGAGCAGAGACTGAGGGAATGGCCAACCAATAACCCACCCAAAATGTGACCCATCTCATGAACAAACACCAGTCCTTAATACTATTAATGATACTCTGTTATGCTTGCAGACAGAAGCATGTTGTCCTCTGAGAGGCTCCACTCAGCAGCTGAATCAGACAGATACAGATACCCACAGCCAAACAGTGGATGAAGCTTGGGAATTCTTATGGAAGAATAGGAGGAATGATTGAGGGTACCAAAGGGAATAGGAACTCCACAGGAAGACCAACAGAGTCAACTAACCTGGATTGTAGGAGCTCTCTAGATTCTGAACCACCAACCAAAAAAAAAAAAAAACATGCACAGGCTGGACTTAGGCATCCTTGCTAATATGTAGCAAATGTGCAGCTTGACTTTCATGTGGGTCCTGAACAACTGGGGCGGGGGCTGTCTCAAAAGCTGTTGCTTGCATGTGGAATATGTTCTACTAGCTGGGCTAACTTGTTTGGCCTTAGTAGGGGAGGAAGCACCTATTTTTCCAGAGACTTGAAGTGCCAGGGTTGAGGGGATACCCAGGCTGGCCTCACCTGCCCAGAGAAGAAGTAGGAGGGGAAGGTTTGTGGGAGGGGATGGCCAGGAGGGAGGCAATGAGCAAGATGTAAAATAAATAAATAAAACATATTAATTAAATTTCTAAAGAAGTTATCAAGAAATCTTCACTAACTCTACATCCAACAGAGGGCTAATCAAAAATATATAAAAAACTCAAGAAGTTAACCTCTAAAACCCCAAATAACCCAATTAAAAATGGGGTACAGATCTAAACAGAGAATTTATAATAGATGAATCCTGAATGGCAGAGAAGCAGAAGCACTTAAAGAAATGTTCAAAGTCCTTAGTCATCAAATTAAAATGACCCTGAAATTCCACCTCACACTAATTAAAATTGCTAGGATCAAGGATGTGAAAAAAGAGGAACAGTCCTCCAAGCCTGTAGTATATTGTTATGAGGGCATTAGGAACTATAGAGGGCTAATAATGGCTTGCTTAGGGTCTTCCTAAATGCAGATTATTATAGGCATATGGGAGTACTCATGTGTACTGCTAAATATGTCATAATAATAAATAAAAGATTCTTATTTTCCATTCTGGACAAAGAAATGAGACTCATTTTTACCCCAAACCTCTTTTCTCTAGATTGTAACATGAACATATAATTAAATTTGATTTTGATTAGGCAAGTCTCTCAGTTATAATTCTCATGGATTTAAGTCATGAGCTATAATGGACTTACATGGAGTGAGGATTTAATCTGATTATAATAAGCTACTTAAGCTGATAAAGGCAAATGCATTAACAGCAATATTTCATTGTTAGGACTCTTAAGCAATCTCTGTAATTTTTAGTCTGCCTAAAAAGCTGGTGTTTTTCTGAGTTAACATCATACTTTTTACTACTGTGGTAGTTGGCTTCAAAGAGATGCTATTCCTAGAAAATGAAATTTAACACAATAGAATACTCAATGGTATTATGAAAAAATCACCATGGAAACATGAAGTCCTTCCTTAAGAGTAATCTTTTGGTTATGTGTTTCATCTCAGATGGTGGTTATATTTTTATAGTAAAAACAAAATGACTTTAACAAATGGCTTCTTTCTGGTAAGATTTAAGAGAAGCCAACAGAACTACAACAATACATTAATCAGTCAATGAAATAAAGTTATTTCTAGTTTTAATCTAAAAGTAATTTCATTTCATTTAAAACATTTTCACTAAAAACATTTTCTTTTAAATATATGAAATTACACTCTCTGTATTATGATAGTTGTGATCTGGAAGTGACAGGATTAATTCTCTGACAGAGTATAAAATCACCCAGCTAGCAATGGCCAAAACTATTAATCAGGAAGATAACCTCTGAAAGCCTTACTCCTTTCATGAGTGGTTGCTAGTTAAATATGAACATCTGAAAAAACCACTATAAATTCATTTCCCTGTGCACAAACTCCTTTTAGTACAGAAAGGTTTTTACGTAATAAGGAATAAATAAATGTATCAACATTTTTACACTACAAACGTATTTGATGGACCTTTTATTAACAAAAGTGACATAGTCCTTGGATTTCAGGCACCGGTTATAAAATGGGGATCATACTATTTAGTTGAAGACAGATTTATAAGATTTGTGTTTAAAACCCAATTGGCTTGAATTTGTTGATGTACGATGTTGTCTCAGAGCTTCACTCTGGAATTTATTTTTATGAACTAAATAACAAAAAAACTATATCACATTTTATACAGACAAACATGCATAAAGCTGATAAATTTAACAAGTATTTTCTACGAACCATTTTATTCACATAATATTTTTAGTGGTACTCTAAAAGTCTGTAAACATAGGCCCCTGGGCCATTTGGTTAAGAGAATTTTTTTCATATATCCTATTGACATAAATTCTTGAGGGTTACCTTACTTATAAAAAGTAAAAGAAAAAAAACGAACAAAAAAACCAAAAGAGAGTTATCTGATCTAAAAGAAAAAAACAAGGAAAAGAAAAGAAGGAAGGAAAAAAAGAGAAATAAAGGCTTTAAGACAGGACTGGGAGGTGTCTCTTTAAGAGAGTGCACTGCTCTTCTAGAGGATGCAAGTTCGATTGGAGGACACATACTAGGCAGCTCATGATTGCCCATAACTTCAAGTCCAGGAGATTCAATGACTCTAGTCTCTACAGGAACCTGCATGCACATATCATACAACCACAGTGCCCTTCTTAGTCCCATGTACACATAATTAAAAATAAAATTGAAAAGAAAAGGAATAGTGCGTTTATAAAATTGAGAAAAGCAAACAAATTGTAGCTCTGCCTAATGGAATTACAAGAATGGATGGGAGCAGGGCTGTTCATGAAGTTTCACCCCTCACTGAGAAAGCATGGCAACTGATGGCTTCTGGAGAGGAAGAGGCATCTTTTTGTAGTTATCTGGCCCCTTGAAGGTCGTCCACACCCTGGTAGTTGGTCCTCCACCCCCACCCCCCACCCCCACATAGAGGCAAGGCTGGGTAGACTCAGTAAGTTTACAAAAGAACATGAGGTTGGGAAAGAAAAGTGACCTTGGAGATAGGGATGGATTGGAGAAAATAGATTTGATCAAAACATCTTACATGGATGTACAAAATTCCCAACAATAAGATGCACAAAACGATTCTGTGACAAATCTAAATTTTCTGAATGGGTAACTAGGATAAACCTTAATCCCAAATGAAACTCAATGGAATAATTGTTTTTAGAAATATGGCAAAGCGATATTTCACTTTTAAGTATTGCTAAATACAAAGTCTGAATGCTTGCCAAGTTGGATCACAGTGAGAGCAATCGATTAAATAATTTACAAATGATGATGATGATGATGATGATGATGATGATGATGATGCTGTTGATGATGATGATGATGACGGCGGTGATGTGGGATATGGGCAGGGTGTATATGGAGATCAGTGGCTAAAACTTGGGATTTGGTTGTGTTCTACATTTCCTGGAGTCCTGAGGATTGAACTCAGGATACAAAGCAAGCAAGCACCGGTGAGCCCAAGCTTATATAAAATTTAGTAGAAGGATTCTTTACTGAAGTACATAAAGGGCTTTCAAAGATCATAACATTAAGAATACATATTTATACATAATAGTAACATGGATGTGTATAATGTAATCACAAGTGTCTTGATGGTAGGGATTAAGGATTTTTATAACCTACTATAATCTTCTTACTTTAATTCTGGAGAGAAACTATTCAATATATCAAAATGGAAGTATATAGCTAAAATAAAACAAATATAATCATGAAAATTAGGTTAGATAATTTTACTGTAGAGCCTTATGAAACATAACATATATCTGTGACATCACTAGATTGTAAATGAGTAAACAATGACAATTTTTTTCATCTCTACCATCAGGACTATGAAAGAGGCCTGGCATATGGTACAGCAAACAAGGGAATTTGCCACCATCATCATCCTGATGACATGAGATGGATACTCAGAACACATTTGGTGGAAGGAAAGAACCACCTCCTACCTTCTGAGACCTCTACCTACATGTACCTGCATGCAGGCTTGTGTGCATGCATATACACGCACACACACACACACACAAACACACACACACACACACACACACACACACACACACACACACCTCTAAATAAATATAAAGAAAATTAAAGCTGAGTACGTACATAGCTGATACTCAACAATAAATGTAGGTAGAAAGATAAATTTCAGCATAAACTTGGTTTGCATAGCCATTGTGTTAAGGAAGCACTGTTCACTAAAAGGCGAAAAGGAGGAACAAGTAACACTTATTACCATCTGCTACTGCTGAACTCATATGCCCCAGAAGCATCGTTATGTCTAATATTAGATTCCACTCCAGTACTCTTTCATCTGACCATGCCATATCCTTAAGAAAGAAGTGACAGTCATGTGCCTTTGTTTGTAAAAGCAGAAAAATCAACACTTTTCTATCACATAACTCAGTGACTCAAAAAACTCGCTGCTCATCAGAATCATCTGAAAAGCATTCTGAAGGTATCTTGGAAGTTGGTCTTGTGGCTAATACTCATAATGTTAGCATTTAGAAGCCTCAGACAGAAGGATTGTGAGTTGAAGATTAGCCTGGGCCACTAAGCCCATATCTAAAAATATATCATGCCCCCATAGGCACAGATCTTGATTCAGAAGGTCTGGGTCCTCCCAAGGCATCTTTGTATTCAAGACTCCAGTTGGGCATGGGTGCATATGTTGTAATCCCAATACTAAGGAGACTGATGGAGGAGGCCTATAATGTCAAGGTTGGCCTGGCATATATAACATGAAGAGCTAGACACATATTTCAGTAGCAAAGTACTTGATTAGCATGTACAAGTGCCTAGATATGATTTCCAGTATCGCCATCCCTATAACAACAAGTCTCTGCAGGAGAATAAGATGGCTATTTAGGCTTTACATGTTGCCTAGCAAATGTTCCATCTATATCCTTCCTTAAATTATAAAACATCTTCCAGCTTAAAAGAGAAAGATGACAAGTGTATGCTCACTAATATTTAATGAACACCATGTATTTAGTAAAATCACACATGGAATTTCATTTAGAATACATTAGGTCAGTGGTTATATAAGCATAGTTATTATATTAATCTTATGAAAATAACATATAATTCCTAAAACCTAATTTATGTCTCTTTATAAGGTGAACTATCACCGTTGAGTTTGAGTCTTCTTCAACAAATAGAAAAGAAGTTTTTCTCTAAGCAGAAAAGAACTTAGCCTGTTGTCTCCTAACCCTACTAAAATATTCTGCAAAGCTCTTCATAACGATTGCTGATCTCAGAATGCCATCTCATGGAGGATCTTGAACAAGCCTTGCCAGACACAAAACATACTTGACATTTCTTTCTGCTTCAAAGGGCTGGTTCCATCCTCGTGATGTTGGAACCTTTTGAAACACAGCTGCTGAGACCTTACATGACATCTCATTGTGTTTATCTGGCACCTGTGGCTGACTGACCACTGATTTATTACCATAACTAACAGAATGCTGCTTCCTTTGCCAATCATATTCATTTCTTGTGGATTCCAGATTTCCTGTTGCTTTTTTGCTAATTGACCAGGATGCCTAACTAGATCTAGTGGCCTTTTATTTTAATATGCAAAAGTTCTAGTGGTTTAGCCACTGAGAATTCCTTATCCCTTGATTTGATGTTGCATTATTTCACACAGGTACCAAAGTTTTATTGCTTCAAAACCTCTGGGGCTTTAGAGAGAAGGTCAATATCTTTCTCTACAATCTCCATCCGCTTATATCTCTACATGATTTATATGATATTTTAAGGAGGGACTGATGAAACAAGCAATATTCTCAGAAGTGACATTTTCCAAATAATTCTGAGACAGTTGTCCAAGCTGACCTAACTTCACATTCTCTATGAAATGCTACCTGGTCTCTCCTATGGATTGTCTTCTGGTAGGGCAGATTCAGTGAATCAAAAGAGGAGCCGAACATATGGAGATTTTGAAGATGTTCACATAAGTGTGAACAGCTTTCTGAAGTATGAGGCAAAGAAAAAACGAAATGGTTGAAGTAACGGGGGAAGAGGAAATCCTATCTATGGCCTTCTTTTAACCACTTTCTATCTCCTACACACAGCAGATGAGTCACATCTCTGAATAAACGTCTTATACAACAAATACAGAAAAACTTCCCCTGAGAAAATAATTCTAAATCCACAATCAGAGCTATATATGCAGAATGCTAAGCATTGAAAATAAACTTGAAGTAATTATGAGGGAGACCTTTCTTGGTTACCTTTCTATTGGTGTTTCAAAACACCATGACCAAGGCAACTTTAAAAAAAAAAAGCATTTATTTGTGCTAATCATTTCAGAGGGTTAGAGTCCATGACGGCAGAGCCAGGGCACAGTGCCAGGAAGAATTGAGAGCTTGCATCTTGATCCACAAAGAGGAGGCACAGAGTGAACTCAAAATAGTGAGTTCTTTGAATTCCCAAAGTTCACACCTGGTGACATACTTCTTCCAGTAAGCCCACACCTTCGAACATCCACCAACTGGAGATCAAGTATTAAAATCCGTGGACCTATGGAAGCCATTCTCATTCAAACCAACTGGGGGTGGGGGGTAAATTATCAGGTGCTAAGATTCTATGTACACAGTATCCTATCTGCCAGCTCCCCAGAAGAATCTATCCCTGTTTTTCTTCTTTTTGTTTTCATCCCCCAACAGATACCTTGCCCACTTGTTTTGTCCTTGTCTTTTGTACTTGAGGTCCTTCAGGGAAACATGCCTAAAAATATTTACCCCAGAATCAGCTTTTCTAGTTCATTTATTTCAACTTGAAAAGATAGTGTCTTTAAGAGAATTTCTGAAAATCTTGTTGTCATAGAACTATATAAGCCACCATCAAGATGAAATAAATAGAGGTGTTGTCAGGTCCTGTTATACTAATGCCTGTATTGCTGTTTCTGCAGCTTATCACATTTACAAGTTTTTTGTTGTTCTGATATCCTGTGGTTTGACAGAAATGAATGGATAACTTGGAAAGAAGTTGGAGCCAGAGGCAAAAGCAGAGCTCTACTGTCTGGAGTAATTGTGTCTAATATTCTGATGTTTTTGCTCCCAGATTAAAGATGATGATAGATATTTTGCCTGGAGATGAGTGGTTCTCGATCTGTGGTCACAGCTCCTTTGGGAGTATCAATCAATTCTTTCACAAGGGTTATATATCAGATATGCTGCAAATTAGATGTTTATATTACAGTTCTCAAGAATAGAAAAATTGCAGTTATGGAGTAGCAAAAAAACAATAATGTCATGTTTGGGGGTCACTACAACATGAGGAACTGTCCCTGATGTAGAGAATGGGAAGCCATCATGAGTTTTAGTGAGACATGACAAAAATTCAGCTTATCCATAATGAGCAACATGAATGTAGACAATACGATTTTTGGTTAATAAGATATAACAAAAGAACACCACCAAATAATTTTAAGAGATTGAAAAAGCTAGCAATTGGTGCATACAGAGAGAAAGTATATCAAAAAAAAAAAAAAAAAAAAAAAAGGAAGGAGGGGGATAAACTTGTGGCCAGGATCACAACAGCAAAGAAAAGGGCAGCAAGAATATAATATTGGGGACTATGAAAACTCTGGGAAAACTCACCAGGGAAAGTGGAGTCTAGTTTTTAGACAATATTTGGACTTATTTCCATCATACCTCTTGCTAAAAGCTATTGCTAAAGACACAGTAACTCTTGCTTTACTTTCACTCTGGAGCAAATGCTTAAACAAGTTCTGGCAGGTTCAACTTTCTGGCTAGTGCTATGCTAGACCATCACATTAAGACATTTTGAAGAATCAACTTCTGAAGAGGACTTTCCATCACTCATTAAGTACACTTTGCTGAAATGGGACCAATTTATAGTTTGGCCTGAACCAAACTTTACAGTGTGATTTCAAAGTATTTATTGACACTTCATCAAATTGTATGGCAGTGCCTGAAACACAGAGGCTCAGTAAATGTAAACTGAACGAACACATGACTGACTATTGTGCAAAAATTTAATCTTGTACAAACTGGATAGAACTTGGAGTACTAACTGGGTGTGGAGGCCCACTCAATCCAAGCACCAAGGAAGCAGGAGCTGGAGGTTCATGAATTCCAACGTTCTGGGTCAGTCTGAACAACATTGTAAAATCCTGACCCAAACCCTAAGTAATGTGATGTCAGTGGAGGAATGTCTGTCTGCTGTACTGGAGACCCTAGGTTTAATCCAGTTTAAAAGAATAAAACAAACAAACAATCAAACAAACAAAGGAGTACTAAGCAAAATGAAAAGTTTAATGTCAATGATATTATAGGAGCTTTTTCTAAGTAAAATCATTCTGAGCCAGTAAAAATTTAACAAGCTCTATTCTGAACACTCCTGACACAAAAACATAATCCTATGAAAACTACACGCTAATTTTAGGCTGATGGTGTTATTCTACAAGAATCAAAGTTGTATACAAAAAAAAAACACTTTAGGAATTGCAGTCCTCTAATCTAACACACTTCTTGCCTTTATCAAAGTATTTCTTAGTTTCTATGTAGGCACACAAACTGAAAATATCTATAGAATAAGGAGGAATCTCAAGCAAATAAATAAAATTAAAGGAAAAAATGAGGAAAGGTGAAGAAGCAGGGCTGGACACACAGCCAAATATAGGGAAACAAAGGAAATAAAACCTACGTGATATAAGAAAGCAAAGCTGATAAACAAATAATCATCTCAAATATTTTTGCCAAGGGAGTCAGCAGTGTTGGTCTTGTCTAAAAGAAAAGCTGGGACAAAGATGGAGTAGAGACTGAAGGAATGGCCAACCAGTGATCAGCCCATTGTGAGACCCATCCCATGGGCAGGCACCAATCCCACACACTATTGAGGCCATGTTGTGCTTGTAGGCAAGAGCCTAGCATAGCAGCCCTCTGAGAGGTTTTACCCAGCAGCTGACTGAGACAGATGCAGATACCCACAGACAAACATCGGACAGAGTTTGGGGACCTCTACTGAAGAGTTAGGGGAAGGACTGTCAAGGGGATGGCAACCCTACAGGAAGACCACCAATGTTAACTAACCTGGACTCCTGGGAGATCCCAGAGACTGAGTCACCAAAGAAAGAGCATACACAGGCTGGTCCAAGGCACATATCTAGCAAAGGGCTGCCATGTCTGCCCATCAGTGGGAGAGGATGAGTCTAATCCTACAGAGACTTGATGCACCAGAGTAGGAGCATTATGGGAAAACTGCCCTCTCAAAGGTAAATGGGAAGGGAGGTGACTCTTTGAGGGGAGACTGGGAAGGAGACAGCATTTGAGATATAAATAATAAATAAATAAATAAATAAATAAATAAATAAATAAATAAAGCAGGCTTTCAGATCAGAGATGGGGAGCTGGGATGTGGTTCAGGGGCAGATTCTTGTCTAACACATCCATGGTCCAGCTCTGATCTCTCCCTTGGCAGAGCAAAGAAAGATCAGAAGCAGCAGAGCCCTGATGTATGGCTCACTCTTCCCAATGAACTGTCTCCTGCACGGCCTGACGTGCACTTTACAGGATCCTATGAGGCAATGGCATCCAGGAGGAGAAGGTAATTATGCAACAACAATGTAATTTTTCTTGTTTATTTGCAGTTGTCAAAATCATCACATCAACAAGAGGCATGAGAATGAGCCTTTAAGAGTCACTTTCTTAGGATTCCTAAAAGTTGGGGGGTATTCTGACCCCTTTTCTTAAATAACAACAGTGACACAGACAGCACAACAACAACAAAATGATGCCAGGCACAAGGGTGCACACTTTGATCCCAGCACACTGGAAGCTGAAGCAGAAAAATCTCTGTAAGTTCAAAGCCAGCCTGGTCTACATAGTGAGTTACAGGCCAGAGTTATACAGCAATACCATGTTTTAAAAAAAATGTTTTTCTTTTGTACCACAAATTGATGTTACTGCTTGGCTCCTGGTCGGCTGTGTATATGCCCTGCGGTGTCCTGCAGAAAGTACATTGATTCTGTTACCTGTATTTCTGGCCCACTGCATAAGTAATTTCTATTATTAAAAACTAGGCATTTGGTTTCTTAAACAATGACTTTCAAACCACTCATTATGAGGTCAATAACAAGCCTTTAGGATTCAGTGACTCAACAGCTTCGCCATGTCTATCTCGCTTCCCTTCACTTTACAATAATAAAAGTCATAACTCTCCCCTTTCTTTGTTGTATTCAAAAAAGTCCTTAGAATCCAAGAAAAAAATCATTACAGCTTTTTCTTGGAGTTTTCTAAAGAAGCCAAGGCAGGGCCTTTGTGGAAACTGAAAATACAAAACCATCTGGACTCTCAACCTGCACGGTTTTGGGCTCACCTACACATTAGAATCACTGCTCAAATGCCAAACTCACCCCTCAGGTCCTTCCCAAGAAGCCAAGTGGACATTTCTTATGGGATGCAGGCTGAAGCCAGGTCCTTCTTACCGATGCACAGCCACTCGCTGGATGGCTAGTGAGGCTTGCTCATCTAGGGTTTGCAGCTACTGTGAAGAACAGGACTTGCGTCTTAGCTACACATCTTAGGATGTGCCATTCACGCTGCTACACGCGAAGCAGCTCCAGCTGCCTTTCTCCTGGCTTCCACTGTAGCTTTTAGATGTTCTAGTGACTTCTAATTGATTCATTCTTTAATCTTATTAGACATTTATTTTTTAATATTTAGGCTCATGATTCTTGGTTGTCTTTCCTCGCTTCAGGTGCTGGTCTCAGTGGTCTCCAGGGCACTGTTTTCATTCTGTACTGCTCTATAGCAGTGTAAATGTCACCTGCATATCATCCTAACTGGGTCAAGCTCACTTATATATTGTTACTTTGAAAAGGTTTTCGTTTTCTCAGACCCAAATTCAGCACTAGAATTTACTTCCTATAGTATCTAGTATGATGGAGTGGATGTAATACAATGCATATCAATACTAAGTGTTTCTAGCACAGGTAAGTATATAATGGAAAGAGATCCTGACATGGACCACAGTCATGCTAACAGTAATTTTCTGCTTTACACATTATATTTGCTGCATAAAATAATTTAATTCTGTTGTTTAAATTCCCAATTGTAAAATAACTGCGTTTTACATAAGGGATAAATGAGAGTGAAAATTTCAGTTTCTCAGTTACACTAGCCATATGTCAAGTGTTCAAAAACCAAACATCACTAATGATCATTCCTTCAGAGGATATAGACAAACACTTTCAGAGTCACAGAAAAGTTGTCTTGTGCAGAAGTGGATCAACTCTGCTTCTTCTATCAACAGGATCATTGGCTCTGTGTAAGACGCTGGGTGAAACGCTGACCTAATACATCTTTTCAGTACACTTCAAGTATTAAATTAGTTGCCAGGTTCCAAGAGCAGACCATGCTCCAGTTTATTATAGTCTGTAACATAGGAACAAGGGATACGTAGCTCTCACATTCTAACTGCCACAGTGGGAAATTTTGCATGCTCAAGTCATTAGGGCAACAATACACAGTAGGCTGCTGTTGTTTTTAGTTGAGGACTGGAACAAATACTTAACACTATAATTAATCATTTCTTTCTACATCCCATTCCAAACAATCCTAGTGATCACTCCTCTATGAAGTGTAATTTATAAAATACAGGGAACTATAGGCTTGAACTTGTAACAATACTCTAAACATTCTTGATATTTAGGGAGGATCTAGAGATTCCCAGAGCAGTGCATGTAGCACACCTCGGCAACAAGGGTTGAGACAGCTGCAGCTTCAGCAATACAGAAGGATGGTCAAAACTAAGGAGAGGCTGCTTTCCTGAGCAGGACCCTTTCCCTGTTCCCTGGGTGTTTATGGTGGTGTAGGTGTGCAGTTATTAACACATGTTGATACACACTGCACACAAACTTAGCCAGTACAAAAGGAAGGGGCCATCATAGCTCCCAAATCACAAACCTTACAAAACATTCACACTTGTTATTTAGGCCTTGCCAACAGAAATTCATCCATGAAGAAGACTATTTCAGGTCACATGGAGTGGTAAAGAATATCATATTTTATTTATTTGATGAGACTATCACTGCAGGGCAACTGAAGTCAGTAAGAACAGAGTGTGGTCTGGCACTTTTCTGTGAACTTTAGCCACACCAAATCACAGCTCTAGTAGACACTAGAGATTAATTCCACCTAGTAATAACATAAGCAGGCTTTATCTGCCCAGATCTCTTTGTCCTTATGAATTTTACGTTATGATTCACGGAAGACATTGGCCTAGTGCCACAAAAACCAGTCAAGAATGTGTGATGATGTGAAGTCCAAATGAATTGGCTTCTAAGGTGCAATGAATCAAGTGAGCCTACAGTTTTACTCTGGTTGGTGCTTACTTCATCTTCACAGCCTTGGAAAGGCCACAGCAACTCAACAGCTGCCAAAGGAAACTGAAGCAAGAGTTGGTGGAATAGAGCTTTCAATTATATACAAAAACAACAAATAAAAAAACACCAAGACAGAGAGTCATGCAGCAACTGCCACCTTCAGAAAAATACAGCAAGTCCTTAAAGAGCACACGAGGAACCCTATTTAAAAGTTTATGTAGTACTTAAGAACTCTGCCCAAAATGATAAAGAAGATGAGAGCATGGATGAGACAGGAAGAATGGCCTTGTGCTTGTTTGTGTTTCCATAGTATTTCTATGAAGACATGAAAGAAATTTTTGAAAGCTATGTAGCAGATAGGTGGAGTGTGATGGCCCTCTCTTTTCAACAGGTGAAGTCTAAACATGTGAAGAAGTTAGCCACCAAGAAGTCAGCAGAGCTATGACATTACAGAAAGCTCCAGGAATCGGAGCACTAGTGATAAAGGTGGAAAAGGACTTGGATTCCAACAGTCTGCATTTCAATCCAACCGAGTCAGGAGATGAAAATTCTTGTTTTTAAAAGCATAAAATTAGATTGTGATGGTTTAAATGATAATACCCCCACCGAATTATATATTTGAATTGGTCCACAGCTGACAGAATCCATTTGGAAGGCACTAGGTGATATGGTCATGTGGGAGGAGGTATGCCACTCCCAGTTAGCTCTCTGTCTCCTTGCCTCCCACTGCAAATAAGTATGTAAGCTCTTGACTACTGCTCAGGCACCATGCCTGCCTGCTTGCCGCCTTGCCCCCAGTATGACCATGCTGAACTCTAACCCTCTGCAACTGTAAGCTCCAGTAAATACTTTAGGTTCCATAGGTTGCCTGGGTCATGGTGTCTTTTTATAGAAATAGAAACTTACCATGACAGATAGGATGGCAATGTGGGTTCATCTCATTAGTGAGACTGAGAAGTGAAAGCTCATGTCCTCTCCTAGCTACCTATCTTGCTGGGGCTTCCCAAACTATAGCAATCTGAGCGTTAGCTCCTTCCCATACCCAGCACCTTTGCTCCACCTCCAGGCAGGGCACTTTCAATCTGTCTCTGAGAAACTGACATGTTTAAATCAAGGCCTAAGGTCACTAGTATTCAGGAGTATTCCTTCACAGATTTCTCAGGGAGCACTTTGTTACCTCAGAATGAGGGACTATTTTGTTTCCTATTTAAATATCATAAAATCCATATGCTTACCCTGGGGGACAGTTTTACATAACTCGCACAGTGCTACAACTACCTTAACTGTAGCATTATCGAGAGGTCCACTGTAAATGTTTTGAACTTTGTCTTATTTATTGTCCTCAGTGAAATGTGCCGGCCTACAGAAAGCCATCTTCACACACATAGCTGATAACTGTGTGGTATCACACAGTTCAAACCAGAATTGACAAAAGGACATAGGTAACAAAGAGATTTTCAAACACCCAAGGGAAACCAAACAAATCCAAAAATGAGAGAAGTAAGAGTTAAGACTCAATTTGAAAGAAAAAGTCTCCAATTGCGTCTGACAAAATTGTACCTTTATCACAGTTGTTTAGAAGAGTGACTGAGGATAGTTGGCCAAGCGTCTGTTTCTAAGTGATGACTCTGGCCTGCTTACTACTACACTGCACCGATTTCTAACGCCTTACTTGGGCTGTCAGTTTCTTTTATTCCTTTCCAATGATTTTTGATTCAGCATTTCCAAAGTTCTAACATTTTTTTGGTTTTTGTTTTTTTGCTACTATCATCTCAGAGGATGTAATTTTATTTCCTTTGAATTTTTAGAACTCCAAAGTTTGTTACACATCAAACATATTTTATTTGGCATTTTAGTTTAAAAACCATGAGAAACATATTTGTTTATAACAATTGGTCAAAGATTAAATGTTTCTACATATCTGACTACTTAAAATTGCTTCTCATAAGTATAACACTTAATAAATCTTCTAGTGGCTGCATATAGATGATAATGATCCTTTGGCTCTGCCTAACTAAACAGACATTCTATTCTTATAAGGCATGGCCTTGGATTTGGGTGATAAAATAACTCATCAAGAAAAACCTTCCCCAGGAACCAAGTGGGAGCTCCAAGATAGGATTATCAAAGAAGGTATGAAATCACACATGGCTCCCAGAAATGCATGGCAGTTGACTCCTTAATTTATATAAAAAAAATGAGAAATTGCTTTTAAAAATGTTTGGTGAAAGGAGAAAAAAAAAGTATCATTTAATAGAAGGCAACTTGAGGAGGTTCCAGTAAACGTTCCTAAAGCCACTGGTCCCAAGGCTTGATGAAAAATTTAAAAATATTTATGAAAGTAGATAAGCCATTGCATTCAACTATTGAGAACCTGAGAACAATATCTGATTTTGGTTGTCATGATTACATGAGGGACAGAAGGACACCAGAGGTCAGCTCTTTTTATCAGTGTTCCTGAAAGTTAATAAGCATTGCAGGGCCACAATGAGAACCAAGAAATCAGAAGGTCATGCGAGAGCACAGCAAGAAAGGAGAGCACAAAGGGTGCTTTCCAAGCTCATCTTTTGGATAAGTTGTTTGTATTTTATCTTGATGATGAATTGAATTCATCAGAGCATTTGAAAAACCCATGTTGCATTAGGTGCACTACAATTCCATTTAGTCTAGATAAAAGCTGCCTGGAGAGAGCAAGGGCATTCAAAGTACAAAAATTAATGCTTTCTTTTCTAGGTTGACTTCAGCAATGCAAGTGGTCTCTATAACTGGCAACATCACAGCTTTCTGTGCTACTCAATAAAAACTATGTATTTCTTACCAGTGTTGAATTTTTGCCATCTTTATTAATTTAAGTGAATTTCATATAACCACACAATAAGCCAGTACACACCTTATGCCAAACATTCATGCCCTTTACAAGTCTGTTCCAATGTGGTGATAATACTTTTCATGACTCTCCAATGGTGTGTGAAGTATTCTCACAACTAGATATTAAATAGAATGGAATAAGTACATTTTGCTTTGGGGTATGATCTATTTGCACTGCATGGATTTACTTTGGATAAATAGATGGTAAATGTAGATTTCAAGTCAGCTCTTCAGTAACAGAGGAAAATCATAACTATCTTCAAAGACATGCATGAATGCCATGCAAGAAGATTTGGACATACCAAAGCTACATGGGATTGCTTTTGTCCCCCAATTGCTATCTCTCTTTAAGAGTAACAGTTACAGTTTGACAACACTTAATGGAGGTATTTTAAAGGATTAGGTTACAAATATCATTCACCGAAGTCCCTTAAATGTTTGCAGGCAAAGAGAATCTGTAGTCAATTTGAGTTGAAAAACATGACTGCTTTTGCATTTCTATTAATTACATAGTCTAATTTACATCTTTACATTTTATCCTACCCACAAAGACATTGTAAATGATGTAAATACAAGCACTTTATCAGAGGTACAATATTATTTGATTCAGGTTATCATAGAGTATTTTAGTTGCTATATACCTTATTTGATGATATAGCATTAATTATAGCTGAAAATGAATCTTTCATTAGGAACAGAGTACTTAATACATAACTCCTATGGGAATAGTAAGTCTTTCTTTATAATCTACTGTATGGTAATATTTTTAATAATTTGTTCTTTGAGGGTCAAAAGTGGAATTTAGTAATTATTTATTAAGCTTTTACTTCATACAAGTTATTTGCATGAATTCTAAAGAGGATACAAAAAGAACAAGATGTATTTATAGCCTTAAGAAACTTCAAACATGATACAAAAAATAAATACTCCAATAGAGCAAACACCAAAGAAAACCCAAGGAAGACTATGCTAGGTGAATTCAGTTGGCCAGCATAAGAATCTTGAAAATGAAGACAGTTTTGAAACACCAGCAGATGCTTGACATCCTCACTTGGCTTCCTGGAGGTTCAAATCTCTGATCCCCATAGTTAGGAAATTCACCGACATTCACACTAAGAATGCTGGAAATGATACCTACAGTTATTTTACTTGACCCTTCCAGAAGAGTGTCACAGGGCAGATGTGGAAGTCAGAGGGGTTGATTCTCTCCTAACTGATGAGATGAGCCATCTCATCAGCCCAGTAATCTCCCTCTTTATAAAGTGCAAGACACCCATGCTACACTCCATAGACCCAAAGAAGCTAAAGACTCAAATGAGGATGCTTGAATCTTACTTAGAAGGGAGAATAAAATAGTCATAGAAAGCAGATGGAGGGAGGGAACTAGGTGAGAGAGGGATGGGGAAGGGAATTGGGGGTTCCACATCAGGTGTGGGGAGTGTCAAGAGAGAGGGACAGAGGGACAGAGAACCAATGAAAATCTGCAGCTGGAGGGGGTTTGGGCTTGAGGGCCATCTCAAGGATGTGTCAGAGACCTGGGATGGGGGAGGCTTCCAGGAACCACTGGGGATGATCTTAGCTGAGACTCAGTAGTGGGGATAAATAACCTTAAGAGGCCACCTGCTCTTCAGGTTATATATTCTGAAGAGGCAGGAACCACACTGGAGCAATTAGAGACACCAACCCATCCATTTTGGGTCAAAACTTTTGACCCAAAATATATCCTATTTACAAGTATCAGGAACAGGAAATGGAACAGAGACAAAGGGAATGGCCAACCTATAACCAGCCCCAATTGATACCCATCCCATGGGCAAGCATTAATCCTGATAAGATTAACAATACTCTGTTATGATTGCAGACAGGAGCCCAGCATAACTGCCATCTGAGAGGCTCATCCCAGTAGCTGACTGAAACAGATGCAAAGACCCATAGCTTAAAATTGGATGGAGCTCAGGGTCTCTTATAGAAGAGCTGAAGAAGAATTGTGGATCCTGAAGGGCATAGAAACTCCACAGGAAGACCAACAGAGTCAACTAACTTGAACCCTTGGGGATCTCAGAGACTAAATCACCAATCAAAGAACATATGCAGGGTGGACCTAGCTCCCCCACCCCATGCACATATGTAGCAGATATGCTGCTTGGTGTTCATATGGGTCCCCTGACAACTGGAGTGGGGGAGCTATCCCAAAAGCTGTTGCCTGTCAATAGAATATGTTCCCCTAACTGGGCTGCCTTGGTCTGGCCTCAATGGGAGGCTGTGCCTAGGCCTGCAGAGACTTCACGTGCCAAGATGGAGGAATACCCTGGGGCAGGCTTCACACTCTCAGAGGAGAAGGGGAGGGGAATGGTGGAGGGAATATGCAAGAGGAAGACCAGGAGGGAGGGCAGCAACTAGGATATAAAGTGAATAAACAAAATTAAACCAACCAACCAACCAAAACCCAAAAGACAAACAAACAAACAAAAAACAAGACCATAGCTCCTTTCAGCTGGTCTCAGACTAAATTAAAACTTCCCAGTATTGGTACATTTCAAGGCTATAAATATGAACAACAACACCATTTAATCTAACTTAAGATCAGAGGAGAAGAGAAACTTGCCTGCCAGGGACTGCATGCTATGACATTTAAATCAAAAGACTGGCTACCTGATCAACTGCTGTCATCTAAGGGAATACCCAGAATGTTACCAGTGTTCTGAAAGGACTCAAGTGTAATTTGCTATGAAAATCTATTTGTGTGTTTTATTTCCAATTGTGTGTAAACAACAACAAAAAAAGATTTCTGTGTAAATAAAATTGAACAAATACATTCCTTACTTGTACCCAGTTGTGCTGCGTTGATCATCTCTGATCACTGATTAAAGTTTTCCACTGCTGAAACTCTCCAGAGCCTTGTAGAGTACAAAGAGTTTCTACGAGGCATCATTCTTTGTTTCTCTTCCAAAGACTCCTGAGGACCATATATTTGAAGGAGTGTACTATAAAATTATCATCAATAAACATCTTTCCCCTGACTTTTAAGCCTTTTGTTGAAATATAGTATTCATATGGAAAACCCTACACTTAGTTAAACATACATCTTGATGGATTTGTTTACCAAGTTTTCTCCCATTGAGTTACTAATGCTCCCAGTATCACTGGTAACTGTGTTCAAATCAACAGCAAGGTGAATGAATAAATGTTCATGGCTGCTAAGAAGACCAGGCTGTGATCTAGGTTCCAAGACATGATACTGACATACAAGGCCAGTTTGTCTGAATTTGGATAGTGTTTTTGCAAAGAACCAGAAACACATCTGTCTCCTAGATCTCTGATGATGGTCACCGTTTGACCAGGGGTGTTTTCTAGTTCTGCCTGTTTTGAACTGATAGAACTCTGCTTCAACAAGCACAAACAGTATCAAGAAAGCAATCCAGAGGGTTCAATATATGGGTGGGCCATTTGGGTAACAGTTTATTATTTATGAAACAACTAAAAGCTGTATTGCGTTCAAGCCTAAAGACAGAGGGTACATCTTTCCTTCTTTCTTTCTTTCTTTCTTTCTTTCTTTCTTTCTTTCTTTCTTTC
>JANHMN010000003.1:159729489-159767464 GCA_030674055.1 Rhabdomys pumilio
AGAGAGAGAGAGAGAGAGAGAGAGAGAGAGAGAGAGAGAGAGAGAGAGAGAATAAAAATCAGCCTCAGATGTGCAGAAAAAGATAAGGCTTTTATTTGCCCAGCTAGAGTCTACAGAAAGTAATCTGTCTTTGGAGGTTACCATGACTCCCAACTCCCACAAATACATGAATGTGAAAGTAAGTATATAAGGAAGTCAATGCTCAGCCCAAAAATTTGCTAAGTTTTAAGTGTTTATAACTAAGAAAAAGGTTTATTTCAAAGGCATGACTAGAAACAGCTGCAGTTAGTCTTCTGAATTATAATTTGCAAGCCTTAAAAACCAACAACACAAAACCTAAAATGACCTCAGTAACCCCCAAGAAGAAAAGACATTTCTACCATGGTTGGCTTTGATCAGCATTTATCTCTCTGCAAAAATTGAATTGAAATAAAAGAATAACAACAAACTTCCAAAAGCCAAAGAAACAAACAACAGCAAAAAAACCCTCAAAAGCTGTGTAATCCCTGATTCAGAGATAATTCCATAGAGTTTAAGGGAAGCAAGACTTGGAAGAAAGGAAAAAGAAATCATGTATCCATTCCTAGTGAACCATATTAATAGTGAAGTGATTTAATTTTTTCCTTTCTTTGTGAGTTCTGAATATGCCCAGTTGTGGGGAGCCAACAGAAGGCGGCTATCATCCTTGCAGCCATCTTGAGCCATATACCCTGACAAGAGACTTGTTTTCAACAGCCTACAACAGCTGAGCACACTCTGATAACATCTTGTTTTATATACCCAGGATTTTCCCTTGGGTGTGTGTAACTTAAAGGTGTGACTTAGGAGACTTAAAGGCGTGACTTGAGAAGTCAGACTTATAAAAGGCAAGAGGCAGACAGAAGAAGGGACTGGAAACTTGGAACTTGGAGGCACCAGGGACTAGGAACTAGGGACTAGGAACTCGAGACTTGGGACTTGGACTAGGAACAAGAAACTTGGAAAGAGAGAAGAGAGACTTGAGAATAAACGAGACTGAATCACACTCTGTCTGGTCTCCATTCTTTGCGTCCACCCTCACTCTCTCTCTTGCTGAGCCTTGACCCTCAGACTGGAGCAGCAGTATGAGCCAGGACAATTTAGCCCCGAAAGCTTGGGGCAGTGCGGGCTCTAACAATTTTGGCCCCCAAGCTTTTGGTAGTGCGGATTCCAACATTTGGCAGAGTGGTCACCAACACCCAGTTGATTCAAAATCTTCCCAAGGCTTAACTACAGGCTGAGGCATTGGAAGGAAAAGTAAAGCAATGAAGTAAATATGGAAGACTTAGGAGAGAATGTCAGACTCTGTCATTTGCTGTGTTCCAACATCCACACTCAGAAACCCACTTCCGATCTAGACTGCTGACTTAGGTTGCTGACTACAGTTATGTATTTCCTTGATGGAAAGTGCTTATGAAGAACACTGAATGTTTGCTGTGCTTTTAAATTATGTGGAGTTCCTTTCTCCAAAAGGAGGTGTCCATACAGAGTGCACTCACTGATTTCCTAAACAATACTGAGTATCTTTCTTTAATGGGGTGACATTTTCTGTGCCTATCACAAAAATCAACCCTTAGACCACAGTAACACAAGCTATGGTTTTTTCAAATATTCAGCGAGGTGGTTAAGTGATAGATTAATCACTTAAGTCAGGGGAAAAAAAATCTCTGATTTTTGAGAGGGAAGATAAAAGACCTTTATGATGAGCTATTTTTTAAAATATTAATGTATTTTTATTTGATATGTCTGGGTGTCTTGCTCACATGTATTTCTGTGCACCATGTGCATGTAGTACCCATAAATGCCAGAAGACAGCATCAGATTCCCAGGAACTAGAGTTACAGAAGTTCTCTGGAAGAGCAGCAAGTGCTCTTAACCACTGAGCAATCTTTCATCGACTTCAGTGAGCTACTTTCTTATTATCTGTTCACCTACAGAAGTCTCTATTATTTTGTACTTTCCTCATATATAGATCTTTTTTCCCTGAGTAATAACTACTTTCCAGTTAAACAATTCTTACAGCTTATAAAATAGTTTCCATATAATATATCCTACAATAACAATACTAAGAATTTAAGGCCTAGTTCTATTTCAATGAAGATGATAGTGAAAAATTCAGAAAATGATAGCATAAACTCTGGTGGAAAAAGATATTGGAGACTCTAGCCCAAATTCACTTTTTCTAAGCTTTGCAGAACCCAGCCTTTCTGAGTGAGAGTGCTACATGACTTACTCTGTGCTTTCTCTCAGCAGGCTCACAGGAACTATAGTGCAGGCTAGTAAGGAGGGTGCCACCTCTTCCTCTACCACATCACCTTCAGCATCTGTTGAAGACAGTGTGGTACCCAAAAGCACAGAAATGCTCAGCACATATAATCCATGAGTTAATCACTGTAAACACCAAACTTGCTTTTAACATAGCTATAGCAAATATATTCTTAAATCTGATTTCAGGTTCATGATTTTACAATCAATGTGATATAAAAAATTAATTATTCAAAAATAAGATTAATAAAATTAAATTTGTATTTACTTTAAACAATAATTAAGATAACTTTAAAATAAGAAACCAAGCCCCAACAGATACATCTTCAACAAATTCTTTCATTTGAGGTTCATGAAACATCACATAAGAGGGAATAGAAGTAGAAACATTCTAAGAGTCAGAGGACTAGGACATCTGATGCAAGACTGTGCCTCCAAGATGGTACAGGCAAGCTACAATCATGCTAACTCGACAGTATGGCTGTCTAAACAAGACGTGAACCATGACTAACAGCAGTAGGCATGCTGATGTGGAAGCAGGACATCTCCTGGGCCACCATCCCTAGCCAGAGAACTACACAAAACTCATGACTACTGAGAGAGGGAGAACTACTCATCCCCAGGGATAACACTCCTGGTTATTCAATACCAAGTGACCAGTCCCGAAATCATTCACATACAAGAAAAACTGAACAAACTCAACAAGATGTATTTATGTATTTATGCATGTATGAGTGCAACCATAATATTAAAAAGAGGAGAAATTATGAATTTTAGAGAGATTAGGGGGTCATGAGAAGGGATGAAGGGAAGGTACATAAGAGGGTTTAGAGGGAGAAAAGGGACAGAGGGAAGGGCCGTAATAATATTTTAAATCAATTAATAATTAAAAATTTTAAATGAAAAAATTATTTCATGAATAAGTTTAAACAATTTATAGACAAGACATTGTGCTAGAACTTTTATAAGTTATAAACTAAAAAGATATATCAAATTAATTATATGTTACTCTCACCAGAGTGACATTTTAATTTCAATATAAAAGCTACTATGATAAAATAATTTAAAATAATTATCTGATTTTTAAGATTTATGCTTTTATCACTCAGTGAAATCTTAATTTGCTAACATACTTTTACTACTAAAGAACCTAATATTTTAAGGGCAGTGAGGAAATAATAATAGTGTTTGTGTTATGGTATGGATCTTAAAGATTCCACAAAGATGCTAAAGGCTTGGCTGATAGCCTGTGGCACCACTGGAAGGTGGAAGGCTTAAGAGGTAGGCCTACAGGCAGAAAGCTGGGTTACTGAAGAAAATATCCTTAAAAAGGGTGTTGGACTCCTAGCACCTTCTTCTGTCTCTTCTTCCCAGCCACCAAAAGACATGTAGTTTTGCTTCAGTATTGACTGCCCATCATATCATGTTCAGATTTGCCCAAGCCCAAAGTAACAGAGCTGTATAAGGTCAGAAACATGTGAGACTGTGAGCCCAAATACAATTTGTTTCCATTAAGTTTATTTTCTCGGGCAATTTATCACAGAGTTGGAAAGTGGGCACAGTAATGCTATGTTGCCCTGTTAAATTAGAAGAGCCCACATTCTCTCCAAAGATCAATGACAAGGATGCTACAAACTAAAGGTGACTAGAGAAGCAGCTATGCTGATATACAAGTAAATGAAATGTAGAATGTTTGACCTAGTCCTTAGATGTGGGACTGTCACAGTATTAAAGTGTATTCATTTCAGCAAACTCATAAAGACTAAGTCATCAGATAATTGCATTATTTCTAGAGTAATATTCCTCAAAAGAAGACTGTCACTATACTAGTCTTTTAAGTATTTTGAAAAATACCTTTCTAGAATTGTTTTTAATAAATATAGTTTATTCTTTTGGATATCTATAAGCAAATTAAAATTTTCTCCCTTTGGAAAACAGTCTCAGTAGGGTAGAAAAATATTTGAGCCATTACTGTGATAGTAAGGTGTGCACCTCAAAGCATATGTAACAATAGTAACTTGAGGAATTTTTACAGAGTGGCTTGAAATCCCCAAATATATTTTTATGTAGTCTAAAAAAAATCAGTCATGACAGGACTGTTATACTTGTGAACTACCAAGCAGCCAGGGTTCAAGACCTGCACAAGATCAAGCCAGTTAACCATTAGTATGGAGGGGAAAGGAGTTCATGAGCTCTTGCCACTAAGGAACTACTGGCAGGTGATGGCTCCTAGAGGAGAGGGTTTCAAATTTCTTAGGTGTGCTCCCTGGAAGACTCATCATGCTCCAGTGGACAGCCATATGTTACATGGCTAGTGCAATTTGGACTCAGTAGGTTATTAAAGAAAAAGAATTTGGGGGTATGGACATGTATTTGGGGCAAGTGGAGGAGTGAGGGAGAATATGATCAAAATATAGAGAAATACATTATATTCATGTATGAAATTCTTGATGCATTAAAAATATTATATTTTTAAAGTTAAAAATATATTTTGAGAACTGTGGGATGAATGTAAATTACCTAAAACCCACACATTTTGATAAACTACTTATGAATAATAGAAAAGCTAGTCTTTATTTTATCAGTATACCATACATAATTTCTTCATGTGTTGAGAACTTGGTTAAGTGCTGTGTGTAGTAACTTGCTATAAGGAAGGGTAGTTTACTGTTTCAAATCAGAAATTGAGTTTTGTATACCCAGGTTTCTTTTGTGCTTGAGTCAGGGCCTAATGTAGCCCAGATATTCTTTTTTAGAGAGTGGCCAGATTATGGGTCTATGTACCGCTACCGTCACAGTGTAGACCAAACCCCAGGTGAGGCTCAAACTCAGGGCTACTGGTATGCTAAGCCATCACTATGCCCACTGAGCTACATCTACAGTGAAACCCTTTGCTTCTAGCTCAGCATGATATCATCTGATATCTTAGAGTGACTTTATAGTTCTCCTTATTTCACAAAGAAGGTAAGTTTCTTCAGTAGCTTGAAAGCAATGGTCTAAAATATGGCTTGGACTTTAGAAATGTCCATTTTACATGAAAAAAACTGTTGGCTATGAAAACTATAGTCCAGACATGTCTATATGCATGAGACAATAACTGAAACTCTGTCTGTTTAAAAATGGGATATAACGTAATGCATAACTTGAACTCTCCAAGTCTTAAAGTTCCAACTAAATGTTGAATACTTGAAAGGACACCAACAACACTAGTTGGAGGATGAAAAAGGACAATGCCCATTTACACACGTTTTACCTCCTCTTTGTTGCCATGGAAGTCACTCCCTTTGTGTTTATTTTCACACATTCTGGCTGTTCTCAGTGACTGGAAATCAAGGGCTGAAACATGATGATGTGTACCCAGCACCACTGAATTCCTACACACCCTAAAGTATCTGATGTGGTATTGTCCTCTTTCAACACACACAGGAGAATAGGCAGCGGGAGGGCCTTCCTGAACAGCTCCAAGCACTAGGCTTGAGAACATATTGTACAGCACTGCATTAGGAAACCAGGAAGTCAAGGCTAGATTATTAGGGTTTTAAAGAGAAATATTTCTAACCTTTAGATTGAGGAGACAGCTGGCTTTTAACAGCCGTAGTTCCATTAGCCTCTAAAGTTAAAGTTCTGGATTCTTGACAGATCCGGGTGCAGGTCAAATTGACCCTTCAAGCAAAGATAACTATTTTTGTTGGGCTGTGAATGAATATAGGGGACAAACAAGAATTTCCTGCTTTTACTGTTCATTTGAGGGTTTTTAATGAGCCAGAAGTGCCCTCATAGTCTGGCATCCCTGAAGGGTGAGTGAGGGACAAGAGGAGTGAGAGGAATGGAAGAAACAGTATCTTCACAGCTCACTCCAAAGATATGATGAAGCATCTCTAGGAAGCAGGAGAAACAGGGAGAGACAGTTTGGTATTTTACATGGAAGTGCAGTTATGTGCTTATTGGATTTCCCTTTGGTGAATTTTTGCTTAACACCATGCCTTGATTTAAAGCAGATCCCTGTGATTTAGAAAATACCAATTGCATGGAGAACAATCACTCACAGTAAAGGAGAATCCTAAGTGATTGGACCTAATGGCTTGCAATTAGTTCTAATTGACTCAGTATGAGGCTGAGTGGAAGCATGGGTGTTGGACCCATACAGAGTTTCAGTGACAAGGGAAAGAAACCAAGCAGCTTAGACCATGCATAGGGACAAACAGCATAGAATTCACTTTTGGATTCTACTATGGATTCACTACGTATACTTAGAAAAAAATGTTACTTGCTTTTTTTTAAATCTACAAAGACCAAGTGCAATTCTTCTACACATTCACTATTCTAGACCTGATTTTTTATGTCACCATAAAGTGACACTTGGTAAGACACTACTGACTTCACAATAAGGCCTTTTTCACAGAGCAGAAAAGGTTAAATGATTAATTTGCCAAATTCAATTGCTAGGAAAAGATGGGACCATTCCAGTCAGTATAAATCAACAAAGCATTTAGAAACTATTTTCAGGAGCATCAGACAACAGTGCTGGAGAGTCTGAAAACCACAAGTGATATCAAAGCTAGAGGCTGCAGAGCTTTCAGGGGCCCCTGATCACTGACAATAGATGCTAAATTTACTGCTGAAGAGGCATAGTTAATTATGAAAGGCCTGAGTGCAGTGAAGTCCTTGGAAGGCTTCCCTTAGAATTTTACAAGAAATAAGATAGGCAGCATCTTCAAATGTAATCACAAAATACAATAAAAATGCTCAGTCATCTCAAGGGACTTTTGAGTACATCTCCCCAGAAGAATATAAAATAATTTCTTGTTAGCCTGGAGGCACAGGCCAATCTCAGATAATAGAGATGTTGAGGCAGAAAGATTACAAGTTCAAGGACAGGCTGCAAACTCAGTGAGACTTTTTTTAAACAAAAACAAACAAACAAACAAACAAACAAACAGAAACAATAAACTAAGAGGTAGGGGTATAGCTCATGGCTTAGAAGCAGAGAATTGTCAGAATTTTATTGAGTATTTTTGCACTGATGGTTATGAGGGAGATTGGTCTGAAGTTCTCTTTGTTGGGTCTTTGAGTGGTTTGGGTATGAGCATAATTGTGGCTTCATAGAATGAATTGGGTAGTGTTCCTTCTGTTTCTATTTTGTGGAATAATTTGAAGAGAATTGGTATTAGGTGTTCTTGGAAGGTCTGATAGAATTCTGCACTAAAACCATCTGGTCCTGTGCTTTTTTTGGTGGAGAGACTGTTAATGACTGCTTCTATTTCTTTAGGGTTTATGGGACTGTTTAGATGGTTTATCTGCTCCTGATTTAACTTTGGTAACTGGTATTTGTCTGGAAAATTGTCCATTTCATCCAGATTTTCCAATTTTGTTGAGTATAAGCTTTTGTAGTAGGATCTGATGAGTTTTTTAATTTCCTAGGTTTCTGTTGTTATGTCACCTTTTTCAGTTCTGGTTTTATTAATTTGGATATTGTCCCTCTACCCTCTGATTAGTCTGGCTAAGGGTTTATCTATCTTGTTGATTTTCTCAAAGAACTAGCTCCTGGTTTTATTGATTCTTTGTATAGTTCTTTTTGTTTCTACTTGGTTCATTTCAGCCCTGAGTTTATTTTCTGCTGTCTACTCCTCTTTGGTGTGTTTGCTTCTTTCTGTTCTAGAGCTTTCAGGTGTGTTGTCAAGCTGCTAGTGTATGCTCTCTTCAGTTTGTTTTTGTAAGCACTTAGAGCTCTGAGTTTTCCTCTTAGCACTGCTTTCATTGTGTTCCATAAGTTTTGGTATGATGTGTCTTCATTTTCATTAAATTCTAAAAGGTCTTTAATTTCATTTTTTATTTCTTCCTTGACCATGTTATCATTGAGTAGAGTGTTGTTCAGTTTCCACGTGAATGTGGGTTCTCCATTGGTTTTGTCATTATTAAAGACCAGCCTTAGTCCATGGTGATCTGATAGAATGCATGGGATTATTTCAATTTCTTTGTATCTGTTGAGGCCTGTTTTGTGACCAATTATATGGTCTATTTTGGAGAAAGTACCATGAGGTGCTGAGAAAAAGCTATATTTTTTTATTTTAGGATGAAATGTTCTATAGACATTTGTTAAATCCATTTTGTTTATAACTTCTGTTAGTTTCACTTTATCTCTGTTTAGTTTCTGTTTCCATGATCTGTCCATTGCTGAGAGTGGGGTGTTGAAGTCTCCCACTATTATTGTGTGAGGTGCAATGTGTGCTTTGAGCTTTAGTAAGGTTTCTTTTATGATAGTGGGTACTCTTGCAAATGCACATAGATGTTCAGAATTAAAAATTCATGATGGTTGACTTTTTCTTTGATGAGTATGAAATGTCCTTCCTTATCCTTTTTGATAGCTTTAAGTTGAAAGTCGTTTTATTTGATATTAGAATGGCTACTCCAGTTTGTTTTTCGGACCATTTGATTGGAAAATTATTTTCTAGCCTTTTACTCTAAGGTAGTGTCTGCCTTTGTCACTAAGATGGGTTTCCTGTATCCAGCAAAATGCTGGGTCCTGTTTATGTATCCAGTCTGTTAGTCTATGTCTTTTTATTGGGGAATTGAGTCCATTGATGTTAAAAGATATTAAGGAAAGAAGATTGTTGCTTCCTGTTATTTTTGCTATTACCAGTGGCATTTTTGTGTGACTATCTTCCTTTGGATTTGGTGGAAAATTACTTTCTTGCTCTTTCTAGGGTATAATTTCCCTCCTTGTATTGGAGTTTTCCCTCTATTTTCCTTTGTAGTGCTGGGTTTGTGAAACAATATTGTGTAAATTTGGTTTTGTCATGGAATATCTTTGTTTCTCCATCTATGAAGAAAACTCTATTGAGAGTTTTGCTGGGTATAGTAGCCTGGGCTGGCATTTGTGTTCTCTTAGGGTCTGTATGACATCTGTCCAGGATCTTCTCGCTTTTATAATATCTGGTGAGAAATCTGGTGTAATTCTGATAGGTCTGCCTTTATATGTTACTTGGCCTTTTTCCCTTACTGCTTTTAATATTCTTTTTTTTTTGTGCATTTGGTGTTTTGATTATTATGTGACAGGAGGTATTTCTTTCCAGGTCTAGTGTATTTGGCGTTCTGTAGGCTTCTTGTAGGTTTATGGGCATCTGGTTCTTTAGGTTAGGGAAGTTTTCTTCTATAATTTTGTTGAAGATATTTATTGGCCCTTTAAGTTGAGAATCTTCACTCTCTTCTATACCTAATATCCTTAGGTTTGGTCTTCCCCTTGAGTCCTGGATGTTTTGTATTAAGAACTTTTTGCATTTTGCATTTTGCATTTTGCGTTTTCTTTGACAGTTGTGTCAATATTTTCTATGGTATCTTCTGCACCTGAGATTCTCTCTTCTGTCTCTTGTATGTTGGTGATACTTGCATCTATGACTCCTGATTTTTTTCCTAGGTTTTCTATCTCCAGGGTAGTCTCCCTTTGTGATTTCTTTATTGTTTCTACTTCCATTTTTATGTTTTGGATGGTTTTGTTCAATTCCTTCACCTGTTTGGTTGTGTTTTCTTGTAATTCTTTAAGAGATTTTTGTGTTTTCTTTTTAAGGACTTCTATCTGTTTACCTGTGTTCTCCTCAATTTCTTTGAGAGTGTTATTTAAGTCCTTCTTAAAGTCCTCTACATCATCTTTAGAAGTGATTTTAAATCTAAATCTTGCTTTCCTGGTGAGATGGGGAATTCAGGAGTTTCTATTATGGTTCTGATGATGCCAAGTACCCTGTGTTGCTGATGCTTATGTTCTTGCATTTGCCTTTTGCCATCAGGATCTCCTTAGTGCTACCTACGCTGTCTCTGACTGGAGTCTGTCTTTCCTATTATCTTGGTTGTGTTAGAACTGTTTGGGGTAGATGTTGCTGCTGGGGTTAGAGCTGAAGCCAAGATCTCCTCAGTGCTCTGGCGCAGACCTGAAGGAACCAGTGCCCCTGGCCAGGAGTGAATTCCTGGGTCCCAGTGGGCCCCAGTTAATCCTTGTTTGGGACTGTCTCCTTACCTAAGATACTGCTGGTGTTAGAGCTCCTGGGAGCCCTGCCTCCTCTGGATTTTGTGGGATTGGGTGCAGAGATGAAGCCCAAGATCTGCTCAGTGCTGGGATGCAGACTGGAAGGAACCAGTGCCCCTGCCCAAGAGTGAATTGTATGTATATGATTTCAGAGCTGACCATTTCATGTTTGATAACCAATAATAGGGGAATGAGCGGTCATCCCTGGAAAAGGCCAAATCTCACTCTCTCTCATCTTAAGCTGACTGTTGTTCTTTGTCTAAAGGTAGAGACCAATGAAACTTCCCCCACTCCAACTTAGCATGTCTATTGCTATTGGCAATGCCACATTCTAAGTCTTTTGCTTATAAGCACAAATACAAGAAGCTTCTTTTTACAGCAAATGGGTCATCAAAAGAAAACCACAAATGAACACAATGTAGAGATCAGTAGACCCTGGAAAGTCCAGCCCTAATGGATACATCTGTATCATAGCTCCTACATCTATGGCTCAGGGAAAGTTACAGAAGAACGGGTGGGAAGAATATAAGAGCCAGGATAACAGGAGATCTCATATGAAACAATCTCTCCTACAAGTGGCTACATAATCAAGATCTTATACTTTTCTGTTATATATTTTACAATTTAGATGAATCAATGGAATACCTGGTAATTGAATTCACAATAAAAAGCTATTATTTTAAAAATGATTTTTTTGTTACAGAAAATAGAGAGAAGAAAAACAAGTTTAAGTGGATATTTCAGGGTCATCAATTTTTTTTTACTTTATATTATTATGCATTTCACCACTTTTTGCAGTCTTCTATGTTTTATTGAAAATTAGGTCCATACCATAGGAAGTGAAAATCTAAACTAACATTTAGATAAGGTAAGTGGAGATATGAAAGACTTACTATGTGCAGTGCTTTCTTAAGTTTCTATTGCTGAGATAAAACACAGTAAGCAAAAGCAACTATGGTAGGAAAGGATTTATTTGACTTACATATCCCAGATCACAGTGTATTGAGAGAATCAAGGCAGAAACTCAAGAGAGGAATCTAGATGCAGTACCGAAGCAGAGGCCCTGAGAGACACTGCTCCTTGGCTTGCTCCCTATGGTTTTCCAGCCCGATTTTTTTCTTTTTTCTTTTTTTTTCCCTTGGATATTTTCTTTATTTACATTTCAAATGTTTTCCCTTTTCTAGGTTTCCCCTTCTGAAACCTTGTATCCCATGCCCCTTTCCCCTGCCTCTCTGAGGGTGCTCCCTCCCCCACCCACACACTCCAACCTTCCCACCCTGGCATTCCCCTACACTGGGGCATCAAACACCCTCAGGCTTAAGGGCCTCTCTCCCACTGATGGCCAACAATGCCATCATCTGCCACATATGCAGCCCGAGCCATCGGTCCCTCCATGTGTATTCTTTGGTTGGTGGTCCAGTCCCCAGGAGCTCCAGGGACTCTGGCCAGTTGACACTGTTACTTCCTCTATGGGGCTCCAAACCCCCTCAGCTCCTTTAGTCACTTCTCCAACTCCTCTATCAGGGACCCCACACTCAGTTCAATGGTTGGCTGTGAGCATCCGCCTCTATATTTGTCGGGCTGTGGCAGAGCCTCTCAAGAAACAGCTATATCAGGCTCCCAACTTAAAGTACTTCCCAGCATTCACAATAGCTTCCAGGTTTGGTGACTGTATATGGGATGGGTCCCCAGATGGGGCAGTCTCTGGATGGCCTTTCTTTCAGTCTCTGCTCCATACTTTGTCTCCATATTTCCTCCCATGAGTATTTTTCCCCCTCCTAAGAAGTATGAAAGCATCCAAGTTTTGGTCTTCCTTTTTTCTGGACTCCATATGGTCTGTGAATTGAATCTTGGGTACTCCAAACTTTTGGGCTAATATCCATTTATCAATGAGTTCATACCTTGTGTGTTCTTTTGTGACTGAGTTACCTTACTCAGGATGAGATTTTTAGGTTCCATCCATTTGCCTAAGAATTTCATGAACTCATTGTTTTTAATAGCTGAATAATATTCCATTGTGTAAATGTATCGCATTTTCTGTATCCATTCCTCTGTTGAGGGGCATCTGGGTTGTTTCCAGCTTCTGGCTATTATAAATATGGCTGCTATGAACATAATGGAGCAAGTGACCTTATTACATGTTGAAACATCTTCTGGTTATATGTCCAGGAGTGGTATAGCTGAATCCTCAGGTAGTACTATGTCCAATTTTCTGAGGAACCACCAGACTGACTTCCAGATTGGTTGTAGCAGCTTGCACTCCCACGAGCAATGAAGGAGTGCTCCTCTTTCTCCACATCCTTGCCAGCATCTGCTATCACCTGAGTTTTTTTTTTTTATCTTAGCCATTCTGATTGGTGTGAGGTGGAATCTCAGGGTCATTTTGATTTGCATTTCCTTGATGACTAAGGATGCTGAACATTTCTTTGGGTGCTTCTAGCCATTTGAGTTCCTTCAGTTGAGAATTCTCTGTTTAGCTCTGTTCCCCAGTTCTTTTACTAGGGTTATTTGGTTCTCTGGAGTCTAACTTCTTGAGTTCTTTGTATATGTTGAATATTAGCCCCTGATTGGATGTAGGATTGGTAAAGATCTTTTCTCTATCTGCTGGTTGCTGTTTTGTCCTATTGACAGTGTCCTTTGCAATTTTATGAGGTCCCATTTGTCGATTCTTGATCTTAGAGCATAAGCCATTGGTGTTATGTTCAGTAAATTCTCCCCTGTACCCATATGTTCAAGGCTTTTCCCCACTTTCTCTTATCTCCGGACACTTGTCCAGGAAAGGTACAGCCAAGAGTGATCCAGTACCTCATATGTCAGCCTTTAGTCAGTAAAATGCCCTACAGGCTTGCCGCAGGCCAATCTAGTAGGGGCATTTTCAGAATTAAGGTTCCCTCTTACCAAATGACTAATCAATGTCAGGCTGGTAAAAACTAACCAGGATTGGTGCTAAATACCTTGGAATCTATGAACTCAAAAGAATCTATGAACTCAAAAGCCCCTATCTAAGAAAGGGGCTTCCATAGTAAGACACTATGACAAAGGGACATTACATTCATAGAAGATGCTAATGGCAGAGGTAGACTCTGGGTTGTTAGTCATTAACAGATATCAAATGAGACTCTTCCATGGCTTTCTGGATGGAACATTAGTATTGTATTTGATACTGCATGATACAAATGGCACACTGTCTTTCCAGCCTTTATTTTGAAATGTCAACTCTAAACTGTGCCTCCTGCTGAAGAGATCCTTCCCATAGTCCTACTTCCAATGTAAAGCACGAAAGAAGCCTCAAACCCACTGTTCATCTGACTAGACTGAAGAGGGGAATTCTGTCTCCTAGAGTAGTGTTAGTCATTCATACATCCATATCTATTAGTTATTTCAAAGTCTGGTAACACCAAGTATCAGCTCTCCTCAGTTGCTTATGTAGGTACTGACACTTGACACAGAAGCTGAAAGAAATTGTGTTTTGAGAATGCAGAATTTCAGGGAATATCCCTGTGTCACAAAACCTTAAATATGATAGGTAAATAATTAAATATGTCTCATTGGGGTTTCTCTGCCCAAAATTTCACCAAATATTGTCCACTTGTATCAGGAAGGTAATAGACAAAAACACTGGAGTGTGTGAGTGTGTGTGTGTGTGTGTGTGTGTGTGTGTGTGTGTGTGTGTGCTGTATATAATCATCCTGCATGATTATATATAGCAGAACAACAGGGCTAACAAGAGGAAGACTGGTAAATGTCAATTTTCCAAACTGGAAGGACTTGGAGGGAGAAGCTCCTTATGATAAATACACCAGTCTTCAGTTTATCTAGATGAGCAATAGATTTCAGGCACTGTGTTCATTATCTAACAGATACAACTTTATATTCATTTTATACCTGATAATAAAGTCAATTTTATATTCATCAAAGTATTTTTAACATTGTTGCCCATTTAGAGACACTTTTCAACAACTATAAATATTTTTAACTGTTTTGCTGGACTTTTTACTGAGTTGAACCAGAAATTAAAAGCCTAAGAATTTAAATTTATGGCTCCTAAAATTTCTGAACAGCTAAAATAAAGACAGTTCACAGATTTATGTTGCAAGCACCAAAGTGAAGGATGAAGTTCTGCCCTTTTTCCTCTATGAATAGACACTATTTTTTGGCTTTCCTTTGCAAACAGTGATTCAGGCAGAGCAAACAGCAGCACAGAGGCCCTGCTGATAATGATAACAGTTAAAAATAGCCCAAATTACTGGCTTCAGGTAGGAAAAGAGAAATTGTGTGGTCTAATTTTTGGCTCATAAAATTCTGTGATGTCAGTGATAAATTAGGAATTATCTAAGTGAGAAATGTTGAAAATCTTCCTTAATTATGCCATGTTATTATAGAGTATGTAAAATAAAATTTTTTGCTGATAAGTGTAAGAAAACCCAACAATACCACTTTAAAATTTAAAGGCTTCAAGTACTAATTTAATTGACTTCTTACCAAGAAACCAAAACAACGGTTAGATAAGAGAGAACCATGCAAAAACCACCAATGACAACAACAACAACAACAACAACAACAACAAGATATCTGACAGGCCTACAGTGTGCTCAGTGCTGATGAGCAGTGAATGCTCACAGAGCTAGGTTCATGCCTCATATCTGTGGCCATAATTGTTGAAATGAAAGGTTAAGGAGAAGCAAGCAGTGCTCTGTTCATCTAACTATTCCGAAGCAATGGTTCTAGAGCAGATAACAAACCCCAAGATGATGTTTACAGAGGTCTATTCTATGTCTACACTTCCTCTTTCCTATTTACTTTTAAAGTATCCTCCCCTTCATTCTGATGTATGATAATGCTAATCCAATCTCTAACCTGGAGTTCAGAATGAGAGTAGATGTGTAATTCTTCTGCCTGTTCGGGCATGTGAACAGTGGAGTTGGTATGCTACTCTGCATGCCTTTAGTCAAGACAATTACTTATTCAAACATTCTGCATTAGTGTAATATACAGGCTCTCAGAACATGCTATGTGAAAGTACAGGTAAGACAAATTTCATCTTGGTTAAATATAGACATTTATAAAACATTCAGAGTTTGAAACTTCAAAGTAATATTGGTTCCCCAATTATTGATAAGACACATATAAATATTATTTAGGAAATAACAATCCTTTTTCCCAACTATCTCATTAAAGAGTCTATGCTTGCATAAATTGCTCACAATTTGCCAATGGTTTGCTCAAAACTTTCTTTAGAAAGAAGTAGGCTGTCATTTTTCTGATAAACAAAAATATAATGAAATTAATGGAAGAGAGAGAGAATAATAGTGAATGACAGAGAAGGACAGAGGGAGATTGGTTTTTATAGTAAAGGATACCTACACAGAGAACTAAGAAAAGGTTATGATGTTTATATTATTTCATAATCACATGAGAATGAGCTAGTTTTATTAAATTCACAAATATACAAGTAACAGTAAACAAACTCAGAAGGTTGCTTTTATAGATTTATTCATATATATACACACATGTAATTATATTTATTATTACATATATATTATATGCAATGTAATTATGTATTATATAATTATATAATAATTAAAGAAAAGAGGCCATGAATTTAAGAGAGTAGAAGAGCCATGTGAGGTGTTGGAGGAAAGAGATAGAGAGGAAATAATGAAGCTATATTTTAATTAAAAATAAATAATTATTCCAATGGAATAAACTTCTATATTAGTTTTATATTACTGCTTTAACAAATTACCACAAACATTTAACCTACAAAAACAAAGTATTACCTCAAAGTTCTACAATTCAAAAGTCTGAAGTAGGTCTTTTACGATCTACTTTCACAGTTTTGCAGAGCTGTGCTTTCCCGACGCGCTTTGAAAGAGCATAGATCTCATTTTATCTAGCCTTCCAAAGGATGCCTTCATTTGCTGCTGACGGCCCCTTTCTGTTTCAAGGTCAGCAGGCTGAGCAGCAGGCAGAGCCCTGTGAACTTTGCTCCTGTCATGCCTCTCTCTTGGACTTCTACTCTTTCCCTTCCCTTTCCCTTCATATAAGATTACATTTGGTTCACAAGGTAATCTTTCCATCTCAAAATCATTAACAATTTTATCTGCAAAGTCTTGCTTGCCATATAACATGATACATTCGCAAGTTCCTAGAGTCAACCTGTAGACATCTTTGAGGAGTGATTATTCTGACTGTTACATTGGACATCAAAATACAGAAAAATGAAAACTGTCCATAATTTCTATACACAGTTTCTACCACAATTCTCCAATAGCTGCAAAATGATGGCTCAGTTTATTTTTACATTTATGTATGTATTTATTGACTTATAGATGTATTTGGTAGGAGAAGCAATATAAACACTGATGAATAGTGGGATAGACTGAGAGGCTCTGCCACAGCCTGACCAATACAGAGGCAGATGCCTACAGTCAAATATTGTACTGAGCACGGGGACCCCAATGGAAGAGTTAGGGGAAGAACTGAAGGAGCTGAAGGGGTTTGCAACTCCATAGGAAGAACAACAATATCAACCAACCAGATCCTACAGACCTCCCAAGGACTAAATCACCAACCAAAGAGTACACATGGAGGTACACATGGCTCCAGATGCACATGTAGCAAAGGATGGCCCTGTTGAGCATCAATGGGAAGAGAGGCCATTGGTACTGGGAAGGTTCGATGCCCCAGTGTAGGGGAATATGAGGGCAGAGAGGAGGGAATGGGTGGGTGCATAGGGAGAACCCTCATAGAAGCAGGGGGAGGAGGATGAAACAGGGGAATTGAGAAAGGGAACCAGGAAGAAGGATAAAATTTGAAATGTAAATAATTAAATAACCGATAAAAAATTTTAAAGAAGGAAGAGAGGAATAGAGCAGCTAAGATATGGCTCATGGATTCATGTGGTCTGAATTCCAAACTCAGAACCCTCAGCTCTGTAACCTTAATCTGTAATCCTCATCTTTAAATTCTTAAAAACAATAGATTTCTCACTATATGTGAAATAAATTATGTGTTTATTAGATTTATAATGAAACATTTTATGATATATATGTACATGAAAACACATTGTACATCTTAAATAAATATAAATACTACTTTTCAACCATGCCGTTTCTAGTAAAGTAGAATAAAGAAAATAAGTCCTAACATTTTGATTCCAAAACAAAAAAATCATATCCAAAGTGTATTTAGGTTGAGCATAGTGGCACATGTCTGTCTGCTCAGCACTCAGGGGGCCAAAACAAATGTATTATGAATTCAAAGCTACCCTGTATTATATAATGAGCTCTATACTTCCCTGGCCTTTGTGGCAAGATTTCTCACAAAAACATCATGTAAGAAATGTGTTACTTATAACACAGGGTTTTCAAGGACACAGATTCTTATAAATCAATAGTCACCACTGTAAAAACATGCAGATATACACACATACCTAGATACAATAGCTGACTATACAGCTAGGCTATGCGATACATGTATATATGATATACTTGCATATATGTACACAGATATAATGTATTGTTCCTAGAGCCTTAAAGACAAGATGGTACAAGAGATTCTAAGAAGAAATTGAACATCCTTGGAGTTACTCCAGCTGTGGTGAGACAGCTACCAGGCAAGAATTGCCTCTCTCCATCTACAGACAAATTACTGTCCAGAAAAGGACACACTTGCAGAATAGTCGACTGATTATATCTGCCTAGACAGAGTAACCAGCCCTTAATAATTCTGCAGCACTAAAGTCTGTCAGATGAGTTTGGGCCAGAAGGCTGAAGATTTGATGCTCCAATGTTCGGTAGTATAGGGGTTGTCCAGGTGTTCAGCGGTCTCTATAAATTGGCTAAGTTTTAGAAGCTATGCTTAGTGCTTCCCATAAATTCAGTTAATTTAGTCATTCTGGATTTCTGATGGCATTGAAGACCTATAGACTCATAGCCAATCCAGGCTATTTACCTTGAGAGAAAAGATCTGAGTGGAGGGTTCTCAGCTGACATTCATTCTAAAGCCAAGAAAAAGCCAGGTTCAAAACTAAGTGTTCTAGTCAAGAGAGATGGCAGAGGTTCTGGCTAGTCAACAAAAGGATGGACTGGGTATTAAGACTATCTTGTACCTCACTGGTACAAATAGGAATAATTATGCTCTAATTGTATTCTGAGAGAAAAGCTTTATTTTAACAGGAAGGGTAATATGTAGGAGGAGCTAAGAAAGGAGCACCGAGAGGAAAAGATGGAGTAAGGAGAGGAGAAGATGAAGTAGATGAGAAGCTCGGTAATGAGAGAGAAAAAGAGAGAGAAAGAGAGAGGGGGCATGGAGGCAGAAGTTCACGTGTCTCCACTAGTCAAAGATAGTTTACATAGGTAGGCTGGGTATTAGGTTACACTTCTGATTGAGCATTACCATACTTATAAAGCCCTTGATTAACATTAAAAAAAATTTTATAAAAGCCAAATGGAAAAGGGGGGAGCACGGGATAGGGGTTTTCTGGGGAGGGGAAATGGGGAAAGGGATTGGCATCTGAGATGTAAATAAAATATCCAATAAAAAAAAAGAAAAATAAATAATCTGCAATCAGCCGATGTAGAAAAGGCTAGAGATAGCAGATGCTTGCCCAGTGTGCTCAGTGCTCTGAGTTTAATTCCCAACAATGTAGTACTACTAATAACAATTGAAATTCTTCAGGTGTGGTGGAAGTGCATGCCCTCCCATTTAAAAAGTTATTGATTTTATGTGTATTGATGTTTTGTCTGCATTTATGTTTGCTATGATTTATTTATATATTTTATGAATATGGATGTTTTGTTTACATACCAGATGAGGGGATCAGATCCCCTCATATGGATGGTTGTGGGCCACCATATAGGTCCTAGGAATTGAACTCAGGACATCTGGAAGGATAACCAGTGTGCTCTTGACCACTGAGCCATCTCTCTGGCCCACAAATGCATCCCTTTAATGCCAGCATTCTCAAGGCAAAGGCAGGATGATTTGTAGTTCAAGGCCATAGTGGGTTTTATAGCAAATTTATCTTAAAATAGCTAGAGGAGAGACGGAGAGGGGATGGAGAGCAGAGGGAGAAAGAAAGGAGAGACAGAGAAAGAGAGAGAGAGAGACAGAGACAGACAGAGAAAGAGATGCAGCTAACATGATGTATAGGAAAAACCTTACTTAGTTGAAGTACTTCCTCAAACAATCACATAAAGTATAGTTTATAAAATAAATAAGACAGTAAGAGCTATTTATTATCATTACAAAAATTGTTATTGTCCATACTGTATGTTCTGTATGTTCACATGACCAAGAGAGGGGGTTTGGGGTTTATAACAGCCTTATCACGTACATGGGAGTCAGGTACTGTGTTATGAAGAGTAGCATGGCTACAATGCTAGCAGGTTACAGAAACTCCAGCTCCACTACAGATGTGTAGAATCACCATTACATATGCAGACAATCATCAATCAAAAGCACTGTACAGTACATGATTCTAATGTGAAAATTGGTATGTTATTCATGGAACTCAGGATCAAACCTTGCCTTACCCTGCTAGGCAAGTGCTGTACTGAGCTGCACCGTTGGTAAATTATACTATGAAACACTCCTATTTCAAGAGGTTTTAGCATGGTAGATCAGAGAGGTTTCAATATTGGGCAGTTTTGATTTTGCTGATGCTATAGAATCCCTTGAGCATTGCCTACATAGGACACCAGCACTATCACCCAATTTCAGTGCAATTTACCAATAATTATTACACCTTTATGAATTCCAATAATGGAAGCAATAGTGACTATTTAAATGAAAATATGCACAGCTATAATCTTTGCTCTTCATAGACTCACTCAGGTAGCTTGCTGTGAGTTTGAGGCCAGCCTTGTCTACATAAATGAGTTCAGGCCAGCCTACTTGGTAAGACTCTGTATCAAAAGAATCTAAAGAAATAATAAGAGTAGTAGTAATGATAATAGTAAATAAAATTAATTGAGAGGCTTAGTTGGAGAGTGGTACTTATTTTCTTACTTAAATATTTTTAGCATTACACAGCCCCAGTGACCATGCTCTTCACGCCGACTGTGCTGTCTTCTAATACATTTGGAAGACAGCGGCTGTGAGGAAGACACTGCTGAGACTACAGTGACGTACACACAGCTGCGGTTAATTACATCTTGTTCATTTAGTCTCCATTGGTTCGGTATTGTCTACAATGTTCTGTTCTTAGGACAAACATTATATCTAAATAAATAATATACTGTGTGCTTCAGATGCAAGGCTTTAACAGATGCTAACCATCACATCAGTTTCCCCTTGCTGAGAAGCTTACACAGTGAATGTCATTATAACTTTTAAAATTGTTCTCTGAACAAGCTACTATAGACAACGTAGAAATACAAATCTGACTGATCCTTTAAAAATGTCTCCCAAAGCTAAAGTGTATTTCTCAATATTCTCCCTAACTCTAGCATCCTCTAACACTTCTGGAAATTCTTTGTGTGGTTTCCATTTCAGTTCTAGAGGCATCAAGTAAAATTATCTGTATTTTCTAATTACCTTTCAATTTCACTCATGGCCCTAAACCAGTTTCCTCTGGCTTTGTCACCGCTTTATTTTGCCACTAGTCATGCGTCTGCATGGATGCTTCCAGATACCAACAGGTGATTATTTGCTATATTGATATGAGCAGTTCAATCTACAAATGTAGAACAAGCATTTGAGATCAAGTATTTGAAGAGTTGGTGTCATTTAGTAAATATAGGCTATTTAAAAAGTTAGCTAAAGCAATTTTAAAACTCAAATTCAGTAAACCTAATGAGATAACCAGTTGTGTTTACTTTTAAAGAGTTACACATATAATCACACATTTACCACACACACACACATACACACACACACACACACACACACACACACACACACACGTTGGGTTTTTGAAGGTAGAGTCCCATTTTGTATCCCAGGCTAGCCTTGAACTAACAGCCCTCTTAGCCTCCTCAATGCTGAAATAACAGGAATGTGACATCATGGCAACTTATATATAGTTTTCCATTCCACACATGGAAAGAACAACAGATTACAGAGCTGCATTCATTACATAAGCATGTAGTATCTATCATTCTGCTAGTGGCTAGAAATGCAGACTTGAAGACCAGCTTCCTGCTGTCAAAGTTCTATTATCACCATTGGTCTCTCCATTATTGATCCTTTTCTTGGACAGGTGCTTCTAGAAATTATGGAAGCTCACTTGTTTGTGTTTGCTTTTGTTGTCTATGACTTTGGAATTTTAGCCAAGAAACTCTCCAGACTGACACCATGGAGCTTGAAGTATTTCAAGTATTTTAACTGTTTTGATTCAGTGTCTATCTATGGATGAAGACAAAAAAGCAAAAGTAGCAGCAAGCCAGGAGAAAATCCCCACCCTGCTGTATTTCTCAAGTGGCTTTATTGTACAATAATAATGGTATAGAAATGAAGGTTGTGCTTATAACACTTCAAAAATCACTCTGCCAGCCACCACAAAAGTAAACATAACATTTTGTGTTTCTTTTTTAAAAAAGATTTCTTTCTTTTTATTTATGTGTATGAGAGCTGTGTCTGCACACGTGCTTGATGCCCCCAGAATCCAAAGGAATATATGGAATTCCCTGAAACTGGAGTTCCAGATGGTTGTAGGACACCATGTAGATACTGACAACAGAACACAGATCCTCTACAAGAGAATGTGTGCTCTTAATTGCTGAGCCATCTCTCCAGCCATTACTGAGAGGTGAGTGAGGGCAGAGTAAGAGGGTTGTTTGCTGGTCCTGTTCTCCTTCAACACAGTGTAGCTGAATGTTGGGTATGGGGTAGTCAATGAGAGAGGACACCATTTTCTCTGTTTTCTGACTACACGTGATATTAAAGGTTTGCTATTCAATTAAAAATTATCTAAGAAATATTTACTTGGGACACTACCAGGTAATAGAAAATAACTCAAGAAATTCACATTAGGTAGATTAAAGAAACAGAATAACAATTATTTAAAAAATTTCAACTAAATCCTGATTTTGTTTCATTCTTCCAAACTTAGTTTTATCAAGAAAGATAGAAACGTATAACCAAGGTGCTTATAAATAACAATAAAATGCCTTCATGAACCTGCATTACTATTTTATGAACATATTTTCTCAACTCATGTTGAAGTAACTCAATTGTAATGATCACACACACACACACACACACACACACACACACACACACACACACTTTAATTATTGCTACTAAGCCATTCCAGACATCAGATATCCATCATTTCTATTGTTACTTACTCAAGTTCTAGGTTCACATTTTACCATGTAAGAATGGCTAGCACCAAGGGAGTGAAGGGAAAGCAATTTGTTTCTAAGTAGTTCAGTAGCGGGTGTTTGTGGTGACAGCAAATAGAAAAAAGTATACATAGAAACATACAGCCTCAGATGAGAAATTGCTCTTCACACAGACTATCTCCTAAGTATGCCATTACATGAAATTTCAAAAGCAGAATGATTCTACCTTAATACCTGATGGTCAATGACAAGAATACATACACATGCACACACACATACAATATTTACTCACAAGATCATGCATATGTACATACAAATACATCCATGCATATACAAACAGGCAGACACACATAAAATTTTGTATGGCTTAAATTTCATTCTGTTGTACTTGGTAGGTAGAGGAAACTACATAAAAAGGTCTCTCTATAGTTGTTGGATACTGACTCATTTTATTCAAATGATATCTGTAGCCAAAAAAAAAAAATCATAGGAAAATCAACCCACAAATTATTGAGTTTAATAGATGTAATGCTATGTATACACTGGAACCTTGGCAACTTGGCAGCTTACTTCTTTGGGGGAGGGATTTATTATGAAAACAAATAGAGTCTTGATTTATCAGAGTAAAAAAAATCTAACATTTGTCCAGCTAAAGTTCCCCACAGCAAAAACCTACATAGACAAACCATTAGCTAATTGTGTTTATGCTTCTTAAGCAATGGAATTTATTCTGGCAATCTGACTGCTAAGAAATGAATTAGCAAACTGCTTAGTCATCCTCTATATCTTGTTTGGCAAACAAAGCATGACAAATATCAATCTAAAGGGAGAACAGAATCCTGGGGTGCACCTGCAGTCTTTGCAAAGAACCACTGTAAAGTGTCTGAGGTCTGAGGGACTGGCTTTCAAAAGAACGTACCCGTGGTGCCACCTGTCGGTCAGCGTTGTGTCATGCAGTTTAAAAGGACAGTCCTCTCAGTCTCAGAAGGCTGACTGATAGGATTGTCAGTTTTATGGTGCTGTTTATCTTCCCAGAGCATCGATTGATCTTGCAAAAGAGTCAAACAATTGCAATAATCTAATTATTTGTAATTATCATTCTACAACATAAACAATTACATCAGTGACAAAGCAGACTGTATGGCAAATTGCCTATTAAAGAAATAAATGCTCTATCCAGATTTTCATATATTTTATGCTGAATTTGCCATGTCTAGCTCTTGTTTCAAAACATTCTGTATTTTTCAGTGGTATCATACAGGAACCTAGTTTTCTAAACTACACTTGAATATATCTTTATGTATTCTAAGGGGAAGTGTATGTCTCTTCTAAATGACTTCGAGAGGGCTACAATGCACTTACAGATAAGAGCCTTCTTGATTCAACTTTGTCCCTCCTGTGGCTGGGAAGAGATGGTAGACTAAGAGTGAGCTGGGCAAATATAACAGACTTATGAGTGATTAAGTAAAGCTCAGATTGTTATAAATATGTAAAAATGAGTGTCACATTCTCTAAGAAATTGACATTTATTTCTTGTTTCATTTAAATGAACATTATATATATGGAAATAGATGGAAATATTCAAAACTAGGTTTCAGTTTTACCCCATAATGAACAATATTACCAATCCAAAAAGGGTACTCAGAGCATTGCTGATCTTAATTATTGATCACATGCACTACAGTAACAAAAGTAGTGCTTGGTATAAAGCATTCCAACTAAAACCACATAAGTAGTAAATGGAAAAACATCTGAGGCTCAAGCAGCACAAAGAGCAAAGATTTGCCTCTTGATTATTTTACTTATTCATTCAAATATTTAAAGCATCTAAAGGCTAGAGAATAAAAATGGACTACTGACGACCTAGTCTCATACTGAGCTTTAGAAATTTACAAACAGGTTTTGTGTTGCCAATTTAATGCCTCTCTTCTCTCTACAAGCCTTAACATCTGCAGCCCCTCTTTGAGCTCAGCTAATGATGTTGGAAGACATATTAATTAGTATAGGACTTCCGCAGGTCTCAGATTTCCTCCACCTGTGCTCATGTCTCCTTTTGCGCCTCATGTTACTTAGCTTTCAGCAGAGGCCTTGATTTCAGAATTCCTTGATTTCTCAAGAACAGGTTGTCTACGGCTCTTCAGGCTTGCTTCAATCTGACATATTTTCTCCTTTTAATAGATTGTCTCCATAGGCACACAAGCATAATGTATCCATCTTAAAAATACTAGACAAGGCAAAGAAACCAGGTCCTACTGAACTTGCTAAGTACCAGCCAAATATTTTGCCCCACCTTTTACAGAAAGCTGGCCTGTAAAGAACCATCCATAACATGCCCTTCTCGGTAGGACTGGATATCTCCTACACAAAACAAAATTTGGTTTCTAAGTGGTCTTACTGTATCCTGTATGTATTAATAACAAAATTATGTCTGACAGAATTGTATAACAGAGCAAATCTGATGGTTTGTATACGTTTAGCCCAGGGAATGGCACTATTAGAAGGTGTGGTCCTGTTGGAGTAAGGGTGGCCTTGTTGGAGTAGGTGTGTCACTGTGGGTGTTGGCTTCAAGACTCTCATCCTAGCTGCCTGGAAGTCAGTATTCTGCTAGCAGCCTTCAGATGAAGTTGTCGAACTCAGCTCCCCCTGTACCATGTATGCCTAGATGCTGCCATATTCCTGCCTTGATGTTAATGGACTAAATCTCTGAACCTGTAAGTCAGCCCCAATAAATGCCTTTATAAGAGTTGCCTTGGTCATGGTGCCTGTTTACAGCAATAAAACCCTAACTGAAATAGCAAGGATTACAAAAGTATCTAAAATCGAGATATATTATTATGATTTGATCATTCTATAATGTGAACATACATTAAAAGTGCTACACTGGACCCATAATTTTAGTAATTACAGCAATACTTTCTAATTTTAAGTTCAACACATTTTATTTGAATCATCAGAGACTTGTGCCAGAAAGCCAATATCTTAGTTCTCAAATTTGTTCTATCTTTAAAATGTCTTTGCCAATTGAAATAGAAAAAATGTTTAATTTGATTCAATGACTCAGTTGGTGGTAATGATGCAATTCAGTGAATTATAGCTCTCCCTTCTTTCTTCTCACATTAACTCTAGTTTTGATAGTGTTTTAAAGTCTTTTTGTTATTCAAAAAAATTCTGAATGAGAAACTGAGTTCTGAATTGTAAGAGAAGCACATAGCAAGGTGTCACCAAGGGCCTCTTCTGTTAAGTAGTAGCTACGTTTCCTAGTTTAAAACATCCTACAGTATTAACAGAATGGACATTAAGAGTGAAGATGTAAACATGTCACATCACAGATGCAGACATCTCAAGCAAGGGTCATTCTCACACAACATTCCTGGATAAAAAGGCACACAGGTAAACTGATGCACTTACCAAAGCTTGGAGCACAGCTGGACACAAACTGCCCAACAGCTAGGTTAATTTCTCTGCATATCTTTTCCCCTTGTCAAATAGGGACAGTGCTTCTTATTGAGGTGGTTGTTAAGAGTGACACAATGTACACAATTTTTACTTCATATTTACAAAGTGTGTTTGATTAGCCTTCCAGTCAGCCTTAGAAAGAAATTATGAAGAAATCTTCCTGTGTTCACTGGGACCAGGGATGGAAATGAGTATAAGAAAAGATATTACTTTGTTGCTGCGCTGTGACCACATACCTGCTGAGAGGTGAGTCTAAGAGAAAGGACTTATTTTGTTTGTGCTTGGGATGTATATGTCATCATAGTAGGGAGTTATGGTGACAGGGCCTCCATGACTGGAGCACAGCACAGAGCAGACTTAAGTTGTAACACCTCTGTGTAAAGGAAAGCAGAACAGACTGGAAACAACTTGTCTAGAAACCAGAAGATTTACCTCCTTAGGGCACTTGCTCCAGAAAAGCTCTGTCCCCTATAGGTGTAGCCAGCTCCCCAATAGCTCCACCAACTGAGGACCCCCCCATATGAAATGCATGAGCCTTCAGCAGACATTCCACTTTCAAATCATGCTCAACCACAGCAACGGTCATCTCTTCTATTTCTGGTGACTCTTATGTTTGCAGAGTGTGGCAGATAGAAAAATTAAACATGGACTGCTGCTCATTTAGAGATAGAAAAATAAGTGGAAATGTATCCAAATGTGCTGTTTTGCAAACAATGTATTTTTTAAAAGACAAATAGATGAGGCGAATATAAAAGGTAAAAATTAAATAGGATTACTGGTTAATGCTTGCTTCTTCTAAACTCGAGATCACAGTTCAGAAGCTTCTGGGCAGCTAGGCATAGTAATTCACACCCACTGAGAAACTGAATTACTTTCCTTCCTATGGAGACCTTCAGGCAAAATAGCAAGGAAACACATTGCTGGGTCAACAAAAGTGCATGCTGAGTAGCTCTTGCCACCAAATTGAAGCATTTACTTCTTGTGGGAAGTGTTAAACAGGAGACTCATAAAACAAAGAAAGCTAAGGAAACATAGAAGGTGAAGTAAGCTCAGAAAATTACAAGATTACAAGGCTCCTCCTCAGTGTCATAAGTGCAGTTAACAACGGCAAGGGGAAGACTCTGGAAGAACTGCCTGCGAGTTGGACAGGGAGCTCCAGGAATGCAGCTCTGGGGAGAGAGTGACAGGAACACAGTTCAGGGGAGTTGTCAGCCATCCTGGGATGGGTTTTAGATGATGCAGCTGACTTTCAGTCACCCATGCTCAAGTACATCAATTCAGGAAAGTCTTGGGTTCACCGAGCTATATTTAGGGACGTGCACTCATTTGGTATGTTGTCAATGTCAATCTTCAGGGAACAGACATTTGTTCATCTCTCTCCAGGAAAAGTCCTACAACAGCACCAGGACACCAAGGTCACAGATTCTGCAGGATACCTTACCAATAGTTTAAATTAATTACCATCCTATGAGCCTAACCAAGCTTTCAAAGATAGATTCAGTATTCCTGATGAACTAAGATTCCTGCTTTTTTTTCAACAAATGTTAAGATTCCAAGCTCACCACACACTCTTCCAAATCCATATTTACTTCGATTTCCTAAAATTCCCACTACAAAACCTTTTCCTGCCAAACAATCTGTTTTCAGTCCCTAGGTTTAAAAGGCATCTCTATTTCTAACTTCTTTAGCTAAGAACTGATTCTCTCCAGAGCAGTCACTCTCTTCACCATCGAATGCCCTTCAAGTTGCAATTCCTAATTCTTTATAATTTGCATCATTAAATATAGACTACCGGCTCTGGTGTGCATGGTCTGGAGAAGAATCATAGAAAAATATGAGTGGGGAACACTCAGCAAGCAAACTATTTTTATGTTTTTTTTTAATTCTACCTAGGTACACATTACAGCTAAGGTATACATTGCAGAAGAAGATTAAACCATTAATAAATCACAGTAAATTATGTGTTTAAAATACCATAGAGAGAAAACCAGGATAACTCAGAATGCAAGAAAGTAATCATGATCTCACATTTGAAGTTTAAGAAGTCAGCAGAAAAAGAGGCAAACCAAGTCCTCACAATGAGTTCTGGAAGTGACTGATCAGAGTTGGTCTTTAAGTCAAGACAAGAAGATTCAAAGAGGTGTGAAAGCTCAGGCTTTCAGGGGATGCTGTGTTTCTGGAAGGATGCTCTATGCTCCAAACACTACAAGTGGGAAAGGGGAGATGATTCAGAGCAACTCCAGATGGAGTAACTAAGCCTTCATTTCTGACTTGGTACTTGCTGAACTATAGAGCTCCCACCCCGGGGGCTTTGTCAAAGTTCTGGTTATAGTGCTGCCTAGGCTAGAAGATAGGGCTGTCTGCAGAAACGGAAAGGGTCATGTGAATTTAAGCTCTGCTCCTTGAATCAAATAAATGAGCCACATATTGTCTACAAATTGACTATCAATGAGCAAGGAGAGGGATGAACAACAGTGGAGCTAAAGCCATGTCCTTCCAGCAATCTTAGCCAGGAGTGAGGAGCTGTTCAAAGAGGTACTGAAGAGGTATCCCCATTAAGAAAAGACCACTTAATCATCACAGGTAGGTGTAAGTGAAATTAGGAATACAGAGAACGATTTCTAAGGTTTTACTAAAGTTTAAACCTAAACACAATTGAATACTAAAAATTAAAGTGGCACTGTCCAGTTAAAATAACTAGAAAGTACAGCAAGTTACAGATATATGAGCAAGCAGCACTTGCTAGAAAGATATGGGATATAAACACGAAGAACTTTAAGGACAATTTTGGGTGAAATTAAGCTGTCTCCTACCCATCCTCATAGAGTTTAGACTTTAAAACTGAGTTATAATCACCAAGTGACTATAAAAAAAAACAACAAAGAGAAGAGAAAATGTCAAATAAATGGAACAGAATAGACATGCAGAAGAAACATGTGCATATGAGACCTAATATATAGACAGCGAGGAATCTTGACCCAGAGGGATGAATCCTGTATTAAATGAATGTTGCCAATGTAGTTGACAGTCATTCTCAGGAGAAACAAAGTCAGTCATATAAACACATATTCTAGATGGAATAAATATTTAAACATAAAGCATAATAATTAAATTATTGGAATAAAGGATATGTGTTTGAGTTCATAGCAGGGGAGTGACTTGTCATCACAGCATCAGGACTGTATCAGATATTAAAGAAAAGAATATATGAGTAAATAGAAACCTCAAGAAATTAATATGACAATTGGAATAAAAAAAAGTGGAAGGCAAGTGACAGTCTCCTAAATATTTGTAATAACACACGACAACATTGGTACCCTTGTGTGGATAATGTTCTCCAAGAACAGAGCCTGAGAAACAAAGCAGAAGAGATAACTTTGTTATTCATAGAGGAGGAAATCTAGTGATCAATCACATGTCTATGAAAAAAGGCTGAATTTTACATTAAATAATGGACAATACAAAATAAAGCCAAATGGACAATACAAAATAAAGTTGTCTATGCTTTTATTCCTTTGGCAGAAATTTGAAAAGTGATATGAAATTAAATATACTCAGTGCTGATACATGTACAGAAAAATACATGTTACCCAACATTAACATGTTGGGCTAGCTACAAAGATATGACTAAGCCTATTAAGACAAGAAGATACCTTCAGTTACAAATTACACTCAGGGAATATTTATCACACAATAGAGTATTAAAATCATAAGGACATAAGCATATGTAGACAAGTATGATTATTAATACACATATTTTCATAGGGAAGGGGCTGGTGACCACATGAATGCCTCTCAGTAAACAACTGAGACAAAAACTCTGGAAAAGCTTATGTAGCTGGTTAATGACATATCTGAAGGAATGTTGAATGATAGTCTACTCTCAGATGCTAGAGATGACTAGTACCGTGATCACGAGGGATGAGATTTTAGCAAATGAGCAACACAGTCAGTCCAGAGGGAAGGAAAGACACTTCAATCCATTCGAATACTGAAAACATTTCAATAGAAAAAATATAGGAATAATAAAGAAAAATGTTTATCCAATGACCACATGTGCAACTCATAATGCAAACACAAGAAACACGAAAAAAGAGAGTACAACTTTGCCCCGAAGAGCCAGTTCCAAAGTAGCAGCTTTCAATGAGAGTTAACTTGATACAATACCAAGGATTCAAAGAATAAAGTCAAAGAGAACAAGAATAAACTCATGCATTAAAAAAAATGAAAACAGTTAATAAAAGGGAAATTCAATACAGAATATGATAAAGGAATTAAAAAAGAAACATACTGAAAAAATAAATTGGAAATCTTGAAAGTGAAAATCTCAGTTAAATAAAAAGGCTCAGGAAGAAACTTCACTGATAGAATAGATCAGGTAGAAGGTGTAATACTAAATTTGAAGAATAGACAATAAAGATAAACTTAAAGGAAAGTACAAACAGGACATTCACCATCTCTGACACAGCATGAAATGACTTTGGTGATTTGAATGGAATTGCTCCCATAGACTCACAGTTTGAATAATTGATTGCTAGTTTGTGGGACTACCAGGAAAGGATTGGGAGGCATGCTCCTGTTGGAGGAAGTGGGCAATGGGAGCAGGCTTCCATGTTTCAAAGTACTCACATTATTTCCAGCATGCTTTCTCTCTACTTATTTGCAGATCAAAATCTGTGCTCTCAGTTCCTGACAGTATGCCTTTGCTCTGTCATCATGAATACTAACACTCTGAAACTCTAAGCCAATTAAGTTGCTTTGCTCATGGAGGTTTATCAACTAATGCAGAAGGTGGTACCAGAGTGTGGTCTATTGCTGTAGCAGACTTGATGATGTGATATGTGTGTTTGTTTGTGTTAATGAAATAAAAAAGGGGGAGAGGCGGACAGCCTTTGGGGCTCCTGGGCAAGAATCTGACATGGGCCAAGGACAAAAAAATGGGCTGCTTGGCAGAAATATAACATTGGCCAAGAACAAGGAAGTAGGCTTCAGGCAGGAATATGACATTAGGCTAGAACAAAGAAGTAATTACAGTCAGGAATCTAAATCTTAGGCCAGAACAAAGAAGTATTTTCAGGCAGGAATCTAAATTTTAGGCTAACACAAAAAAGTAGGCTTCAGACTTGATAATGACTTTGGGCTAGGACAGGGAAGTTGGCGCAGATATTTTGGTCATCCTTAAAAGCCCTTAGAAACAGTGATCAAGGGAGTGTTCATGGAATTTTGTTTATTGCCTTGCTTTTTCTTTGACTATTTGTGTTTATTGCCTTGCATGTTCCTTGACTATTTGCATCTATTTTATTTCTAGTCCCTCAACCTAGAACTGACCTGAATACTTGCATGTAATTCAAATGGTATAAAAGCAAAAAGGAAGAGAGGGAATGGGATAGGGGGTTCTAAGGGAGGGGAAGTGGGGAAAATGGATGACATCTGAATTGTAAATAAATAAAATACCCAAGAAAAGAAAAAGACAAAGTATTAGAACCAATTGCCAACACTCCTCCCTAGTGACTAAGCATTCAACTAAATGAGCTTAAGGAGGTCATTCTTATTAAAGGTGCCACATTCTTAAAACTTCTAAAATACAAATTTTTCAAAGCACATACTCTTATAATAAACATGAAGTGTTTTCAAAAGTGTCCTTACTATTGTCTATGGAGATCTTGATTAAAGTGCTATTAAATTCACAATGATTTAAGAATAATACATTTTTAATTCAAATTATTAACTGCAACATGAAAGAGATAGAGTCAAGTAATAATATTCCCTGCTTGAGAGTGAGACTTGTTTTGATCTTCAATTGTTTGTTTCTTAGTTTTACTGAATTCCTTAATAATGGGACATCAATTTAGTAGAGAAGAAAGAAATCTTTTAGTAGAATATAGTTAATGAAATAGAATCAGAGTATTAAATTTCAATGAAAAATCATGGCTTTTAAGGACTAGCTACAATAATTATAAATACTATAATTATATTTTGAAATGAAAAAGCTTTATGATACCAGGATACCATACTCACTATCAGCAATGTAAATAACTTAGGCCTTCTGGACTCTAAATGACATTGTAGTTTTCATTTCCTTCCATCCCCTGTAAATATTTGTATGAATGTGTTTAGTGGTTGCATTTGCAGTGAACTTTGACACTTTTTCACTAAAAAGTCAAATATTACAAAGCTCAAAATTCCACCAGAGAACTCCTTCAGCTGATAAACAACTTCAGCAAAGTGGCTGGAGATAAAATTAACTCAAACAAATGAGTAGCCTTCTTAACTGAAAGGATAAATGGGCTAAGAAAGAAAATAGGAAAATGACACCCTTCACTACAGTCACAAACAATATAAAATATCCTGGTGTGATTCTAACTAAGCAAGCAAAAGATACAAAAAGAATTTAAAGCCTCTGAAGAAAGAAATTGAAGGAGACCTCAGAAGATGTAAAGATCTCCCATGCTCATGGATCGGCAGGATTTACATAGTAAAAATGGCCATCTTATCAAAAGCAATCTACAGATTCAATGCAATCCTCATCAAAATTTCAACTCAGTTCTTCACAAAGATAGAGAAATTCTCAAATTTATTTGGAACAAAAACGCAGGATAGTGAAAACTATCCTCAACAATAAGACAATTTCTGGAGGAATCACCATCCCTGACCTCAAGCTGCACTATAGAGCAATAGTGATTAAAAACTGCACGGTATTTGTACAGAGACTGACAAGTAGATCAACAATGGAATAGAATTTAAGACCCAGAAATGAACCCACACACCTATGGTCACTTGATCTTTGACTAAGAAGCTAAAACCAACCAGTGGAAAAAAGACAGCATATTCAACAAATGGTATTGGCTTAACTGGTGGTCAGTATATAGAAGGATGCAAATTGACCCATTCTTATCTCTTTGTACAAAGCTCAAGTCCAAGTGGGTCAAGGACCTCCACATAAAACCAGATATACTGACTTTATTAGAAGAGAAATTGGGAAAAAGCTTCAAACACATGGGCAGAAAGAATTTCCTGAACAGAATGCCAATGATGCAGGCTCTAAGATAAACTAGATATAAATGGGTTTCTCACAAAATTGAAAAGCTTCTGTAAGGCAAAGAACACTGTCATCAAGACAAAACAGCAGCCTACAGATTGAGAAAATATCTTTACCAATCCTACATCTGATAGAGGGCTAATATCCAATATATAGAGAGAACTCAAGAAGTTAGATTACAAAGAACAAAATAACCCAATTTAAAAATGAGCTAGAGCAAAAAAAAAAAAAAAAAAAAAAAATCCTCAACTGAGGAATCTCGAATGACTGAGAAGCATCTAAAGAAGTGTTCAACATCCTTAGCCATCAGGGAAATGCAAATCAAAACGAACCTGAGATTCTGCCTCACATCAATCAGAATGGCTAAGTTCAAAAACTCAGGTGACAGCAGATGCTGTCGATGATATGGAGAAAGGGGAACACTCATCCATTGCAGGTGGGATTGCAAGCTGTACAACCACTGTGGAAATCAGTCTGGCAGTTCCTCAGAAAATTGGACATAGTACTACCTTAGGACCCACCTATACTATGTCTGGGCATATACCCAAAAGAGGCTCCAATATATAACAAAGACACATGCTCCACTATGTTTATAGCAGTTTATTTATAATAAAACTAGAAACTGGAAACAACCCAGATATCCTTCAACAGAGGAATGGATACAGAAAATGTGGTACATTTACACAATGAAGTACTACTCAGCTATTAAAAACAATGATTTCATGAAATTCGAAGGCAAATGGATGGAACTAGAAAATATCATCTTGAGTGAGGAAATATCCAACCAAGGGGCAAAAGAATTTGTAGAGACTATATCCAGAGTTTAGGCACAGACCCTGGTTGAGGGATGGGGCCACCCACTCATCTCAAAAATATTAACCCAGAATTGCTCCTGTCTACAAGAAATACAGGGACGAAGAATGGAGCAGAGACTGAAGGAAAGGCCTTCTATCCAGAGACTGCCTCACCTAGGGATCCATCCCATCTGCAGACACCAATCCCAGACACTATTGCTGATGTCAAGAATACCTTGCTGACAGGAGCCTGACATAGCTATCTCCTGAGAGGCTCTGCCAGAACCTTGCCAATACAGATGAGGATGCTTGCAGCCAACCATCAGACTGAGCTGGAGTCTCCAATGGAGGGGTTGGGGGAAGGACTGAAGGAGCTGAAGGGGTTAGCAACCACACAGGAAGAACAACAATATCAACCAACCAGACTCCCCAGATCTCCTAGGCACTAAACCACTAACAAACCAAAGAGTACACAGAGAGGGATCCATGGCTCTAGCTGTATATGTAGCTGAGGATGGCCTTGTTGGGCATCAATGGGAGGGGAGGATGCTGGTCCTGTGAAGGCTTGATGCCTCAGAGTAGAGGAATGCTAGGGTGGTGAGGTGAGAGGAGTAAGTCAGTGGGGGAGCAACCCTATAGAAGCAGGGGGGAGGGGGATGTGTGGAGGGGAAACCAGGAAGGGGAATAACATTTGAAATGTAAATAAATACAATAACCAATAAAAATTTTGTAAAAAAAACAAAACAAAACAAAAAAAAAAAAACAAAAACAAAAAACAAAAAACCAAAGCTCTTAAGATTGGCATGGTTCTAAAACCACTTCTGAGCTTTATTTGCTCTATGATTTGTCACCTGCCAAAATGCTTCCTCCCATATATTGCTTTTCTCTGAATGTTCCCTACTGTGTCATGAAACTAAAAAAAAAAAAAAGATTAATGACTCTAAAATGTAATTTTTAAAACAATATATATGTCCCTTTTGGTTTGCTTAGAACTATCCCAGTAGTCATTTTATCAAAACATGTTAAAGTTTGTTATACAAAGAGTTATGTAGTAAGAAGCCTTGATTTTCAAAGGTGAAAAGTCAAGTTCTAGAAGTAGTTTTTCTGTAAAAAAAAAAAAAAATCTAAGTACAAATGTGGAGGATATCTTCTAAGCATTTAAATGAAATGTATTAGGCACCAAAATTCATGAAAACATCCAAGAATTAATTAGAAAGAAATATTAACAGAAAAACATAGCAAAAATCTCACAGCAAATGCTAACATGTAGTTGTACACTTGATACAACTTTGCATTTTCTCTTGAGTGGATGGTTGGCATAAGAATTTTGTCTTATAAAACTATACTGTAAATTATTTCCCTTTTTTTTTCTAGGAAGTAAAGTCTGTTGCACACATGCATAGACAGATGTACACACACACACACACACACACACACACACACACACACACGGAAATGAGAAAAATTACCTCACTCAACAACAAAATTTGTTTGTGGGATGCTGATGTTGGTGAGTTTGGACTAGAAAAGCAGTTCAGTGCTATAAGCAGAATGTAATAGGACATCGTAGTAGGAGCTTGGAAGGCAGTGGTGCTTAAGGCAACATAGACTGTAGAGGCCCAGCTGGAGAGGTTTCAGAAAGTATCCACATTAGCAACTGGGCTAGAGAGCATTTGTGTGATATCTTGGCCCAAACTGTAGCTGCCTTCTGTCCTTGTCCTACAAATTTGTCTGAAGCTAACCTGAAATGTAATGAACTAATTCTTTTGTGGAAGAATATTTAAAGGAAGTCCAATATTGTCCTTGAGGTGTGCTTATTAGTAATTGTACTCATGCGGGTATAAGACAGGCAAGATGTACAGTCTGAAGTGAAAAAAAAAAACAACAAAAGGAAATTTCATATTGGAGCCAAGAATGGAACTAAATGGGATGAGATCAAGGAGAGGCCTGACACTCACTGAAATAATGAGAGGTGTGTTCACAGGACTAGACCTCACCCAGATATGCTTCCAATCTGCAAAAGGAAAAGGTCTATGACATCTGGATACCATTCCACCTGGGTATCCATCCCATGTACAGTCACCAAAGGTAGACACTGATGTGGATAGCAGGAAGTGCATGCTGACAAGAGCCTGATATAGCTGTCTCCTTAGAGGTCTGCCAAAAGCTGACAAATTCAGAGACCGACACTCACAGCTAACCACTGATCTGATCAAGGGTCTCCCAATGGAGAAGCTAGAGAGAAAGAAGAAGCAGAAAGGGTTTGTGGCCCCATGAGGAGAGCAACAATACCAACCAACCAGAGCTCCCCAAGGTCTAAACCACCAGCCTGGGAGCACATAGGGAGGGACCCATGACTCCATCTGTACATGAAGGGGAGGATGGCCTTGTTGGTTATAGGTGGGAGAGGAGATTCTTGGTCCTATGAAGAATGAACACTTAGTGAGGGGGAATTTGAGGGTGAGGAGGTGGGGGTGGGAGGGTAGGTGGGGGCACATTCTCATAGCAGCATGAGGAGGGGGGATGGGGTAGGAGGTCCCTGGGTGGTGGGAGGAATGGGGGTAAGGGGATAAAATCTGAATTGTAGATATAATATCCAATAAAAAGAAAAAAAAAAAAAAGGAAAAGGCCTGTGAGATTCTGGCTCTTAAAATGCAATAGCAATTCAAAGCTACCACAAATGTGATCCTAGAAAGGCCACAGTTCACCCCAAGTTGGTAGTTAAACTCAGCAGTGTCATCTACATGGTGCTAGCCAAAGAAACCTCAAAGTTAAGGGGTTGTGGACCCTCAAAGGATGCACTAGTTAAGGGGTTGTGGACCTTCAAAGGATGCACTAGTCAAGGGGTGGTAGACCCTCAAAGGATGCACTAGTTAAAGGCTGGTAGACTCTCAAAAGATGCACTAGTTAAGGGGTGGTAGACCCTTCCTCCACAGTTCCACTGAGGTCAGGAGTGTATCAGGGTCGTCTCCACATGAAGGCCCTGGGAGGATACTGTGTGAAGCTGTGAAAGAGAGGCTTGGATTGCACTGGAGGCATCAAGGTGCCAAAGCTATGAGATATCTGCCAAGAAGGGCTGCACACAGGGAGTGGACCCAACCCAAGAGAGATATATCTGACAGGCAGCAAAACTGAACAGCAGAGTCATATAAGCTACTTGACATTATACATGGAGCTAAAGAAATTAGAGTTTGCTCTGTTATGTTTTGAACATACTTTGGTCCAGTATTTCCCCACAATGTCTTGTTTCATATCTTTTGGAGATTACAAGAAAGAGAGTGTTTTGAGTTTCAGAAGAGACTTTGAACTTGGACTCTCAAATAGTGTTGAGACTGAAGGACTATAGGAACTTTTGAAGTTGAACTAAATGCACTTTGCATTAGGATTTGGCCATAGTTTATGGGGCCAGGGAGTAGACTATAGTCATCTGAGTGAAAATGGTCCCTTCATAAGCTCGTATGTCTAAATATTTGATCCCAAGATAGTGAAACTGTTTGAGAAGAATAAGGAGGCATGCTCTTATTGAAAGAAATGTGTCACGGGGGAGAGATTTGATGTTTCAAAAGACTCATGCATTATTAGCTCTTCCTCCCTGCCTCCCTAACTCCCTCCCTCCCTCTACCCTCCCTCCTTCCTTTTTCTCCCTCCCTCCTTCCCTACCTTCTTTATTCTCTCCCTCCCTCCCTCCTATTTTCTCCCTCCCTTTCCCCTGTCTCCTATCTGCAGATTAAGATGTGAACTTTCAGCTGTTCCTACCACCATGCTTTTGTTTTCCATCATGGACTTTAATATTATGAAACTATAAGCTCAATTTAAAATGTCTTTTATAAGTTGCCTACATCATGATATGTTGTCATAGTAACACAAAGTCACTAAGACAAAGACCAAATTCCAAATATTTAAATGGTCACAGAAGGAGAAGCTAAGATCTAGAAAACATAATCAATAAAACTACAGCAGCAAACTCCCCTTATCTAGAGAATGAAATATCCACCTAGAAATAAGTCATTTGGAACATAAGCAACAAAAGGCCAAGAATAACACACACACACACACACACACACACACACACACACACACACACACACACACA
>JANHMN010000003.1:159767474-159932474 GCA_030674055.1 Rhabdomys pumilio
ACACACACACACACACACACACACACACACACACACACACACACACATACATATTTCAAGTCACATACAAGGCAGAACCATCAGTACAACAGATTTAAAAACTGAAGAAGGACATGAAATGACATATTTTAAACTCTATAAGACAGTAATTTCCAATCCAGATTACTACATACCACTTAGCAATAAGCCTGAACGTTAATGATTTGAAGTTTCCAATTAAAAAATTACAGATTAGTAGACTGAATTAAAATACAAGACCTACATATTTATTGCCTGCAAGAACTATATCTTATAGAAAAAGGATGAAAATTGGCATTCCAAGCAAACAGAACTTTTCTAAAAATCAAATATTTGCTATACTGATATTCAGTAAATTACATTTTAAATCAGTTTCATATTGATTATAGAAACAGTTCATCACGAGGATGTAGCAACTCTAAATATACAAACTGGACATCAACAACCCATTGGGACATCCAATTTCACAGACAACAACCCACCCCCACCCAAAGCCCTACTGGATTTCATGGGACAGATTAATACCATTACAACTGGAGTGAATTTTTTCAGTAGTCTGTGGCTATTGGCTTTGTGGCCACACAATGTTGAGGGTTTCCAGATCACATTCCCTAAGAGTGGAGTTGATAATAATGCTTAGGTTTGCTTCAGAGGTGAAATAATCTTGGCAAAAGTAGCAGAGCTATAGAGAAGTAAACTACAAGGGGCTAAGCCTTCAAGTTTCCCTATTCTCCCTGTTGGGAGAAGGAATAAGTATAATTAATAATTTTCAGAAGAAAGTACTTATGTTTTATGAAACACAAAATAGAAAAGAAGATAATTAAATATAATTCACACTACACTGAAATGATAGCCAAAAATTTCAGGTAAAATGTGGTATTATGTTGATTCTAGACCCTAGATATGATTTAGAGAAAGAAAAAAAGGAGAAGGAAAACAAAAAGTCATCAAGCTGTTCACACTTAATAAGTATATTGTGGGGCTGGTAGCACACCCTAACTTCTGTATAAACGCTTCACATGTGGGTGCTTAGTACATGCACTCTTGTGGGTCTAGATTAATACCTTGTGGTGAGTGGTTTACTATATAGTCATAGTGTTTTTCTACATTCTAGGCATTTTATAGCCTAATTTGGGGAACTGCAATATATATTGGTGCCAGTAGATGGCAATATATGACTTTGAAAGTAGGTATTTCCTACCCTCTTAATATATCCAATAAAATATTAGGTATCCAATTTTCCCCACCCACCAACGAAGGCAGATAACAGTTGCCAACTAGAAAAGATATTTGCCCTTAAACCACATTCCTAAGTTGCCTATTTTTAGAATACAGTCTGGAAAAAACACAGAAAATCCAATTCTACATACAGAATCTAGTCATTGCACAGTTTACTTTTAAAAGCAAAAAGTAAAGATAGCTATTTAATGTCAGTAACTCTATACCAATTGCCAAACTTAAATGCTTTTTCAAAAGAAAAAAAATGAGAGACTTGAATATTAATGCCTTTTCAGTAATTTGTGAAAAAATTGAATAACACTATAAGCAGAAACAACACACCAATGTACATGTTAAAGTTGTTGTTGTTGTTGTTGGTGGTGGTGGTGGTAGTGGTGGTGTGTGTGTGTGTACGTGTGTGTACTAGCCAGCACTTTACTCTGTACCCCACTCAGGCCTCAGGTTTGCAGTGCTCTTGACCCAGCTGAGATGAAAAGTATACCACGATACATGGTTTTAGAGCAGTCAGTTCAATCAGTGCTAAGAAAACCTAAAATTGACACTACCACTGACTATCCTTACTCACTATTTTATTCCAACTCCTCACCTATGTACAGTACTTCATGTGAGTTGGCTCACATGAAATTGCCTGTATTTGACCATTGTGCCTGACAAAATCACAATTCTGTATATGCCAACTAAACTAGCCATTTTTATTGTTGCTGAGGCAAAATACCCAACAAAAACAGCGTAATGAAGGAGGGTTTACTTGGCTCACATTGAGGTCAGTCTATCATGTAGTAGCAACATGAATCAGAGGGAGAGCGGGGAGCTCAGAGTCATCTTGAGTTAGTTCCAGGCAAAGCAGTCCATGCTGGTTTCCTGACCCTTCTTCTGAACACATCTGTGTGGCCTGGGAAATACTGAATTTGCACAGTCGCTTACCATCTTGATTCTGTGAAAATGGAGACTCACAATCAAGCCTCCCTAGGGAGGAGGAAAGAGTGGCACCACAGGGACAGGCTTCAACCCTGGGGAGAACACTTCTGAGGAACACTTCCCACATGTCGTTTCTCAGGTAGAGAGAGTAAATAAAAACTGACCACTCAGCTAGACATATCAACATTTCTCAGGTACACAATGAATTGTTTACTTTATCCAACAAATCTTTATAACGCTTCAATAGTTTCTTTGCATATGAAAAGAGAATATAAAAATGATATTGGATTTGTTTATGCAGACAGGGTATTCTGTTTATTGATGGCTCACCATATTCCTCCTTAAAATAAGTCAATTTTAGTAAGAAAAAATTTTTACCTTTTCCTTATTCAAACAAAGGAATTTCCTTATTACTTTTCTTTTATAAATTTGGCTCTTCTAACACGATTTTAGCTCTGTCAGTATAACTTATGCCCCATGACACCCACCTACTCATCAGTGAGGCTAAGTAACTTCATCCAATAGCAGTGTACACTTAGCAGTAACCCAGAGAAGACAGGCGGTGAAGTAATCCAATAGGAAGCCATGATGTTCGGCTTTTCTTCAGGCTGGCCACAAAGACACTGCCCTTTTGGACCCCACTACAGCGCATCAGAAACAACACTGACCTTTTAAAACCGAGAGCAGTAAGAAAATCGTTCAATTTTAATTAGTTACAAACCATTCTGTGAGCTTCATGACATGGACTAACTTCAGGAAGCAGATCATAAGCGGTTTTAAAACATAAAATCTGTAGGGTCGAAAATAGGTCTTCCACCCGAAGAGAAAAGCCAATCTGTGTCCCTTCAACCCTCCCTTAGCAGGTAAACAGCAAAGCTACTCACAGTTCACAATGTCACCTTGAAGACTCAGAATCTGAGGAACTGGCATGGTGAGGATGACAAGGTCAAACAGCTCAGCGGAGCCTGTGTCCGTGGAGACTTCCCACTTGCTATCTTTCAAGTTGATCTGAGTAACACACTGGTTGAGGAAGACTTCAGTGCCTGCTCGAAAGGCAAAAGAAGGCTCCTGTTATCAAGATTTTCCATGAGAATGAGAGAGAACTCAAAAGTCAACCTGGACCCACTCAAGTGAACAAAGGCTCCTCAATCTTATCTTCTGTACTCACATCTCTCTCTAATGCTAGTCTAATCTAATCTTCCTAATTCAGTAGTAATTCTTCCACCTACCATTTGTACTCCTGGGCCTGCAATCAATGTTTTTACAGAGGAAACATTTATAAAATTCTGCTATAATTACTATTCTCAAGACTACTATTTGTACTATGTCATAGCTGCCACTCATTAAAAATGTATAAGCTCCCTCTAAATCAACTGAGCAAAGCTCATTTGAACTCAGAGACTGACGCAGCATGCACACGACCTGCACAGATCTATTTTCAATAAAAAGGGAATTATTTATTAGCTCTCTGTACTGGCTGGTTTTGTGTGTCAACTTGACACAAGCTGAAGTTATCACAGAGAAAGGAACCTTCCTTAAGGAAATGCCTCCATGAGATCCAGCTGTAAAGCATTTTCTCAATTAGTCATCAAGGATGGGAGAGGGTCTACTGTGGATAGTGCCATCCCTGGGCTGGTAGTCCTGAGTTCTATGAGAAAGCAAGCTGAGCAAGCCAGGGTAAGCAATCCAGTAAGCAGAACCTCTCCATGGTCCTCTACATCAGCTCCTGCCTCCAAGTTCCTGCCTTGTGTGAGTTCCTGTCCTGACTTCCTTTGGTGATGAACAGCAATGTGGAAGTGTAAACTGAATAAACTCTTTCCTCTCCAACTTGCTTCTTGGTCATGATGGTTTTTTGCAAGAATACAAACCCTGACTAAGACACTCTCCTAGTTATTTTGTCATTGCTGTAAATAGACACCATGACCAGGCAACTTCTGAATGAAAGCATTTAACTGGCAGGGGGCGTGTTTACAGTTCCAGAGAGTGAGTCTATGCTTATCATGCCAGCAGGCAGGCAAGTATAGTACTGGAGATGTCGTTGAGTGCTTACGTATTGAGACAACCAAGATGCAGGGAAGAGGACTAAACAAGGATGGTGTGGGCTCTGAAACTTAAGCCCCCACTTCAGTGACCACACCCTTCAACAAGGTCACACTTCCCAATCCCACTCCAGCTAACTGGGGAAGCATTTAACACAGGAGTCTGTATAAGGGTCATTTACATCCAAGCCTCCACAGTAGTCAACCATTTACCACATATTATACTAATGTATTTCATAATTAAAGAAGAAAATCAATCTGTTAAACCATGACTAAAAACATAAGCATGTTACCAGAAAGCTTGTCACCTTTGCAGAATAAGTATGCATACACTTCAGTTAATGTATTAGAAATTGATTATCACTAGTAATATCTAAGAATAGCCTATTAAACAATTTTTAAAAATGTCGATAGGGCAGATTAAGTTTTCATTAAGGATCAGAACTAAGAGAATCACAAACTACCTTTTTGTTGGGAGCCGACTTTAAGCAGAAAGCAACTAGAAAGCAGCTATCATCTTTGTAGCCCAAGACAGCCACAGTACAGGTCACAACATTTTGGCGCCTGACATGGGGCTCCAGTAAGCGGGATACAGTGAAGGACACCTCGGGAATTGGAAGCAGTCATCCTCGCTCCTGCGCTGGAGAACCTGTTGACTGACAAGAGTCTCTAGGTTTGAGTTCCAGTAAGCAGGATACAGTGAAGGACACCGCAGGAATTGGAAGCGGACATCCTCTCTCCTGCGCTGGAGAACCAGTCAACTGACAGAGCTGGCTGATTCAGAAGTGAAACAAAGGTGATTACAGGGAGACCAGTAGGTCATAGTAATGAAAATGGGGCAAGAAATAAGTGAATAGAAACAGATAAATAGATGAAAAAAGGCTTTAAAGATGCGAGGAGTAAATTACAGGCTGCTCTGAGTCAAGAGAGCCAAACAGATAAATAGATAAAGGTTATGGTAACGAAAATGGGGAAGAAATAAGTGAGTAAAAACAGATGAAAAGGGATTTAAAGACGAAAGGAGTAAATTACAGGCTGCTCTGTATCAAGAGAGCCAAACAGATAAATAGATAAATATAAGGTTGCTCTAGGCAGAGAGCTGAGCAGAATGATAATGTTAAGTGATTTAACTTTTAAAATGGGTGTGATTCTGAGTTGTGTAGTTATATTTTTCCTCTGGATAAAAACTCAATGTAAAGGTTTTTCTGGTTACTGGCTTAAGGAAAGGCTGATTCTGGGAAAAAAGTTTGTCTATGAGTTTTCTGATGAGGTCATTAAGGTAGTAGTTATATCTTACAGAATTATATGGATCAGACATGACAGAGGTAGACCTCCAGAAGACTAGATTCTAGAGAATCAAACAAAATAATTATCTTGATACTAAAATTTGTTTTGAGATTTGTATATTACAGAATACACAGCCTTGGTGAATGAATCCTCTTGTCACCTGCATGTTCACTGATGCCCTGGACTTCCAGCTGGATGCAGTTAACACAGACATCAGAGGCTTATCAATTTACCCTTCCCCTCATCCCTCTTCTAATATCTCAACGCCCATATTCAGCTTGAAGAAGTTAATGAAGAATCGGTGCCCCAATTCCCTGAACTTGGGGACTGAGGTGGTTAATATTAGACTGTCTTTCTGGAGAGAAGTGGTGGTTTTATTAGAACAGGAAGAAAGAGCTAAAATTGATTACATAGCCATAATCCATTGGTAGAAATCGGTATAATTGTTACTAAGTTGATATCAAATTCAAGGATTTCATTGATATAATTTCTTATATTGAAAACTTGTGGGTACAAGGCTTAGACCTTTTACTTCTCCAACTGGGGAAGTTGTGTGTTGCCTTAAAGAGTGTTGCTTTTATACCAACTATTTAGATATTATTAAGTCTCTTGTCTCTTGGGTTCATGCTGTTCAACAGACTGACGGCTTTTGTACAACAACAGATGAGATTCATATGAAACCCATACAGGTCCATTATTACAGGCAGGAAGTGTAGGGGACTTTGAAACCTCTGTCATCAAGACTGATGAGGATTAACCCCTAACTTACGCGCTAAGCCGGATAGTCAATGACGGGTAAGAGAACATACCGAGACGCCTGTAAGGCTTCGTCATATCCACACCTGCAAGGCACGAGGTATCCACACGCCTACAAGGCACGTGGCAAAAGCCTATAAATACCCCAGACTTCCCTTCAAAGAAGGACAAATAAGAGAGAGAAAATAAGAGAGAAAAATAAGAGAGGGGCCCTTCAATGAGATAGACAATAAAAGAGAGACAATAAAGAAGACTTGAGACGTGAACAAAACCTCTGTCTTGTCTCCATTCCTCCTGTCTCTTTCCCTTCTTCCCCTCAACTCTCTCTTGCTAAACCCTGACCCATGGACCAGAGCAGCAGTGCAGGCTGGGACATTTTGGCCCCCAAGCCAGGAAGAGCACGGTCCTCAACACCTTTTCATCCTTCTTTCTTTCTTAGGATATACCACAAAGTTATTCTAATTGTTTCTTTATTTATGTTGTATTTCTTTAATTTTAGAGCCAGTGAATAGTCTTAATGACTACTTTGTTTCTATGTATCGTATATGTCAGGGTTAGCACTGATTGTCAGCAGGTTGACAGTGTCTCCAATAACCTAGGATCCAAACCTCTGGGCATGTTTTGAGGAATTACCTACATGACATTAACTGAGGCAGGGTGACTATACTTAATGTAGGTGGCACCATTTCCTAGGCTAAGATTCCAAACTGCACAAAAAAAATTCTGCTAAGCATCAGAACTCACTGCCTGCATCCTAACTACAGATGCAGCATGACCAGGTATACAGGCTCCTGCTGCTAGGATTTTCCACCATGACAGACTGTACTTCAGAACAGTGAGCCAAAATAAACCCACTCTCTCTTAAGATGCTTTGCCAGGGCATCTTTACAGCAATAGGTAAAGTAACTACAACAGAATATAACATACAAATTACAGTGCTCAAAACAACATAGTTTTGGTCATTATTTGTTTAAGAGAATAAGTCATATACCATAAACTAAAAGAAATTCCAGTTGGATTATTAATTATTAGTATATTGAAATCTCAAATTTCAGATTTTGTGAATACTTTTAGAAATAAATCTGGGGCTGGAAAGATAGCTCAGTATGAAGACAGGAGTTTGAATCCCCTGAATCAGCATAAATGCGGGGAAGAAATGATGTCCTGTCTAAAATTCCAGTCCTCAGAAGGTAGAGATAGGAAATCCTGGGGAAAAGCAAGCCAGGAAACAAGGAATAAGCCGTATTTCAATCCATGAATTCTGGGTTCAACTGAAAGACACTGGCCCAATCAGTATGTAGCGAGTAGTTGAGGAAGACTTCTGATGTCACCCTCAGGCCTACACATACTAATGTGTACATCTTCTACATATACCCACACACATGCAAACATGAGTATATACACAGATGTTTTCCATACTTATATACACCAGAAAAAAGGACTTTTATCCAGCCTCAGATATGTGAACGACGACAACGTAGTGGGAAGATCAACAGCACAAGAAAGTCAGTGTCCGTCCTGACAGACATTTCCCGTTCTCAGTCACTGGAGCTTCCTCCCTGTGCAGTTCCCGTTCTGCACAAGCCCAGGTCAATCTGCTCTTCGTGCCTATGATGTCCTTCAGCAATACTATCTTTGACACTCATTTGACATCAATTCAAAATATCTGATGCCTTGCTGTGTCTTATCTACCCACTAGTACTTTTCCATCTCCATGCCAGGCATCCACTTCCAAATATGTCATGTCTTTCATTGTCTCTTGAAGAGTGCTTCACTACAGTAAGCAACTGAATGTTGTAAGTCAAATATAAATGTTAGAGGGAACATGGTGACAACTGGGTCAAGGGTCAATCTATGCTTGAAGCAGTTAGCATCATTCCTTTCAAACATGAAGGCAAGGGGGTGTCAACCATATGCAAAGCATACAATTCAAGACCTTTATGTAGCATGTAATTATAAAAAAATTATAAAAAAATGTACTGATTAAAGTAGACAAAGAAATATCCATCTATAGTTTTTATGCTACTTTCTAGTGTCCCTTGAAAGAACATTGTACTGGATCAATAAAACTCATAGTTACTCAGCAGGGAGAGTGGTGAGAGAACTACACAGGCTTACTTCCATCACATCAATTTTAGAAAAAAAGTAAACAAATGAACAGAAAGGAGAATGGTAAAAGTAAATATTATTGTGCAAAAGCAGTTAGAACTAGGATCTGCAAAAGAAACAAACTATCTTTTAGAAATCCCATCTCAAGAATGGAAACAAACAAAATAGTTACTAAATAGTTAACTAATAGTTAAGGTCCTTTTGTCACTTTGAATTATCCCACTCCAGTGACAATGACAACTGAAAAAACACAGAACAGTAGGAAAGCAGAGCTGTGATATATATTTTTTTTCAGTGTTTAAATTGGGAATTTTGAGGTGTAGACATAAAAGATTAACTATGCTAACAATCCTATTGCTTCCATTGTGTGTGTCTATACGAAGTATATCTCTGATTATGAAATAATTAAATACTTTCAAAAATAAGAATGGTAAAATATAAACAATAACAACAAAAAGCAAAAACAAAATGCCTCTATAAAAACCAGTTATCGAACATATTCTTAATTATTAATTGATGGGGGGGGGGCCCAGCCCATTGTGGGTGGTATGATATCCATGTGAGGAACATTGTCATCCACTACCAATGAGTTGGTCTTCAAGAGCAGCACAACCTATTGGATTCAATCCATCCTACTGTTACGCCAAGGTGAGGGACAGAAGAGTGCTTTCATATACTCAAAAAGCAAGATAACTTCCAAATCCTCAAAATATAAATACACAATAAAGTTGAATAAATGATTATACATATATACTATACTATTTTAAATATCATTAAAGAAAAGAAAGCAAATTAAATTTATTGATACAAAAAACACACTAAAGATATAAAACAAAAAGATACTGAGTAGTTTCTATAAAATAATCCCCTTTGCTCATATTTTAAGGAAATGAGTACAAACAGATTAATAGTAAATCGTAACAGATTTATTTTCATCCATAGGAAAACAAACATTTGTAAAAGAGCGTACACTCTAAACTGAGACCAAGCTTATTTGGAGGAAGGAAAGGCTGATCTAGAGTTTAACTATTTTCATAATCTATAAGATACTAGCATTTAACCCACAACTTTTATCCTGAGAGACAGAAAATCCAATTCCCACCTGATTTTTTCAAGTAGTACTTGATAATGGAAGAAACTCCATGAGGTGCCACAAAGTTGCAACTTCCTTCCTGCCCTTTCATTCCTTCAATGGGAGCTGTCAGAGGCTTCAAAATTCCATGAGCTAACAGCTCCTCATAAAAACTGCAATAATCATTAAATGTATAGTTAGGCTAGCTCTGCAACTGTCTTGCCTTATCTAACCATTAGACATGAAAAATGAAATCACACTATAAATCCCCACACGATTAACTCAGTGTATATGATGTTGAACAAAACTTGAAGAACAGAAGTGATTCAAGAATCTGTAAATCTGCTGACATTAGCCAAGTCCTATTTCTCTCTATAAACAAGAAAAGTACATAGAAAAGTATCACATGCCCCATTTTAAACGTGCTTAGAAATACTAACTTTCATTGCTATCTTCCCTCTTCCACACCAACGATTAACTGTAAGTTATTGAGCTCCCCCTTTCTTGTCCCATATATAAACTTCATAAGGACAATATGAACATTTCATTGTCATAAGAGGCCAAGTTTAAAATGTTTTAGAATGGACGATTTGTATCATTTGACACCATATATGTATCTACTAAGACTTCTGGTGACAAACTTACTTTTGGTGCTCTTTGGCATAATGAGGAGTGCAGGTGATGTACTGAGCTCCCAAGTCAGCTATGCACTGGGGATTATGAGGACTGTTGGTAGTAGCCATTCTTCCCCCTTAAAATAATTCATAAGCAATTATCAGTTATAAATGAACTTTTTGAAATTATACAACTCACCTTATCTTGGTTGCTTCATTATCTTTGTCCAAATATATTAAACTAATTAACATAAGCTAAAGTCTTTATATTGCTCATTGTCTTGGGTATTTGCTCATGTTTTTTTTTTTTTTTAATTTGAGGAAATAAGAGACTCATGAAACTCAGGAATAATACATCACTGCTGTACAATGTTACTAGCACATATTGTGTTAATCTGAACAAATGAACGAAGAAATGGATGAATAAAGCTAAATGGATGGAACGCCACAATAAATAAAAAAGGGTTCTTCAGTCAGGGATCTATTATAGATGGTTTTATAACACCCTGTGGTTGCTGGGAATTAAACTCAGGCCATCTGGAAGAGCAGATAGTGCTCTATAACCACTGAGCCATCTCTCCAGCCCTTAACATCTGGAAAGTCTTGGTCCAGGTGGATTTGGGGATCTGCAGACTGGAGAAAGCTGCAATTGCACAGAGCAGCCTAACCCACAAGCCTCCGATGGGCCGAGGCACAAGCCTCCCCTGGCAGGGCTCCGGGTCCAGCCCTCTCTGCACAGCCAGTAGCGGCCTTCCGGCTGCGGCTGCCTCGAGTCACGTGACAGCGCGCACATGGAGGGCGCGCTGCAGCGGCCAGGGAGAAGCCACCGTTGGGCTTTTCTTCTCGGAGGATTGGGTGGCCGGCACACGTCACCGAGGAGAGGCCTGTCACGCTCTGGCCGTCCTACAACTCACCTGTGTCCCCAGTCTTTTCCCACAGGGCGAGGTACACGGGAGCGGTTATTTGCTTCCTCAGCAGCACGGTACACAGACTTCCGGTTAGCCCGGCGCCCACGATCAGTACCCTGGCCATGGCGGCGGGCCTTTGGCTAGGCCGCTGGCAGAGGCTCGGAGCGGCGCCGGCCCACTCTGCCACCGTGTCCCCGCGAGGGTCAGGGCCGTGCCCTGGGCGGGACGTCTGCTCCTGAGAGGGCGGGGAACCCCGCACGGCTGACTGAGGCCCAGACAACGTCCCGACTAACCTCCAGGAACAGCTTTGCTTACCGGGTGAGCCTCAATCCCATCGGCCCCTGGAGGAAAATCAGGAAGTCACAGCCAGTTGGCCTCATGAGGATGACTGAAGTGCGGGAGAGGAGACAGCAGCAATGCCAGAGCTGGATTTCTTCTGGGGTTTTATAGGCCACTTCAGGTGACAGGGGTATTGAAACCACAGAGACTTTTTGTTTGTTTGTTTTCTGTCGTTGTCACACCACCTCAGAGACTACAAATTATGTGACCTTCCTGACGTTGGCTCCTCAGCATCGGTGAAATGTGGAAAATAATACATCCTTTCCAAAGTTGTGAAGAATGCAGATATTTGGTTCACGAGAAAATTTTGTATCACTTTCCGTGTCCACAAATGCTAACTTCGGTGTCAAAATGGGTTCACTGTGAACAAAGGAATATTCTGTGAAATGGAATCTGCCATCACCATTGCCCTGTCTTCAACTTTGTCCTAAGAAGTTCTCAGTAAAACAAAAAGCAATGAAAAATAGGAACCATTTAAAATAATTACCTGAAAAATGCTGTGGAACCTTGACAATAGTAGCCAATAGTAGAAACATTTAAAAGTCAAGTTTTGCTTAATGTTTCCTGATGACAAAAATTCCCATCATTGAATTTTTGTGTGATCAGGTTTTGTTTAAGAAAGTAACTTGAAGAAAATGTTGAGTGAAGATAGATATCCTAAGAATACATATAAGCATAGCAATAAAAGAACAGGAAAAGCACTAAATGCATAATGATTTGCAGGTGGTTTTAGAGAGTTGTTCAGTTTCTATGAGTATGTGGGCTTTCTATTGCTTTTGTTATTGAAGTTCAGCTGTAGTCCCTAGTGATCTGATAATATGCATGGGATTAATACAATCTTCTTGTATCTGTTGAGGTTTGCTTTTTGTCCAATTATATGGTCAGTTTGGGAGAAGGTTGCATGAGGTGATGAGTAGAGGGTTTACTTTTTGATTTGGGGAAGAAATGGTCTGTAGCTATCCATTTCATTCATAACTTCTGTTAGTTTCATTGTATCTCAGTCTAGTTTCTGTTTTAATGACGTATCCATTGGTGTAAGTGAGGTACTGAAGTCCCCCACTGCTATTATGTGAGATTCAATGTGTGTTTGAGCTTTACAAATGTGGGTGCCCTTGCATTTGGGGCATAGATGTTCAGCCTTGAGACTTCATCTTGCTGAATTTTTCCTTTGATGAATGTGAAGTGTCTTTCCCCATCAATTTTGATTAATTTTGGTTGAAAGACTATTTTATTGGATATTAGAATGGCGACTCCAGCTTGTTTCTTGGGACTCTTTTGCTTGGAAAACTTCTTTCCAGTCCTTTACTCTGAGGCAGTGTCTATCTTTGTTGTTGAGCTGTATTTCTAGTATGGAGCAAAATAATGGATCCTGTTTGCATATTTAATCTGTTAGCCTGTGACTTTTTATTTTTGAATTGAGTCTATTGATGGTGAGAGATAGTAAAGATTAATGATTGTTAATTCCTGTTATTTTTGTTTTTGCAGGTGTGTGTGTGTGTGTGTGTGTGTGTGTGTGTGTGTGTCTTCTTTTGGGTTTGTTGTGAGATGATTCATTTCTTGTGTTTTCTTGAGTATACTTACTTTCTTGTGTTGGAGATTTGCTTCTAGTATCGTCTGTAAGGGCTAAATTAGTAGAAAGATATTGTTTAAATTTGGCTTTGTTATGGAATATTTTTGTTTCTCCCTCTATGGTGATTTGAGAGTTTTGTTGGGCATAGTAACCTGGGCTGGCATCTGTGGTCTCTAAGAGTCTATATGACATCTGTTCAAGATCTTCCAGCTTTAAGTGTCTCTCTTGAGAAGTCTGGTGTAATTCTGATAGGTCTGCCTTTATATGTTACTTGGCTTTTTCCCATACAGCTTTTAATATGCATTCTTTGTTCTGTATATTTAGTGTTTTTATTATTATATGGCAGGAGAGTTGTTTTTTTTTTTTTTCTGGTTTAACTATTTGGTGTTCTGTACGTTTCTTGTATCTTTATGACCATCTCTTTCTTTAGATTAGGTATGTTTTCTTCTATGATTTTGTTGAAGATGTTTTCTGGCCCTTTGAACTGGGATTCTTAACCCTCTTCTCTTCCTATTATTCTTAGGTTTGGTCTTTTCATTGTGTTCCAAATTTCCTGTATGTCTTGGGTTAGGAATGGTTTATCTTATTTTTAAAAAACTGGATTCCTTTTTGAGAATTTCATATATGAGCACTGTATTTACATAATTTTTTCCTTTCTCTCCTTCCTCCCACTCTTCCCAACCCCCCTATACTTTTCAAATACATCTTATTATTTAATTATTGTTCATATATGTATGTATATATGTATAAGTATATATGTATATACAAATACTGATAAATAAAGTATTTTGAGTTAAAAAAAGGGGGGTGAGCGGCCACTGGTGGCGCACACCTTTAATCCCAGCACTTGAGAGGCAGAGGCAGGTGGATTTCTGAGTTCAAGACCAGCCTGGTCTACAGAGTGAGTTCTAGGACAGCCAGGGCTACACAGAGAAACCCTGTCTCAAAAAAACAAAACAAACAAACAAAAAAAGGAATGGTTTATCTTATTTTCTTTGATTGATGTGCCAATATCTTCTATGGTATCTTCTACACCTGAGATTCTCTCTTACATCTCTGTTGAAGTAATTATTTAAAAAGCAGCCACTGGTAAAGCTGACTGTCTAGGCTGCAGCATCTCTGCCTAGCTCAGCCACCATGTTGCATGGCCAGAACGCATGTGTGTGCCGGAGCTAGAAACAGCCAGCCAGAAACACCAGCCCTGCCACCCACAAGATGCCAGTGTGGAAGTTGGCTCTGCCAATCTTCCATGCTGTCTCTGCAAGGCTGGGCATTGCCCAGACCATCCCACCAATAAATGAGACTCTAATGCTTAGATTATCCACAGGCTTATATATTTAGTAATGATCAATAACAAGATGCCTTTACATTCAGAGGTGTAACCCAATACCCAGTCTGGATATACCAACTTCCTTTGAGTGCTACAGACAAGCGAACATCAGCCTCCATGTCTCCCTCTCTCGTTCTCCATCTCTCCCTTAGCTCCTCCTCTTCATTCTCTTCCTCTCCATACTCCTCCTCCTCTCCTTACTCCTCCCACCTTAGCTCCTTCTACACATCTCTGGTTTTCTGTTAGTCGTGTTTGCATCTATAGCTACTGATCTCTTTCTTAGGTTTTTCATATCTAAGGTTGCCTGCATTTGTGGTTTCTTTATTGTTTCTATTTCCATTTTTAAGTCTTGGACCATTTTGTTCTATTCCTTTACCTATTTGATTGTATTTACTGTATTTCTTTAAGGGATGTATTTGTTTCATCTTTGAGGTTTCTACATGTTTTCCTGTATTTCTTTAAGGGAGTTATTTTTATCCTCCTTAAAGACCTCTATTATCTTTATGAGATGGGATTTTGGGTCAGAATCTTGCTCTTCAGGTGTGTTAAGATATGTAGTTCTTGCTGTGGTAGGAGAGCTGGGTTCTGATGGTGTCAGATTACACTGGCTTCTTCTGTTGCTTATGATCTTGTGCTTGCCTTTCACTCTGCTGTTAACTGGCCTTGGTGTCTTGGACTGGAGCAGGCCTCCTTGGAGCTAGGTAAAGCTGTGTGACCTGGGTTAGAGTAGGCCTTCTGGGAGGCAGGCAGTGCTGTCTCTGGGTAGGGCAGGCCTTGTGTGTCCCTGTTTAAAGCAGGCTTCCTGTGTCCCTGTCTCCTTGTGTTCTTGGTTATGGCAGACCTCCTGGGAGACAGGTGGGGTGGGGTGGGGAGCAGCATGCTGATCTGCCACACTCTGTAGCAGTGAATAGATAGTATCAACTTAGATAAGGACAACTGAATCATAGGCATAGTCATAGTGTCCTGTCCCCTGAACCTTCATCCAGCTGACACTCTGTTCTGGAAGATATCTGTACTCCCCCTGAACACCTACGCTCCCATGTCATCCCCTTCCCCACATCCTGCCTTTTTGTGTATATAACCCCTGTGTGAAAAAGTAAAAATTGTGATTTGATCAGCCTATAGACAGATCGCCATTCTTTGTGTTCGCCTGTCTCCCATCTTCTCTTTCAGGTGACCTCCCTGGACCCCTGCTTAATGCCCTGCTGGACAGGACAGCTCCTCTTGCATGGCTTCTGTCAAGGACAGGTTGAAGGTTGAAGGTTTTGAAGCTGACTTCATATCCCAGTACCATCACTGGAAAAGCCTTGGATGGTTACAGAGGACTGCAGGGTCTGGCTCCATATCCCCCAGTGTTAGGGGTCTTTGCTAGGGACATCCTTGTAGATTCCAGTAGATTCCCACTGTACCTCTTCTCCTCAAATGCCTCCAGTTCCAGTTGTCTCATCCAGTGCTCTATCCCTCCATTTCCTCCTCATCTGATGCTTCTTCTCATTTCCACCTTCCCCGAGTCCACCCACGAAATCCATTCTATTTCCCTTTCTTTTGTGCCTACTCTGACTGTAACTGTGATACCTTGGGAAGTCTGTATGTTTCTGAAGGAAAATGGAAGAGAAGTGGAACTGGACGAGAAGGAAGATGGGAGCAGGGGGCTGGAAGTAGTGGGGTGAGTAGAAACTGCAGTCCCTTTGTAACATATGAAAGAAGAATAAAAAATACTTTAAGAAACAGAAAACCACTTATCATTAATAAATTGATTTTATTCCAGAAATATTAAGACAATAAAGGTAATAATGATCCCATAAATGGATTAAAGACAGTAATCATGTGAAAATCAATGGATGAAAAAAGGTGTTTCCCAGAATTCAAATATTTAATCAAGTAAAAGTCCCACAGAAGCTTGGAATAGAAGGGATTTAACATACATGCACACATGTGCACATGTATACACACACAATCTCATATATATTTTAATAATCATGGAAAAGATTGTAAGAAAAATATATTTGAGACTGGGCGTAGCTACTCTTTATATTGTTCAAACTATGTCCAGAATTATTATTTTTGGATTAAAAAATCTAGATTAAAAATTAGAAAAATTTTAGATTAATTTTAGATTAAAAATTAGATTAAAATTTTAATAAAATTGTGTGTTTGAATTTGTGGTCACTTTGTGTTGTAAGGAGAGTTCAAAATACCATATTATACAGGAGATTCAATGATCAATCCTGTGAATTATTTTTAATATCTCAGATCACTTAAATATTTCCTTTTACACTCATGCCAGAGAATACTGACATAAGTGACTTATTCAATCAGTGACTGGTCCACACAAGTAGTATGACAGGCAGGGTTTGCAATGAAACTAGTAACTAAGACTTGTGGAATCTAAGCAACAAGATTGATTGCCCTTCTAGAGACTTGGTTCTAATGTATAAAACATACTGTGATGTGTTCTTCAGACAGCATATCTGATATTACAGTATGGGCCAGGCCTCTTCCTTAATCAGTATTTTAGGGTTTTATTTCTGCAAATTAAAAGTAGGTCTTTTCTTCAGGAGCAATCATGTCAAAATATATAAACTTAGATTAATTGAAAACAGTTGCAAGACGAAGTATTCTCATGAGAGTCATAAATTTCACTAATACAAATGTTCCAACAAGTGAACCAATAGCTTTAAAAAAAGATAATTGTGGAGGAAAATTCCAAGCAAGAAAATATTTGCACTTATAAATGCAAGAGACTTTCAGAAAGGTTTAAAAACATGCCCAAAACTGAAGCTAAAAACCACCGCCATATTTCCCAAGCATTGTTAAAATTTCCTCAGAAACCTCTTTCCTAGCATTTAATCCCACTATAAAATCAAGATGGCTAAAATTAGAAATAGTCCTAAAGTATGTGAGATTGGAGATTTTGGGTACTAAATTTGCAACATCTTCTGGGTTAGACAAATAATCTTTTAAACCAGTAAACATGGCAATTGGAACCTTCATGTCTTCCACATTGTATACTGGAGGGGTAATCTGAAGGAAAATGACAAAAGAGCAATGCATTAACAAAAAAAAATTAACAAAAATCCAACAAGACATTAACAAAAATAGCAAACTGCATGGCTTGTTGTGTTCATAAAAATCATTTGTCTTGGCCTTTGACAGGTAAAAAATAATCTTATATTTATATATTTATTTACTGTAGTTTTGTCACAGCTATTCTCTATGTAGTCTATGCTGCTCTCTTCCAGAATCCTCCCCTCCCGCTATCCTTAATCCTGAGGTTACTGCTGTGTGCCACCCCCCCCCCATTATAGTGGTCTGTTATCCAAGCTTAAAATCATACAAGTCCCAAGTTCTCTGAACCTGGATCTCTACATGTGAAATGACTATATCAATAAGTGTCTGATAAATCCCACATACTTTTAGGAGATTCAAATGATGTGTTAGACAGAACCTTGTCATAGTATCATCATACAAAGGATAATGCTATTCAATTTCATTCCTCTCAAAGTATTGTGCAGTTCTCCTTCTTAAGAAAAATGAAATGTCCCAAAGTCTTATTTTAAAACCGAGGACTTTGGTTAGATTTCTTGGACTATATACCTTTTGTAAGGACCAGATCATTAAATCTGAAGAAAGAGACTTACCTGGTTGTAGTGTTGCATATTCAGAGACGGACTTCCCCAATCATAAGCTTGAAACACACCACTTCTAATTGCCTTAAATAGAGATTAAAACATACCATCAATTACAAAGGCTTATTTTATGATAGAATCCAACATTTATTGAGTTATATTGCCTCTTTTTACAGTAATGACACATTGGCCCAGGTAAATTCAGTACATTTTTTCTGTCTTAATGATATGTACTGCCTGATCAGTCGCTACTAAATTAAAGTATTACACGTTTTACGAATAAGTATAAAAAGCACCTTGAAAATATTTTTACTTTTATAACACCTCAAAATACACTTTACAACCATTTTATAATACTTAAACTGTATCCATTAATATTTATTTGACAGCAAAGAAAGTCAATAAGAATCTGAGAAAACATCATTCACGAATGATAAAAGCTTAGTTATTTGTGCATAGTGAGGCATCATTTTATGCTTATATTTAGATTTAGTAGTATGTAGCAAATCTCAGTTTATAATTTTTAACTATCCAATGTATTTAAAAATAAGAATCTAAATTAATGCTTACAAGGAGAATAAAATGTAAAATCTCAAATTAGTACTTATAAAAGTTACTTTACTATTCTCTTATTCAAATGAATTCAAAATATACTTCAGAATACTTTGGTTGCTCTTTGGATTAATATTTTATGTAACAAAATTTGTATCCTTCATATATAATTTCATTTACATAATTGTTCTTTAATTTTACACAAGGATTGTCAAAATTATTAAGGGAGTGTTAAACTGAATATTATTTGTATTTAAAAATAGAAAAACTTAAGAAGTTATAATAATCAGCAGTAAATATCAGAAACCAATGTTGAGGGAGTTGCAGAATCCAGAATAGAATTTTGTCAACAAAGCAATCTAAAGCAGCATATCTTAGGAGGTAAAATATTCTGATTTATTGATAATGGGATAATAGATTACAAATTTTTATACCATTAAGACAAATGATATGCAATGTATAGAATTATGTGAGCTATCTTTGAACAGAATTGAAAAAAAAAGCAAAAAAAAAAAAAACCTTCTAAGATAACTTGCTTCCTGTTTAAGTACCAGTTTACCTCTTGTCAAATGACATTAGTAGGATTACCAGATTCTATCTACAGTGTTTTGGCTGACACATAGGAGAATAAGTAGGTGCAAAATTTATCACAGTTTACTCACAGACCTCAAGGGCACCTATAATTTTTATTTTGCATCAGTTTTGGGAAGTTATTTACTAAAGTTAATGCTAATTGTTTTATAACATATGAATATAGATTTGCTGATTGGAATAGAAAGCCATTCTCTTTTAGGATAAAATGACCATTCCACTTTTTCTACATTCTTTTTGACAAAGGTTTTATGTACCAATACGTTTCCCGTAATCTATTACTTGGGATGGAATACCCTGACCACAAAGCCAATTGGAGAAAGATTTTCTGAAACTTTCAAGGAAGGACAGTCTCAAAAGTAGAAGGAAGGAAAGAAACACATTTGTACCTGACCATAATGTATAAGAATTTGAACTGATGTTCCTGCTAGACTGTGTGTTATGTACACATCAATACGACTCTAGGAGAAAGCAAGACACAACATACATTTGTCAGCATTTAATTTCCTTCCACAAAAACAATTTCTTTCAAAAGAGTGAGGCTGTATTACTTTCATATCAAAAAAACAGTGGTTCTTGTGAAGGACCCGCATTCAATTCCGAGCACATACATGGAGGCTCACAGCCACCTCTAGCTCCAGTTCACGATACTCAATGGCTCCTATGAGCATCATAATGTGAACAAACATACGTACAAGTAAAACACTCATGCACACGATATTAAAAGATAAAAGCTATATATCTCCAATTAGCTCATAGAGAACGTCTGAATTTTGACACAAGCAGCCAGTCATCAAGTAACTAATTACCCAGTTCGGCACTTTCGTTGCAGAATGAAGGCTAGCTCCACGTACACGACCACATGGAATATGAAGCATTAACAAAAAGTAATTCTTAAGACATGAAAAGTAAATGAACTGGCTTAGACTTTGTTAATATCTAAGGTTTTCTAAATCTTTTAGCCTCATTGCAAATCACAGCCTCCATACTACTTAACATCAAAACATATAAAACATATATGTCTTGTTAAAGAAATTAGAGTCAACTCTTGTGAGGAGCTCACACCAAACTTTTGGTGTGAGCACTATTTCTACTTAACAAATCTCAGTGGTGAGCCCTAAAATCATAGACATGCAAGTAACATTATATGGCTTGAGAAGGTTGTATTTATATATTTAGGAATATATAACAAAAATTAAAGAAAAAAGACTTTATAAGTCACAACTGTTAGAGAGAGTAAAGGAACGTAAGGGGTAGGGTCGGAGGGCAGAGAAAGTAAAAAATGATGTAATTGTAATTTTGTTTAAAAAAATTAAAAATGAAAACCTGTCTTACTGTAACAAGAATATTTCATTTATTTTTCATGTCTTAAAGAATTTTTTTTGTTAATGACTCATATTCTGTGTGGTCATTTACATGGAGCTATCCTTCATTCTGGATCACAAGTGCTGAACTGGGTGATCACTTACTTAATGCATGACAGCAGATGCATTCACTGAACTGAGTAGAAGGAAAGATGGAAGTCATCCAAAACTCATTCATTTATAACTGGTGGACAACAGATCTTCTGTGTTCTCACTTAGAGAACTTGGAATCATATGCACAGCACACTTTGATTTTAATATGTACCATACCAAATGAATTAAAGTTTAATTTACCAGATAGACTTGTTATCTCTACAGCACACACACACACAAACACACACACACACACACACACACACACACACACACACTACACACACTTGTTATCTCTACATGCACACACACACACCAATGATGAATTTGAAAGAAAACAAAGCCTACCTGATTTAACTGTCCTTCAGCATATCCAGTCAGTGATCCCAGTACAGCCGCACATCCAGAATCAACCAACTTAATATTGCATACATTTGAAGACATCTCACTGAAAACTACAGTAGGTAAAAATTCTTGTTTGCCAAAAATCCGCTGAAATTGACAAATGTAAAGAGCAGCTCTTAGTGTAAGAAAGTGCTTTGTCTGATAGAAGCACAATGTTTATAGTGAGACATAAGACAAAATCTACTGAAGGGTAGATCGGCTTAGCTCATAGGTTATGACATTCCCTACATGATTTGATAAAATGTGCTAGATTTATTTTAACTAGTTCAAATTGAATGAAAAAGTCTGAGAATCATGAACATCGTGGGATGACAGCAATCTTTCTATTTCTTTATTGGGGAGGGTTTACACAGGATTAATACCTGGTGGACTTGTTGAACTAAACACTGTATAGAAATGGCTATACTTTGAAGTATGGTTAGCGTAAAATGAAAACAGGTCCACACAAAAACTTGCAAATGAGCAAACCAGAAAAAAAACAACACTGAAAACTCTGTCAGTAGTGGTATACAGACTAAATGAATGTGTTATGTTTACACAAGAGATTATTATTCTTTCACAGAAGAGGTTCCCGTAACACTACACCATAGACGAACCAACAATATTTATACCAACTGAGATAGCCAAGACAGAGGACCACAAAGCACATGATTCCATCTAGATGAAATGACTAAGATCAACAGCTTTAATAGACACACAGGTGATTCGAGTTGTGTGTGTTGAAACACACACACAAAATACATTAAAACAAGAGTTCTCAAACACTGCATATTAGGCTGTGAGAGAGTGTAACACGAAAAATAGGACTCTAACTAGCTGAGTGTTATATTGCATATCTGTTACCCAAAAATAATTCCCAGTTTTTTTAATCTTTATAAACAACGAGATTTGGAAAAATCGAGGGCAGCTAAAGTTTCCGTCTAAGGAGAGGAAAGTGAAATTCAAAGACCCTTAAAGATTCTACTCTGTGATTCAGCTGTCTATGAACTGCACATCTAGTTGAGGAAACAAACTCAAGGCCAGGCAATGGAATTGGAGAGATTCAGGAGTACTGGAAGGTTGAGATAAGACAGTGTCCAAGCAGCACAATAATTGACTGTTTTAGTAATGATTAGACTGTAGCCTAGAGGACAAGATTAGACTTCTGTACACCTTATATTCTGGAATTCTGTATTAGTAGAATGTTATGGGATACTTTGTGGTAATAAAGGCAGTGACACAAATAAAATAGGGCCATGGATTTTTAGACAAATTATATCTTTACTAATTTAAAAATGAATCTAAGAACACAGTCATGAATTTGTGAGGGAGGGGGCACAGAGGAGTTGGAAAATGTATAGGGAGGGATGGGAATGATGTAGATATCATACTAATGTATAAAATTCTCAAAAATACAATAAATTAATATGAAGCAAAAAAAATATTTAAAATATAGATAAAAGAAAAATAGATTCATGCTACAAAAAATTGTACAGGAGAAAACACGGGCTGTCCAATTTTGAGGTTAGATTCACTGTAGTCATTGTGGAAGCCTACGCAGGTGAGTGAGCACTAGTGTACTGGTAGACAGCTTCATTAGCAATCTTATTTTGAAAAGTGTAAGTGTAGCACCACTTTGAGTTCATCACACACCTGGAAAGTCGTTGGCCGGAAATAAGCTGGAAGGCGCCCAGTACCTTGGACATATTTAACTGTCTCAACTGGAGCTATTAAAATGCTGAGTTTAATCTTTTCAGCCAGTTCTTGATTTGTTGAAAATGCTCCCAGAGCTGAAAGAAATATAATATGTCTCTCTCTCTATACACACACACACACACACACACACACACACACACACACACACACATGCTTGCTCTTTGCTAGACATTTAAACTTGGTCCTGAAGATTTCCTTTAGCTTACCCATCAAAGTGCTAAGATGTTAAACTCTTTACATTCTATTAAATTTGCTTCCCCTCCCACTTACTGTGAATGGTGCTGTTTATGATTCACCATTAGAAAAAAAAAAAACAGTCTGGAAGAAGAAAAATATTCTGCCCTTTAAGACATCTCTCTAATAACTTCTGGAATTCTGTCACTTTGGCATTTTCTTCTCGGGGCTGTTGTATCTAATTTCCTTTTGTTTTGTTTTCTGGCCAACGTAAACCTTGTTTACAATTTTTAAGAACTAATAGACAGACTGTGAGTTTTTGATTGCTGGCTTACACATCTGAGTAGCCAGACTGATCATATTTAAGGATCAGCTCAGGACTTTTAAAAATTAAAATCTCCCCTGACTGTTGGAAAAGACACCTACCCCAAATTTCCCATATTGATTTTTAATGATCTCTAGTCATTTATACCTTCTCATGTCCTCCCTGTAGCATCTCCAGTTCACTCGTGCAGGTGCACACATACATACAAATCTAATTACTTATCTTTATACAATCATTCTATCTGTTTATCAAACATCTATCTATCACACTATAAATTGGACAAGTGGATACATTAGTTAGAAATATTTTCCCTGACCATCAGATAGTTGGAACCATCTATCCTTGGTCACACTTGTTCTTTGAAAATATATACTTTGGGGCTGGTGAGATGTCTCAGCAGTTAAGAGCACTGACTTCACTTCCAGAGGTCCTGAGTTTGATTCTCAGCAACTACATGGTGGCTCACAACCATCTATAATGAGATCTGATGCCGTCTTCTTATGTGTTTGAAGACAGCTATTGTGTACTCATATATATGAAAAATAGATAGATAAATAAATAAATAAATAAATAAATCTTTTTTAAAAAAAGAAAATATATACTTTGTCCAAACCCAAACAATATCAATCAAAACTGTGTGAGAGCTGACCACTACAGTGGAGACAGATTCATAAAGCATTTTCTAAGAAAAATAAACACTCTGATTTTCAACACATACAATACCATTTGAGAAAGAACACACACACACACACACACACACACACACACACACACAGATACACTCAGTGAGTTATTGGTCTCAGAAGTTCTATGTATAGAGAACCCTAGGATATCTCACATATGTTCTTTATTTAAATATTTTATGCGTTAGAGACTATGACTTCAACATTTGACATTTTAAAGCAGGCTACGGTTGTTATCATCTGTCAGAACTTCTCTGTGTTTTACAAATCTGGACAATTTATACGTATATATTTGTGTTTTTCAGGAAAAAGTTTCAACATTGTTCTTTTCTCACATACCAATCAGGGTTCCTTGAGAATGGCCAATATAGTAAATCTGCTTTTGTCCTGTTTTCTCCAGAATGAAATTAATGGTAGCCGGAAGGTCATATGTTATCATTTGATCATAACTGCAAGAAAACAGAATGGAGAAAAGGTGGTTTAGTTACTGAGCAATACATAGTTTATTTCTGTTTTAAATGATGTCTCTATGTGACCTATGTGAAGGGAGACATGGTTCACAAAGTGGTGCCAATTACCAATTACTGCTCATATGTTCACAATGTTACCACCTCAGGATCACCATTTCTCTGTGATCGCAGATTTCCCATGACATTTGTCCACAATTTATACACATTGCACAGAATTGAGCTGGCATTACTACGTTTACAGTAAAAGAACTGTTAGACTTCATTCAGAGCACTTTTGCTCTGGAGCCAAATTTTCTAAAAGTCTAGGTTGTCCAAGTGAGCATTATATGATTTAAGATTGGGAAGTAGGTTGCAAAATCTCCCCCAGGCTCCCACTAGGGGGAAAGAGAGGGAGAGGGAGAGGGAGGGGAGGGGGAGGGGAGGGGAGGGGAGGGGAGGGGAGGGGAGAAGAGGGAAGGGGGAGGGGAGGGGGAGGGGGAGAGGGAGAGGGAGAGGGAGAGGGAGAGAAAAAGATTGCTAGAGGTACAAAGATGAATACATAAAGGAAGTTGATTAAACAAATTAATAAGATAATATTCTACTACTTAGTGACACCAAGTAAGCATATTTACAATTAACCTTCTCTCTTCTCACATGCCTGGCAGTCTTTCCTCTAACAAAGTATCAACACTATTAGCTGAGGAGGCAGTTCAGTGAAAAACGATTAAGGAGTGAGTTTGATTCACACTGTCCATCTTTAAAAAAAAAGCCAGGTATACTGTTGCTTACCTGAAATTTCAGCTATGCAGGAGCCAAAATAAGTAATTTGGCTGAGCACTCAACCTAACCTACTTAGAAATTCCCAAGCCAGACAGACAAATTGTGCCTAAGGAATTACACTTGAAGTTTTGCTCTGATCCTCACATGAACACCTGTTCATGAATATACATGCTTCATACACACAAGTATGTATACATATACACACAAATCAGAATATAGCTTAAATAATAAGTAATTGAGAATGATTGTATGCCAATGTCTATGTTTTCCAAATCATTGTTTTAAATGTATCAAATTTACTTCAATGAAATTATTTTATACAGACACGGGTGAGTCCTGTGATAAGACTCAGTGAGCAAAGTCACTTGTTATCAAGCCTGTTGTACTGACTTTATCCCCACGATCAACATGGATAAAAGATATAGCCAACTTGCTTAAGTTGTTTCCTGGCCTCCAAACATATACTGAAGCATTTACACACATGTGCACATGCACACACACACACACACACACACACACATACACACACAATGCATAATTTTTAAAATAAATGGATTGATTAGAAGACTATTTAGTATTTCAGGAAGAGAAAATAGTCTATAATGAGAATTTCATTATAATTATTAAGTGTAGTAATCACAATACAAAGGCCCAGACTATATCAACCAAATCAATCTTCTAAAATCACTCTAAGTAAAATGCCTTCAATTCTGTTCCACAAAATTATTTAACCATTAAAATGTTTGATATTCTTTTAAGGCAAAAGTAGAAAACACATGGAATTGTTCCCTACCTAAAAGCCCAGAATTCTTCAGAATCTGGGTTGAGAGTCACATGTTTCTTTGCCCAGGTACTTCCTCTGCTGTTTCCCAACCACACATCATACCCAGCATCTGCTAGGATGAAGGCCAGGCTGTTGTCAGGAGGATTGGAAACCCACACACCAGCAGTTGCAAATAAGCCATGGAGACAAAATACTACCGTCTTTGGGGCTGCAAAACAATCATGAAAATGCTTTACACCATTAGCATGTACTGAAAATGTAAGCAAGAACACCATATACTCGTAATGGAACCAAAAGACTTTAAAACTAGCACACAGGGATGTGCTAAGACTTCATTTCACTTATGTTATGTCAGTCAATGTTAATCAATATGGAACTGTGCAAAAGAAGAGTCATTTCTACAGGATCTTGGTCTCACCTCTATCTCACCTTCTTCAATCACAAATTTCTTTACATCTGTTAATATTTTAGGCTTTATATTTTGTAGTTATTTAAAAGGAATGCTTCATACCTTATAAAATCCAAGAGGCAAATATACAGAAATACTAATGGCTAAACATCCAAAGAGTAATATGTAGTTTCTTTTAAAACTCACCAGACTCTAAGAACAACCAGGGCTTCTAGATGGATACGAGGAATGAACCAGGTCTCATGTATTACCATCTGGAGCATAAACTGTGAATGCTCACAACAGGAAACTAAGAGATCTCCCAGATGCAGTGTGCTTGAAAATTATTTAGGGAATCAGTGTCCTTTCTAGAAACACATCCTTGTCCTCATAGTGATCAGTGAAAGCTGGGTTCCTTTAAGCCACAGTTCAGCTACGGGAGTCAGGGAGCACCAATGGCTCTTTTGAAATGACTCAGTTTAGAGGTAACTCTTTAGTAAGTCATTGCCTCAGGGTGCTGATGGCTTCAGTATTCATCTCACTCAGATCTTACCTGAACTATCAGCATTATTCTTCCCATGAGGAATTCGGTTAATTGGAAGAATGTAGCCATCATCAGTCACAACCTCATATTCTTCACTTGGATATCCCCAGTGTTCGATAATCTCACTCTACAAGGGAAAACACACAATAATGATTTTCATGAATCTTTTTTTTTAAATACTTACTCATTTTCATGATTCTTAAAATAGAATTATTTCTTCTTGGTATTAAGTCATCATTCTGATAACTGTTCAGATTGTAAGAGATGCGAAAATTTAGAAGGGATGAAATAACCTAATAGAGATAAAGCCAATGCATTTAATTTTATTAATGATAAGAATAGCTTAGAACATTGAAACTAGATCTACCTGAAGACCCAGGTATACCACTCTTGGGCATATACCCAAAAGATGCCCCACGATGGGCACACATTTCATTATGTTCATAGCAGCCTTATTTGTGATAGCCAAAACTTGGAAACAATTCAGATGCCCCACAAATAGAAAGATGGATACAAAAAATGTGATTCATTTACACAATGGAATACTAGTCAGCTATTAAGAATGAGAACATCATGAGTTTTTCAGGCAAATGGATGGAACTACAAAATATTATTCCAAGTGAGGTAACTCAGACCCCAAAAAGTGCATGGTATATACTCACTAATAAGTGAATATTAGTCAAAAAAGTACAGAATGTGGATACACTCCACAGAACTCGAGTAGGTTAACAAGCTGAAGGGCCCAAGTGAGGACACCTCAGTCCCACTTAGGAGGAAGAAGAAAGCAATCTCACGGAGGGACCTGGGTGGGAGAGAAAACAGGGAGGGGAAGAGGGGAACATGATCAGATATTGGGGGAGCAACAGGACTGAAGCATGGAGGGCCAACAGAAAGAATGTAAACAGGCCTTAAGTGACCCTAAAACTTCCACCAGAGAACTCCTAAGCCTGATAAACAACTTCAGTAAAGTGGCTGGATATAAAATCAACTCAAACAAATCAGTAGCCTTCTTCTACTCAAAGGATAAACAGGCTGAAAAAGAAATTAGGGAAATGACACCCTTCACAATAGTTACAAATAATATAAAATATCTTGGAGTGAATCTAGCCAAGCAAGTGAAAGATCTGTATGACAAGAACTTCAAGTCTCTGAAGAAAGAAGTTAAAGAAGATCTCAGAAAATGGAAAGATCTCCCATGCTCCTGGATTGGCAAGATTTACTTAGTAAAAATGGCCATCTTGCCAAAAGCAATCTACAGGTTCAATGCAATCCCTATCAAAATTCCAAATCAATTTTTCATAGAGATAGAAAGAGCAATTTGCAAATTCATTTGGAATAACAAAAAACCTAGGATAGTGAGAACCATTCTTAAAAATAAAAGAACCTCCAGGGGAATCACCATCTCTGATCTCAAACTGTACTACAGAGTAGTAGTGATAAAAACTGCATGATATTGGTACAGAGACAGGCAGGAAGATCAATGGAATAGAATTGAAGATCCAGAAATGAGCTCACACACCTATGGTCACTTGATCTTTGACAAAGGAGCTAAAACCATCCAGTGGAAAAAAGACAGCATTTTCAACAAATGGTGCTGGATCAACTGGAGGTCAACATGTAGAAGAATGCAAATTAATCCATTCTTATCTCCTTGTACAAAGCTCAAGTTCAAGTGGATAAAGGACCTTCACTTAAAACCAGATACACTGAAACTAATAGAAGAGAAGGTGGGGAAGACCCTAGCATACCTAGGCACAGGGGAAAAGTTCCTGAACAGAACACCAATGGCTTATGCTCTAAGATCAAAAATTGATAAATGGGACCTCATAAAATTTCAAAGCTTCTGTAAGGCAAAGGATACTGCCAATAAGACAAAGCAGCAACCAACAGATTGGGAAAAGATCATTACTCATACTACATACGATAGAGGGCTAGTATCCAAGGTATACAAAGAACTCAAGAAATTATACTCCAGACAACCAAATAACCCTATTAAAAATGGGGTACAGAGCTAAACAAAGAATTCTCAACTGAGGAACTTCGAAAGGCCGAGAAGCACCTTAAGAAATGCCCAACATCCTTAGTCATCAGGGAAATACAAATCAAAACAAACCTGAGATTCCATCTCACACCAGTCAGAATGGCTAAGGTCAAAAACTCAAGTGATAGCAGATGCTGGCGAGGATGTGGAGAAAGAGGAACACTCCTCCATTATTGGTGGGATTGCAAGCTCGTACAACCACTCTGGAAATCAGTCTGACGATTCCTCAGAAAACTGGGCATAGTATTACCTGAGGACCCAGCTATACCACTCCTGGGCATATACCCAGAAGATGCTCCAACATATAACAAGGACATATGCTCCACTATGTTCATAACAGCCTTATTTATAATAACCAGAAGCTAGAAAGAGCCCAGATGTCCTTCAACAGAGGAATGGATACAAAAAAATGTGGTACATTTACACAATGGATTATTACTTGGCTCTTAAAAATAATAAATTGGAAAAATTCTTAGGTAAATGGATGAAACTAGAAAATATCATCCTGAGTGAGGTAACATAATCACAAAAGAACACACATGGTATTTACTCACTGATAAGTGGATATTAGCCCAAAAGCTTGAAATAGCCAAGATTCAACTAACAGACCACATGAAGCTTATGAAGAAGTAAGACCAAGTGTAGATGCATTTTTCCTACTTAGAAGAAGTGACAAAATATTCAAGGGAGCAAATATGAAGACAAAATGTGGGACAGAAACTCAAGTTGGGGCCGTCTGGAGACCATTCTACCTTGGTCTCCATCCCAGGTGCAGTCACCAAAGATAGACGCTGATATGGATGTCAGGAAGTGCATGCTGACAGGAGCCTGATATAGCTGTCTCCTTAGAGGTCTACCAGAGTCTGACATATCCAGAGGCAGATGCTCACAGCTACCCATTGATCTGATCAAGGGTTCCCAGAGGAGAATTAGAAGACTGAAGGAGCTGAAAGGGTTGGTGGTACCAAAAGGAGGGCAACAATACCAACCAACCAGAGATCCCCAGGATCTAAACCACCTGTCTGGGAGCACATAGGGAGGAACCCATGACTTCACCTATATATATGTAGGGGAAGATGGCCTTGGCGGGCATAAGTGGGAGAGGAGATCCTTGGTCTAATGAAGGCTGAACACCAATCGGGGAGGAATTCGAGGGTGGGGAGATGGGAGTAAGGGGCAGGTGGGGGCATACCCTCATAGAAGCAGGAGGAGGGGGATGGGATAAGGGGTTCCTGGGTGGAGGGGGTAAAGGGGTAAGGGGAGAAAATCTGAAATGTAAATATAATGTAAATAAAATTAAAAAAATGGAAACAGGCAACCTCAGGAGGTAGGAGGTGGGGGGACCCTCTAGAATGTACCAGAGACCTGAAGGTGTGAAACTCTCAGAACTCAAAGGGAAGGACCTTAGATGAAGTGCTCTACAGTGGGGAGCGGGAACTCATAGAGTTCACTTCCCGTGGAGGAACAGGACAGAAAGTAGAGGGATGAGGTTGTCATCCCACAGTCAAATCTCTGACCCACAATTGTTCCTGTCTGAAGGACCTGCAGGGACAAAAATGGAGAACAGCACAAAAGAAACGACGGCCAGTGACAGACCAAAATTGGGATCCAGTTCAAGGGAAGGCCCCAGGGCCTGACACTGTTATTACTGTTGTAGTGTGGTTGCACACAGAAGGCTTAGCATGGCTGCCCTCTAAGAGGCCCAACAAGTAGCTGAAAGAGTCAGATGCAGATATCAGCACCCAACCAATGGACTGGATGTAAGTTGAGGGACACCTGTGGTTGAATTGGAGAGAAGGTGGAAGAAGCTGAAGAGGAGAGCGGGCCTCATGGGAAGTCCAGAAATCTCAACTGTTCTGGAATTGCCCACCCCCAGACGATCTCTCCAACACTGAGACACCAGTCAGGCAGAATACACCAGCTGGTATGAGGCCTCTGACACATATACAGCTGAGGTTTGCCTAGTCCGGTCTCAGTGAGAGAAGATATACCTAACCCTCCAGAGACTTGATGCTCCAGGGAGTGGGGAGGCCTGGTAAGATGGAGTGAATGGGGTAGGGAGTGGGGACATCCTCTTGGAGACAGGGCAGGTATGGGATGGTGAGCAATGGGAGGGGGGCAGACCAGGATGGGGATGAAGTCTGGACTGTAAAAACTAAAGAAGAAGAATAAAAAAGAATAGCTTACAACATTCATGTGAGCTTCAGGATTCTTGTTTAGTTCAAGCAAACAAAATATCTTTCCAAATACATGGATAAGGCACATTGTTCTCAGTAGCCACTGCATTTTAAACCTGCAGGGAAATAATTATTGTTATGAGTAGCTAAAGACACAGTACTAGCTCAGCTTATTACATATATATTATGTCCATATCTTACCTTCCCTAACTGGAAGTTTTCATATTATATAGTAAGCATCTTAGATGAATTCAGTAACTTTAAAACGAATACCCACAGCAGTAAACTAAGGCACAACAAAAGCTTAGATATGGTTAAAGATCAGCATAGATGTAATTAAAATTGACAGTATTTCTCAATAAAAGCTATCTGTCTGTCTCTTAGCTGTTACTAAAAACAAAATAATTTCAATTAATATAGTGATAAATTCTCATTGGTGACTATTTGATATTTATCCTAAAGGACTAAGATTAGTATATACTTTATTGGCTAATGATTTAAAGAAGTTACTTAATTCCCAGCCATTTAGATGTTTGGCCACAGAGTGGGGATAGGAGGAAGGGTTAAACAATGATAGCAGAGGTGGATGAGAAACAAGTAGAGTGCATTTCCATATGTAGAAGATATGCATTCCAAGTAAGGCTCCATATCTTTCCTTGCCTTCTTTCATAACTATGTGTAGCACATGGATTCCACCACTGAATTTCTAAAATATGTGCTTTAAAAAAAAAACACAGTCATGAGCCATAAACATTCCCTATAAGCATTATTTTAAAGTGCTATTTGAGCACACAGTTTTAATAATCACAAGTTTGTCAATTTATGTGGACCCCAGAGACAGCATCCCTGTTCCTGTTCTAAGCACAGGATATGGCTTCCTGTCTTTCTTTCATTTTGCTTTATTTTATTTTAATGTTCAATTCCCTAATATCAAGATAGCAAGTAAGCTTAAAGAAATAGAGCCAAATAATCTTAGTAATAAAATCAGTGTTGTAAATGTCAACCCCAACATTGCACCCACTGTCTAAATACCATCTAAAAAACATCCTTCTGTTTTAACACCTGAACCTAAAGCAATACAATTTGTAATCTTAGAGTATCATACTCACGGTTACCAAATATAATTATTTTGACTTCTTATAGTCAAAATAATTGAATGCAATTTTAATTCTTGCTCACTATATATATACCATGAATGTTTATTTTACATGACCTTTTCTAGAAATGGGCAGGGTCTACTTTAACCATGAAGTTGGATGCTTGTCAAAATGGAAGTCAAATATTGCAAAGCTCTCACGATTGACATGTTTTCTTAGCTCTGGGCTCATCCTTATCTTTGGTGTGAATACTGAAGCTTTTTTAGATTTTAATATGAACAACAACTCATAAGCTGTATTTTCCTCAAAATTGTAATTGTAACCGTATCTCCTTACTGAATAATCTGAAAGCTACTATATACAGAATTACAAAACGAGTCAAGATATAGATGGAGATTGTAAACAAAGCTACTTTAAAGTCATTTTCCCCTGTAACTGACTTAAGAGCAACATACGTATAAATTTTGGAGATGATATCTTCAGAACCTAAAAATGACAAAGCGTGTGTAGCAAGAATGTTTTAAAACAACCAGGGACACATAAAAATTTCAAGAGGAAAAAAAAAAATCAAACTTCTACCATGAAAAGATTATGAGAACACCTACAGGTGTATACTCACATTACACGACAGTAAACTGGAATAATAGCTTGGGAACATAAATTTCATTGTCCAGCAAAATTAATATAGAAATTTGTTCCTTCAGAACTGTCTATTCCTATGTTCCTAGAAAAATAACTGGCATATTAATAGCAGGAAATGCATACAGTACTGTGTGAATGTGACTTGTGTCCCAGGGTTTGTTCCTGGAACGTTGGTGTTCAGAGTTAGAGTGCACACGCAGTGTAAACTTTTGAAAATGGAACCTTGCTGGAATTACTAGGTCAGGAGGACCTCACCATTAAATGGATCAATGCTATATCTCAGAAGTAGGTCAGGTATGGGTGGAAGTGATGTTTCCAAAGAAAATTTTGTTATAAAAATAACCAAAAAGCACATCTGGCTTGTCTCTTTCACTTGACTTCTAGATGTCTGTGTGACCCCTTCTCCACACACTTCTTACTGTGTTTGTTGCCTTGCATTTTGCACATCCCCCCAGAACTGAGCACCCACCATGTTCTAAAATCTACAGAAGATTGAGCCACATGAACCCCTTTTTACAATACGCCCAATGTGTGGTATGTTCTTTCAGACTCAGAAATTGGCCAAGATCATTGTTCAAATCTATTCTAAATAAATATTCTTACTTAGAGTAAACATCTTGAGCCCAATTACAGCCACTTGTAAACTACATGTGACAGCCAATGGTTTATAAAATTAGTATGTAAAAGTAAAATGTACTGTCTCACAGGATAGTTTTACTGTTATTAACATTTCTATGTGTTACATTAAAGGTCTATCTTCTGGAGCATTTCTGTATGTTTAGTTCACAAGTTATCTCTTGATGCATTCTCTCCTGATTTCTAATCTCTGTAGTTAGTCTCTTGCTCATAGCCATTGACTATAAAATGTCTGAATTGCACAAACTACTTATTGGAGTATCATTCTGCGTAAGTTTGTCTTCCTTGTTTATTTGTGTTCTCTATTTTGAAGCTACCTCTTCATTGACAGTTTCACTGACTGTACAACCACAATCTAGATTCTCAGTCGGTCTATTCCAATGTTGCTGTTTAATCTAAATAAATTTGTTACAATGTGAAGCATTTCAACTTATTTTTGAAGTGGGTAATTTTGAATTTTATTTTATAATAAATAGTTTTATATGGTTCTGCTTTCTCTTTGTTTTCTTTAATATTTCCCTGTTATATAATAGGAAAAGCACCTGACCAAAGGGGACCACAATGCTTGCAGAACAGAAACCTAAAATTAGAGTGGTGAATAAATGTATGGATGGATATTTAATCACAGTGGAAATATACTATTTCTTTTATTAATTCATTCAGGGGACTATGGTTAAGATACTGGTCTAGCATCTTAATTCCCTGTAGAAATTAATTCTTTGAGGTGGCAAGAGGAGTCTAATCTTCAGAGTTCTGATTTTTAAGACATATTTCTCTGGTATACATGTAATATCAATAATTTCTCAGATTATAAAGGGAATTATTATCACAGTTGATCCTGCTTCTGCTTTGGAAACTGTCGTCTCTGCCTTTGGTCCATCTGCTTTATCCATATATTGGTAGGAATCTGGTTAGATAATGACTTAATCATGGACAAAATTTATCTGGCTTGTAAAATTGCTTTTCTACCCTTTATTCAGAAGTTAATATAGAACAATTCTATCCTATGTCACAGAGAAACTGATAGAAACTGCTTATTCTACTATCAGTATTACATGTTTAAAGTGTTTCAGCAAACCACACAGTCCAATAAAACTTAAAATGCAATTGGCTGAACTAACTATATCTCAAAAATAATCCATTGAGAAATATTGGAGAACAAACTGTAAAGCTGATCATGGTAGCTCATGCCACTCTTAGGAGGTAAAGACAGGAGGATCACCCCTGGGTTCATTGGGGGCTTCACTACACAGTGAGGTCCTGGGTAACTATGCTCATGTACACTCATTCCTGCAAATAGGCAGTAGAAGATCTAAGACCCAAACTTTACGGGGCAACAGGGCTCGTAGAATTTATTGTTATAATCGACCTATCTCAAGAGTGTTTTCCAATTTTTAGATTTTTGTTTCCAGTAAAATTTGACCATGTCTCTATGACTGTGCCCAGTTCTTATATACAGATTTGTCTATGTTTTCACCTATATTCTCAACTTCACCAAACTAATGTTTTATATGCATATATTGTATCTATAGCTAGTATTTGTCAGGAAAAGAATGCCATGTAAGAAATACTACAGTAAGCCATGTCAAAATTCATTCTCATGTTCGCATATTCTGGTTTATAAAAGAAATGTTTGGAGAAAGCCAAAATAAGCTATGTATTCATCCACAAAATGACACAATCTGTCTTCCTTGGTAAAAAATAATCTAGTACTTTGGCTTGGCCTGTCAGTATTGAAGATGCATCTGGTCATCACATGTAAAATACTTTAAGCCACTCTGGCCTTGGGTCTCTGTGGCTGTTCATGGATACGACACGTAGCAAAGACACTTTACAGATGTGAAAAACATCATATTTTTGTATAGTTTGAACTTTTAGACTTTCAGAATATAGAAACTGGAATTTTTATTAAAGATCAATACTTAAAATTTAAAGAATGTTAGCTATCTGGCCTAATTCACAAAGCAATAGTTTTCATTTTCTGCCATAGTCTTACAGACTTTGTTCTGTTTCTTTCTAAGAAACTCTGTTCACACAACAACGTTGAACATAAGTCTTGATCACAGAGGCAGTCATTTATTTACCGAGTGAGCCCGAAAAGTTTCACCCTCCCTTTACGTTTCTCAAAAAGCAACTATCCCACTTCAGATAAACTGCCAGGGTTACAGTGAGGGAGCTGCAGCACCAGAGAACATGATTGTTTGAGGTCAGATCTAAACATATAGCTGTCAACACACTGCTCAGGGGGTAGTGAGGGGTTATGTGGAACATGAGAAATGGACATCCTTAGCAATGTACTTATTACAAACTGACTTCATCCAAAATGTGCACAATTATTTCTCAGATATTTATATAAGTAAAGATTTTTGAAATTTGCCTTTAATCTTTAATTATGGTCTAGATAAAATAGAAAGAGATGGAAAATTTCAATATGTAGCACAATTTTCACATTTTCAGAAAATACCAATTTAGAAAGAATACAATTACATGCAGTTTTTTATTTATACTGCAAATTGGAAAATGAATTCATTGAAGTATTGATAATCATTTAGATTGTGTAGATTCACCAACATTGACTTATAAAATCAAAGGTTAGTACACTCAAAAATGTTTATTGATATATAGGAGAATTTTATTTTATTTTACTTTATTTTATTTTATTTATTTATTTTTGCTCTCAGAATTTATTGTACATTAGCCATGGACAAAATACAAACATTTTCTATGGATTTCTAAAGCAGAATCATTCTGGGTCTGTTTCTCTAATGTCATTATCCTAAGTTAGCATGGGTGATCAACATAAATATAAACTTGGGAGATTGACATAAAGGTGTTCATGGAGAGAGACAGAGTGCACACTGACAGACAGATCCATCGATGATGTTTATTTCAAAGTCATTAGTGAATTTTAGGGAACAGTATTAATAAAGAGAGTCAGCAAGACATCATTAAACAGCTTATGGGAGCTTGGAAATCTTATTCAGATGCTAGTAGTAACACAAGCATCAAAGCAAGCAGTAAGTTGGCTTCCTTCCTTTCACTTTTTGAATGGTCCTTAAAATATATCACATGATAAAAGCAAACACACATTCTCATATATTTGTTGTGTCTACAAGGGAAAAGATGAATTATTCTAGTTTTATGTAAAATATCTGCAGAGGTACAATTGCACTCATAAACTGCAGAGAGAGCTTCCAGAGCCAGAGGTAGGAGAGTGTAGACCAGGCAACTGTACTGACTCCCAAAGTCTGAGAAACCATGGTGCCTTGCATCAAGGCAGAAGGTAAGAAAGTTCTGTGTAAAGCCAACCTAGGATGACAGGCAGCCAGAGATTCCAGGGCCAGGGACAAAACTCTTCCATCTTCTTCAGAGCCAAAATCCAGATTCAAACCATCAGCAACTCAGTGTGACACTGCGTATGAAGTTCTGTGCTCTTGTTCAGTCAGTGAGACAAGCTGGTGAGCTTCCACCAGAGTATCAAACCTGTCATAGGACATGAAGCCTAGCAGGAGGGCTTCACACCCACCCCTGTCAAAAACACAAAGGCTTGAATCGCACAACCCAGACAGGAAATGGCCTTGGTGTCTGACATGAAGTTAGCTGCCATCTTGGGCACAGTGGTGGGGATGTACATCATGTCGATGATGGAGAGCTGGCTGAGGAGGAAGTACATGGGGGTGTGGAGTCTTCAGTCCAGCCTGATGAGATGAACCAGTGTGATGTTGCTTATGAGAGCCACTGCAAAGAGGATGGCGATGACTGTGAAGAGGAAGATGTCCATGTGTCCATACTGGAAAAGACGAACCAAGGTGAAGTCTGTCCCACAGCTGTGGTTTCCTGTTAGGAGAATTTTATATATGTTCAAAATAACCCAATGAGGAATGAAAGATCCTGCCACAATGTTTCTGTGGGACTATATATCGCTAGAAGTGATGCCAGAGTCTTGTATGACAGAGATAAGAATAGGGAGAAAGTGAGAAATACAGAGTAACGAAATAAAATTCCCCATGTACGTTCAGCTAGGGTCAGGCATGGCCAATGTCATGCTCTTGGCTAACTTAGTTAAGTGTGACTAAAAGCAGTGTGTGATACAAGATAATGTTGCCACTCTTATAACAACCGAGAAGTATGGGTTGATATATATATATAAGACTTAAACTTCTCCAACTGCAAAGTTTAGTGTCTTCAAAGTCACGTGCAGGGCCCAGAACTCAAAATTCTTCTGCCTTAACTTTCTGAATATTGGGGTGACAAATGTGCATTATTAGCTTGATTGCTTTTATTTTGAATGTCACCGTTAAATGGAATTAATTTATTTAGTGTTGAAGTGTATTTAATATTTCCATGTATGCCCAGGTGATCAAAATGAGTTTAATGGGAACATAAAAGAGAGACTTCTATGTTTTCCTCTAAAGTCTGAGAGGTCACTGTATAGCATGAATGACACTGGAGCTAAGAATGTCCAACAACATTTTGCTAGTTTATTTTTTTTATATGAAACAATATTATGGCATACGGAGAGAATTACACAACAAGACTGCCTTGTATGGCCTCAGTGGGAGAGTTTCATGTAAAACTTGATGCCTCAGGGAAGAGGGATACTGGTGGGGGTAAGTGAGGTAGCACCATCCCAGAGGTGGAGGGGAGGGGAGATAAGGTGAAGAACTTGGGGAAGGGAGACCAGGGATGGGGGCAACTCCTGAAATGTAAATAATTAAAATGATTTAATAAAAAAGAGGGTAAACAATACAATGAGGTTCTTAAGTTAAGAAGTTAAGTAGCACAATGCCACCCATTCTAATGGCAGGATATCTTAATTCTATTATTTTTTATAAAGAACTAAATAGTATTTCAATGTTAAGTAAGTTTGTTGTCATGAAATTATTTTTCATCTATCCAGGAAAAAAAAATCAAAGCAACAAGAATGTGCTTTCTTTTACTGCAAATAAACCACAGAACTCCTCTTTTTGAGAAGCCTTAACGTCTCCATCCTCCTCAATAAAACTAGTTTTACTGCTGACAGGTGCATTTTTCTTCCTGGTTATTCTAAGAGGCAGGCAGAACAGAGTTGCTGCAGGGTCTGGTTCTCTGCATTCCTTGACAAATGCTCTCAACTTCATTACTTCTTCTTCTTCTTCTTCTTCTTCTTCTTCTTCTTCTTCTTCTTCTTCTTCTTCTTCTTCTTCTTCTTCTTCCTCTTCCTCTTCCTCTTCCTCTTCCTCTTCCTCTTCCTCTTCCTCTTCCTCTTCCTCTTCTTCTTCTTCTTCTTCTTCTTCTTCTTCTTCTTTTTAAACAATTATTACTGCAGTTTGAGATGTTAAGATTTTTCAAGAGTTAACACCTGCCTGTGGGGTTTTTTTTTTTTTTTTGATGTGATGTAGTAGATGGGTTATTTTTAACTAAAGGAACATAAATATCATTAATTAAATGTTAATATCTGGGTCTGGAGAGATGGCTTTGCAATTAAGAATTCTTCTAAAGGACCTGAATTTTGTTCCCATCATTCTTAAGGTGGATTCCAAACCCCCATGTTTCAGATCCAGGATACCAAGCACCTTCTGGAATTAGTGAACACATGAATCCATGTGGCACACATACAAAGATGTAGGCAAATTATTAAGAAACATATAACAAAAACAAGTATTTAAAATATTAATAAAGTGTGGGTCCCTTGTTCTAGAGGGTGTCCCACAATGATAGATCTCTGGCACGGCCTGATGCGGGAGGTCGAGGCCAAAGGACACAGAATCTGAGCAGGAGGGGAGATTGCCTGCCCCCGTTGCTGCCTCTGCTCACTCGCCCGGTCTTTCCCAGGTGTTGCACCTGTCTCTCCGCGCTGGAGCCGGCTAGCTGGCAAGGAGGCAGCTTGGTGTCCCAGGCAGGTTCCTCTCCCCAAGTGTTACAGATCTTGTGACAAAAACTCTCGGACAATGGGATGATTCTTGAGCACGCGACTTTACTTCCCCTAAATAGAGCCCTTATATACAGTTTTGGGGTGGATTAGGGTCCGACAGCAGATAATGTCTATTGGCTTGACCTGAGAGCTTGGAGATACCTCATCTGCATGTGGGAGAGCCTGAGGGACGGTTTCTCATGACTGATGGTCATAAACCTCTCTGTGGGAGGGGTTATTGGAGGACTGAAGCTAAGTGAAAAGAACCCGGGCCTGGGAGCAGAGCTGAACACCTGCCGTCCGATACAGGTTCCAGGGTTCGAAACTCATGCTCCACCAAACACCCAGCTGCTTCTCACAGCCCACTGCCCTACATAAAGTATGTGATTCTCATGTGCTATGTGTAGCTACTCATTGATGCTTATGTGGACAAGTTCATTTGTATTCCAGCAGACTTTAAAACGATTCTAATAGAATAAAAATAACAACATTTATTTTAATCCAGTGAAATATAGATAATAATAATTCATATGTTCAAAAACTAAAGGTATTTTATTATCAACAGACAATAAGAAGTACTGAAAAAAATGAGAAAAAAGAGAGGGAGAGCAAATTTCAATTAAACGGATTGATAACAGAAAACTGATGAAGTGGACATAAAAGAAATTTAAGCTTCCTGTCACATCTCCATCTCTGTTTATTTATTTACACAATAGGACATCTTTTACATATTTATTTAATCCATTTTATGCAATACACCACTTAAACATTGGTTGTTGCTAGTCTCTATCATTTTCTTTAAAGTGATTTTTAACATGAGCATGGTTTTCCAGTAGCACATCTCAGCTTGACCTTGTCATGTTTTGATGACTCAGTAGCTGCAAAAGATTAGTTTTTACCAAAACCAACAATTTTTGTATTTTCAAAATGAAGGGGAGGATGTGGTTTTTGAGATTCTCTGATTTTTTTTTTTTTTTTTTTTGCCAGCTCTGAAGAACAGAAGATGCAGTGAGACCCGTGTATTTAGGTCACGTGTGTCTATGAAGGAAGACACATGAGATTAAATAACCATGGTACATTTTCAAGTCCCAGAGTAAATATTGACTTTTGGGTGACATGGAACATCACTATCTTGCATAATTTCGGAACTGACGCACCTGGTGTCCTTTAAAGTCAACTGTAATGTTTAACCACCAGCTAGAGCTTACTCCTGTGTTTTTCTAGTTGCTAATTGCTCATTTCACACTTCTTATGCCAACTTGAAAGAGACTAATGTCTATAACTTTCTCAAATATTCATCTTAAAAATTTAAATTCCTATATCAACATTAAAAATTTAGTATTATTAAAATTGCCAACTAATTCAAAACATGCTGGTCAAGTCCCCAGAAAGACTGCCTAGTAGACTATCACTGAATGTCATGTTGAAAGCAAAGCCGATACCTTCCGTACACTCTACTAACCTTGCTCTGTTCCATCTTCAGCTAAGTCCAACATAAGAAACCCGAATGTTCCTAAGGATAAGTTCATGGCAGTTATGAAAATAATCTGATGGCAACGAAACAGTTGCCAACACCACTTTTGAAAAGCATTGTTAGTTATTCAGTTTATTAATGAAATAAAATATTTCAAATTATAAAAACATGGTTCGATTTCCATCTGCTACTGATTTAATATATTTAAAATACTGAATTTTGAAATGTGCATATTCTTTTATTTTTGTACAATGTAAGATGATTTTGAAATGAGTAAAATACTTAAGTGTTTTCCGTAGAGTGAAAATATTTTTTCGTCACTACTGAAGGGATCACTGTACATTTGTAAGTTATTATCTACCTGAAATTTTTTTGAGGTCATTCCTACATATTTTAAATATACACATTTTAATGATATTAAATATATTATTTCAATGTAATATAACTAACTATATCATCTAAAGGTATGTCTTTCTTATACAAATTGTCATTTAAGGGAAATAGTAAGGTTTGCATGTTGAAATAGAGATATTAAATTCAATAAATTGTTAAACAAACAATTGGAATATTACTCAACTGTGTGCAATTGCCTTTAGTCTCAGCAGTCTTTCACATGTCCATGAAGAAGACATGGGGTAAAGTGCCATTCTCAAACATTGCTCTGTTCACTAATTTTGATGATGGTGAAAAAGTCAGTTGAAGGGTATTTACAGTAAGCTAATAAAAGGTTATATCTTAAGTCACCATGGAGTAATTACTTAGGATAACTTCTTCTGTTTGTGTTATACATGTTCAATGAGCTCTGTAAAATACATGGGGACTTAAATTCTAATAAATTTGGAATGAAATTAATCCCTTCTATTATTCCACAACCACCTCCACCACTACCAATAAAACAAAATACCATTCTTTGTTTTATGGAGTCATTCCATTGCAACCCCTCTTTTTTTGAGAGGTCTTTTTTATCATCTCTCTACTCTCTACCATATGTGCTAACCTACTGTGATGGTTTTCTTCTGATGTTCATTATTATCATTATAATTTAATCTTTTTTATAGTCCAGTCATTATTCCCCTCCTGATCTGCCCTATACAGTTTCTCATCCCATTCTCCCCAACCCCCATCTCCAAGAGGATGTCCCCTGTCCTGTCCCCATCCATCCCACCAGACCTCCCCACTCCCTGAGGCCTCAAGTCTCTCCAGGGTTAGGTGCATCTTCTGTCACCGAGGCCAGACCAGGCAGTCCTCTGCTTTCTATATCAGCTAGTGTATGCTGCCTGGTTGGTGGCTATGGAATACAGATTCTCCGTCTCCTGCTCTTCTTAATGGGTAGTGAGAAATGAACTGGAAAGAGATTCTGTTTTTTTTCTATCATGAGATCTGATTGACTGTGATATCATTGCTTTTTAGCTCTTTGCTTTCCTTCAGTCACATAAAAATATAAATACAAAAGATGGTAGTTTGCAATGCTCAGAACACATATGCAAATGACTTTTAATAACCTGGAGCATGAAAAAATGCATTTCAATGACTAGAACAAAAAAACTACTGTACCAGAATCAACTGTACCAGAATCAACTGTACCAGAATCAACTGTACCAGAATCAACTGTACCAGAATCAACTGTACCAGAATCAACTGTACCAGAATCAATTGTACCAGACAGGGTTCTCATATAGCATATTTGGTAATTGGGAAATGTTTATTTAAATAAGTTTATTTAATACTGTCATGAAATAAAGGAACTAAAATTTTAGAACAATGGAAAACTCATACTGTTAAAAATTGAAGGACAAAAATAAGAAATATGGTCAACAAAATTAGAAAGACTTAATCACACACATGATAAGTATGGTGGAGTTCTGGGAAGGTAGTCACAAGGAACAGGCAGGAGCAGATGATTTTTGAAAAATAAATCTAGAACAGAAACAGAGACCTAATAACTTTCCATTTATTCATTTAATTTATATTATATTACACATAAATTACATATATATACATCTATATATGTATATGTATATGTATATGTATATGTATATGTATATGTATATGTATATGTATATGTATATGTATATGATGTATATATATATATATATATTAGTACATGTATATTAGTTTAAAATATATGCATGGTTAGTGGTTTTCAAACTTTTGTATGTATTTTATGATTTTTTTATATTCAAGTTTTGGTGGCTATTTTAAAGGTCTACACCAAAATTCACGGTGAAATTTATCTACATTGTAATATATTAAAATTTAGGCTATATACAAGTTAATTAGGTCATGAGAGTTCTGTCATCTTGAACAGAATTTTCCTATTATGAATTAATGAATGGATAGGTCAGATTTGGACTATAAACTCCAGCTGGCTTGTGTCTCTGGAATGTACCTCTTTTACTGAGGAATCTGCCTTTCCTTAGAACCTGGTAAGTACTACCACCACCTGGTGACCTGGGGTTGCCTAGCTGCATAAAAATGATTCTATGCTGAAGTCTCTTCCCAGAACTTTAAAACAAAAGCCAAACAACAACAATAGTAAATACAACATCTCTCTGTTCATCTGTCTGTTTGTCTGTCACTCCTCTGTCTCTGTCTCTGTCTCTGTCTATGTCTATGTCTCTGAAAAGACAAAACAGATTTATGTGAGTGAGTTTGGAGGTTGAAAGGCAAGGAGGGAGTGATGTATTTTGCAATATTCTCAAAAATAAAGAACATAAATAGAAAATAAAACAAAATACTAGACCTCAATCCCTTTGTATGTTTTAGTGCCTTTTACAAACACAGGAAATTATGGTCTTTTCACCATCTATAAAGAGAGAACTTGAGTGGAACACACTAGAGATTTTCAGCTCAGGAGACAACTGCTTTCCAGACGTTTTCCCTAGGCTTTCATATGAAGATAGAATTAAAGAAAAGATGATGGTATGTAGAGTAACCCTTCTCAAATGTCAGTGTCCACCAGGATTGAAGCACACATGCCAACAGAGTTTTCTGACTGAGGTCAAGAGCTGAAAGCTTCTATCTGCCAGATGAGCAGTCTTTTGTTTCTCCCCTATTCTCACACCAAGCCAGAGGCAGCTTTCTAGAGCTGAGCAGTGAACTCAAATAAGTGTTTTCAAGCACCATGGAGCTCTTTCTTCTTGTTTCATTCCTGTATTAGTCTTGAGTACAGAAACTTTGGAGATGAAAAATTTTGTAACAAATATGTATATGTATAATATACATAGGTACATATGTACATATATAATATACATAGGTACACATGTACATATATTATAATATAACACATATAATGCCTATGTATAATATATATATAAACATATATATATATATATATATATATAATCTGTAACTGTAAAATTATACATCAAAGTTCTATAGTTGGAAATGTAAAACAGAAAACCATGTAATATTCACATAATAAATGTGAGAAGTTTGATATTTATATCAGAGACGGCCATATAATTGTTGTCTGTAAAGTCGGTAGATGTGCAAGCATGATAATGGGAAGGCAGAGGAAAAGAACTGGGTTTTTTTTTTTTTTGGCAGAAATTAATTCTGTATAGTTTTATTTCCCTCTTTTCTAAGAAAAAGTAGGAGGAGGACCCATGACAAATAAAAAAGTTGTTTATTGTGGAATTTACAAATAACAATACTCTTAATCCCAGCACTTGGGAGGCAGAGGCAGGTGGATTTCTGAGTTCGAGGCCAGCCTAGTCTACAGAGTGAGTTCCAGGACAGCCAGGGCCACTCAGAGAAACCCTGTCTCCAAAAACCAAAAACCAAAAACAAAACAAAACAAAACAAAAAACAAAAAACAAAAAAAGAAATAGCAACATTCATGAAGTTGTGTATATGAAATATGAACTTTGTTATTCGAACATTTTTGTGTTCATATATTTATTCAGTCATTATAGCTGAAGAATGGTACTATACATGGTATATAATAAAAAGTGAAAAATTGTACATTGATCTTACTAAAGGAATGGCTATTACAGAAATTAACTGAAAGGCAGTTGTGAGACCGTCTTCATTCTTCACCAACTTCTGTTTACTTTAGTTTTAAGGAGTTTTCCCTTAATGTTGTTTTGCTTTTTCCAGTTATTTGTTATTGATAATGTTATGAACAAACATAAAGCGTAATTCAGGCCATTTTGCTACTAGCTGAGTGAAAAAGAGAGTTCAGGATCATTAATAGTAGTCAGGTTCTATGATAAATACTTCAAACCATAACAGAGAGAAAATGATTCCATGGGGAGCAATAAAATACTACCTTAATTGCTTTCCATTTGGCCAGTAAAATGGCATTTTAACTTTGGAGGAACTTTATTTGGGAATTCAGTAGATGTCTACTTTTGATATGGAGGAAGCTGATTTATAATGAGATCTGGTATCAGTGATCAGAAGATGGGGACAATGTCCTGAATGTCATGTTGTAGCTTTGTTATTTAGATTAGAGAAGTCACATGATCTAAGCTCAGTTTTATTATTTATAACAACATCTTTATCATGACTTAATTATATAATAAAATAAATGATAAAATACAGTGATATAAAATTATTCATTTTTGTATCAATTCACAATTTTATGCAGATAATCATAGTTTTCATGTGTTCGTGAGTGCAATGAATATGCAGTGTCATAGATATAGATAAATATAAATGATACAAATATAAAGATGATGGTATAGGTGATGATAGAATGTATATGCATTCTTTTATTGTTCATTTTCAAGATAGGGTCTTTTTGTTTTGTTTTGTTTTCTTTGTTTTGTTTTGTTTTGATTTTCCAGACAAGTTTTCTCGGTGTAGCCCTGACTGTCCTAGAACTCACTCTGTAGACCAGGCGGGCCTCGAACTCAGAAATCCACCTGCCTCTGCCTCCCAGTGCTGGGATTAAAGGTGTGCGCCACCACTGCCCTTGTTGCTCATTTTCCATTCATGCTCTGCCATTTTCCTCACCCTCGTCTATGAATTCTTCTGAGCATACGAGTATAATGATGCATATGAGACAATTATATACTAAATAAGCAAATTTTTAAAATCATCTACTACTATTAATATCTCTTTGCCCTCATGCCACATGCATTTTTACCAGCTAAAATCTTCACACTCAGCCTTTTTTACTGTTGCAAAAGTATAAAGCAAAATTATAAAGCCAAACAGTCTCTCTCTCTCCTTTCCCTCTCTCTCTCTCTCTCTCTCTCTCTCTCTCTCTCTATATATATATATATATATATATATATATATATATACACACACACACACATATATACATACACGCACATACATTTATAAACATATAAATATATATACATATATATACATATATAAACACATATAAACATGGAAATATATATAAATATATAAAAACATATAGAAATATATATATTTGCCAGGAGTTAGCCATGATGGGCACTGCAACTTCTGGACATGTTTCCAGCCCACTGACATTTGGGATTTTGAATAGAGTCCAGGCTTCACTTTTACAGCTTCACATAAAGACTGTTCAGGGCCTCTTTCCCCTGCAGGACCTTCATGCAGGCCTAACCTCCCATGCACCTTTTGAGGTCTCTTTCCCCTGCAGGACCTTCATGCAGGCCTAACCTCCCATGCATTGCCTTCACTCTGGTGATTCTCCTTAATCACAGAGGAAGATTCCACCATTCCTTACTTACGCATCCTTCCTGACCCTAAAGCCAGACACAGAGACAAAACATGGCTTCGTGGATTACATTTGCAGCAGCTTTTGCTTTATTGCATTTAACGAGCAGAAAACTCCTCAGGCCTTTCTTTTCCACAAGTTGGAAGCATAGCCTAATGGGGTCTTTTTCTGAGGAGACCCTTTCCTTATTTCATTTTAGAACAGGTTTCTCTTTAATCTCATCTATTTTAGCACAAACCTTGTCTCCAGCATTAAATTTTCTGGTGCTTTTTTCTCTTCAAATTGTACATTGGATATTTCTTTTTTTCCCCACTTGCTCTGTTTTGGTGGAGACCTACATAAGAGAACAGTAGTAACCACAAGACTGAGAAATCTTGAAATCTTCTCTGCTAAGGAAATTACTTCACTCCTTCTCAGCTTAGTCTGAATTCAAAGAGTAGCTACATTTTTTTCCCCCCAAAAAATACAAGTATGGTGTTTAACCCACTAGCCAATATTGTTCTCTGAGAGTCCCTGAGCTGGGCCTCCATTGTCTCCATATGTTGGTCCATGTGATGAGAAACAGGAACAGAAACTGGCTCATGAGTTTAGCTTTCTGCACTGAATAAGAGGTCAGAGTCCCTGTCTGCATAAAAGGCCCAGGCTTTTTAGGTGGCCTGGCTCTGTGTGGTGCTTTAGTTACTGTAGTAAGAGGTCACCAGCATTGTCCTGGTGACAACAGCTGATCCTAGCTCTATAGATCTAGACTCTTATGCTCTACAGGTAACATTAACATTTCAGGTTTTGCCATTTTATAGTAGTTATTCATTAAATAACCTGCATATTATTTTTGTACATGTATATTTATTTTCATATTTCTGAATACTTTAGAACTATAGCTTGTAATTTTTATAATTCAAGAACAACTAGTAAGGAACTTCATGTTTTATTTACATATTATGAGGAAGAGTAGAACTAAATATATATGAGGATGTTTTCACCCTCAATACAAAGGGATATATATATATATATATATATATATATATATATATATATATATATGTTATAATCTAAAAGAAAGTGTTAACACTTTTAGCCTGGTGTCAATATGTCAATATCCCACCAAACCCTGACACTATTGCTGACTATATAGGAATGATACAAAATTAAATTTGGACAAATTGAAAAGTAGGTCTCTAGATACGTGATTGCAGGTAGATGGATTAATCTCCATGCAATAATCATTGAAATCTTTTCCCTTTTCATTATACAAACATCAACATAGTATACTAACTGTAAGGGTTTTAAATCTCTTATGTTTTTAAGACAATTGATATAGATTTATACTCATTATGGAATATAAGTTCCCAATAGCATGGAGAGGGAATGAAAATATATTATATAGAAAAAGACAGTGGGCAGCCACCAATATTCTCCACTAATGACTTTGTTGTAGTGTTCTTTTGATAGAAGTATTTGAAAGATGCCAAGACATTACTCTGTAGTCATCTGACCTTGTTTGCCCTGGATTTATCTCAAGATGGAACAGAACAAACCAATTAAACCTTGAGGAAGGCTTTAGTTTTGTTTTGAAACCATAGGTGATTATATCCTGTGAACAGTTTCTATTGAAAAAAAAAAAAACAGTTGGATCTATTCTTGATTTTGTGTTGCCAAACTATAATAATTGAATGTAAATTCCAAAAAGGCTAGATTGAACCACTGGCTGATTTAGGACAACCTAAGGTGAGCTGTCTCATGATGCTATTGAAAAAACAATAGGCAAGGCTATTGCCAGTTCAAGCATGAAAGAAAGTGGAGGAATAAAAATTAAACCTGCCAATCAAAAAAAAAATTCTGTAAAGTCAAACATTGCATCATTCAACAAGATTAAGACTCATCTTAGCATTTGGAGATAGGTGACATGGACATAGAAATTTCATCTAATCATGCAGGTGACTGTTACTATGTGTGCCCTTCAGTATGTCTTCTTTGTGAGTAGACTAGCAAGTATTCTCTGAGCTTATCATAGAAAGTTGATACTTTTATGTCAGAATTTTTCAACTCCCATATTTCAGTGTTCAGGATAAAGATAGGAATGCAACTGGAAGAAAGATTTGGGGCTCTGGGAACCATGGAGCCCCATGATGCCTGAAAACACATTTGAGTTCATTGCTCAGCTCTAGAAAGAGGATTCTGGCTTGGTGTGTGAATCAGGGAAAAACAAAAGATGGCTCAGCTAGCTGATAGAAAAGTTGAACTTTTTACCTCACTCAGAAAACTCTGTTGGCATATGTGCTTAGAACCTGGTGGGTTGAAGGTGCATTGAAGTTTGAGAAAGGTTATCCTACATACCACCATTTTTCTCTAATTCAGTCTTCATATCAACGTCTCAAAAAAATAATCTGGAAAGCAGTTGTCTCCTGAGCTGAAAATCTCTAGTGTGTTCCACTTCTGTGTTCTCTATAGATGATGAAAGGACTAGAATTTACTAGGTCAATGCAAGGCACCAAAATAGAAAAGGGATTGTGGTCTATTATATTGTTTTATTTTATATTTACATTCTTTATTTTTGAGATTATAATAAAATATATCACTTTCCCCTTCTCTTTCCTTTCCAACTTCTAAGGTTTTCTTCAATTTCTTTCTACAGAGACTTGAAGTTCTTGTCATACAGATTTGTCACTTGCTTGGTTAGAGTCACACCAAGGTGTTTTATATTATTTGTGACTATTGTGAAGGGTGTCATCTCCCTAATTTCTTTCTAAGTCTGTTTATCCTTTGAGTATACAAAGGCTACTGATTTGTTTGAGTTGATTTTATAACCAGTCACTTTGCTGAAGTTGTTTATCAGGTTTAGGAGTTCTCTGGTGGAAGTTTTGGGGTCGCTTAAGTATACTATCATATCATCTGCAAATAGTGATATTTTGACTTCTTTCTTTCAAATTTGTATCCCTTTTGACTGCCTTTTGTTGTCTAATTGCTATGGCTAGTACTTTGAGTACTATATTGAATAAATAGAGAGTGGGCAGCCTTGTCTAGTCCCTGATTTTAATGGGTTTGCTTCAAGTTTGTCTCCGTTTAGTTTGATGTTGGCTACTGGTTTGCTGTATATTGCTTTTACTGTGTTTAGATATGGGCCTTGAATTCCTGATCTTTACAAGGCATTTAATATAAAGCGATGTTGAATTTTCTCAAATGATTTTTCAGCAACTAATGAAATGATCATGTTGTTTTTTTCTTTGAGTTTGTTTATGTAGTGGATTACATTGATAGATTTTTTTATGCATATGTGCATGCGTGTGGGCGTGCGTGCGTGCATGCGTAGGTGTGTGTGTGTGTGTGTGTGTTTAATTAGGTCATGAGAATTCTGCTATCTTGAGTAGACTTTCTTATTATGAATTAATGAATAAATTGGTTAGATTTGAACTATAAACTCCAGCTAGCTTGTGTCTCTGGAATGTACCTCTTTTGCAGATGCATATGCCTTTTCTTAGAACCTGGTGAGAACAGATGGGGTTGTCTAGCAGCATGAAAGGGATTCTGTGCTCAGTGTTTTCCCAGAACTTTAGAGCAAAAGCTAAACAACAAGAGCCTCCCCTTTTTTCTCTATCCTACATCTTAAATATATTACAATGCAAATAAAATTCATCACAAATTTTTGTTCTGGACCTTTAAAAATAGCCACCAAATCTTGAATCTAAGAAAGCATCATAAAATACATAGAAAAGTTTAAAAACCCTGCAAACAATGGTATAAACAATACTATTTAAGTACTACAAAGGAGAAATACTAGTTTAAACTAACCATGCATAGATTTCAAATTAATATACATACTAAAATATACATACATAATTTATATGTAATATAACAAATTAAGTGGATAGGTGGAAAGTCAATAGGTCCCTTAAATGACCATTTTTTTGTCTTTGTTCTAGATTCATTTTCCACATCCCATACCTTCTACTTGCCCCCTTTTTTCATAAGAATGTCCCCTCTACCCTCCCCCACCCAACCAGACCTCTAAGCCCCCTGGGCCCTCCAGTCTCTTGAGGGTTAGGTGCATCTTCTCTGACTGAACTCACACCCAGCAGTCCTCTGCTGTATATGTTTTGGAGGCCTCATTTCAGCTGGTGTATGCTTCCTGGTTGGTGGTCCAGTGTTTGACAGATCTCGGAGATCCAGGTTAATTGAGACTGCTGGTCCTCCTACAGGGTCACCCTCCTCCTCAGCTTCTTTCAGCCTTTCCCTAATTCAACCACAGGGGTTAGCAGCTTCTGTACACTGGGTGGGTGCAAATATCTGTATCTGACTCTTTCAGCTGCTTGTTGGATTTTTCAGAAGGCAGTCATGATAGGTCCCCTTTTGTGAATGCTCCATAGCCTCAGTAATAGTGTCAGGCCTGGGTGCTTCCCCTAGAGCTGGATCCCACTTTGGGCCTGTCTCTGGACCTTCTTTTCCTCAAGCTCTTCTACATTTCTATTCTTGCAGTTCTTTCAAACAGGAATATTATGGGGCAGAGTTTTGACTGTGGGATTGCAACCCTCTCCCTCACTTGACACCCTGTCTTTCTGCTGGAGATGGACTCTATAAGTTTCCTCTCCCTACTGTTGGGCACTTCATCTAAGGTCCCTTCCTTTGAGTCCTAAGAGTCTCTCACCTCCCAGGTCTCTGGTGCATTCTAGAGGGTCCCCCCTACAACCTCCTACCTCCTAAGGAGGTTGCCTGTTTCCATTCTTTCTGCTGGCCCTCGGGGCTTCAGTCCTTTTCCCTCACCCAATACCAGATCAGACCCTGCTATTCCCCATCCTCTTTTTCTCCCTGGTCTCTCCCTCCCTCCTTGTGATTGGTTTTTACTTCCTCCCAAGTGGGGCTGAGGCATTCTTACTTGGGCCTTTCTTGGGCCCTTCAAGTTGACCTTGTTGACCTTTTAAGTTTTGTGGACTGTATCTTGGATATTCTGTACTTTTTTATTTTTTGGCTAATATCCACTTATTAGTGAGTACATACTATGCATGACCTTTGGGGTCTGAGTTACCTTACTCAGGATGATATTTTCTAGTTTTATATTTTATCATTTAAAATATTTTATTTCATTACTATCCTGAATATTACACTTTTTTTTTCTTTTTGGACAATGGTATTGGCAACTGTTTTCATGACAGATTTTTTTTTTCATAGTTGCCGTGAACTTATACCTAGGACCACCGAGGTTGCTTATGTTGGACTGATCTGAAGATGTAACAGAGCAAGTTTGTTAGAGTAAGGAGGGCATTGGCTTTGCTTTCAACAGGACATTCAGTGATAACTAGGTACTCTTTCTGAGAAACCGACAAGCATGTTTTGTATTGGTTGGCAGTCATAGACACATGTGACCTAAACTACTGTATTGTTTATTCTTCAGAGCTGGCAAGAAAAGAATCAAAAAATCAATTACTATATCCTCTGCTCACTTTTGGAAATTCAAAATTTGTTATTTTTGGTAGAAACTAAGCTCGGAAGCTATTGAGCTACCAAAACATAACAAAGTTAAGTTGAGATGTTCTACAGAAAAAGCACACTCACATTAAAAATTATTTTATACAAAATGACATAGAATATATAACAATTGATATGGAAATGATATATTGGATAAAATAGCTTAAATAAATACATAAAATATGTCCAACTATAGATTAAATAAACACAAATGGAGACATGACAAGAAATTTAAATTTCTTTTATGTTTATTTCTTTAATTACTTGTTATCAATCAATATAACTGAAATTTCTCTCTCACTTATGTTCTCATTTCTTTCAGTACTTTTTAATGTGTGTTGAAAATAAAATATCTTTAGTTTTTTGAGCATAGGAATTATTATTTTAAATATTTTGCTGACTTAAAATTTATGTTATTATTTTTATTCTCTTAAAATTGTTTTAAATTTTGCTGGAAAACAAAGAATTTTTCCACACAATCATTAATGAAGAACTATATATACGATGTGAGAATCACTTACATTGTTAATATTTTAAATACTTATTTTAATTTTATGTGTTAATATTTTGTCTACATTTTTGTATGTGTACAACATGGATTTCTGGTCTCAATAAGACCAAAAGAAGATATTGGGTACCCTGAATCAGTTATTGCAGGTGTTTATAATCTACCAACTCAATGATGGTGACCAAACTCAGGTCCTTTAGAAGAATTCTTAACTGAGATTTGTTCCTTTAGTTGAAATCCACCCATCTGCTACATCACATAAAAAAGAAACACAGGCAGATGTTACCTCTTGAAAATGTTAACATCTTGAACCATAGTTATAATTGTTTAAATGAAAAGTAGGAAGTAGGGAAGCTGAGAGCATTTATCAGGGATGGGGAGAACAGGACATCTATAGCAGTTCTGTTCTGCCTCACTCATAGAATAGTCAGGGAGAAAAATGTACCTGTCAGTATTAAAACTAGTGTTCTCGAGGAGGCAGGAGACATTAAGACTTCTTAAGGAAGTTCTGTGGTTTGAAATCCTATTTAGTTTTTTTTTTTAAATAGAAGTAAGATATTCTACACATTAGAATGAGTGACATTGTGCTACTTAATGTATCAATGAGACCTCATTGTACTGTTTTCTCTTGTCACATAACTTTCTTCAAACCTCATCCATGTCAATAAAGTAAACTAGCAAAGCGGATTTAAACATCCTTAGCTCCAGTGTCATTCATGCTACACAGTGACCTCTCAGATTTTAGAAGTCTTTCTTTCAACCACTCATTAAATTTTTGGATCACTTGTGTATATCTAGAAATATTAAATACATTTTTACACTAAGTAAATTAATTCAGTTTAATGCAGCCATTCAAAATAACAGCAATTGAGCCAAAGGTACACACTTGACATCTCAGTATTCAGAAAACTGAGGCAGGAGACTTACGAGTTCTGGACCCTGCATATGGCTCTGAAGACACTGGAGGATCTTTCATTCTTCATTGGGTTATTTTGAACATATATAAAATTCCCCTATATATTGATAAGCTCTTTTGAGTGTGTTAACATTTTGTTTTAGAAGACAATGTTGGTAAATCTGCACCATCTCAAAGATTATTAATACTGCAATGAATCTGTCAATCGCAAGAGCTTTGCAACATTTGACTTCTGATTTGACAAGCATCCAAGTTCATGGTTTAAGTTCATGCTTAACGTAGGCAGTATCCATTTTTTGGAAAGGTCATCCAAAAAATACAATCCTTGATATACAGAGCAGAATGGGAAAAATAATTAAAATTTCATTCAGACTACAAGAAATCAAAAACCTTTATATTTGGTAACAGTGAGTATGATACAATTGTGAATTGTATTGCTTTAGGTTCAGTATTCAAACAGCAAGAGATGAAGTTATTTAGACACTGGGCACACCATGATTGTTGAAATTTACAATATTAATTTTATTGCTAAGATCATTTGACTAATATGTATTTTCCCCCCTTTTCAGCTTACTTGGCATCCTAATATTATGGCATTGAAGAAAAGTAAAATAAAATGAAAGAAAGAATAGAGGCCATATCCTGTACTTTGAACAAAAGCAGAGAAGCTATATGTGGGATCCATTTCTTCTATAACAACCTAAATTGATAAATATGTGAATATTAAAATGTGTGATCAAATAGCACTTTAAAATAATACTTATAGAGGGTAAAAAAAAGATGTTTATTGCTCATGTTTGTGTGTTTTTAAAAAACACATACTTTACAAATTCAGATGACATTGGCGGAATACATGTCTACACATAGGAGAGAAGGCAAGGAAAGATATGGTGGCTAGACAGGATTCATTGGAATGTACATCTTCTACACATAGAAATTCACTCACCTTGCTTTTCATCCATTTCTGCTATCATTTTTTAACCTTTCCTTCTATCCTCACTCTGCTGCCAAACATCTAAATGGCTTTGAATTAAGTAAATTCTTTAACTCATTAACCAATAAATTATATGCTAATCTTAGTGCTTTAGGATAAATCTCAAATAGTCATCAATGAGTATTTATCAGCAAACTAAGTTAGGATTATTTTGTTTTTAGAAACAGCTAAGGGGCAGACAGATAGCTTTTATAAAAATATTGTCAATTTTAATTATAACTAAGCTGATCTTTAATTATATCTAAGCTGCTCTTTGTCCCTTAGTTTACTGCTGTGAGTATTTATTATAAAGCTATTGAGTTCATCTAAGATGCTTACTACATAATATGAAAACTTTCAGTTAGGGAAGGTAACATATGGACATAATATATATGTAATAAGCTGAGTTAGCACTGTGTCTTTAGCTACTCATAACAATAACTATTTTCCTGCAGGTTTAAAATGCAGTGGCTACTGAGAACAATGTACCTATCCATGTATTTGGAGAAATATTCTGTTTCTTTGAACTAAACAAGAATCCTGAGGCTCACATGAATTTTGTAAGCTATTCTTATCCCTGATAAGATTAAATATATTTGCTTTATCTCTATTAGTTTCATCTTTTCTAAATTGCTGCAACTCTTACAATCTGAACATTTACCATGAATGATGACTTCATTCCAGAAGAAATTATATTTTAAGAATCATGAAAAATGAGTAAGTATTTAAAAAAAAAGATTCATGAAAATCATTATTGTATGTTTTCCCTTGTAGAGTGAGATTATCGAACACTGGGGATATCCAAGTGAAGAATATGAGGTTGTGACTGATGATGGCTACATTCTTTCAATTAACCGAATTCCTCATGGGAAGAATAATGCTGATAGTTCAGGTAAGATCTGAATGTTTGTCCTGGGGATGAAACTCAGGGCAACAGGCCTGGTAACAAGTGCCTGTGCTCATGGAGTCTTCTTACAGATCTCACCCACATTTGTATAAAATTGCTTCATTCAAGTAAACTTGATATATTTAAAACAATTATCTTGTAAATGTAGACATTTGCATACCTCCATCCTCCATTACTCTTTACTTTAAGCATGTATTCTAATTTGTGTGTATACATACTTGTGAATATGAAATATATGTATATTCATGTACGTGTGTTTAGTGTGAATCAGAGTACAAATTCAAGTGTCATTTCTTAGACACTGTGCCTGTCTGGCTTGGGAATCTCTAAGTAGGACAGGCTGGGTGGTCAGTAAAACTGCTTATTTTTACACATGCATTGCTGGGATTTCGGGTGAGCACCAGCATAACATTCTTTTGGTTTTATTTTTTCTTCTTTTAAAGATGGATCCTTGGGATCATACTCACTCCTCAATTATTTTCCAATGAGCTGCCTCCTCAGCTGATACTGTTGATATTTTGTTAGAAGGAAGACTGACAGGCAACAGAGAAGGGTGGCAGTTAATAGTACATGTGATTACTTTGTGTCACTGAGTAGTAGAATATTATCTCATCAATTTGTTTAATCAGCTTCCTTTATGTATTCATCTCTGTACCTTTAGCAATCTCTGTCTCTGTGTCTGTTTCTGTCTCTCTCTCCCAGTGGGAGCTTCGGAGGAGATTTCCTATTTCCCAATTTTAAATCATGTAATGTTCATGTGGAGAACCTAGAACTTTTAGAAATTTGGCTCCAGAGCAAAAGTGATCTGGATTAAGTCTAACAGTTCCTTCACTGTGGACATAGAGATGCTAGCTTAATTCTGTGCAATGTGTATAAGTGTGGACACATGTCATGGGAAATTTGTGATCACAGAGAAATGGTGATCCTGAGGTGGTAACATCGTGAACATATGAGCAGTAATTGGTAATTGGCACCACTTTGTGAACCATGTCTCCCTTCACATAGGTCACACAGAGACATCATTTAAAATAGAAATAAACTATGTATTGGTTAGTAAATAAATCACCTTTTCTCCATTCTGTTTTCTTGTAGTTTTGATCAAATGATAACATATGACCTTCCAGCCACCATTAATTTCATTTTGGAGAAAACAGGACGAAAGCAGATTTATTATATTGGCCATTCTCAAGGAACCCTGATTGGTATGCCAGAAAAGAACAATGTTGAAACTTTTTCCTGAAAAACACAAATATATACGTATAAATTGCACAGCTTTGTAAAACACAGAGAATCTCTGACAGATGATAACAACTGTAGCCTGCCTTAAAATGTCAAATGTTGAAATCATAGTCTCTAATGCATAGAATATTTAAATGAAGTACATATATGAGTTACTCCTAAGGTTCTCTATACCTAGAAATTCTGAGGCCAATAACTCACTGTGTGTGTGTGTGTTCTTTCTCAAATGGTATGTGTTGAAAATCAGAGTGTTCATATTTCTATTTTAAATGAGTGTTTCTTAGAAAATGCTTTATGAATCTGTCTCCACTGTCGTGGTCAGCTCTCACACAGCTTTGGTTGATATTGTTTGGGTTTGGACAAAGTATATATTTTCAAAGAACAAATGTGACCGAGGATAGATGGTTCCAATGGTCTGTCTGGGAAAATATTTCTAACTAATGCAACCTTTGTTCAATTTATAATGTAGCACACAGAATGACTGTAGGTAGATAAGTAGATAAATTTGTATATAGGTGAACCTGCATTAATGGCCAGGAGATGATACATAGAATGCATGTGAAGGTACATCACTAAAAAATCTAGAGATCATTAAAATCAATGTGTGACATTTTGGGTAGGTGTCTCTTCCAAGAATCAGGGAAGATTTTATTTTTAAAAGTTCTGAGCTAATCCTTAATTACAGTCAGTCTCAAATATGTGAGCTAGCACTCAAAAAAACAGAGGTCATCTGTAAGTCTTTAATAAATGTCAATAAGCTTCCCATTGGCAAGAAGACAAAACAAAATAAACTAGGTGGAATTGCCCAGAGCAGAAAATGCCAAAGTAATAGCATTCCAGAATTTATTAAAGGGCAGAATATTTTTCTTCTTCCAGACTGGAATTTTCTAATGGTGAGTCATAAACAGAATCATTTACAGTAAGTGGTGGGGTGAGAAGTAAATTGAATGGAATGTTAAGAGTTTAACATCTTAGCACTGTCATCCATATATATGTATACATACATATGAATTACATATATATGTATATATACATATATATGTCATGTCTTTCAGCTATTGGTGCATTTGTAACAAATCAAAAACTGGCTGAAAAGATTAAATTCAACATATTTTTGGCTCCAGTTTATAGTGTTCAAAATACCAAAGGTTCTGGACACCTTGGATCTTACCTCTCTCCTATGACTATCAAGGTTTGTGATGAACTCAAAGTGGTGGTATATTTACATTTTTCAAAGTTAGACTGCTAAAGAAGAGATCTACCAGTACAGTCTAGTGCTCACTCACCCACATCACCTCCCTTGATGGCTACAGTGAGTCTCCCCTCAACGCTATGCAGCCTGCATTTTGTCCTGTGCACTTTCTCTAGCATGTATGTAATTTTCAAATCTACATTTGGTCTTTTATCTAGTTCTTATTAATTTAAAATTTTCAGAATTTTATACATTAGTACTATATCTATCTCTTTCCCATCCTTCCCTATACTCTTTCAACTCCTGTGTGACTCCCTTCCCTTTAACACTCATGATTGTCTCTTTGTTTATTATCATTACATACATATATACATGTTGCATGAAAAATATAAACGGCATCCACACTAATGTCAGCTAGCACCGGCAGACAGCCTCAATCTGTTTCCAGCCTGGCGGACAGGCCAAGACCACATTCCTTCCTTTTAGCCGGGGCTCTCTCCTCCAGTATCACTAAATTCCCATTGCTAGCTATTGTCACATGCGCTCTGTGCTTCCAAATTCCCATGGATGGCTGGGATGTACCCTCGCACACTATACTCTACTGCCATACCTTTCTCTGGAACACAGCTGAGTTGCTGTGTGAAGGAAAACACCACACAATCTTAGTTTAGAATCAACAGGTAACACAGTTGCTGGGCACAGAATCTAGCATCCTTATTTTCTAAGCTATTCTATGTTAGAAATCCTCAGGTGCTGGATCAAGGCGGATCCCCCATTAGAAACAACAGCCTCTGGCTTCCTATATTCTGTCAGTCTCTCTTATTCCTGCCCTCCAAAAACTGACACCCTTCCTCTCCCTCTTCCTCTTTCTGACCTAGAAGTCCCGCCTACTCGCCCAGTGATTGGTCCCTTGTAATGTTTATTTATTAGGAGGAGATCCTGCCACATATACATGGGATCATCTTTTGACATTTTCCTAATGTAGTTTATCGTATGTAATATTTCACTTTCAAGTTTTCTACCACTGTCTTCCTATAACCTGCACACTAAATTGTACATTTTCCTCTATACTTGTCATTGTTTTGCCTCTGTATAGACTAAATTTTCTTCGTTGTTCCTAATATCATTTTTCTAGTTACAAAGCTACTGCTATAATATTGTAGAACCATTAAGATATGTTTTCATTAAAGATAAATAAAGTCTTTACAAATATCACTCCTCAAGGTGAGGGCAGATTTCCCTTTTCTCAGTTTGGGTTTGATCTTACGACAGCATCAGGACTCCAAGTCTGTCTCTGATATTATTTGCCACCATCAAAGTACAATGGTAAAATCCCTGTATATCCTTGCCATCACTTAAGGTTCTTAAACACTTTTCACTGTCTGCTTGATTTAGAGGGCCAAGTGCAGTTTCATTGGCGTTTACAGTGAGATTGCAGGTAAAGCATCTTTTCAATTGTAACCTTCATGAACAACTTCATTCACTTCTTGTTTATGTTTTCATGTATTTTAAAGTTTTTCATATTCTCTAAAAATTTTTCATTTAATTTTAGGATGATTAATCCATACCTATAAATGCAGAAAAAAAAAGTTGTGAATTTATGGTCAGGCTGAGCTACACAGGCAATGTCAGGCAGGCCTAGAATACACAACAAAATCAAATAAACATCAAATAAAACAAACAAAAAAAACCAGGGAGATATTAAATTGCCATATGCTTGTCATTTTTTTTTTTTATAATAAAAAGTTAAATCTGTGCTTGGAAAAATCTGTGCTTGGAAAAATCTGTGCTTGGAAACATTAGAAGCAACTGCTTTCTTTTCTCCAGTTGTAACTCTCCTGGCCTTTTAAGGATTCTGAGAAGGCTACTTGGGCATTCTATGCTATGAAAGTATGCACAGTATTCCTGGATGGCAGGTGTTCTGAATCACCTACATTTGTTCTGTCTCAGAAGTTAAACCAGGATCCTAATTTACATCAAGCATACAAGGAAAATAAAACAGAATAAATAACTTGTTCGTTTTCTCTGTCATTCATCTTCCCGAACCAGAGTGCAACTCCACTTAGGGTTTTCTTTAAAATGATTTCTGTTGTTCATTACATCTCAAATGGTGTGTGTGTGTGTCTGTGTCTGTGTGAATGTGTCTGTGTGAATGTGTCTGTGTGAATGTGTCTGTGTGTGCGTGTGTGTGTGAGTGTGTATGTGTGAGTATGTGTGTGAGTGTGTTTGAGTGTGTGTGAATGTGTGTGAGTGTGTGTGAGAGAGTGTGTCTGTGTGTGCATGTGTATGTGTGAGTGTGTGAGCATGTGTGAGTGTGTACGTGTTTGAGTGTGTGTGTGGTGTGAGTGTGTGTGTGTGTTTGAGTGTGGGTGAATGTGTGTGAGTGTGTGCATGTGTGTGTGAGTGTGTGTGTGTGCGTGTGTCTGTGTTTGTGCATGTGTGTGAGTGTGTGCTTGGTCCTGTACCTTGTAAATTTGCTCCTCACAATGACTGATTCGAGCCAGTTGTTTTTTGTGCTTTTGATATATAGATTATGTTTATTATATAGTACAGACTTCTCTTATTCCCTGTTCATTTGACTGCATCATACATGTTTACAAGGTATTGATTATACTAAACCCATTATCCTCTCATATCCATTCTCCTGCCTCTGAATGACACATACTTTCCAACTCTACTTTCATATCTGCCTTTTGGTTTGTTTGTTTGTTTGTTTTGTTTGTTGTTGTTTGGGAGGTATTTTTGTTTTGGGTTTTTTGTTGTTCTTTTTGGTTTTTTTGTTTTGTTTTGTTTTTGTTCTTTTGCTTGTGATTCACAGCCTATTTTTTTTGTTTCTGGCATGAACATGAGAAGGAGCTGTGTAGAGATGGACAAGTCACCACTAAGGAAAATGGCTCCCATTCTCATGACCACAGATTTTTTTTAAAAAAATTGGTTCTTATATTGGCAGTCTACTATAAAGTAAATGTTCATAGATGTAGGAAGAGAAATGTTGTATCATACAATTAGGTACAAAGTGTTTAATCTGTGAACTTTCCCCAGATGGATGGTTTCATAGTCAGAGGATGTTAACCTTTATTGCTGGCTCTCAATGAGATATGGTGGGCACATGTTGCTGTATGCTTTCTCTATAGCTACCAAGATCCTGCATTATTTCTTTTATAGTTTGTTAACAAGTGAATTTCCAATTTTTTGAGAATTAAAACAACTTTGATTCCAGAGACAGACCTCACATTTTTTCTGAATTTATATCCTTTCCATAAATTATTTTCTATTTTTGCCAAGTAGGCAGGACAATTGGGTTGACATTTACTATTTTAACATTTACATTTATTCTCTATTTTAATGTATTTCATTTGCTTTTTGAGATGCAGTTTCATGTATCCTAGGCTGGCTGTGAACTTGCTGTGTAGCTCAGGACAGCCTTGAACTGTTCTTGATTCTCCTTCCTTTACTTCTTACACATTGCTACTTTAGGTGTTTATTACTATGTAGGTTGTATGCAGTGCTAAGTAACAAACCGTCTGAGCTGCTCAGCCAACTGCCAACTTCATTTCTGAGTGTGTTTCCTTTTTGTATGCTCTTTTCTAAGTTTAGTGTTATAGAAATGCTGACATCATAAAAGGAGTAGGGGAATATTCTGTTATTGCATTTTTTATAAGATAAATGTTTGGTCTGTTTTGCCTGTAAAATCATGTGACTCTGAGATTTTCCTAGGAGGAAGCTTAATTATATATTTTTCAAACAGAGACAGAACTGCTTAGATTATTCATTTTAAAATTATTAAAGATACAATTTGCCTAGAAACCATGACTCTATTTTATTTGTGTCACTGGCTTTATTACCACAAAGTATTCCCATATTATTTTATTAATAAATACAGAATGCCAGAATATAAAGTTTACAGAAGTCTAATTTTACCCTCTAGGCTAGTTACAGTCTAATTACTACTAAAACATTTCATTCTTGGGCTGCTTGGAGACAGCTCCTTGCAAATCTTTGAGCACTCCTGCATCTCCCCAGTTGTTCATTGCCTGGTCTTGAGTTTGTTTCCTCAACTTGATGTGCAGCTCATAGAAAGCTGAAAATCAGATTAGATTCTCTATAGATCTTTGAATTTTAAGTCCTTCTTTTTTGATAGAAACTTTAGCTGCCTTGAACTTTTCCAAATCTTATTTGTGTATAAAGAAAACAAAGCTGGAAATTATCTTTGGGTAACAGATATGCAATGTAACACTCAGCTAGTTAGTCATATTTTTCATGTTACACTCTCTCACAGCCTACCTAATATGCAGTGTTTGAGAACTCTTGTTTTGTATGTATTTTGTGTGTGTGTTTCAATCAACACTATCCGATACCTTTTCTAAATGAAGCTCTCAGTGTCTCCTTAGCCCAGCATCTCAAACCATCTGTGTGTCTATTAAAGCTGTTGATCTTAGTCTTTTCATCTAGATGGAATCATGTGCTTTGGGATCCTCTGTCTTGGCTATCTCAGCTGGTATAAATATTGTTAGTTTGCCTACGGTATAGCATTACAGGAACTTCTTCTGTGAAAAAATAATAATCTCTTGTGTAAATGTAACACATCACTTAATCTGTACACCACTACTAACAGAGTTTACAGTGGGTTTTTTTTTTTTTTTGGTTTGCTCATTTGCAAGTTTTTGTGTGGACCTGTTTTCATTTTATGCTAAGCATATTTCAAACTATAGCCATTTCTATGCAGTGTATAATTCAACAAGCCCACCAGGTATTAACCCTGAGTAAACTCTCCCCAATAAAGAAACAGAAAGATTGCTGTCACCCCATTATGTTCATGATTCTCGAATCATGTACTCAAATTGTGCTCTGAATATTATAATCAGTGAACTAAGCCAATCCACCCTTCAGTAACAGTAGTGATTTGGTCTGCCGGGTAGAGCACTGGGTTTGAGATAGCCAGAGACCAAACAGGTGACCATGGCCTGTGAGAACATGGCCTGTGAGGGACGCATGTATCTCCCCACTCCCCCAGATTCCAGACTCCTCCATGCGGTCCACATCTTTCATTAAAGCATGTAAAATGCAGTAGGAAAGAAAATGGCCGTTGGGAGATTAATAATCAATACAAACATTCATTTTAGATCAGGCCCAGGGATGAGGCCACAGATATTAACCATGGTAAAGTAAAGTGATGCTGAGATTGGGTAATTCTATAAATATAAACTACTAATTTGACCTTACGAAATGAACTTATAAAATGAAAGATAGACCAGCCTACTGCTTTGAACTTATAATCAACAATTCTGCTTTAACTCACTCTTGTGTAACATTTTATCTATTGTTGAGTGAGGTCATTTTTATTATTATCTAGAGAACTTTTTTTGCAGGAGATATAAAAAGGATTAAAGAAAAAAAATAAATTTGTTGGAGTTTCTCTCCATCCACCAAATATATATAAATACGTAAAATTAATGGAGTCAGCTGTTTGCACTTTCTCTCTGCCTACCAACTGTGTGCATATATGTATGTATGTGAAATGGTTAGAGACTACTCATTAGAGCTTTGCTTTATCCATCAAATGTGCATATGTGTATATGTGTGTATAGGTAAAATGGTTGGATCCTGCTTTGTTCCATCCACTGAATGTGTATATATGTGTCTGTCTCTCTGTATGTACGTACATATGTATGTATTGTGAAATTGTTGGAGCTTGCTTGTTGGAGCCTGCTTTATTTCATTCAGTGTGTGTGTGTGTGTGTGTGTGTGTGTGTGTGTGTGTGTGTGTGATTTCCCCTCTTTCTTTTTTGCTGGCACCTAAAGAGTTAAAGTTCAGAGTTTCTTCTTGTTCACAGAGAGGTACCAAATCCAGATAATAGAGTTTTGCTCACTTCAGCACTTACAATGCTTACCCTATAAATTGCTTGCCACTGTCAATAGGGAAGTGGGAGTGGAGGTTGTGGTTGGTTGCTATCAGCACTAACTGACAGTAATCTCTGACTCCATACCTCACTGCCTTCCTCATCTTACCTGTGGTGTTGAAGCTGGTCTTTGACATGCCCTACCTACAAGATATGCTAGATGTGCTGGGACAATGTTGGTACAGAACTTGTGGGAGTGGCCAACTTGAGGCCAATGCTAGGAGAGGGAGCCATGCCTGACACTGCCTAGATGGTTAGGATCCAGATGATGGAGAGTGAAGAGACCTAGGTTGCAATTAAATATGGCTGGCCTTCCCCCCAAAAGTCAATGAAATGATTCCTAATGATATTCTGTTATACTTATTGATTGGTACCTAGCCAGTTATAAATTATCATGACACCACAGCAAAGCATTATGTGGAGTTCAGCAAAACTCAAAAGAGGGTAAGGAAGGATTGTAGGAGCCAGAGGGGTAGAAATACCATGAGAACATGGCTCTCAGAATCAACTAAGCTGTGTTTTAAGGGACTCACAGAGACTCAAGCAACAATCACGAAGCCTGTATGGGTCTGAGTTAGGTCCTGTACATGTATGTTATGGTTGTGTAGCTTGGTGTTCTTATGGGACTCTTAACAATGGGAATGGGGGTGTCTCTGACTCTTTTGTGAGCCTTGCAAGTATTTCTCACCTATTTATATTGAGAAATTCTTTTATCAGGGAGTTTGATCTATAATTTTCTTCTCTGTGTGTCTTTGTCTGATTTAAGTATTAGGATAATATACCTCCATGAACATTGCCAGTGTTCTCAGTGTCCTGTCCTTTTGTATTGTGTGGAGTAGTGTGGGAATAATTGACGATAATCTTCATTGTAGATCTGACGGAATTTAGTAATAAGCTCATTTGGATATCTAGATGAGGATTTGTCCTTTTCTTAGTTTAGAGAATTTTTACACTGCTTCAGTCTTTCTATTTCTTGCAGAGTTGTATAAATTATCTTGTCTTGGCTTGATCTTGGTAGTTTATGTGCGTCTTGAAAGTAATTTTCTAATTGAGTAGACCATATGTTTTTAAGGAATGCCCTAGGATTTTTATTAACTTTCATTGGTTTCTGACAGAAATGCCCCTCTTATTGGTACATTTATTGATTTAGTCTCCCCCTCTCTTAATTACTTCTTCCTCCTGCTGATGTTGAGCTTGAGATGCTCTAGGTTTTCAAGTGGTTAACCTGTTTGTTGTGGTCTTTTGGTTTGATTTTTTTTTTGTTTTTGTTTTTTGTTTTGTTTTAATCTCTCTCCCTTCTTAATAGATGCCATTAAAGCAACGACTTCTTTCTTTTGATGGCCTTGTGTTCATCATATCACATGTATTTCCATGTATTCATTTCAATACATCGAAAGGATTTATCCTTTTCCTTTTTGATTTTGTCTGACTTGTTAATTCAATAAGGTAGAATTTCCTTATTCCCCACAAACTTGTGTATGTTCTGTAGCTGTTAATTTATAACTTTGTTTCCCTGAATGAAATAGAAATTAAATGATTGTTTTAGTTTTGTCGTGTTTGTTAAGATGTATTTATTCTCATAATATGTGATCAATTACAGAAAATATTCTCTAGGCTCCTAAAAAGAATGCACATGACACATTTTTAAGATCAAATATTCTTTTTATCTTTTTTATTATTATCTTTAATCTTTTTTTACAGTCCAGTTGTTATCCCCCTCTCATTCTGCCCTCCAACAGTTCATCATCTCATTCCTTCTCCCCTGTCTCCAAGAGTATGTCCCCACACCCCCGTAACCCCCCCCAACACCTAGTCAGGCCTCTCCATTCTCTGCGGCTCAAGTCTCTCAAGGGTTAGGTGCATCTTCTCTCATTGAGGCCAGACTAGGCAGTTCTCTACTATGTATGTGTGGGAGACCTCAGACCAGATAGGGTACACTGCCTGGTTGGTGGCTCAGTGTCTGAGAGATTTCAGGGTCCAGATTTGTTGAGACCACTGGTCTTCCTGTGGAATCATCCTCCTTCTCAGTTTTCCCCAGCCTTTCGCTAATTCAGTGAGTTCCCTGGGGCCTCAAAATATGTCTGACCTCACTGCTCAGCCACAGGAAGTTGATTCTCTTGTTCTTCTGCATTTAATCAGTAAAGGAGAAGCAACTGCTCAACTAGATTTCAATAGAAACTTCAAACCGTTAACCACACCCAAACTACACTACCTAATCTCCAGTGACTTGTGGGCACATTAAAAATTGAGAAGTGTTATTCTGTTCTGTATTGCCTTCTTTCATCTGGGAAGCAGTTTTCTATTGAGGTGAAAACCTTGTGTGCCCTCCTGTAGCAGTTTCTTTATAGATATTCTAAAGACTAGTGTAGAAAGCAGTAACCTATATAAGGTATAAGAAGGGGGAATAATGTTTTATTTACATTGTAGTTCTAACGACTGGGAGACCAAGGCTTTAGGCCACGCATCTGGTGATGTATAATGTGCTCTTGGTTTGTTTGTTTTGTTCTTTTTCCTTTGCAATGCTGGGAATAGATGGCACATCAGGGTCACATGAAGAGTAGACAAGTGATCCACTGAGCTGCATGCTTTCTCAGGTAAAAATTCTTGCCATGTTCTTACCCAGGTGCCTCATGGGAAAACAGGCATCTCAGATATAGACCACAGCTAGATATTATAAATGACTCAATCCTAAGTTAACCCAATAATCAATACATTACTCAGTCATGGAGAAAATAATGTATTCATGAGACTTCATGAACAAATAACCTCTTACAGACCCCATATCTAAGTATACTGCAATGTATATTAAATTTTAAAGTAAATTTTGGTGGAGATATTTAATAATCACTCCTAAAATTTGAAACCTGAGGAAATATCCCCCAATACATAGAAGACTATACAAAGAATATTAAGAACAATGTAAATCAAGGACTACAGAATACAAACTCTAGTATATGCTAAATGTTTGAATTTAGAATTAATATACATAAAAATATATCATCTAATTTGAATTCAATGAATAAATAAGCAGAAATATCAACACATTTAAATTCCTTGATCGTCCCTTTTCTTTTTCCCATTGTGAACTTATATTTTTTCCATTCTTCTGTTCTTTCTCCTTGTGTTATTGAACATTGGGTCACAAACTGTCATCCATAAGCTAATTTAGAGTCAAATTAAAAGTTGGAAACAAGTCTAGGTGTTAGTAGCACTTGTCTTTAATTCCAGGACTCTGGTAGCAGAGGTAAGCAGATCTCTGTGATTTCAAGGCCACCCTGGTCTATAAAGAGTTGCAGAACAGCAGGGGCCACACGGAGAAACCCTGTCTCCAAAAACAAAAACAAAAATGTGACAAACAGAACTATTCACTGTCACCACATTGTGAAGAGGAGCAAGGAGATCCAAAGAGATGTTCTAATTTCATCCTAGTAAGTAGATTCTAGAAAAGAAATCGGAATTATGTTTGTGTTGTTCTGCAAATTCTCAAGTTCACAATACAATTATGATGGAATAGAATGTGGCTTAGAGGAAAATAAGAATAATGATTTTTTTTTCATATTGGTAAAAGCTAAGCTGTCTTGCACATGAGACTGGGGAAATCTCATCACATGTCTTTGCAGGGGAAAGTATATTATATTACTCTCCACTTGAGAGTAATATAAAGCTGTAATGTTCCATAATAGCCAATGGAAATAATGTTTATTTTAGAGCTTGGACACAGGCCATGAAGCAATTGAACATTCAACATTTTCCTTGAAGCCAACATGTGAGTGAACCTGCATTTGCCCCATAGAATAGCATTTTCTAGACAGCTGGTGATTTTTTTCTCAGAGGTCACAAAAACAGAATATCAATGTTTGTAAACTTCTGTTTGCAGTTTCAATTTTTACCATCTTAGTAATCGAATCATTTAACTAGGGAAACAAGAACGTAGCTGGAAGAAAGTTGTTGATGTTTTACGCAGCAGCAAAAAGCCCTGTGATGTGAAATCATGCAAGAAATCATAGAGCTGGCCTGGCCTTGCTCCTTTGATTCATGCCTCAGGATTTTCAGGTTAAGTCCATGGCTCTTGGGGCACAGTGTGCCTTCCAGTTCCAGTGAAACTTATGCATTCCCTCAGCCAGTGAAGTGTTCAGACCAATTTGTGTTTGTCTGTATATTAGTTCTGTTAGTAGTCAAGAAAGCATAGAAGTTTGATGGGAGAATTGGTCTTCGACATTTATTTTGTATACCATGTATAGCTTGTAAACTTCATTGTATCCTGGCAACTACAGCTGTATCGATCCTGGTGATTGCAATTTATTCTGTTTCTGATAGAGGTATTAAAAGTATGAGTGCTCTCAATAAAATTGTCACAGCTTCAGTTGTGCTTTGGCCCCTCCAACCTGGCCTGACTTAATTCCCGCAGCATAATTTAATTCCTTTCAGCCACATCAGGTAACCCTCACCCAGTAAGTAAAACTTACTTACTGGGACACTTACAGGTGATACCAGGAACAAGAACCCGAACTATGGGAATTTAAGAAAATAAAAAAGGAAGAAACTTTTAAAGTCAAGGAACTCCTGGGAATTTTGTGTGCAAAGTTTAATAACGAAGAAGCATTTTTTGAAGGTAAAATGATGGGGCAGTCAGCATATAAGCAGCAACATTTGTTTGCAGAAGTTCTGCAGCGTTTGCTTCTTGAGAAACAAGGTAAATCGAGACACCATCAGTTGATGAAACTCCTGGAGTTCAGTAGTGAAATTCAGCCTTCTTTCACTGAAGGAGCATCTCTGAATCCCAGAATTTGGTCCCAGTTGGAAAGAACAATTTACTTCCAGTCTGCAACTCTTATCTGGGGCAGTCTTGCACTCGGGCCCTCCTGCCTCCCTCCCACACCTAGAGATAGCCTGTCTCCCAGGAAGTCTGTCATAACCAGAGTCAGGCAAGACCCTCTGCCCCAGTACCTGCCCCAGGTGAGATCCCCCTGGGGCCCAGTGGACATGAGACCTGTCCACCTTGCTGGAGCCCTATTTCCATCAGGTCTGCAACTCCATTCGGAGAAGAGCTAACACTCCTTAAACTCTTGCACACCCCAGAGTCTGTCTGTCTTCCAGGTGTGCTGTAAACAGGGACAAAGCTTTCCTGTCTCCCAGGATATCTACTGTAACTAGTGACACAGGAGGCCTGCCTTAACTAGGCACACAGGAAGCTCCCTTAACCAGAGACAGACTGCCTCCCAGGAGGCTTCCTCTAACTCAGGTCACAGAGCTCTACCTGTCTACAAGGAGGGACATACTCAAGTCAAAGACAACCAGGCCAGTTAACACCAGAGATAACCAGATGTTAAGAGACAAGCACAAGAACATAAGTGAAACGGGAGATATTTAGAATATGGCACCCGTTCCACCTTGTTTCCGGGCAGCCACCATGTTCCCACTATTCCCACTCTGTGTGCAGCTCCGGCTCTCTAGAAACACCAGCCCTGGAACACATGAGACGCCAGCGTGGTGGGCTGGCTATGCCCACCCACCACGCTGCCCCCGCAATACTTTACTGAGCCCAGATAATTCCCACTATGCTGGTAGTACCCGGTAGAATAAAGACTTTTAATGATTCAAGATTATTAATAGACTAATATATTTAGAAATGCTCAATTAACAAGATGCCCACAAATTAGAATTGCTACCCAATACCTAACCTTTTGATAAGTAGCTACCCAAGACTGCTCTAGAACCATCCGTCCTCCTCCATGGTTGCTAACCTCCCTCTTTTTGCCTCCCCTTCCTCTTTCCACCTGCCTTTCACACTGCCCAATCACCGAGCTCCACTGCATATACAATGTAGCAGTAGCAGGAAATTATCCTGCTACACATAAGCAACAGAAAGAAATGCCACTTGGACCATCAGAACCCAGTTCTCCCATTACAACAAACCCTGGATACCCTAATACACCTGAAAATGAAGATTCTGACCTAAAATCCCATCTCATGAAGATGATAGAAGCCTTTAAGAAAATCAGAAATGACTCCCTTAAACAGAAGTCGTGACCAAGCTATTAGAAATCAACAAAATAATGTGCCCATAACTTCTGAAATGGCAGGAGAAAGCACGTCTGCTGCGGCTCAGTGACAGTTGACATATCCTCTTTACAAATCAATACTTTGGCTTTACAGGAGTGGCATAAGTTACCGGATTCTTTAAAAAAGACTGAGGAGCTTTCAACAATTAGTCAAAAGTTTGATGAGCCAGCCGTATCAAGAAACTCTTTCCTGTCTTTTGCAGGCATTGGTTGCCTGATGCATGATGGGGAGGCAGAAATGATTACCGCTAAATGACTGGTATGTGAGAACGTTAATGTTAATGCTGCATGCCAGACTGCTATTGTCCTTTTAGAAATAAAGAGAAACATTTATGGTTACAACCACCTCTATGCTGGTACTTGACTTTCATATACTCAAGGGGTAACTCTGGTGAGGCCCTCCAAAACCAGACGATGGTTCTACTGCTGGCAGTTACTCAACAAAGAAAAATAAATGAAAAATGACTAATAGCCAAACTTTATGTCAGAAAATTCTTGCTACTGCTTTAAAGAGAGCTAAAGGTTTTTATTATACATTATATGGATAGTATTTTACTTTTTACTGAAAATATTAAATATTAAATATTTATTTACAAAAGTAAAAATTGGATTAAATGTTTCAATTTGTGTTCCTCAAAGAAAATATAAAACGAAATTTATTTCAATACTGCTGATGACTTGACACTGGATTTTACTATTTTATGACCCTGTACAATGTTTAAAACACCAACAATGCTTCTACATACAATGCCAAGCCTTTTTAGGAATTTTGCCAGAAGTCTGATATAACCCACATAACAGGCATTGAATCTTTTGTGAAAAGAGCTAATGGACAGCTTAGATGTTATTTTAAAATAAAGAATGGCGGCAGGAAAGATAGCTCAGTAGTTAAGAGCACTTACTGCCCTTTGAAAGGTCCTGGGTCCATTTCCCAGCAACCACATTGTGACTCACAACCATCCGTAATGGGATCTGATGCCCTCTTCTGGTGTGTCTGAAGATAGCTACAGTGTACTCACATACATAAAATAAATAAAATCTTTAAAAAATAATTTAAAAAATAAAGAATGAGAAGTGGAATAGTATGACCACTACTCACACCATTTTATCTTCTTTTTTATATACTCAAAATTTGGCAAAAAAATGCTGTACACTACAGGCACCTCTGTTTGGGGGCAACTCTGAAAAAAATTCAAAGTCACAGTCCTTTGGAGAGATGCTATGTCTGCACAACTGAATGGCCTGGACTGTGTTTGTGTTTTTCCTTGGGGTACTTTAAAGCTGTGGATACCTGAAAGACTAATTCAACCTGTGGAAGATGGATGAAGCAACTATTGACTAAGGGAAAAGCCTTGGTGAAATCTTAGGGGAGGTTGTGATTGTAGAACTGCTGTTTTTGCTATGCTCTCTCTGTTGAATACATCTGTTTCTGCTGAAGTGTATTGGGCTTACATACCTGAAATTCCTATGATACATGCATCTCAAGATAGCAAGGCCAGGCCAACTCATGGCTCTCTGCAAAACCACATCTGACTTCAATAATAAATTCTAAAAGATGCTTCTCCTGGTTTTCACTCTGTGAGTCTCCAGAGGGTAGAAGTATCTGAGGGATTCTTGGGAATCCAGAACCTTCCAACTCACATAGAATATACTGTCAAAATCTGTATTCAGTTTGATCACTGTTGACTTGGTGCGTACATTGAAGTTTAGAAGTTTAGTAATCTACATAGAGTTATGTCTAGTTTATTCAGAACCATCACTCTAGAGGCCAAGCTTAGAGCACATCAACCACTGAGGAATGGATTACATCCAAGTAAGAGCATAAACCTTACCTGAAATGGTGTGTGTGTGTGTACACATGTGTATACATGTGTGAATACCTGTGTATACCAAATTTCTTCTTAGGAAAAGAGGGAAATAGCTTTATAAGGTAATGTCCTTGCTCACCATCTTCCCAAGAGAAAGCAAAGTTGTACTGAAAGTACAAATACATGTTAGCATGTGCTGTAAGATTTTTTTCTGTGTTTTCTTGTTAATATATTTTCCAAATTAATTCTTGGATGTTTTCCTGCATTTTGGTCCCTAATACTTTGACACTTAAATGCTTTGAAGACATCCTCCACATTTGCACTGAGTTTGTTGACAGAAAAACTACCTCTGAAATGCGACTTTTCACATTTGCAAGTCAAGGCTTCAGGTATTATAACTCTACAACAAATTTCAACATTTTTTGAGAAAATTGGTTATCACTAATGCTTCTTTTAAAAAGTCCAGAGGTTTACATTGTGTTAAATAATACATTTTAGAGTCATAAATTTGTTTTCTAGAATTTCATGACACAATAACAGTCAGGGAAGCTCTATACGGGAGGAAGCATTTTGGCAGGTGACAAATCACAGAGCAAAGGAAGCTTAGAAGTGGTTTTAGAACCATGTCAGTCTAAAGAGATTTGTAATGTCTGACTTTTAAGTGGGCAAATGTCAGAGTTAACTGCAAATGCAGCCAATGAACACATTCACACAAGTATTTACTTGGAGACGAAGAGAATAAGAATTAAAATATCCTTTATAGTCAAGAAGGCCTAAATAATTTACATTGGTGATTAGTGAGTATGGTACCCTGGCATCTGAACAAAGCTTTTTTTCATTTCAATATATAATTATTATTTTCATAATTGTTGTAGCCATTCTTTAAACCATGACTTTCCATTTATAACTTTGATTTTATTTCACAAAATTACATTCTACTAAAAGATTTATTTTGTCTTTACTGAATTGACTTCTTGATAATGTAGAATTTAGAAAAACACAGGAAAAAAACAATTAAAGATCAGAACAAGTCCCACTCTGGAGCAGGGAATATTGTCATTTGACTCTCTCTTTCATGTTGGAAATAATAATTTGAAGTGAAATATGTATGATTCTTAAAACCATGTGTATTTAATATCACTTTAATCAAGATCTCTGTAGAGAGTATTAAGACTTTGAAACTGTATTTCCTATTTATAGTCACAATATGTGCTTTGAAAATATTTTAGAAGTTCTAAGAATGTGTGGTTGTTTTTAATAAGAATGACCTCATATAGTTCAACGCTTAGTCACTATGAAATGTTGTTGTTGTTTGAAAGGATTAAAAGGTTTAGATGGTGTGGCCTTGTAGGAGGAAGTGTGTAACTAGGGGTGGACTTGGAGTATTCAAAAACCCCTGCCAAGCCTAGAGTCTTTCTCTCAGCTTATATAGCAGGATAGAGCTCTCAGCTAGTGCTCCAGCACTGTCCTGCATGCTGCCATGCTCCAGCCTATGATGGCAATGAATTAAACCTCTGAAATTGTAATCAAACCCTAACTTAAATGCTTTATTTCATAATAGTTGTTCAGTCATGGTGTCTCTTCACTGCAATAGAGCAGTGAATAAGACAAAAGATTAGTGGACTTTTTATAGACTTTGTAATTATCAAAACAATGCCGAGTTGGCACCTCAAAGTTCACAAATTTTATTTCCATGTGGCTGTTAATTCTGTTCTGCTCATGCTCTCTCATTTACTATGATATGTCACTTCAACCATCTCCCCCCAGCCTTATTCTGTTGTTATTGCAAATGATTAGCCCTAAACACATACAGACACAAAGTAATGTAGCAGAATGCATTTAGACACTTTGTATATACATACATATATGTAGCAATTACAGTAAAGAATAAGAAGCTCTGAGTTTGAGGGACTGAAAGGAGAATGGAGGAATTGAAGAGGGGAAAAGAAGAAGAACAGCAATGCAAATGCTCATATACAAAATTCTCAAAAGATAAAACCTGAGACAACAGGATGGGTTTTAAACTAACTCATCTAACAAGTTTTGTTGGGAGAATTGGTAATTTTGATACTTTATGAAAGCCCTCAAAAATATTTCTGTATTGTTTTTGCCACAGGAAAGATAGGATTAATTCATTTACCCTTTGATGAAAAGCTAAGGGTGATACCAACATCTTTTCTGAATTACTTATTTATTTATTAATACATATTTATTAATATTAACTAATTTTGTATTCATTTAAACTTCTCTTTGGAAGGTAAGGGGTACTACTCAGGGTCTTATTAGAGAATACGACCAACTTTTATCCATGAGAGGTGTCAAATGGGCAAAATTTGCATTGAGTAACTTTTGGGCCCCATTTTGCAGTTTGCATTTTCTTTGACAGTTGTGTCAATGTTTTCCATGGTATCTTCTGCTCATGAGTTTCTTCTATCTCTTGTATTCTGTTGGTTATGCTTTCATCTATTACTCCTGATTTCTTTCCTAGGTTTTCTATCTCCAGGGTAGTCTCCCTTTGAGATTTCTTTATTGTTTCTACTTCCATTTTTAGATACTTGATGGTTTTGTTTAATTCCTTCACTGGTTTGGTTGTGTTTTCTTGCAATTCTTTAAGAGATTTTTGTGTTTCCTCTTTAAAGTCTATTACCTGTTTACCTGTGCTTTTCTGTATTTCTTTAATGGAGTTGTTTACGTCCTTCTTTAAGTCCTCTATCATCCTCATGAGAAGTGATTTTAATTCTGAATCCTGCTTTTCCAGTGTGATGGGGTGTTCAGGACTTGCTATGGTAGGAGAACTGGGATCTGATGATGCCAGGTAACTTTGGTTTCTGTTGCTTATGTACTTGCGCTTGCCTTTTGTCATCTGGTTAACTCTAGTGCTACCTGCACTCACTGTCTCTGACTGGAGACTGTCTTTCCAGTTATCTTGTTTGAGTCAGAACTCCTTAGAGTCCAGATGTCTCTGTGATCCTATGATCCTGAGCTCCTGGGTGGAAGAGCTCCTGGGACTCTGGCTTCCTCTGGGATCTTGAAATCCTGCTGCTCTGAGTGCAGTGGTTCCTCAGCTGCTCTGAGTACAGTGGTTCCACCACTGCTGCTCTAGGAAGGTTCAGGTTATGGTGTCTTCATGGGAGCAGACCTGCTAGTTGTCTGCCCCAGCCAAAAGGCCAAAATGCATTTTAATTGAGTACAATCATGTCGTTTCCACTTTCTTTTTCTTCTCTCCAGCCATTCCCGCTCTCTCCCACTTCTCAGCATCTTCTCTCTCTCCCTCGATCTCTATTTCTATAAATATGAACATTATATATGAATGTGCATTATAAATATGCACAAATATGTAAATATAACCTGTTGGGTTTTGTTTTGTGTCTTGTATGTATATAATTTCAGGGCTGAATTTGTGTTGGAAATCAATAAGAGGTTTCACCTCTGAGAGAGTTCCAGTTTCCCTTTTCCAGCAGTCTTCAGTTATACATAACTTTGACTAGGCATGGGAACCTAAGAAAAATTTCCTGTTTCAAGTCTTGATTTCTGTATCATTTTGATATTATTTGTGCACTCATTTCTAGGAGAGACGGTTTCACAGCAGACTTCTGGCTTTTAACTGCCCCCTTCCCAACTCCCATTGTGTTTCCTGAGCCATTGATGTAGGATATGGCATGCAAATGTAAAATCTTCATTCTTCACAGACATAGAAAAAAACCGAAATCTTTGTGGGGCTGAAGAGATGGCTCATTCAGTTAAGAGCTCTGCTGTTCTTGCAGAGGGCCAACATCCATATTAGGAGGCTCATAAGCACATATAACTCCAGTTATAGGAAACCCGACACTCTTTTACCCCCTGTAGTTATCAGGTATGCACATGATACACATTTATAAATGCAGACAGTCACATCCTCATATAAAGTAAACATATTTGTAAAGTTTATATAGAACCATAAAGATGAAGGAAAGTAAAATTCTGAACAGAAATAATGTACCAGAAAGTATTATCACACTTAAAATTTTAATTATAGTACAAAGCCATTGTAATAAAATTGTCCTAGTACTGACACAAAAGAAGACACAGAAATCAATGGAATAGGATTGTAAACCCAGCCACAAGTCCACACAACTTAAGTTGACTTGATTTTTTTTATACAGATTCCAAGAAAATTAGACACTGCAAAACCAAATTTTCAACAAGTGGTTCTGAGACAACTGGATTTCATTGTGTGAAAAAATGAATTTAGGTTTTTTTTTCTCTCACAGTGCACAAAAGTCAGCTCCAGGTGGGTTAAAGACCTAACTGTGAGACATGATACCTTGAAACCAGTAGAGAGAAAGGAGGGATAAAAACACACAGGTAAGGATGTTTTCTGTAGGTGTCTCACAGGAAATGAGACAAATTTGTAGAGAATGACATTCAAGTGAAGACATATGTTTATACAAAACTTGGACACATACTACATGCAAATAGACCCATATCTATCTCCAAGTGGACCAAAGACCTCAAAGAAAAAAAAAAACAAAACAAAATCAGAAACACTAAATCTAATAGAAGAGAATGTCTGCTCCACCACAGGTCTCAGGCCACTCAGGGAGGCAGGAGGCCGGAGACTGGCGTTTTGACTGTGCCAGGTGGGTGTCAGGCTATAGGAAGCCGAGGGGCACCGCTCTTGGGATGGGAAAGCACAGTCTGAGGTCCTAGATACAGGCAGAGCTGGCTCAGCGCTCCCTGGGCCTGCAGGGAGGCCAGGTCCGTCTGGTTCTCAGGCTCTTGGCCACCCAAGCACCACTGGGAGCCATGGAAGAGCTGAGAATAGAATGGGGGCACGAGGGCTGGATCTAGCCAGGGGCCAAAGGGGAAAGGGGTAGCTCTACCCGGATCCTGCGGGGTAGACAGTCCTGACTTGTTTGTGGGTGGCTGGCTTGGCTTGGCAGAGGCCATTGCTGGGAGCACTAAGAGGCCTTCTCCAGGAGATTAGATGGTCCATAAGAGAGAAATGATACATTAACCCTAATACTTCACTTGAACGTTGTAAATCCAGTCACTCAGCCAACCAGTTAATCAAGGATGTGCAAGTTCTAATGCAGAAACAAATGGAGGGGAGACTGGTATTGTTAAAGTAGAAAGCTTTGTAATTTCACAGCAGAGGTTAAGAAATAGGGATTCCTCTTGATCAACTTAGGGAGGTTTTGTTTAGCCCTGAATCACAAGATGTGCTTTGAGTCACCTGCAGCTTATGTCACATGCAGCCTCAGGGGAAATTTATGAATGCTTATTTCATTGTGTATTATTGACAAAGACTACAATAAATATCAGTTCTGTTAAATGACATGGAACATTTGACGTCACAAAACTTTCAAGTTGGCAAGGTATGACCTTCCCTCTCCCCTCTTCTTTCTCCTTTCTCTGTTCCATAGCTTCAAATAGCAAGTGCTTTAATTCAGATTCCTGTAGTGGAGTGTTTGAGAAAGCTTGTCTTATTTCAGTTTACAAGATGCACATTTCCATAGCCTCTTGACTCATATCTGATAATCTTAAATGGTATTGAAAAACTGAGAATATATCATTGAATTTTTCAAATAGTGTAAGTCACAGTGTTTTGGTATTTTTTCAAAGAAACTGTTAACAGAGTTCCCACCTTCCTCAAGTTTTAATATCTTTTTTTTTATTCAATGTTGAGCTGAGTGCAGCACAGGAAAAGTCAGATGTTCTTAATTCTAATTTAATGGCACCTAAAAAAGTCTTCTTTAAATCAGTTCTGTTGTTGAAGAGCCATGTGGATATTAACAACTGACATAGTATTCCACATGCCTATACTCCTTGCTTTGGAATAGACAACATATTGAATCCATACATATTAGATACAGCTGTACTTTGAGGACATGCCTCTCTTTCCTTCCATTCTCTGCTTTCTCTAGACCCTTTCCCCCTTTCTTTTAAAATACCATAGCACCAAATGTCTTCCATTCTTTTCCTTCGCCACAGATACAGTGCTTCAATATTGGCATATTTCTTTGAAGTTTAAGACGATATCAGTACCTACATTAAGAAACCATCAATGCCTATATTAAGTTTTATGAGTAGGTTGATGTCTCCCTCCCTCCACTGGAAGTCTCAACTGGCTACAGGAGGTGGCCACTTCAGTCTCCATATGCCCTGCTGCTAAGAGTCTCAGCTAGGGTCACTCCCATAGACCTCTAGAAGCCTCCACATTTCCAGGTCTCCAGCTAGTCCCAGAAATGCAAGTCACTGATTTCCATTCTCCCTCTTTTCTTTCTCCTGCCCATCTTGTTCCCCTCTTCACCTCCTCTCCCCCCAAGATGCATCTTACTGTCCCCCTCTGGTGTCTATTTTATTTATCCTTCTGAGTAAGATTCAAGCATCCTTCCTCTGACTTTCCTTGTTACTTAGTTTCTTTGGGTTTGTGGATTGAAGCATGGTTATCCCGTACCTTAGGGCTAATGTTTATGTAAAATATACCATGTGTGTCTTTCTGGGTCTGGGTTACCTCACTCAGGATGATATTTTCTAGTTCTATCCATTTGCCTGCAGATTTCATGATGTTTTTGTTTTATAAATAAATAGTTCATTGTATAGATGTACCACAATTTCTCTATCCATTCTTCAGTTGAGGGACATCTAGGTACTTTCCAGTTTCTGGCTGTTACAAATTAAACTGCCATGAGCATAGCTGAGCAAGCGTCCTTGTGGTATAGTGGGGACATCTTTTGTGTCTATTCCCAGGAGTCATATATCTGTGTCTTAGGGGTAGAACTAGTGTCAATTTGAGACACAGTCAAATTGATTTTCAAAGTGGTTGTACAAATTCGCACCCCCACCAGCAATGGACAAGTGTTCCCTTTGTTCCACATCCCCACCAGCAGGTGCTGTAACTTGAGTTTTTGATCTTGGCCATTCTGATGGGTGTAATGTAGACTCTCAGAGTCATTTTGATTTGCATTTCCCTGATGACTAAGGATGTTGAACATTTCTTTAAGTGCTTCCCTGCTACTAGAGATATTCTCCCCTGTCGAGAATTCTCTGTTTAGTTCTGCACCCCATTTTATATTGTTATTAGTTTATTGATGTCTAAATTCTTGAGTACTCAATATATTTTGGATATTATTACTCTGTCAAATGTAGTGTTGGTGAAGAAAGATCTTTTCCCATTCTGTAGGCTGCTCTTTTGTCCTGTAGATTCTGTCCTTATCCTTTCAAAAGCTTTTCAATTTTATAAGGTCCCATTTCTCAAATTTTAAGCTCAGTGCCTGAGCTATTGGTGTTTTGTCTAGGAGTTTGTCTCATGTGCCAATGTGTACAAAGGAATTGCTCATTTTGTCTTCTATTAGATTTAGTGTTTCTAGTTTTTGGTTGTTATTGTTGTTGTTGTTGAGGTCTTTGGTCTAATAGGAGATAGAGATAGGTCTATTTGCATTCGTTTACATTCAGACGGGTACAATTTCTTGAAGATGCTTTTTGTTCCCATTGTATGATTTGGGCTTCTTTGTCTAAAAGTGTCCACAGGTCTGTTGGTTAATTTCTGGGTGTTTGATTCTACAACCTCTTTGTTTTTATGCCAATACCATGCAGTTTTTGTTACTTTTGCTTTGTAGTATAGCTTTGAGTCAGGGATAGTGATACCTCCAGAAGTTCTTTTATCTGTACAATATTATTTCAGCTATCAGATATTTAGCATCAGACATCTTTCTATCTTCTGATATCTTCTCACTTTCTTTCCTCAGAAACTTGAAGTTCTTGTCAGAAAGATCTTTCACTTGCTTGGCTAGAGTTACACCAAGATATTTTATATTATTGTGGGTATTGTTGAGGGTGTTGTTTTCTTGATTTCTTCCTTAGACTGTCTGTCATCTGTGTAAAGGAGGAATACTGATCTTTTTAAATTAATTTTGTATCCAGCCACTTTGTTGAAGATGTTCGTGAGCTATAGGAATTATTTGATAGAATTTTGTGGCAAATTATATATGTTATAATATCATTTATGAATAGTGATATTTCACTTCATTCTTTCCAATTGGTATCACCTGGATCTCCGTTAGTTGTCTTGTTGCTTTAGCTAGAACTTCAAGTACTATATGGAAATAGAGAAAGAATAGACAACCTTGTCTTATCCCTGAATTTAGTGGAATTGCTTTAAGATTCTCTCTGTTTAATTTAATGTTGGCTATTAACTTGCTGTATATGGGTTTTATTATGTGCAGGAATAAAGAGGGAACAGAAATTGAAGGAACTGTCAATCAATGACTGTCCCAAATTGAGACCTATCCCATGTGAGAGAGCTAACCCCTGACACTATTAATGATACTCTGCTATGATAGTATACAAGAGCCTAGCATAACTGTCTCTTGAGTGGCTTTATCCAGTTGGTGGAAACAGATGCAAAACCCATAGATGAACATCAGGTAGAGCTTGGGAAATCTTGTTGAAGATTGAAGGATAGGATTGTGTGTACCAGAAGGGTCAAGAACACCACAACAAAACCTACAGAGTCAACTAACCTGGCCACTTGAGGGCTTACAGAGACTGAACCACCAATCCAAAGAGCATACATGGGCTAGACCTCAGCCCTCTACTTATCTGTAGCAGATATGCAGCTTGGTCTCTATGTGGGTTCCCTAAAAATTGGAGCTGGGGCTGTCTTGGTCTCTTTTGCCTGCCATTTGAGTCCGTTTCCCCTAGGTGAACTGCTCGATTGGGCCACAGTGGAAAAGGATGTGCTTAGTCTTACTGTGACTTCATGTCCATGGGTGTATGTGTGGGGGGTTGACACGCAAATGGGGCTTCTGTTTCTCTGAGAAGAACTGGAGGGGCTAATGGGCAGAGGTATATATGAGGGTGGTATTAGGAGGAGATGAGGGAGTAGGGGCTGTGATCAAGGTGTAAAGTGAATAAATAAATAAAGAGAAAAAAGAAACTGTCTTAAACTTTGTATAGTGAAGTTAACAAGGGATGAAAGACTTTTAGATACATCATGAATTAATTTCTTGTTATCTGCTGAAAGTATCATTTACAAACTTAAGTGCTTTTTTTCTAAATATCCATTTAAAGGGTATTTTAAGACATTCTTAAATATCTAATATTAAATATAAGATGTCTCAGTATAACATAATAAGTTACATTTCCTATAATTATATTTGTCATTTATTAGAAGCACTAGTCTTATGCCTCTGACATGTTGCTCTAGAGAAGGGAAATTCAACCACAGAGTGTTCACTAGAGATGACCAGCGTTTCTTTTACGTGAGTGGATATTCTGTCTGAAAGAATGTAAGGACACCACCTGTGTGCCAAGAGCTAAAAGTGAGTTTTAGATCCAGTAGAAATGAAGCTATAGATAGTTGTATGCTACCATGTAGATTCTGGGAAATGAACCTGGACACACTCTCTTCCTGTTTGATCAAATGCTGTATTAAGTTTCTATGACACCATTGTAAGGCCAAAAACTATGAAGCCCTCAGCAGAGCTGAGGCACCATCGTTGCCATACTCTCACACCTTCATAATTATAAACTACATGATTCCTTTTTATAACACGCAGAGATTTTATAAAACTTAAAAATAAAGCAGTTTCTCACATTAAATGGAGAAAAATACAGTCAAAACAGCATAAGATGATTACCTATAAAATAGAAGTATATTTTATGTGATTGATAAAATGTTTTATTTTAAATAATAGGAATTTTAAAGTTTACATTATGCAGTGGTTATTTTATATATTTACTTTGACATTTAGTTTAATAAGTAGATCTTCTACTACGTGAGCTCATGCATAATTGTATCTCACAGTTCATATCATATTTGATTCTTCTAAATCCTTCAGTTTCCAGCAATTAGCTTTTAGCATGTAACACTATGCTGTGAATGTGCAGTATCTGTGAAAATTTTGTATAAACACTTTCCTCGACTTGAATGTCATTCTCGATAATTTATTTTCAATTCCTATGATGTGAGACTCTTACTCAGAAAGTCATTACCTGTGTGTCTCTCTCCCTCCTTTTCTGTCTACTGGTTTCAAGGCATCAGGTCTCCTGTTATAGATCTTTGATCCAGGTGGAGTTGAGTTTTGTGTACCATGAGAGATAAGAATCTAGTTTTATTTTTTACACAATGAAATCCATTCATCTCAGGATCATTTGTTGAATATTTGTTTTTGCAGTATTTTTTTTTTTTTTGGCATCGTTGTCAAAAATCAAGACACCATAAGCTATGTGGACTTCTATCTGGGGTTCCCAATTCTATTCCAATGATCTCTGTGTCTGCTTTTGTGTCAGTCCTTTGTCATTTTTATTACTACGACTTTGTTCAATACTTTAAATTATTATTATTTTTTTTTTGGTTTTTCGAGATAGGGTTTCTCTGTGTAGCCCTGGCTGTCCTGGAACTCACTCTGCAGACCAGGCTGGCCTCGAACTCAGAAACCCACCTGCCTCTGCCTCCCAAGTGCTGGGATTAAAGGCGTGCGCCACCACTGCCCGGCTCAATACTTTAAAATTAAATATGATAATGCTTTATGACATATTACAAATGCATTTATTGTACATGTGTATGTAGCTCTCTGTCTGAATATATGAGTGTGTGTCAGGTACATACCTGAAAACTATGCAGGCTAGCAGAGAGTATCAGATTCCCAACAACTGGAGTCATATGTGGTTGTGAATTTCCTAATGTGAATGTTGGGAACTATACCCAGGTCCTCTGCAAGAACACAAAGAGCTCTTAACTGCTGTACCATCTCTTTATCTCCACAAAGATTTTGGTTGTTTTTCTATGTCTGTGAAGAATAAAGATGGATACATTTACATGTCATATCCTATATCAATGGCTCAGGAAATATAATGGGAGTTGGGGAGGGGGCAGTTAAGAGTCAGAAGATCAGGCAGTCTACTGTGAAACACTCTTTCCTAGAAATGGGTGCATAAATAAAATGAAAATGATGTCAATATCAAGACTTGGATGGAGATTTTTTCATATGTTCCCACCCCTAGACAAAGAACTATAGGCAACTGACAACTGCTGGTAGAGGGAGAATAAACTCTCTCAGAGGTGAATCCCCTTATTGATTTCCAATAAAAATTTAACTCTGAAATCATATCTACACAAGAAACAAAAATAAACACAGCAAGATACACACACACACACACACACACACACACACACACATATATATATATATATATTGATATATTGATAGAGATATTACATATTATATATAGAGAAATAGGGAATGGAACAGAGAGAGAAAAAGAGAGAGGCAAGAGGGAGAGAGAGAGAAGAGGTTATGAATTTGGGAGTGGGAAAACATGGGAGTAGCTGGAGAGAAGAAAAGGAAAGTGGAAATAATGTAATTATACTTAGTTAAAATGCATTTTTAAAGTGAGTCAATAAAACCACTATTTGCAGCAGAGAAAAATAATAAATGATAAGGATAAAAGATTTACAACTCTACAGAAGAGATTCCTTTCATCTCTTCTAGGGTTGGTGGGAATCATCTTACATCTATGAGAGTATGACTGAAAAGTCTATTGAGAAATGTCCTTGAAGCCCATTTTGGGAGTGGTTTGAACATTAAGGCTGTTAATTGTCAAATTAACAAAGCCCACTTTATTTGTGCACATAATAAGAAGGAATTATTTTCATATTAAACCTTATAAGGAGTGGTTCACTACACAAAGATTAAACTTGCAATTTAAATCAAATACATATTTCTGTGAGTTAAATATAGATAAGTGACAGCAACACATCTGACATAAAAACTAGGTATAATTGTAGGTAAAAAAAATGTTATGTATAGGTTAAGGATGAAAGTCTGAAGCCAGGTGATGGTGGCGCACACCTTTAATCCCAGCACTTGGGAGGCAGAGGCAGGCGAATTTCTGAGTTCGAGGCCAGCTTGGTCTACAGAGTGAGTTCCAGGACAGCCAGAACTACACAGAGAAACCCTATCTCGAAAAACCAAAAAAAAAAAAAAAAAAGAAAGAAAGAAAAAAGAAAGGAAGAAAGAAAGAAAGAGAAAAAATAAAGAAAAAAGAAAAAAGAGAAAGAAAATCTGAGCCTAGAACATGAGAAATGTCACTTCATTGTGTGAACACATGTTGGTTAAATTCCCATACTCTGAACTCATCATTCCTGTGCTTTGCTTACACCATGAGATAGAAAAAAAATACCATTTCACTTTGATGTAATTTCTCTACATACTTGTCATTAAAAACAAAATATTTGTAATTGGCTGTTCCTTCATGAGACACCGAGGAGCATTCACTAATGGTAAAGCCTTAGAATTATACTAGCTTAAACAAGACCCGTAAATCACTGTCAAATATTCTTATCTTCAGTTAGAGTTAGATATGGTTTCCTCCCTTAAAATCTCCTTGAAGATGTAAGTTCTGTCTCCTTCAGATGGGGATGGGTCCCAGGTTTGAAATGTCTAATAATCTGTTAGAACTCTCTCTTACAGGATTACTAAACTTCTCTAAGATTGCCTTTATATACCGTTTTGTTTTTTAACATCTACCTTATATTTTCAACATCTCAATTTGATTTTCAATCTAAACATACAAGAATTTAACTAATTTTTAAGCCTTAATTAGAAAAAATAGAACATTGCATGAAATTAATTGCTTTGTCTACTGAACACTCAAAGTTCGATTTTATGTAGCAGTTTTCATACCTACCATTTCTATAATATCTACTACTGTATTTTCTCAATGTATAAAATTCTGAAACACTTTCCCACCATGAAACACTCCCTTCAATTATTGCTAATATTTAATGTGTTGGAAATAAGTGTTCGAACCTACAATTTTATGTTTTATAAAATGTTCGAATCAGGAACAATTTCAAGTTTCAGTAGTACACTAACTGTATGTCTTAATGGGTATCATAAACCTTATAGCATTGCTAGTGCTTTCTGAATATGACACCCCAATGCTCCCAAACTCAATAAGTCATAGATACAACCTGTGGTATTGGCATTTATAATCAGTGTTAAATTACATCAAACAATATGCTTTCTTTGCACATATTTATATATCCACATTGAGAATCTACTAAAATTAAGGTTCTACACACACCTTTTAGTAGCTATCAAGCTTTGAAATTTGTAGGCAGTTCTAGTTCTTCATTGCTGGCATGATTATTAACCCATTGTTTTCTTTCCTGGTCTCTCACTCTGTGTCTGTCTGTTTCTCTCTCTCTCTCTCTCTCTCTCTCTCTCTCTCTCTCTCTCTCTCTCTCTCATATATATACTGTTTTGTTTCTCAATATCTACCTTATATTTTCAACAACTCAATTTCATTTTCATTCTAAATATATAAGAATTTAATTAATTAATTTTTAATCTTCAATTAGAAAACATAGAATATTGTGTGAAATTATTTGCTTTTTCTACTGAACACTCAAAGTTCATGAAATGCTCTACTACTATGTCTTTAATGTTTTAAAATTCAAAGTTTCATTTTCTTTTCTATCCAAAGCTACCCAAAGGCACATTTTCCCACACACAACATAACTATAGTTATGTTTTTCAGCCTGATACTTACTAGGTACATACATGTCGCAGTTATCTAATAGAGATATTTTATGTGGGGTAAACTTCATAATGAAATAGTTGCTTATTAGAGCTACTTATTAGAGCTACTTAGACCTTGAAGAAATCATTGTAGAAAACAGTGATTGTTTACTGTGGTTTAAGAGCTGTTTTTTCTGAAAGAGCTTTACAGCTTTTGCAGGACCTTGGTCATAATATGGTCCTGGCACTTCTGGAATGGCTACTGCAAACACTACACAATTGGGAATAGAGTTTCAGTGATATGATGTTTTTCTTCATGAAACATGTAGATCAGATCAGGGGCTTTGGTATGAGATACTTGTTTTACCCCCCGAACAACTTCTGTGTAACAATCAAAAAATATGCTCTTACCCAGCTGTTTAAAGTTCAGTTCATTGAGCCTGGACCTTGATGCTAGCTCAGAGCCTATTACATTCTGGAGGAACCCTGTGTCTATGCTCATGTGTAACTCAGAATGCCAATGCATGCAAATATTAAGTGCTTAGAAGCAATCTCCAGATCTTCTGCCTTTCCCCTTTACTCCAATTCTAGTTGCCCAGACTCAAACCCAGTTCTTGCTCAGTCTTATCTGTAACAGATCACTTCTTCACGCTGCCTTCCTCTCTGACCCCATCTCCAAATGCAGATATTTTCCTACACTCTTTTTCACAATCTCATTCCTTCATCTCAGCCACCAACAACTAAACTCATTTCATGGGAATTTTTTGTTCATACTGGCCAGGGAAGAGATAGGCCAGAATCAACAAGCACTGCTTATTGATAACACCCAACATCAATTGTTTCAGTTTCCAGAGATAGAATGGATGCGAAAACAGGATCCATCCTTCTAGTATGGTCAAGAACCACACCTAAGTGTAAAGGATGGACACCACCTCAGAGTAGAAGGATGAAAAAGGATATTTCAAACAAATGGATGTAAGAAATCCAGCATATTCATTTTCATATCTGACAAAAAGACTCCAAAATCAAACCAAACCAAACAGAATAGATAGGTAAAAACTACATACTAACCAAAGAAAAAATTTGTCAAGAGGTCCATTACAAATTTACATATCTATGCATCAAACACAAGGCCACTCAAGTTCATGAAAAAAACACTTCTAGTACAGGTTAAATCATATATTGACCCTCAAGTAGAAGGCTTCATATCTGACTCTTGTAAATAGACAAACCACCAGGAGAAAAGGAAACAGAGAAAATTAACTGTTATTATAAACCCAACGGACCTAGCAGATGTTTATGGAACATTTCACTTAAGTAACAATGAAAACACTACTCTGTGTAACTACTGGTTACCATAAAATAATAAAATTTAACCTTTAATCTATACTATAGAATATTGGTCTAGGCATCTATTCAAAAGTGTGCCTGGTCTACATAAATGTGTGCTTAGTCTACTCATAAGAGTTTAAAAAGCAGAACTGTGTAACCAGATACAATTTGATACTTTGGTGTCATTTCAGAGCTAGTAATAATAAGGGAGACATTTTTATAGTCTCTTCTCTAGATTTAGCATCTAACATATAGACCACTATGTGACTTATTCCTGTACCACTGTTGTGAAATTTCCTGATTTCAGATAAAATTTAGCCCTGTGCTTCAAAGAAATTTCTTCTCAGTGATGTTTAAATAAGTATGCATAAACTAAAAAATGTTTGCAAGATGAAGTAAATATTTTATTATTAGAGTTTATACTTTTTTGGATGTAGAATTTACATAAATTATACAAGGCCTAGAAAAAAAACCACAATAATGCCTGGTGGAGGTTTTGCACACCTTTAATCCAAATTCCTTAGGATACAGAGGCAGGAGGATCTGAGTGTGAGGCCAGCTTGTTCTACAGAGTGAATTCAAGGACAGCCAGGGCTACATCAAAGATTATTAAAAAGAAAACGGCAATCAAAAAATGCCTTTCACTAAGAAAAAGCATAGAATTCTCTTTTATTTTAGTTTATTGGTTATTTTCTTTTTTCTTTCTTCTTTCCTCCCTCCCTCCCTCTCTCCCTCCCTCCCTCTTTCTTTCTTTCTTCCTTTCTTTCTTTCTTTCTTTCTTTCTTTCTTTCTTTCTTTCTTTCTTTCTCACTCCAGACTCCATTCCCCTCCAGATTTACCCTCTGACCTCTGACCGGTCCACATCCCATACCCTCTTCGTCCCCTGTCTCCACAAGGATGTTGCCACCGCCCACCCCACCTGACTTCCAAACTCTCTGGGGTCTCCAGTCTTTTGAGGTTTAGATACATCTTCTTGAATGAACTCAGCCCTGGCAGTCCTCTGCTGTATAAGTGTTGGGGGCCTCATATCAGCTGGTGTATGTTGCCTGGTTGGTAGTCCAGTATTTGGGAGATCTCGGGGGTTCAGGTTAATTGAGACTGGTTATTTTATTTATTTGCATTTCAAATGATATCCCCTTCCCAGTTAAACTCCCTATGTCCCTCCCCATCCTGACTGCTTCTATGAGGTTACTCTCCTCTAAGATAAGCAGGAAAGATATGTAGAAAACTCAGGAATCTTTACTCTGATTGATCTTTATTGATGAATTTAATGATTTCTTTGTAAACTTCTACAGAAGCATCTTTACCCAATACAAAATCTATATGATTATAGTGAGGAATCTTCTTGTGATAAACTAGCTTGGGAGTTTTGTCTGCCAGGTTTTTAACATCTTTTGGATCTCCCAGAAGGTCTTGCCCTCCACTCCACATAGCAGTTTTAACATTCATGTTCTCTATCTTGTATATTGGAGGGGTAGACTAGTAGAAAATAAAGAAAATGTTATGTTAATAACATATCAAAGTATGAACTGTAAGTTGGAAATTCTAACCCATGAATCAATTTAGTCAGTATCTACACCAGAGCACAGAGAGAATTTAAAAACTCTCAACCCTTTTCAAGCACTATCATGTAGCACACACAATTTTATCCAACTAGAAACCTGTGAACTTCACGTTCTCTATATTTGACATGAAGATGTCAATGATTATCTGATAGATCATACAGCTGTTGTGAAGTTCAAATAGTAAGGTTCATAGGAATATATAAAAGGCTATTAAAAAAAGCATTTTTGGAAATTTAGTAAAGGAGCATAAAATATTAAAAAAGCCCTTATATTCAAAAGCCCTTATATGATGCAGTGTGAGAGTACTCAAAACACATTATATATCTGTGTACATTGTCTAACAATCAGTTTACTTAAAATGATTATCAGTGTTTGTAGGAAAGAAATTATTTTATCAGTAAGAATATTTTACAGATTTCAAAATAGCAAAAATTCTGTAGTAAACATTAAAAAAATGCTAGTTTTATGCACAATGAAAAAAATATCAATAGTATTTCCATGATGTTTGTAGAACATGATGTTAATATTTTCAACTGTTAGTATTCAACAAACAATAATTATTTTAAGATACATTTCATATAAATTAATTCATCCATTTCAAAATATACAATATGATACAATATACCACAGAACCAGAATATTAACCTTTATGCTCTTTTCCATGTCAATTTAATTTTACCTTTCAGTGTGTTGTTATTATTTCTTTATGGATACTATTAAATATGCATTAATAATATTTTTAGATTATGAAAGAATATGAATATAAAAGTTGAACAACTTTTTGATGTATTACTTGATTCTCAAAATACTCAATGCTAGTATGTTTGATGTATAAATTGCATTTAAATAACAAAATTTTAAGGAGAACAAAAAAAAGAAGCATTTTCATTCTTTTGAAACCACTCTATGACACCTGTCTACCAATATCCTGGGAAATATAGAAAAGATTCAACAATCTTTAAAAAAAAATAACCATTCCTTTAGATCTTTCATACACTTTCCAAATGGGAGAAATCTTTGCAGTTTGTAAAAGGACACTTACCTGATTGTAGTGCTGTATATTTAGAGACTTGCTGCCCCAGTCATATGCTTGGAATAATCCTGATCTGATTCCCTTAAAGAGAAAATAGACTGTGACTTCCAAACCCTCCAAAAGAAAAATTGCTAAGAATTGGGGATCTGTATTGTCTCCTTTTTTATGTGACCCACTGGCTCAGATTCAATATAACAACATATACGTGTACTATAATTCTATCATATCATGTGATCCTGGATGGATGGAAACTGAACCACAGGCATAAAGCTTCTATGTCAGTCAAACAGATGAAATATGATTAAGAAAGTTAGTAAACAAAGTACACTTTTCAAAAAAAAAACATAATAAGAAATGAGAGTTTTATAGCAGTCTAATCGTCAGGCATGTTTACACTGACTTTTCACAATGTTCAAATTCTGGGACTATGGAGCTGTGATCAACAGACTGCTGTAGTCAAGGTGATGGTTTGTGATGCCTGTTGAAATGTGACTCAGGTCACTCTACTGATCCTGGAATGACAGAGCCAAACATTTTCATCCAGTAAGCGCAGAGGAAGACTCAAAAATATATATCATCCATAAAATTTAAAAAGTAAATACCTGTGAATGAAGGAAAAAATCACAAATAAAGAGATACATATTCTTGATCATAGGTATCAGCTTACATCCTGGCAATGGCCTTAGTAGGATGAGATCATTTTTATATTTATTTCACACTGCTGCCATGGGAAATCTTTTTTAAATGCATGAAAGAACATTTCATAATTTATGCCTATACCTCAAAGGTACTCAAAATTTCTGCTTTTTGTTAATACCTTGCTAAAATTACTATTAGTTTTGTATAAAATTACATTAGATTTCTGTGCTTTTTAAATTTAAATACATTTTCTTTCATAGAAATTTAGTGTTCAATCATTCTGTCTGTAACATCCTTTACCCTCTGTGGACGAAGGCTTCTGGATTGGGCTAGGGTCATAGCCTCAGCTCCCTGGAGGCCAGGTTCAAGCCAGACGCCAAAATAAGACCCCGTGGAGCCAGCCAAGTAAGCTCCCAAGATACACAAGTTTTATGTATTTTAAGACAAAAGTTACTGCTTAAAAGATAAAGAGATGGAAATTTTTCTTTTCATAATTATTGTTTGACTATAGAGTAGTGTTTACTCTTGGCATCAGAAACAATCATTGTCATCTACCTGTCTGTCTTTCTGTCTGTCTGTCTTTCTACCATCTATCTATCCATCCATCCTTCTTTCTTCATCATAATCATCATCACACTATCATCATCATAAGACAGAGAATTGTCAAGTTTTATCAAGAGGAGGGAAGATTTCAGACAGAAGAGGGAAGAAGTTGAAACACAGAACAAGTTTACCTGAGAAAAATGAAGTACACTTTGAATTGAAGTTCCTGCTGGAATATGTCCAGTATATACATCAAGACGACTCTGGAAAGCAGCAAAACATGATTAGTGTCTTTTATAAGAATATGAAGGTTTAATATAGTATTGTAGAACTGAGTTACCTATATAATTCAGATCTTTCCCAAACAAATCAATTAAAAGGAAAGACTAGATTTTACCACAGGAAGAAGCTAAGTATTTTTGTGGTTTATATGATAGTATGCAGTGGAGATAATCTACTTGGAAAAGGCTTAATCTTAAAGGACTATTAAAAAGATGTCTGAGAAATAAGAATTAAACAATTTAAATTCACGATACCCAGATATTCATCCACATATGATATAGATGTATTTCTACAGCCATATTCATAACTTTGCAAATAATGGCATATTTTATCATATAAACTACTCATATTATGTAGGTTAAGATATTCTATGCAATGCAAGCAAATAGTTCTCATTTTTAATGTTTACCTAGTAAGATGATAACATCACCAACCATTATTAGAAAAACATTAACCTGAAAACAAAAATCACACATACCTCATTTAAATTCTGGGGGTTGTATCCAAATACCACTGTAAGAAGATTATTACAGGCTGTTGCAATTTTCTTCCGATGGCACAAGAACCGAAGGATATGCTTTTCATCTGATCTGCTGAATATATCCTTTTCACCAAACACAGTCTGAGAACGACATATTTAAATATTAGCTCTGAGACTTTGTCTAGTAAGAAGCAAAGACAGAATGAATTTGAGTCACAAAACAAGATTTCAACATACTGACAAAGTTATATGGTTTGGTTCACTATTAAGTTTTATGCCTCCTAAGTCATATGGCCTAATATAGTTCTTTTCAGCTCTACCAGAACACTTTGGTGGATAATGAATTATCTGAGGTGATAGAGATTATCTATGTCATTATTTAAATGAGCACGTATTATGGCTCTTCACATATCAAAAATTTTGAGACTACTTCTGTAATGAATATCTTTTAATTTATGTGAGCTATAAATCTATTCAATTAATGAAGAAGCTAATGTCTAAAAGTTAGATATGTGGCAAACATATTATTTAAAGTAATGATATACGAAAGATAATGAAAAGGAATGTCCATAGTACATGACATGTAAAGATGTTTTAAAACATTCATTTATGTGTGACACGGTGCATGCATGACACTTCAGGAGTCAGGTCTCCCAGTATGTGGGGCTCAAAGAATGAACTCAGGCACAGCTACAACTGGACACACTGCCACTACGTCATCTTACCAGCCCAGTGTATGATAAGAGACTCCATCAAAGTTAAACCAAAAAAAAATCTGACATAACAAACCAGTTGTAGAAGATATCTGGCAGGTAAGAAATAAAAGCCCCAAATGACCATGAACACAGGAACTTGATAAAACAGCACAGAATGCAACTGGTTTCTAACATGATATTCATGAATATACAGATGAATGAATAGCATTCATCATGCAACGTTTCTAGCACTCTCACACACATGCATGCACGCACACATGCACATGCACTCACTCAGACACATCCAGGTACACATAACTAAAAGCAAATGCAAAAAGAAAGAGGATGTGAACTCTAGAGGAGCCACTCACTTAATGTCAGTTTTGAGCTGACATAAAGATTTTCATGGTGATTAATGTGCCACTAGCATGATCAATAACTAAAATTGGACAAGAGAGTTTGAAATAAGACTTAGAAAGTAGTTTTCTCTGTTTATAATATCTTTGACCTCAGGTTGTTAATACTCTTATCATATATGAAAAAGTAACAGCTGGAAATTTTATCTATCTCAAAGAGCATATATATGTAAGTGTATATAATAATAAACTCTGAAAGCTATTGAGTATAAACAAACAGGAGCAACTTCACATATAAATGAAATGATATTTACTCATGTTAAGTAGACTGTCATTACATAAATGCAAGTAAAACCCAAACAAACTCTACCTCCATGGCAGAATTATAGATGGTTCTCTATTTGAAAGAGACAAATCTCCACTATGTTCATAGCAGCCTTATATATAATAGGCAGAAGCTGGAAAGAACCCAGATGTCTTTCAACAGAGGAATGGATACAAAAAATGTGGTATATTTACATAATGGAGTATTACTCAGCTATTAAAAACAATGAATTTGAGAAATTCTTAGGTAAATGGATGGAAATAGAAAATATCATCCTGAGTGAGGTAACCCAATCACAAAAGAACACACATGGTATTCACTCACTGATAATTGGATATTAGCCCAAAAGCTTGAAATAGCCAAGATTCAACTCGCAGACCACATGAAGCTCATGAAGAAGGAAGACCAAGTGTGAATGCCTCAGTCTTACTTAGAAGGAGTAACAAAATACTCAAGGGAGCAAATATGGAGACAGAGTGTGGGACAGAAACTGAAGGAGGGGTCGTCTGGAGACCATTTCACCTGGGTATCCATCCCATGTGCAGTCATCAAAGGTAGACGCTGATGTGAATGTCAGGAAGTGCATGCTGATAGGAGCCTGATATAGCTGTCTCCTTAGAGGTCTGCCAGAGTCTGACACATTCAGAGGCAGATGCTCAGAGATAACCACTGATTTGATCAAGGGTCTCCCAATGGAGAAGTTAGGGAGAAGACTGAAGGAGCTGAAAGGGTTTGTGGCCCCCTGAGGAGAGCAACAATACCAACCAACCAGAGCCCCCCAGGGTTTAAACTACCAGCCTGGGAGCACATAGGGAGGGACCCATGACTCCAGCTGTATATGTAGGAGAGGATGGCCTTGTCTGGCATAGGTGGGAGAGGAGATCCTTCGTCCCATGAAGGCTGAACACCGAGTGTGTGTGTGTGTGGGGGGGGAATTCGAAGGTGGGGAGGTAGGAGTAGGGGGGTAGGTGGAGACACATCCTCATAGAAGCAGGAGGAGGGGGGATGGAATAGGAGGTTCCTGGGTGGTTGGAAGAATGGGGTAAGTGGATAAAATCTGAAATGTAAATTTAATATCCAATAAAAAAAATTATAAAAAAAAAAGAGACGAACCAAAGGCAAGAATGCATAAGACGTGTACTCAGTAGACAAAACCCTGAATCCCACTTTACGGACTAAAGCATTTCTGCCAACTAAAGCATTTATAATTAATATATTATTCAGCACTCTGTACAAGATGCAATTAACATGACTTTTAAAACAATGGGGAAAATGAAATGTGTTACGGTACAGATGATGGAGAGCAAAAAGAAGCTAAAAGGGGAAAAATCTCACTCCTATTGACATTTCAGACTGGAACCTTTAAAAACGCACATGCAACATTTGTATGATAAAAGTCTATTAGTAAAGGCTTCAGTAGCTCGGAAAAGCAGGTGGGAAAAAAAAAGGAGATCCATGGTCAGCTGGTGGCTGACAGGATTTAGCAGCCTGGGAAATTATAGTACCAGCTATGGGAGAGCTGTGTGTGGCCACCAGGGTGCTGAGCAGAGAGGCAGCATGGGCCTGTCTCTTCAACATCTCTGCTCTTCAACTGGGTACCACTTCTATTTTTGAAACTGTACCTAACTGGCATTTCTGAGGGGTTGTTAGAAGGTATTACAAACCTTGACCACTATTGGGTTAATGTATGCAACTGTGTGAAGGACACCTCTCAGATACTTGGTCATCACAACAGGGGCCAGGGCAAAGTTGATTTTGATCTTCTGGGCCAATTGTGGGTTTGTTGAAAATGCTCCATAAGCTGAAAGAAAGCAAGAGAATAGATTACTTCCAGGTATTTTTTTCTTGTTCAAAGTTCTATGCATTTTTTAATCTCAATTAAGACTATAGGTGTATTCTGTGTCATATATTTCAATTTTTACCCAGGTGATCCTCTGATTCACCCGGAAGCATGGTGCCCACTTACTTTCTTTCAATTCCATTTGATGTGGCCCTCATTTTTCTAGTCATTGCAAAAGGTTTTGTTTGCTTAACTAGACATTCAATAACTTAGCGTGTTGTTGCATTACAAAAAGTGAAAATCTAGAAAAATCAAGTATTTCCCTATTAAGTAATCTGTCACACTTTTGAAATTCAATGTTACATTTCTATTACATCGATCTTTTAAATATTTTGTTTTCTTCTGTGGTTAGCATGGAAGACTTGCATACACCAGTTGCTTACGAGAGATGAGTATCCTTTCGTCAAAAAAAAAAATGAATACACAATTAAATTTCTACTTAATATTTTTTAAATCATACAAATCTTCTCTAGTAGTTAGGTATGGATATGTCTGCCTTCTGTAGCTAGAAAATGGTGTTTATGGATTCTTAAGAGTTCTTTCCTCCAACCCCAGCCTTTGGTGTGTATGTACGTGCGTGCGTGCGTGCGTGCGTGTAATATAATGTAAATAACATAATCAAATTACAGTTTACGACTGCCAGGAAAACCCTTAGTAAATACCATTCCATTTTTAGTGTTTTCTCACTGAGGATGTTTGATCTCAGGGAACATTAGTAACATGTGGAGACAATATTGCTTGTTACAACTCAAAGAAAATGAGGAAATCTATTCCTGTCTAGTCAATAGACAGTCTAGGTACCATTTAGCATCCGGCAATGAATATCCTGCAAGAAAAAACATGCAGTCCAATAAATATGAGTGTCTTTGTTATTGATCGCACACCTTTCCTTAATGGACTGTGAGATTTATGAGTACAGCTTTTTAGTGTACTACGCAAATTGTACCTAATAGCCAGCAAAATAGTAAGGACACTGTATTTTCAGAAGAGAAGGGGAGGGAGGGTGTCAGGAAGAAAGGGCTGTGTGAGAGGGGACTCACACAGAGGGAAGGAAAAGTGAATAAACAAATAAATTGAGGGGAAAACACTGTATTTTTTAAAAGTGGCATGTAAATTGATTAGAAATGTTTTTTTCAGGTAACATAAGGTTTGGAAACAAGTTTTTTTCTTATATTCACAATATGTAAATTAGCATGCCCCAGACCCAGTACAATATTACTCAAAGCTCTGTAGCTGCTCACTGGGTCCTCTACATTTAAATGCTCAGAGTGCCCACGTGCATTAAACAAATAAGTAAATAAATAAATAAGATAACTCAATAAGATAAATAAATTAAGGAACAGTGTGTATACACCAATTTTCCTTTAAGAAACCAATTAAGCACTTAAAAACAACACATATTAAACTTGGCTTTAGAAAGTACAGTGAATTCAATTATCTTTTATGGAGGAAATTATAATAATTAAAGAAAAAATGTGCCTATTATTCTTTCTATTATTTTGAAAAAGATTAGCCAGGTACAGTTGCCCATGGCTGTAATCTCAAGTTCTGAGAAGTAGAGTCAGTCGTTGCATGATTTATGCTAGGCTGTGCTACATAGCAAGATCCTGTATCAGACAGCAGCAAATGTGACTGTCTGATAACAAATGAAACTACTGTAACAACTGGATTTTAAATTTCCGGCTAGTCTGAATGTTTCTACATACTGACGAGATGTCATTCTTAAACATGAAATAATTGATAAAGAATATTTGTGTGGTTTGTTGTAAAAATTACAATGTATTCAAATTTCAGTCTCACTCCACATACCAAGGTAGACGCCCTGGGAATGGCCAATGTAGTAAATTTGCTTTTGTTTCGTCTTGTTCAAAATGAAATCAATGGTGGCTGGAATGTCATATGCTATTTGTTCATCAAAACTGTATAAAACAAAAATGGAGAGATTTTGTTAATTATAGTAATTGAACATTATTCTTGCAGAGTAAACCTTGACTTGAAAATAATTCCTAAAAGGCTACCTGAGTGCTGAGATAACGCTGATCAAATATCTCCTACAGACCCTCCACCATGTCTCCTCCTGCTTCCTACAATACCCACAATGCCTTGGCATGATCTCTTTGTGCACTTTGATCAGAGCCAGAGATCAGAGCCAATTAAATGACCAACTGTATCTCTAAATGTATTTGTTCTATACCAGAGTTTATGATAAATATATTATATGGTACTCCCATAACATATGTATGAATAGTTTTTATTTTTGTTTGGGTAAGATATGTTAAAATGGTCAGTAAATTAGGTAAATACCAAAAACAACAAACAAACAAACAAACAAAACAGAAAGAGCTTTTAGGAAACACAAACACGATTCACAAAGATCTTCTGGCATTTTGTGATAGAAATGAATCTTAAGTATTTTGTTCCTTTTGTTCCTTCCCTATTATATTTTCATAAAAATAAGAGAATCCACAACAAAAGAAAAATCCACAGATGATTGGAATTTGGGTCTATACTTATCAAACAGTATATACAGAACATGAAATTCTTTTCTATTCAAATATACTTCAAATAAATTAACAAGATCAGGTAGCAAAGTGATTAGTAGTTATAAGTATAGATATATAGAAATAATACATAAATTTTAATTTTTATCTTAAACTAAATTAATAATACAAAATTTTAGGCAAGCTTTTAACCTATCAACCTTTAATATTATTCAAGAAGCTGGAGATGTCTCAGTACTTTAAGACATTTAATGCTCTAAATAACAGCTTACAACCACCTAAACTCCAGCTCCAGCAGGATAGTTACAAATCCTTTGACCTCTGCACTCACATATATGAACACACATGCACACATACTACACAAAAAGACATACACACTACATACATAGAGACATACACGGACACACAGACATATACATCACATACATATATATTACATACACATACACACACGCACAGACATATACACATGTACACACACATAACACATAGCTATATGCACACACTATGCACATACAGACATAAACAGATACACACTGAAATAAATCTTAAGGACTCAAAATATTTTTCATTACTTATGACATTTTAACAGTGTTATTTTGGCCAGACTGAATAAACCTGTGACAACTTAAAAACATTAAAGATAGTTTTAAGGAAAATGAACCAGGATAAAAGATCTTTTCTCTTACCTAAAAGCCCAGAATTCTTTAGAATCTGGGTCTAGGCGCACATGTTTCCTGGCATTGTTAGTGCCTCTGCTGTTTCCCAGCCACACATCAAAACCAGCATCTGCCAGGAGGAAGGCTGGGCAGTTGCTGGGAGGGTCTAGAACCCAATAATCAGCAGATACAATAAATCCATGCTGCAAATACACAACTGGTTTTGTGGCTAAAAAAAAAAAGTATTTGTTATTTATTGTTGGATTTTAAGAATGCAAAATAAAGGAGCTTGTTATATTTTATATATGGATGCCCCTGCAATTTTCACATATTTACATCCTCCCTTATCCTCTTTGACACCTATCTCCTCCTGGGATATATTTGATTGATAATGTAATTTTGCAAAATCATTATACTCTTTGATTTGGGGGATTTTGTTATTATTTCTGACTGGTGTATTTTTTGTTTCTTTGTTTTTTGCTTTGTGGCATCATCTCAGCATATGGTCTTGGCTGGCTTGGGACTTGTTATGTAGACCATGGTGGCCTTGAACTTGCATAGATCCGCCTGCTTCTGCATCCCCAGTGCTGTGATTAAAGGGGACAAGGCTTGGCTTTTGCTTTTTTTTTGTTTGTTTTTGTTGTTGTTTTGCTTTATTTTGTTGTTGTTGTTTGCTTGTTTTGTCTTGCCAGCTTGTTTATTTATCATAGTGCAGTTGTAATACAAATAGAGGTGTTAACAGCTGATTATCCTCATTTGATAGCCATAAATATCACTCATTTTCCTCAGAGTAAAATAATCACTGGACTCACAGGAGTGCTTTGTTTTTCCTGCCCCTTATTGAGTAAATGTGAATTACCCTACTGAATGTTTTTAATTTATAAAATTTCCAAGCAGAAGATAAAATGCAGAATAGTTAATAGATAACTCCAACAACAAATCTTTGAACACTTAGACATTTAGTCAGAATGAACCAAATGCACCTGCCATCAAGAATGATATATTGAATTCTCAGAACTATAACTCAAGTGTTGCAGCATTACAGTCATTAGAGCCAGTACTGGAAGTTCTTGGCCGTTCCAGCAGACACTCTGAGCTTTTGTCCTGCACAGAAATCTAAATTCACATAACAGATGGTGTTTTTTCTTCTAATAACATCAACTCCCATGGCTGGAGTCACACAGGACAGGCGCCTAGCTTTTCATGTGGAAGGCAGAAAGTCTGGGGGCTCCTCATGAGGGGTAAATAATAGAAGGGCTTGCACAGCATGCCTTGCACTCAGAGCACTTTTTGTCACTCACTGTAATGTGAATTCTTTCTCTCATTCTTCCCATGTGGAATCCGAAAGATCCAGAGGAGGTAACCATCCTCAGTCTTAACCTGGTGCTCTTCACCTTCATAGCCCCAGTGGGAAATTATCTCACTCTAAATACAAAAGATGAAACATATCAACTTTTATTAGTTTGGTCACCTGAACACTTTTATGCTTCTCCAGTAAATTTTCTTTATAGAAAGTAGTAGTGTGTTTTATGTAAAGAGAAACTTCAGATTATCATAAATGCAACCATCTGGAAATGATACGTGAAAGAAATAGGGACAAATGTTTGAAAGTATGTTGATTAATGAGAATAGCTTACAACATTCATATTGGCTTCGGGATTCTTCGGTTTGGCTTCCAAAAAACAAAATACGTTTCCAATTGCATGAACAAAACACATTGTTCTCAGTAGCCACCACATTTAAACCTGCTGGGAAATATTTATTAGTATAATACAGTACATGTTGCCAGGTAAACTCAGGTTATTGCATGTACATTGTCCATCTGTCACCTTACATACTACAAAGTTACTCATACCATATTCTAAGACTCAGAAATACCTCTTCACTTCTCAAAAGACAGCTTATATGAAATGCAAAGAAATTGTCTATACTATTCAGAAAACCACCTTTCTGGAACTTGTCTTAACTTTATCAAGATCATTATTTAGGTTTTTTTTTTTTTTCAACAAAACTGTTACACACGCTCATCTAAAACTGTTCACAACTCAATCCCAATAGAATAAAGCTGAGAAGAATGCTATAACAACCATAACACGGTGTCAGAGAAGCAACATGGGATGAACAGTCTCATGGAACCAGAGCATGTGGCTCTAAGGAACCTTATGTAAACACTACTGCCAACATGGTCTTCTTTTGATGAATATTAACACAAGATACATTCCACAGACGTTTTCAGAACTTTTCATAGACATACTTAAAAGAAAGTACAAATACTGGTAACAAAATATTTTCAACACAGATTATTAACTCTCCCATTGTTATAGAGCCCAGCCATGGTAGACACCAACTATGTCCTGCTCTATTTTTTTTCCATAAATGATTACTGTCAAGACACAATGGAGAAAAGAAGAAAATTACACCATAGCAAAGTAACTTTCTGTACAGTCAATCATGGTGGTAATTTCAGTGGAAATTATGCTATATCTAAAATAGAATGAATTTCCCTTAAAAATATGTTGTGAGTTGAAATTCTAAAAAGTATTGAAATACCACAACTTCATACTCACTGTCACCAGTGCAAAGTCCCTAGGCTCTCTGGAGTGTAAATGAAGATTTAATTCTCCTTTCCTTTCCTTTCTATATAAACATCAGCATGAATGTGTTCTTTGGATGAACTCCTCCACAATAAACACTGGCTATGGCTGCAGTGAACTCTGATATTTATCAAGAAACCAAACATTTGAAAAGTTCTCAAGATGAACAACACACAAAATTTCTTCCTAGCTTATCATGTCTATTATCTGCCAGGTGCTATAATGCTTCTTCCCAAGTCTCATCTCCCTGACTGTGTCAATATAATGAAAGATTTCTTCAGTTATTAGGATGGGAATAATTAATTACTATGTATTTCTGTTAAACCTGTAAGCATTACCCTAATCTGCTTTAAAGAATTAGGTGTAACTAACATTATCAGAAGATTTTGCTGTTTGTTGGAAATGAAGTTGTGTATGGAGAAATCTTGCAAATGTGAACAAAAGAGAGGTTTAGCAAGCATTTTTTCTATAATTCAGGTAAGTGGAGAGGAAGCTCTCTAATCTGGGAGATGCCAGGTTCAAAACATATAATACCCACAAAGCAATATTACCTACAGTATATGAGAACAAACATGAATATTGTCTTAGTGTGCTTTCTTTTCTGTGATAAATACAATTACCAAGAACACCTTGAGGAGAAAATTATTCATTCATCTTCCATGCCATGATCATAGTCCATTATTAACAGAAACCAGGGCAGGAACATGGCATAACAAGTATGATAAGACTAGGCACAAACCCTCATTTCAAGGCTGTAGGAGGCAACTTAGAGTGGGGCAGAAAGGGTCCTATAAACAGGCAAAAGAATCAGAGACATCACTACTCCGACTGTTAAGAGCTCAACAAAAACCCAAGCTAAACATTCAAAGCATGCATGCAAAATGTATTCCACAGACCCTAGCAGGCTCTCTGGTTGTCACTTGAGTCCATGTCAGCCCCTAAGAGCCCCTAAGAGCCCACCTTAGTTGACTTTGTGGGCTTTGTTCTCCTCCACCTGTCTGGCTCCTACAGTCCTCACTCTTCTGCAGGGTTCCCATAGCTTTGCCTAATGTCTGACCTTATGACTCTGGATCAGCTCACATCAACTGCAAGAGGAAGTCTTGCTAATGAAGACTGGGCTTAGGCACCAATCCTATGAGTAAAGCAGAATTAGGAGTCATTTCATTGCTATTTCATTTTTATTTTGTTTTATTTTATTTTATTTTATTTATTCATGTTTGGTTCCACTCTAGGTCTCTGAGTCATTCAGCTCTTGGATCCTGGCCACTTTGAAAATGTCAAGCATGGGCTCTCGCTTGGTGCTTCAGCCTCAAGTTAGACCAGTCATTGGTTGGCCACTGTCAGAAGCTCTGAGCCAGTATTGTGTCAGAGCACTTTGCAGGCCGGAAAGGTCCTGTGGCTGGGTTGGTGTCCCAGTCTCACCCCTGCAAGCCTAGCCTGGTTATAGAAGATGGCCAGTTCAGATTCCACGTCCTCCATTTCTATAAGTCCTTATTAGGGTCACTCTCATCAGCTCCAGGAAGTTTCCACAGCACTAGGTTTCCATAGCGCTCCTTAAATGCCCACCGCTTCCAGTTGTCTCTCCTTGAAGTCTCAACACCCTTTAAGCTGAGTTTTAGCATTGTTTTGAAGTTTTGTTTCATGTGTAGCAATTGTAGAGCAGTCAATCAGTCACCATCAACTTCACTGTGGTAAAGTGGGTTTGTAGGTGAAGGCTTTTCAAGTTCAGATTTACTACAGAACAGAACCCAGCCTCAGAGTGATTTTGGCCATCACTTAATCCTAGGAAAAAGAGAAAGGCAGCTAGTCCCACCCAGCCTGACCCTGACACACACCTCCTGAAGCCACATCTGAGTTGCTACACTAACTCACAAGGGTGAATGACAGTGCTTGGCACCAAGGACCAAATAAACACTTTGTTCTCTGAACTTGCTTCTCTCAAGCATTTCATCACAGCGATGTAACTGACAAATATAAGAAATTTCCTACCATTGCCGTTGCTAACATTTATTATGTGATTATATTGATGGTCACTGTATCTATTGTAATAATACATGCATTCCTCAGCAGAAAAAAAAAAAAACAAAAAAGGTAGAGTTACCTCAACCTTTTTGAAGAACTCTTTCTATGAAAGCTTTTCTGTATTTTGATAAAAGGATCTAGGGATTTTTAGGTGAAAAAAATACCTTAAGACCCAATTTTACCCTATTTGCATATCTTCCCCAAACTCTAAGTCAACACACCACTGAGACAGCTGGCCATCAGTTCATACTACAGCACTGGTTGGAATAGAAAGTGATGGAATCAATCCAGGTGTCTACCAACAAGTGAATGTCTAAAAAGTAGACACATGAAGTTCTATTTAAACATAAGAATAAAATTATGTTATTTGCTAAAATACGAATGCACTTAGAGACCATCTTGCTGAGTGAAATAACCTAGGCTTAAAAAATTGCACGTTTGTTCTTATTTACGGGTTTGGATTTGTATAGGAACATAAAACCGGATACATGTCCATGTATGTGATGTGTGTGTATGTGTGTGTGTGTGTGTGTGTGTGTGTGTGTGTGTGTTTGTGTGCATATATAGTCCACAAGGAAGGCTGAGGAAATGAAGGAGAAAAGTAAGAGGGAAGGAAAAGAAGGGGAATAAATAGGGGTGAATATGTTGAAAATACATAATATACTAAGAAATTATTTATGAAATATATAAAATAGATATGCACCATGTTTGCTTTTGAGGAATGTGAAAACTTTTTTTATTTGTGTTTTTTTTTTTTTTTAGTGAGCTGTTCTTTTGATCATCAATTCACAAGTATTTTCCTGTAGCCTGGCCACCAATGCTTTGGAATTTGCGATTTGGAGGGATGCAGTCCAGTGTTCCACAACCCTTTGACTATGTTTCATTCTGGTAACTTCATTTGGTATATAATTGAAAGATTTCAATATGAGTAACTTTACACACCTATCTTCAGAAACACCAAAAACCTTTGACAAGAATTGTTCATCCCCTGTAAGGAAGTAGAGTGTCATAGTCACAGCTTTGAAGAAAATGCACATCTTGAACTACTATGACGTTCTCCAAATGTTTCAGGATAGTTGGACCGTGAGACAGTCACAGCGTGAAGATGTGGGAGGGAGGGTAAAACACGAGTCAATGCAGCTTTGGAATATTTTAGGATGCCATCCTTCTGTCACATCAATTCTTATGTAATTCTTGACATTGCATTTGACAAATATGGTAGTTCCCTGGAAGGATAGCCACTGCCCGTGACAGGATTAATGTCTTCATCACCTTATACAAAGGATATGATGGTGCAAATGGATCTCAACATAAAAGCTAAAGCTGACAAATCAATAGTGAACATGTTACAAAAGAGAAAATGCCGAAAGAATCCAATTAAAATCAGCATCAAGACAAGGGTGTGAGTGGACCTCCAAGCCTTAGCTAGGACAATAAAATGAAAGAACAAAACCGAAGGGCGTACAAATAGGAAAAGAAGTCAAATTACCCTTCTTCATAGAAGATGTGATTGTATATTAAGAGGGCCTAGGACTGTACCATAAAACTAGAACCAATCTATACCATTGTCGAAGTGGCAAGATACAAAAGCAACATTCAAAGATCAGCAGTCTTTCTGTACAAATAATACTGAGTAAAATTAAAAAAAAAAAAACCCGTATATAAAGTAATAATGCTGAGCCCAAAGTCTTGGCTCCATGGTTAACCCATACTTAGTGATCTTACAGATGACTCAGATTCAGCTCCCTGTTGCCAGTTCTAGGAGATCTGATGCCCTCTTCTGGTCACTGAAGACAATTCATATATGCAGTGCACTCACAAGAAGGCCAAAACACAAACTAAGAACAATCAGTCAAACAAACAAACAAACAAACAAACAAACACTGTTTGTTTGTCTTTCCTTCATTTCCTCACTTCTTCAGGTCAAGTCCCCAAGGGTATGCAAGGTTGCAATAAAGCACTATGCAGCAGGATCAGAAACGAGGTCTAGCACAGCCCTCACTGATCCAACCACAGTTCTAGACTCTGATGTTCACGTCAACTTAGCATCTTAACCTTTCAGAACTATTCTAAGTGACGCTGCAGACTAGGAACAATATATTCAAACAGAATGTCACATTCATATCATTCCAATGTTATTGTGTGACTGTCTAAAATAACACAGTTTAGTTTAATTTGTGCTGTCTGCTGTAAGATTAGGATCCTGGGTCATTACTACTCAGTAGATGGAAATTAAGCTTTTGTTCAAACATGAAAGGAGCACCTAGTATTGTGTTAACTTAAGAGTGCACTCAGATCTTCAGCTGCTTCTAACTTCACTGAAGGAGCAGAACACAGGGGGTACAGAGCTCACCAGTGACATGTCTCTCAGATTAGGATGTTCTGAGCAAAGAACACTAGAACTTCTGTCACAGGATAAGGCTTAGTAGTCCATAACATCAATGACCTCATTCCTTCCAGAAACTAACAGCACGGTCTCTAAAGGAGAATGGTCTCATTTTGTGCTGTAGACTTTCTTCTTTCTCATCCCCAGAGACTTTGTCAATGTTTCAAATAAGAAACAAAATCTGGATTATGTAGTTGGGTACTTGAAGTGAAATACTAAGCCATCTTCTATCCTTACAGAGTGTCAAAATGTCACTAAACAATCATCCTACTTCAATTAAATTACAGGCTCATAATCAGGAATACTCCTCGTGCAACACTAAAAAAATCAATTGCCCAAAATCATGCCTATTCATGTAGCTACCGCCAGATTAATCCAGAAGCAAAAAAAATGGGGACATGGGGGAATTGTAAGGCTATTGCTTGAGGTGTCACAGTTTGATTGACTTGAAATTTTATGCTCCTTTCTAGCATATTAGAAATTAAAATACACCAAGCTTATAATGAACATGTAAGTTAATAAGTAGGTAGAATACAAACAGAATAAGAATTTACCTACAATAGTGTAACATGTGGTTCTCAGATTTCTATACAATATCGTCATGGAACAAAGACTCATGTGTATAGAGACAAATTCATCATCTCTCTAAGGATAGTTTTAATAGGAGGCTGCATTATAGGAAATGAGCTAATAAGTTCCCAACAAAATAAAGTCTTTAGGACTATGTAAATTTACTATCATCTTTGGACCCAAATATTAATATACTCATAGAAACACACAAGAGTATTTATAGGTCTTGAAACTGTCGTTGAATGAGTGATGAAAGCCCCAGCCACTGCTTATAATACTAGGTACCTATGGAAAGAAATAGATTTCAGGAGATATTTTTAAATGGAACTAGGCATAGGAAAAACAGAAGGAAATATAGATAACACAAGAGATTCAACAAAATTCTTCATAATAGGAGCTATGGAAATTCCTTGGCTGTGGTTAAAATGATTAACTTAGGCACAACCTGTAGAGTATAATGCTGCCAGCCATGAGAGATTTTGGTATTGCCTGCTATGCCTTAGAATAACTTAGTTTTGAAGATGGTCAGGTTACACAGTACTGCTGGGATTAAAGATATTTAAGAGAGTATAAAAATGAATTTTGATGTAAGCTTACAGTTTATGGGATCATTTGCAGCATAAGCAAAACAGAGAAAGACTAACATTTATATTGGATGCAACCAAATGCTGAATGATTCTGTCTACAAATAATAATAATCAAAACTTTCATGTAAAATTTCCACGTCCAAAGTGTTAAGTATGGAGGTGAAATTTTATAATGATATAACATGAACTGTCACATGAACAAGTATCAATTACAATGTTATTAACTCTTCATAGTTGGTGAATTCTACATTTTTCATTTACCAGAGGAAGTGGCCCCAAGTCACAACTTTCTTGAGTGAACAGTGTCGTGTAATTTTAGGTTTTTAAAATTTATTGTATGTGTTATGACTGTTTGCCCTGTGAACGCCTATGTATGATACACACACACACACACACACACACACACACACACACACACACACACATCTGGTCCCCTTATAAGTCAAAGATGGGCATTGGAAGCCCAGGAACTCGATTATTTTGAGTTACCATGTGGATGGTAGAAAACTGAAACTGTGTTCTCTGCAAGAACAACAAGTATTCTAGAGTGCTGAGACATCTTTCCCGCTAACCCTATTCCCTGCTTTATAAAAAGAGAAATCAATGTAGAAGTATCATGGACCTGAGTACTTAGTAACAGTTTGAGCTTCTGACCACTAAGGACAAATGTATGTAGCCAACCAAACCTTTCCTGTAGTCCCCTGCTACTTTGGTGTTTGTTGCCTGTAAACTCATTCAAATGAATTAGTAAAGAAAAAATATTTATTCTCAGGAGACTGCTATGACTGAGAAAATCCATGGATATTTTAAATACCTGTTATTTTGAAGCCTCAGTTGAATTCTTTGCTGAGTGATTGGTTTGCACAGGGAACTTAAGATCTTGTTTGGCCAAGTGCCCACTCATCTTGTTTCTAGACATCCTGGTTTGGCATTTGTGTATTTAGATTTTACAGTAACTTTCCTTTCCAGGTCTCAGCCATGACTCACCTGGGGTCACTCTGTAGTATCAGCTGATATTGAGGCCTTAAATTAGCTAGATCTGCTCCAGGATGGGAACTCAGTTTCCTTACAGATTCATGCTATCGAGTTGACATACTGCTATGTGCTTACAACCACATGAAGACTGTAAAGACTTCCTGTTTCCTAGAAATCCATGGAAACAAGAAACCTGTATTAGCAGTATGTCTACCCTCCCTACAGCCAGTCTCCACCTTGAAAAACTTAAAAAAAAAAAAACTGAAATAAAAAGGCAGAAGTGGACAATCCAATCCACCCCCGGATTCCCTTCTGTTGGGTAGTTATGATGGCTGAGCAGAGTCACAGATCCTGGGAGTTCTCCTTCCCACAGCAGCTTATAAAGCTTTTTGTTTTGTTTTGTTTTGTTTGTTTGTTTGTTTTACAAACCTTCTGTCTGAGTATTTCACTTATCAGAGCTGCGGGGCACAAACCTGGAGCTGGCTTCTGATTTGGGGAGTGGTGGTGACTTGATTTCCTACCACCTCTGCACTGATGTCAAGGCCTCCTCAGGGAGACGCTCAAGAGAGCATCCAAGTGTCATTGTATGAGAAGAGCTAACTCGATTGCCTGAGGCTCAGCAGCCATTGTATAACTGCCATTGTAGAATAAAGATCCAGAAGGCTAAAATGCAAAGACTAATTGATATGTGTTTCTTTTCTAATCTGCCATTTAAAAATTTTAGAATAAATATTTGTAATTAAAATTACGTTTTATATTTTCTTAGAGGACTGTAATATGCTTTGATAACGCCCATCTTCCTATGATTCTCCTTTATCTCCTTGGTCCTTTGATACTGCAGTCTGCTCCTTCACCAATTTTACAATCATGTATTTTTTTTTCTAAATTAGACACGATCCATGTGAAACATGATGATATTGAGTTCCATCCATGTTCTTTGAAATGATGTAATTTTAATTTTTGTGGTTGAGTGATATGGCCTTTGTTCATGTGCATTTACAGACAAACACACATGCACACGTGTGCAATCAAGATAGCATTATATTGATGAATTAGTGTATAATGTAGTCCTTATATATTTATATATTTTACATTTCTTTTTTACTTGTTTTTCTTTATTCTTGATGACATCCATTCCAAATAAGATGAAATCTTACACAAAGCTATATTCTTCATTTATCTTGAGGTAAAGAATGATGAATATTTTTCATGTAAGTAATGATCATTTTACTTATTCATTTAAAATGCATATGCATTTCTTACGTACTGACTGAGTTGTTACCTTCTTCTTGGCTTAATTTTGAGTTGTTGATTTATATTGTGTATTAATCCCTTGAACAGCTGTCAGTTTTCTTGCTATTCTGTAAATTGTCCTTGTTTTATTTACTGTGAAGAATTTAAAAAGTCTTATGCGGCTCTATATGCCAGTTTTTGATGTTATTTTATCCTCTATTGCTTCCTATCAGGAAAACCATAGTCTACAGATATCTCGCAGAAGACCAGTATTCGGTTCCAGAGACCTAATGGTGGCTCACAACCATGCATAACTCCAGTTCCAAGAGATTTATGCCTCTTCTGAACTCTGTGGCTCCTGAACCCCTGTGGCAAACACACAAAGACAGAATAAAATAGAATTAAATAAATAAATATTTTTGAAAAAAGGAAAAAAATATCTTCTTAGTGAGGAAAAGGAACGTGAACTAGAAGAAGTTCATAAGATGAATTAAGCAGTTTGTTAGTGCTCATACTTTCAGGACAAGCGGACATAATTTAGCAAAATAATTCAGTGATACATAAATTGAAGCTAATTAAAGACAAAGAGAAAACCATGGAATTCTTCACATTGTGGAAAGCAACAGAACCTAAAATAAAAGCAGAAAAGTAGACAGAAAGCTAAATAAACATCAATGCAATTCATCTTCCTTGACGAATGTAACAATTTCATTAAACACTTTGTTGGGCGCATCTAAAACTATCACAAAATCCATATAATTGTAGTCAACAATCTTCTTATGATAAATGAGATTGGAGATGCTGGGTTCCAAATTTTTAATGTCAGTTGGATCTGCCAGAAAATCTCATCCACCACTCCACATGGCAGTTGGAACCTTCATGGTCGTTACCTTATATAGTGGAGGTATGGGCTAAAGGAAATGAGAAACCGTAATGTTTAGGCTAATGACATGTCACTTTGTAAATTGTAAGTTGATTCTTTTTTAGTTAATGAAAATAATAACTATAATTTATGACTATAGGTTAAGATATGAATCTCAGCTTTGTCAGACAGGAATAGACTAATAATGGTAAACCCTAAAATCAACAAACTGAATAATTTTTCACATCAGAAATTCTCTGAATCTGAAGTTCTTTGCATGTAAAGCTAGGGTATCAGTAATACCTTATAAATGAAAGAATTTTATAAACTTCAGATGGCAAGATAATTGGAAACAGTCACTGTGTAATATTATATAGAGGAGTGTTTTTCCTAGTTTTGAAGCCAATCTGTGGTCTATCTCTACTAGTTTCCTGAGAAGTGTAAACATACTCCATGCTTTTCAAAGAAGAATAATTTATCTAATTTTTTCACACACTTTCCAAGGGGAGGAATTATTACAACTTACAAAAGGAGACATACCTGACTGTAGTGCAGCCTATTCAGGGATGGACATCCCCAGTCATAAGCTTGGAAGATCCCTGTTCCGATTCCCTGAATGGAAAACAGACCATTACAAAAGGAAAAGGAACCAGGCTTGTGGAGCATTATTAATTCTTTTTTTTTCTTTATGACAATTGAATCAGACTCAATGAATCTGCATAAATATACAGTAGAACTCTGTGGCTGCACCACGTGATGCTGAATTAACAAAAACTAACACATGTATGACAACACTTCACATTAGATAGATACAGATTTAAATGTTTGAGAAAAATAGAAACCAAAGTGCATTTCATATACATTTTATAATAGTTAAATTTTGGTAGCCCAATATCACATGTAGAAAAATACTAAAAACACAAGACTTATTTAAAAAGAAGATAGTCAAGTAAATTTATTCGTGTATGATATTTACATATATGTTCACATATAATACAGATGATATTTTATTCATAGTCTTATTTCTAACTATAAATTATATGCAAATTGTCGCAGTTTATCACATGAATTATTCATATTATATAGACTAGTTTAAGATATTCTATACTTAAGGGTATAGATTAAGGGTGAGATGGTAAGTGGGTGGACCTGGGAGGAGTTTGGGGGGAGAATAATCAGAATATACTATATTAAAAAAAAAAAAAGGAAAAAAATACATCCATATTATGTAAAAAATACATAGTTCTCAAGTGTTCATCTATCAAGATGACAGCAATATAACAGAATGATTTGAAACAAAACTCAGTCATATCTTATTTACATTTTGGAGGTTATATGCAAATAGCAAAGTAAGTAAATTATTACAAACTGGTCCAATTGTCTTTCACTGACATAAAAACTCCACCAAATATTTAGCATCTGAACTGGAAAATATGTCCTTTTCACCAAAGAGGATCTGCAAATGACATGAGTAAGGAACAGACAGAATATGGAGAATAAATATTATGTGATAAAGAATGAGGAGAGAAGGAAGTTATGCTAATCACAAATCACCATTTTAACAAAGTGAGAAACATTTAGGTGATTTAGTTCACTATAGCCTCATTCTATACAAAGTTAAGAAAAGTTCCCACCAAAAATGCATGCACTTAAAATAATTCTAATCAGCTTCTTCAGATAAATCCCTTTAAAATACAAAATAATGAAAGACTTCTCAGTTTGACCTGTCTGCAAGGTTGAACCAATCCTGTTTGTAGGACTTGTCATTATCTGACAAACTTATAATTTAATAATAAGGAAAACTCTATTACCTTCAGAGTACAATGAGGCCACATTGAATATGTTAGCCCACATGGAACTAGTGAGTAGAAGATAAGGAGAATAAGAAATTATGTGAAGGACATTTGAAGAAAGAAAGGCTGAATTTTTACAAATTTGATGTTAACCTTCAACAACCCCATGTATGAAAGAATGAGCAAGCTGTAAATATAGTCTTTTTATATTTCTCAAAACACACTACAGCCAAACCCACACCAAGACAAGCTCCAGCCAAACCTAAACTACACCAAGGTATGTTACAGTCCAATCCACCTTATACCAAGACATGACAGCCAAACCTATACTATGCTAAAACATGCTGATATCAAATTGTTAAAAGGCAAAGAACCTTAGTTAAATGAAGCAACGACTCACATATAAGGCATCTTCAGTGTGACTAAGATATGACCTATCATCAGAAACCACAGAGGTCCACAGACAGTAAACCGATACATTTAACTCTCTAAAATAAAATATGATTCAGCACAACCCCCACATGCTAAATCACACTTAAGATACAAAGCAGTAACAGGATGCCCCAAGATATTCAGTAACTAACAAGATTTATGCCATTAGAATAGAGGGACTACTAGAAAGAAAACAAGCAAAATAAATTAAGAAAAAGGCCACTTCAAGATAAAATGAATACATACATAAGCAATCAGGAGTGTAGCTTTGTTGGTGTGGGTTCCATGGCAGTGTCTTGGTGCGGGTTTAACTGTAACATGTCCTAGTGTAATGTGGGTTTAACTGTAGCACGTCATGGTGTAATGTGGGTTTGACTCCAGTGTGCTTTTGCGAATCTGAAAAGACTATATTCATCCTTTTGTGTATGGGGGCATTGATGATTGACATAAAATTTGAAAAATTTTCAGCTCTTCTTCCATCCAATGTTCTATCACTTACTTTCTTCTTCTCTTCATCTTGTACTTTCTAAACTTGTGTGGGCTAATATAAATAAATGAAAGGCATACACACACACACACACACACACACATATGTATGTATATACATACATATATATATATGTTACAAAATAAAGCAAAATTCATATTATTTACAAATATTGCCTTTCATACAATTTTTAAACAAACAAACTCCCAAACATTTACACGTGTGTAGGTGCAGGCATGTATTCATGAATACTGCTGCCACGGAAGACAGAAGTGAGGCAGGCCCTTGCAGCTGGAGTCACAAGCAGTTGTGATCTGCCTGGTGTGGGTTCTAGGAATCAAACAAGGGTCCCCTGGAAGAATTGTAAGTGCTCTGAACCACCTAGCCACCACTCCAGCCCCTATACTCTTATGTAAATGATACTGAGTAATTTTGTGTTGCTGATCCCAAAGAGGAGACTAGAGTTAGACCCAGGAAATACACTTTAATGAACTGTTATAGAAAAGCTTTTTAAGATCATCCTACTTCGTAGCACTGGCTGTTATTGCTGGCAGTGAGCAGCCCAGATGGACCAAGTGTGGCACTATAGGTGCTCTCTACACCCTGCTCAGAACCTTTTGGAGCTTTCTTTAATGAAGTTGTCTTCACATATGAGCATTAACACATATGGACTTAAGCCTAAGAATCATAAACCAGGCACATGACAGCAGATAATAAGCAAATTGCTAAACATCAATGAGAAAATATAAGTGCTTATAAAACCAGACTTTCAGTCAGACAAAGGAAATGCTATGATGGTGGAGTCAGAGCTCTCCTGAGAGACAACAGAACAAGAAGTGAGATGAACTCCATTAACCTGTCCATGATATTTCAAAACCTCTACATTATAATTCCTGTCCATAATATGAGTACCATTGATATTCACACAGGTAGAAAAAGACTATTCACAAATTAGTGAGCCAAGGCAATCCATTATCAGCAATGTAAGAAAGGCCAAATGCATTTCTATTATCTGTAAAAACAATGGCCAAAGATGGAAGTTAAAATCACTACATTAAAATATAAAACAATGTACAAAAACACATATTTTTGTCACAGTTAAATGTACTTTAAAATAAAAAAATTTTTGTTTAAACAAAAATAATGATGCTGGAAATGTATGTCAGTGTAAAAGACACATTAGCACGAGTTCTGATGATGGGGAAATGTGAATTTACTCATTTAAGACAGGTTTAAAATAAACAATAAAATTGTGTAGTAATTATTATTTGCATAGAAGCCATGATAAAAGTAACATATTTGCTACAAAACCTTGACTGACTTTCTCAAACAGAACAAAATTAAGCAATACTTCGTCACAATAAGCCATAAATTAGCCAAAAATGAAAATATAATTTGTACTAAAATAAAATAGAAAAATAGAACACAAAGCAGATTCTTTAAATATAAATACTTATATTTTTATGTAATCAATGGTAATTTAATGGAAATCTTCTAAATAAAATAAACAAACATGGTTAAATAGATTTGTATTTAAAAAAAGATCTACCTGTGTTTTCTAAGAGAAAACTACTTTCTTACTAGGTTAATTATCAGGAAGGAAAAGTTGAGATTCAAAATGATATTGCAGCTATGTTAAATGGTTTTTGCAACATAGATCCCAGAGCAGAGCTTTCAGAGAGTAATTGGATTGTATTGCAACAGGGTCACTTAATTAAGAGCATATACATATCCTAAATGTTTAAAATGCTAAGTGTTCATTCACTTAGGAGAGGTTCACAGTTCATGAGGCAAAAATTAACTTCAAAGAAGCAATCTAAAGAGCCAGTGACATGCCACAAATTCAATTCTCCTCTCTTAATAATCAATAGAACAAATAGAAGTCACCACAGACAAAGACCTAATGATAGCCATTGTGAGCATCATAACGCACATATCATCAAAGCTCACCAGTGACAGCAGGGTACACGTTCAATGCACATACTGTTAAATGCACAAAGAATGTTCACACAGGTAGGTATTCAGAACTATGAAGCATCTCTCAATGAACATAAATAGATCTAGTCATGAAAACCATATTCTTGAACTAAATGAAATTAAAGTAGAAACTAATACCAGCCATATATGAAAACCTCCAGGCACTTGAAACACTGAATTCTATACATGGCCAAGTAAGATATCAAGCTGAGGCTGAAGTATTTTAGTCTCAAAATAAAATTAAAGTATAACATCCTAACTGCCTGATGGACCTAAGTCAGTGTGTGGATAGAAATGTACAGACTGCTCTTGCAGAGGACCAGAGTTCGGCACCCCCATGAGGTATCTTGCATCCTCCAGCTTCAGAGGATCTGAGACTCTCTTCTGACATCCAAGGGTACTACATTAATGGTGCAAACACTCACACACATACACATAATTAAAAATAAAAATAAAATCTAAAACAAAAAGTTCAAGCTACCCTTGAACACACAATTTCATGCCATAGCCTCTTGAGAACCCAAGTGGTAGGGGAGAGACACAGCTTCTGACAATGTCTTGTGTCTTTTATAGAATCTTATGTAAATAATTTCATAATGTCATTTTGACAGATGAAATAGACCCATTGTTTGAAAGCAGATTTTCTATTCTCATGCAGATTCAGATACTACATCTAAATATATTTATGTCTAGTTAAATGGAATTTATAGTTACATTTTCAAAAATGACAAACAACCTCAGATAAAATACTACTAAAATTGGCTGAATATGAGACAGTCGACTGTATGATTTTTCTCACTAAAAAATGAAACTAATGTAAGAGTTTCGAGCTGTTTTAGGAAGGTCATCGTTACCTTGACCCATAATATAGGAAAATCAATGCCAACCAGTGGGTAGCAGACATGTAGATGCCAAACATTCCAGAATATTTTGGCAAAAGTGGGCAGCAGCATATGAAAAGGAGGAATATATTTAAGGGAAGTACTTGAAGCATAACTTTTAAAAACTTTAAAAGTAAATACAAGGGCTAGAGATATGGCTCTGTGATTAAGAGGACTTGTTCTTGAGGAAAATATGGTTCAGTTCCCAACACCCATATGGTGGCATATAACCATCTTTGCCTCCAATTTGGGGGGTCTCTGGTATAGTTTTCAACCTCCCCAAGTATTAGGCACACATGTGTTGTACATATATATGTGCAAGCAAAACATTTATACACATAAAGTGAAATTTAAAAATCTGAAAAAATTAATATGAAAGACAGACAGTGATATGGTACACACCTTTAATGTCAGCACCAGGGAGGCAGAGGTAGCCATATGTCTGTTAGTTTGAGACCAACCTGGTTTACAGAGTGAGTTCCAGGACAACCAGGGCTACACAGAGAAAACCTGTGTTGAAGAAAGAAAGAATAAAGGAAAGAAAGGAAAAAAGGAAGAAAGGAAGGAAGGAAGGAAGGAAGAAAGGAAGGAAAGAAAGAAAGGAATGAATTTAATAATACAGGAGGCATATTTTCATAAGATAAAGTATGAGAGTAAAAATGGGAAATTAAATGAATTTAAAAACCTAATTAACTAAGATGACAGAACAGAGCCTCTTTTTTTCATATTTTTTATTGGATACTATGTTTACATTTCATATTTTATCCCCTTACCCAATTTCCCTCATCACCCAGGAACCCCCTATCCCATCCCCCCTCCTGCCTCCACAAGGGTGTGCCCCCACCTACCCCCTCCCCCTCCCCACTCTTGAATTCCTCTCTGCTCGGTGTTCAGCTTTCATGGGACCAAGGATCTCCTCTCCCATCCATACCTGACAAGGTCATCCTCCTCTAAGTATACAGCTGAAGACATGGGTACCTCCCAGACTGGTGGTTTAGACTCTGGGGAGTTCTGGTTGGTTGGCATTGTTGCTTTCCTCTTGGGGCCACCAACCCTTTCAGCTCCTTCAGTCCTCTAACTTCTCCATTGGGAACCCTTGATCAGATCAATGGGTAGCTGCAAGTACCCTCTGGGTATGTCAGGCTTTGGCAGACCTCTGAGGAGACAGCTACATCAGGCTCCTGTCCACATGCACTTCCATATCGACTTCTATCTTTGGGGACTGCACATGGGACAAATACCAAGGTAGAGTGGTCTCCAGACTGCCCCTCCTTGACTTTCTGTCCCACACTTTGTCTCCATATTTGCTCCTTTGAACATTCTGTCACTCTTTCCAAGTAGGACCTAGGCATCCACACTTGGTCTTCCTTCTTCATGAGCTTCATGTGGTCTGTTAGTTGAATCTTGGCTATTTCAAGCTTTAAGGACCTTCACATAAAACTAGATACACTGAAACTAATAGAAGAGAAGGTGAGAAAGACACTTGATTACCTAGGCACAGAGGAAACGTTCCTGAACAGAACACCAATGGCTCTAAGATCAAGAATTGACAAATGTGACCTCATAAAATTGCAAAGCTTCTGTAAGGCAAAAAAAAAAGAAAGAAAGAAAGAAAGAAAGAAACCAGTCAATAAGACAAAACATTGGGAAAAGATCTTAACCAATCCTACATCCGATAGAGGGCTAATATCCAAGATATACAAAGAACTCAAGAAATTATACTCCAGACAACCAAATCACCCTATTAAAAAATGGGGTACAGAGCTAAACAAAGAATTCTCAACTGAGGAAATTCGAATGGCCAAGAAGTACCTTAAGAAATGCTCAACATCCTTTGTCATCAGGGAAATGCAAATCAAAACAACCCTGAGATACCACTTCATACCAGTCAGAATGGCTAAGATAAAAAATTCAGGAGAATGTGGAGAAAGAAGAACACTCCTCCATTGTTGGTGGGAATGCAAGCTGGTACAACCACTCTGGAAATCAGTTCCTCAGAAAATTGGACATAGCACTACTGAGGACCCAACTATACCACTCCTCGGCATATACCCAGAAGATGCTCCAACATATAACAAGGACATATGCTTCACTATGTTCATAGCCACCTTATTTATAATAGCCACAAGCTGAAAAGAACCCAGATGTCCTTCAACAGAGGAATGGATATATAAAATGTGGTACATTTACACAATGGAGTACTACTCAGCTATTAAAAATAATGAATTCGAGAAATTCTTAGGTAAATGGATAGAACTAGAAAATATCATCCTGAGTGAGGTAACCTAATCACAAAAGAACACACATGGTATTTACTCACTGATATGCGGATATTAGAACAGAGCCTCTTAAAACTCAGCTGGGCTCTGGCTAAGCTGTGGCCATGAGGGAAACAGAGCTCAGCAGGAGCACAGGATCAGTAGGAGAGTACATCTGCATCTCCACTCCTTGAGCTTTTTTCTAGCTTTGAAAACTCTAAGTATTTAATTTCCTTACCCTCTGTACATCTCCCCCATTGCCTCCCACACCCAATCCTGCACCCCTTTTCCCTCCCCCTCCTCTCTTCCTCCTGTGTGAAGTAATGGGGGATGGGGAAATGAGGGTAGCCACCAGAAAGTCCCAGATGCCAGAAAAGCAAGAGGCTCCCAGGACCCAACAGGGATGACATTAGCTGAAATACCCAACAAAGCGGAGCGAGAAGATGTAGAGACCATATTTAGAGGTTAGGCACAGCCTCCAGTTGAGGGACGGGGCCACCACCTATCTCAAAAATATTAACCCAGAATTGCTCCTGTCTAAAGGAAATACAGGGACAAAGAATGGAGCAGAGACTGGAGGAAAGGCCTTCTATCCAGAGACTGTCCTACCTAGGGATGTATTCCATCTGCAGACACCAATCCCAGACATTATTGCTGATGTTAAGAAGTGCTTGCTGACAGGAGCCTGATATAGCTGTCTCTTGAGAGGCTCTGCTAGAACCTTATCGATACAGATGTGGATGCTTGCAGCCAACCATTGGACTGAGCTCAGGGACCCCAATGGAGGAGTTAGGGGAAGGACTGAAGGAGCTGAAGGGTTTTGAAACCTCATAAAAAGAACAACAATATCAATCAATCAGTCCCCAGATTACCCAGGAACTAAACCACCAACCAAAGAATACACAGAGAGGGACCCATGGCTCCAGCTGCATATATAGCAGAAGATGGCCTTATCTGGTACCATGGGAGAGGAGGCCTTGGTCCTGTGAAGGCTTGATGCCCCAGCAGAGGGGAATGCTAGGGCAGTGAGGTGGGAGTAGGGGGCTAGGGGAGCACACTTGCAGAAACAGGGGTTGGGAAGAAAAGAGTCCATTATCAAGGAAGGATCTCAAGGTAGGAAAATGGAGGCAGGGACTTACATAGAGATCACAGAGGCATGCTACATACTAGCTTGCCTCCTATGGCTTGATCAACTACCTTTCTCATAGAGACCAGGCTCAATTGCAAAGGGATGACATCATCCATAGGGAGATGGACCCTCTGTCATCAATTACTAATCAAGAAAAATTCCCATAGACATGTCTAAAGGCCAACCTAATCAAAGTAGTTCTACAATTAAATCCTCTCTTCTGAAATATGTCTAGGTTTTCATCAAGTTGGCAAAAACTAACCAATACAATTATACTTTTGGAATTCTAAGTGTTGTGTACCAGGTACCTTTCTTTTTAACATTTCTTTTATTATCTGGTCACCCTAATAGTGGTTATCATGTATTAAGGATATGCACGCACTCTTCACAGGTACATTTCTTTTTAAGGTTTCCTTTTTTTTTTTTTCAATCTGGTCACCCTAATAGTTCTTATCATGTATTAAGGATCTGCACACAGTCTTCACACATTCAACAATTGCTTGTGATCATTGAGTAATCTATGTTCCAAAAGCATGCCTGTAAGTTCAGGTTAACAATATTTTTTGGCATAAAATCTTCCTTGAGAGTGGAGAAGATGTTCCTTATATGCCACATGTCAATTTCTAAGGCTTCTTTGTGGTCCAATGCCCTGATGTGTATCTGTATGAGTGCTTGTCTGTGTGTTTGTGTGTGTGTTTGTATGTGTGTGTGTGAGAGAGAAAGAGAGTACACACATGTATATAATCATATTTAATGATTATTGATATAAAAAGTTTTAAGATTTTAAAGAAATTAACTATATTTGAGGTCCAAACTCTATCATGACTTCTAGAAATCCATCCTGTTGTGGCCAAAGACTGGCAGCATCTCTCTGTTTTCCTCCTTACTGTCTACATGACTATCAAATAAAACTTCTGTAAGCATCATTCCACTTTTAATCTTTATCACTAAAGGTGCTTTGAATTTCCAGCCACATTAGCAGTGTGTACAAGCCTTTTTGCTTGGCATAATGCCAAGGAGAATGAGCTGATCTACTTACTGATATCAAATTGGTAAATATCTTGAATAAAAATTCAGCATCCTGAAATGCATTTCCAAGAAAGATGGTCCAGGAAAGGAATATGACACCAAATGTATGAGAATCTGTACTGTCCTTGATACAACCTGGCTTATTTTAAATCTGAGTGTCAGGGTGTTGGGGGGGATCAGATTTCTTTAGTGCATAGTATATGTTATAAGTAACAACCAGCAAATTATCTTTCAAGTAGTAACAATACCACATGCTTAAACAAACATCAAAGATGTAGTTTAGTTAGTAATGTTTTTTGCAGGTAGTCAGATGGATTGGAAACATTTATTATTTTTAGGTTTTTCAGTAGAAAAATTTGACATACCTCAGACAAGTCCAGAAAAAATACTAGGTAAGTGAAACTTTGTGGAAACTTACTGATCCATCAGAATTTGATAGCTCAGGGTCCAAATTAATGTTTTTTTCTAAACAGTATTTACATATCAATTTCCCATTAAAAAAATCAGTGTAGGGACATTTAAACAAATACCCCTACTTATTCTTAGAAATTCCAGTTGCAGAAAATCCAAAATACAGATTATAAAAATGTTATGCATTTGGAATGATGTTTAAAAAGTAAATAAATATATCAATTATGTTTCTTATTAATTTGAAAAAAATATAGTCAGGCTCTGTGGTTCAACTCTGTAGCCTCAGCACTTAGAAAGCCAAGGCAGAGGGGTTGTGAGGTTAATGCTATCCTGGGCTACAAACCAAACTCCGACTAGATAACAAGAATCTTTAATGTTTGTGACTTAAAAATAACCATTTCACAACTGGATCCTTGGCTAGTATAAGTATTTTTAAACACTGAGATAATGTCATTTCCAAAATAGAAAACTATTTTCAGAAGACTTTGTGTGGGCTTTAAGATAAAAATATCAAATGACCAGATTGTCTCCCATCATACCAGTAAGGGTGCCCTGGGAATGGCTCATGTAGTAAATTTGTTTCTGTCCTGTTTTTTTTCACAACAAAGTCAGTGGTGGCCAGAAGATCATATTTTATATGTTGATCATAACTGTGTGATACAAACAAACGTAGTGTATTAATTATTCATTAATTAAAAATTACACTTCAAAAATTAAAACATGAGCTTAAGAAGTCTTTCACTTGAATAATGATGACATAAAAAAGGTTTAATACCCTTTCCAAGGTCTGAGGTCTATTGTAGACCCACGCCAGGTCTGCCCCTTCCCGGACACCGGACTCCTCCTGAGACTTCTCCTCCTCCTCCTAGAGGGCCCACTGAAACCAGAGTGGTAGGTAAGAAGACCCAAACACTGCCCTACGCCTATAGCTGGGTGCAGGGAGTGCTCAGATTCCAGCAGAAACCCAAACCCGCTCCTGCTGAGTGGTGCTCCACTTCCGCCCCTCTCTCGGATCTGAGGCCTGGTGCAGACCAGCACCAGGTCCAATCCTGTGTGACACCAGACTCCTCCCGAGACAACCTAGAGGGTCCACTGAATCCAGAGTGGAAGAGGGTCCATTGAACCCACAGCGGCAGAGGTACCACTGAACCCAGAGTGGCAGAGGAACAACTGAACTCAGAGCGCCAGACAACATATCCTGAGATATCCTAGAGTAACCACTGCACTCAGAGCAGTGGACCTCTTATCCTGAGACATCCTAGAGATACTGCACGCAGAGCAGTGGGCACCTAATCCTGAGACATTCTAGAGGAGACACTGCACCCAGAACAGCAGATACCTAACTGGTCTGCTACCTTGGAGGCACCATGTCCTGAGGCATCCTAGAGGTACCACTTTACCCAAAGTAGCTAGAAAAGATCACAGAGACATCTGGACCCCAAGGAGATCAGACACAAGCAAGATAACTGGAAAGGCAGGCTTCAGTCAGAGACAGCGGGTACAGATAGCACTAGAGTTAACCAGATGGTGAAAGGCAAGCTCAAGAATGTAAGCAACAAAATCCAAAGTTACATGGCATCAGCAGAACCCAGTTCCCCCATCATAGCAAACCTTGAACACCCCATCACACCGGAAAAGCAGGATTTGAAATTAAAATCACGCCTTTAATCCCAGCACTTGGGAGGCAGAGGTAGGCAGATTTCTGAGTTCAAGGCCAGCCTGATCTACCGAGTGAGTTCCAGGACAGCCATGGCTACACAGAGAAACCCTGTCTCAAAAAAAAAAAAAAAAAAAAAAAAACAATTAAAATCACTTCTCATGATGATGATAGAGGACTTTAAGAAGAACATAAATAACACTCTCAAAGAATTTAAAGAGAACACTGGTAGACAGATAGAAGCCCTTAAAGAGGAAACACAAAAATCCCTTAATGAATTGCAAGAAAACACAACCAAACAGGTGAAGGAATTAAACAAAACCATCCAAGATCTAAAAACGGAAGTAGAAACAATAAAGAAATCACAAAGGGAGACTACTCTGGAGATAGAATACCTAAAAAGAAGATCAGGAGTCATAGACACAAGTATCACCAACAGAATACAAGAGATAGAAGAGAGAATCTCATGTGCAGAAGATATCATGGAAAGCATTGACACAACTGTCAAAGAAAATGCAAAATACAAAAAACTACTAACCCAAAACATACAGGAAATCCAAGACACAATGAGAAGGCCAAACCTAAGGATAATAGGTATAGATGAGGGAGAAGACTCCCAACTTAAAGGACCAGTAAATATCTTCAACAAAATTATAGAGGAAAACTTCCCTAACCTAAAGAAAGAGATGTCCATAAATATACAAGAAGCCCACAGAACTCCAAATAGTTTAGACCAGAAAAGACATTCCTCCTGCCACATAATAACCAAAACATCAAATGTACAAAACAAAGAAAAAATACTAAAAGCAGCAAGGGAAAAAGGTAAAGTAACATATAAAGGCAGACCTATAAGAATTACACCAGACTTCTCACCAGAGACTATGAAAGCCAGAAGATCCTGAACTGATATCATACAGACCCTAAGAGAACACAAATGCCAGCCCAGACTACTATACCCAGCAAAACTCTCAATCAATATTGATGGAGAAGCCAAAATATTTCATGATAAAACCAAATTTACACAATATCTAACCACAAATACAGCACTTCAAAGGATAATTGGTGGAAAACTCCAACACAAGGAAGGAAACTACAACCTGGAAAAAGTAATCTTCCAACAACCCTAAAAGAAGGTAGCTATACAAACATAACTCCACTGCCAATGACAAAAATAACAAAAAACAACATTCATTTTTTCCTTAATATCTCTTAATATCAATGGACTCAATTCTCCAATAAAAAGACATAGACTATCAGACTGGATACATAAACAGGACCCAACATTTTGCTGCATACAGAAAACGTATGTTTGTGAAAAAGACAGACGCTACCTCAGAGTAAAAGGATGGAAAACAATCTTCCAAGCAAATGGTCCCAAGAAACAAGCTGGAGTAGCCATTCTAATATCAAATAAAATCGTTTTTCAACCAAAAGTGATCAAAAAAGATAAAGAAGGACACTTCATAATCATCAAAGGAGAAATGTAGCAAGAGGAACTTGCAGTTCTGAACATCTATGCTCCAAACGCAAGGGCACCCACATACATAAAAGAAACTTTTTTAAAGCTTAAAGCATGCATTGCACCTCACACAATAATAGTGGGAGATTTCAACACCCCACTCTCAGCTATGGACAGGTCATGGAAACAGAAACTAAACCAAGACACAAAGAAACTAACAGAAGTTATGAACCAATTGGACTTAACTGACATCTATAGAACATTTCATCCTAAAACAAAAGAATACACCTTTTTCTCAGCACCTCATGGTACCTTCTCCTAAACAGACCATATAATTGGTCACAAAACAGGCCTCAAAAGATACAAAAAGACTGAAATAATCCCGTGTACCCTATTAGATCAACATGGACTAAGACTCATCTTTGATATGGTCAAAAACAACAGAAAGCCCACATACACGTGGAAACTGAACAATGCTCTACTCAATGATGACTTGGTCAAGGAAGAAATAAAGAAAGTAATTAAAGACTTTTTAGAATTTAATGAAAATGAGGACACATCATATCAAAACTTGTGGGACTCCATGAAAGCAGTACTAAGAGGAAAACTCATAGCTCTAAGTGCCCACAAAAAGAAACTGGAAAGAGTATACACTAACAACTTAACAGCACACCTGAAAGCTTAAGAACAAAAAGAATCTAATATACCCAAGAGGAGTAGACAGCAGGAAATGATCAAACTCAGGGTTGAAATCAACCAAGTTGAAACAGAAAGAACTATACAAAACATCAACAAAACCAGGAGCTCGTTCTTTGAGAAAATCAACAAGATAGACAAACCCTTAGCCAGACTAACCAAAGGGCACAGAGACAGTACTCAAATTAAGAAAATCAGAACTGAAAAGGGAGACATAATAACAGAAACAGAGGAAATTAAAAAAAATTGTCAAATCCTACTACAAAGGCCTATACTCAACAAAATTGGAAAATCTGGATGAAATGGACAATTTTCTAGATAGATACCAGGTACCAAAGTTAAACGAGGAGCAGATAAACCATCTAAACAATCCTATAACCCCTAAAGAAGTAGAAGCAATCATTAAAAATCTCCCCACCAAAAAAAGTCCGGGGCCAGATGGTTTTAGTGCAGAATTCTATCAGACCTTCCAGGAAGACTTAATACCAATTCTCTTCAAATTATTCCACAGAATAGAAACAAAAGGAACAATACCCAATTCCTTCTATGAAGCTACAATTACTCTCATACATAAGCCTCACAAAGACCCAACAAAGAAAGAGAACTACAGACCAATCTCTCTTATGAATATTGATGCAAAAATACTCAATAAAATTCTCACAAACCGAATCCAAGAACACATCAAAGCAATCATCCATCATGATCAAGTAGGCTTTATCTCAGGGATGCTGGGATGGTTCAATATTCAGAAATCCATCAATGTAATCAACTACATAAATAAACTCAAAGAAAAAAACCACATGATCATCTCACTAGATGCGGAGAAAGAATTTGACAAAATCCAACATCCCTTCATGTAAAAAGTCTTGGAAAGATCAGGAATTCAAGGTCCATACCTAAACATAGTAAAAGCAATATACAGCAAGCCAGTAGCCAACATCAAACTAAATGGAGAGAAACTGGAAGCAATCCCAGTAAATTCAAGGACTAGACAAGGCTGCCCACTATCACCCTACCTATTCAATATAGTACTGGAAGTCCTAGCTAGAGCGATTAGACAACAAAAGGAAGTCAAAGGGATACAAATAGGAAAGGAAGAAGTCAAAATTTCACTATTTGCAGATGATAGTATACTTAAGTGACCCTAAAATTTCAACCAGAGAACTCCTAAACCTGATAAACAACTTCAGTAAAGTGGCTGGATATAAAATCAACTCAAACAAATTGGTAGCCTTCCTATAGTCAAAAGATAAACAGGCTGAGAAAGAAATTAAGCAAATGACACCCTTCACAATAGTTACAAACAATATAAAATATCTTGGAGTGAACCAAACCAAGCAAGTGAAAGATCTGTATGACAAGAACTTCAAGTCTCTGAAGAAAGAAATTGAAGAAGATCTCAGAAGATGGAAAGATCTCCCATGCTCCTGGATTGACAGGATTAATTTAGTAAAAATGGCCATCTTGCCAAAAGCAATCTATAGATTCAATGCAATCCCCATCAAAATTCCAAATCAATTCTTTATAGAGATAGAAAGAGCAATTTGCAAATTTATGTGGAACAACAAAAAACCCAGGATAACGAGAACCATTGTCAACAACAAAAGAACTTCTGGGGGAAATCACCATCCCTGACCTCAAACTGTACTTCAGGGCAATAGTAATAAAAACTGCATGGTATTGGGACAGAGACAGGCAGGAAGATCAATGGAATAGAATTGAAGATTCAGAAATGAACCCACACACCTATGATCATTTGATCTTTGACAAAGGAGCTAAAACCATCCAGTGGAAAAAGGACAGCATTTTCAGCAAATGGTGCTTGTTCAACTGGAGGTCAACATATAGAAAGATGAAAATCAACCCATTCTTCTCTCCTTGTACAAAGCTCAAATCCAAGTGGATAAAAGACCTTCACTTAAAACCAGATACACTGAAAGTAATAGAAGAGAAGGTGGGGAAGACCCTAGAATACCTAGGCACAGGGGAATAGTTCCTGAATAGAACACCAATGGCGTATGCTCTAAGATGAAGAATTGACAAATGGGACCTCATAAAATTGCAAAGCTTCTGTAAGGCAAAGGACATTGTCAATAAGACAAAATGACAACCAACGGATTGGGAAAAGATCTTAACCAATCCTACATCCGATAGAGGGCTAATATCCAAGATATATAAAGAACTCAAGAAATTATACTCCAGACAACCAAATAACCCTATTAAAAATGGGGTACAGAGCTAAACAAAGAATTCTAAACTGAGAAAATTAGAATGGCCAAGAAGCAACTTAAGGAATGCTCAACATCCTTAGTCATCAGGGAAATGCAAATCAAAACAACCCTGAGATTCTACCTCACACCAGTCAGAATGGCTAAGATCAAAAACTCAGGTGTTAGTAGATACTGGCAAGGATGCGGAGAAAGAGAAACATTCCTCCATTATTGGTGGAATTGCAAGCTGGTACAACCACTCTGTAAATCAGTCTGTCGGTTCCTCAGAAAACTGGACATAGCATTACCTGAGGATCCAGCTATACCACTCCTCAGCATATACCCAGAAGATGCTCCAACATATAACAAGGACATATGCTCCACTATGTTCATAGCACCCTTATTTATAATAGCCAGAAGCTGGAAAGAACCCAGATGTCCCTCAACAGAGGAATAGTTACAAAAAATGTGGTACATTTACACAATAGAGTATTACTCAGTTAAAAATAATGAATATGAGAAATTTTTAGGTAAATGGATGGAAATAGAAATTATCATCCTGAGTGAGTTAACCCAATCACAAAAGAATACACATGGTATTTACTCACTGATAAGCAGATGTTAGCCCAAAAGCTTGGAATAGCAAAGACTCAACTCACAGAGCACATGAAGCTCATGAAGAAGGAAGACCATGTGGGGATGCCTCAGTTCTACTTAGAATGAGTAACAAAATACTCAAGGGAGCAAATATGGAAACAAAACATGGGACAGAAACTGAAGGAGGAGCCATCAGGTGACCATTCCACCTGGGTATCCATCCCATGTACGGTCACCTAAGCTAGACACTGATGTGGATGGCTGGAAGTGCATGCTGTCAAGAACATGATATAGCTGTCTCCTTAGAGGTCTGCCAGAGACTGACACATTCAGAGGCAGATGCTCACAGCTAACCACTGATATGATCAAGGGTATCCCAATGGAGAAGTTAGAGAGAAGACTGAAGGAGCTGGAAGGGTTTGTGACCCCATGAGGAAAGTAACAATACCAACCAACCAGAGCTCCCCAGGGTCTAAACCACCAGCCTAGGAGCACATAGGGAGGGACCCATGACTCCAGCTGTATATGTAGGGGAGGATGGCCTTGTCAGGCATAGGTGAGAGAGGAGATTTTTGAACCCATGAAAAACAAACACAGAGTGTGTGGGGGGGATATGAGAGTGGGAAGGGGATAGTGGGGGCTGGGGTAGGTGGGGGCACAGCCTCACAGAAGCATGAGGAGGGGAGATGGGATAGGAGGTTTCTGGGTGGTGGGAGGAAGTGAGGTAAGGGGATAAAATCTGAAATGTAAATATGATACCCAATTTAAAAAATTTAAAAATTATCTTGATATTAAAATCTGTTTTGAGAATTGTATATTGCAGAGTACACAGCCTTGGTGTATCTACTCATCAGGCAAGCTTAGCAGACCTGCTCAAACCTCTGATGTCCTGGAAGTCCATCTGGATGCAGTGAAGACACAGCATCACAGGCTTATCAATTTACTCTTCCTCCCTCCCCTCTTCTAATATCTCAATGTCTGTAATCAGCTTGAAGAAATTAATGAAGAGTCAGAGCCCCTATTCCCTGGGCTTGGGGACTAAGGTAGTTAATATTGGGCTGTCTTTCTAGGGAAAAGTAGTGGTTCTGTTGGAACAGGGAGGATTAGCTAGGATTTATTTCATAGCCATACCCGAGTGGTAGAAATCTGTATAATTGTTATCAAGATGAAGCTATAATTTCCTAAATGGTACAAAAGTTACTTTGATTTTAAATTTAAGGTTTCCATGGGTACACGCTTTGTACTGATATAAAAGTGAGATGAATATTGTTACTCTCATAAGCATTGTGCCTGTATAATACATTTAGGAATACAAGGCTTAGATCCAGTCCTTCTTTAACTTTCTTAACTAATTTGAGATGGTTAGCCTGTGAGTTAAAGGCCTATAGCAAATTCATGGCTTGGAGTTTATGGCTAGGGTGTTTTCTATATTTTATTTAGAAATAGCTGAGAGGAGTTAACAGACAACAGTCCAGATTACCTTACATGGTGATAGTTGGTTTTCAAAACGTCAGAAGTCCACAGAATTGACGTTACAAACATTCCTGTAGTAATGTTCATTTTGATTAGAGACCTGTCTGCTCCTGACAGCTTCCTGTCTTGGATTCTAAGAAGAAATTGAGCATCTTTGGAGTTACTCCAGTTGTGGTGAGACAGCCACTAGGCAAGAATTGCCTCTTTCCATCTACAGACAAATTACTGTCCAGAAAAGAACACACTTGCAGAATAGTCGACTGATTATATCTGCCTAGACAGAGTAATCAGTCCTTAATGGTTCTGCATCACTAAGGTCTGTCAGATGATCCTGGGCCAGAAGGCTGAAGATCAGATGCTCCAACATTTTGTAGTATAGGGACTGTCCAGGTGTTCAGAGGTCTCTATAATTAGGCTAAATTTTAGAAGATATGCTTTGTGCTTCTCATAATTTCAGTTAACCCAGTCATTCTGGATTTCTGACGGGATCAAAAACTTATAGTCTCATAGCCAATTCTGGCTATTTACTTTGAGAGAAAAGATTTGAGTGAATGGTTTTCAGCTGACGTTCATTCTAAAGCCAAGAAAAAACCCAGGTTCAGAAGTAAGTGTTTTAGTTAGGTGAGATGACGGAGGTTCTGGTTAATCAACAAAATGATGGACTGGATATTAGGACTATCTTGTACCTCACTGGTACAAATTGGTATAATTATGCTCTAATTGTGTTTTAAGAGAAAAGTTTTATTTTAACAGGAAGGGTGATATGTAGAAGGAGCTAAGGTAAGAGGAAGACAAGAAGTAAGGAGAGGAGAAGAAGAAGGAGAGGAGAAGCTAAGTGATGAGAGAGAGAAAGAGAGAGGGGGACATGGAGGCAGATGTTCACGTGTCTCCACCAGTCAAAGATAGTTGATATATCTAGTTTGGGTATTGGGTTACACTTCTGATTGAGCATTACCAAATTTATAAAGTCTTTGATTAACATTTTTAAAAAATGTATAAAAGCAAAAAGGAAAAGGGGGCATGGGATAGGGGTTTTGTAGGGAGGGGAATTGGGGAAAGGGGATGGCATGTGAAATGTAAGTAAAATATCCAATAAAAAAGGTTTAATATAGTCTTAAGGAAAAATAAACACAAATATTTGTGTTCCTTACCTAAAAGCCAAGAATGCTTTAGAATCTGAGTCTAGTCACATGTTTCCTGGTATAAGTATTGCCTCTGTTCCTCCCCAGCCACACATCAAAACCAGTATCTGCCAGAAAAAAAAGCACAGGCTGCTGCTGGGAGGATTGACAAGCCAATTAGAAGCAGAGAGAGTCCACTCATGCTGCAAATATACTACTGGATTTGGAACTAAATACCAAAGAGAAAAAAATTTATTTATAATTGTTTTCAAGCATACAAAATAATGTGCCGATTGTGACATTTTATAATTAAGTGTGATTTTAGCCCATTATGTCCTCGATTACCATCTCTTTGGACATTTATTTCTTCTCTGGGAAATGTTTAATAGCATACATCTGAGTCACTATTATATACTGGCATCCACAAAAAAAGTGTTCATGAGTCATTACCCTTATCTCATATCCATAAACAGATCTCTTTATTCTTTATGGTAAGGTAATCATTACACCTGTAGGGTCCCAAGTCTTTTTCTTTCTACTCCTTGAATAGATATGAATTTCCTTATTGAAAGTTTTCTATTTCTAAAATTTATGAATTACATCCTCTTCTAGTAGACTTTAAACTTATAAAAAGTAAAATATAATATATACATACAAATGCTTTGAGATATGAAGATTCATGGGTAGGTTATTTAACAAATAACTAAACAATGATACAATTCTGACTTTGAAGAAGATCTTTGTAATCTGAGGTTAGAGATGGATACATGAGCTGGGTGTTATCAGAAATAGCATGAATTCCTCCAGTGGTGACTGACTGAGGCTTTCTATGGGGTCAATGTGCTGGGCCTTTCTCATCAGATTCTGAATGCTTACCCTGTCCAGAAAGCCTAATTCACAAAGTAGTTTTTGTTTATCCTAGCTATCACAGTATTCAATGTAAGTCAGGTGTCATTTAAACCCTCAGCATGGGATGTATGCATCCCAGAGGCCTGAGGGTCCTTATAACAGATGATTGACAAGAATGGTTCTGCATCAAGTGGTTTTGACTAAAGAGATGAACAGTTGCAATGTTTCTTTCCTTACTCAGATTCTACCTAAATTACTGAACTCATTCTTCACCCATGGAATTCTGTAAACTGGGAGGATTTAGCCATCTTGAGTCACCCTAGTATACTCTTCATATATATATAAAACCCCAGTAGGAAATTATCTCACCCTAAATGAGGAAGAGAAAGAACATGGACTTTCATTAATTTGCTCATCTAGGCACTTTCATAATTTTTTTATAGTATAAAGTCTCTATAGAGCAAGGTAGCAATCTTATGTAAAGATAACCTTCAGATTATAACAAGCATGGTACTTTGAAAATGAAGAGTAAAATTAATAGTGACAAAATTGTTGTAACTATGTTCATTAATGCTGAGATTAACTTATAACATTCATATTGGCTTCAAGATTCTTGGGGTTTGGTTTGAATAAACAAAATATACTTCCAAATATATGAGTAAGGTACATTGTTCTCAGTAGCCTTTCATATTAAATCTGCTGGAAAATAGCTGTTAGCAAGATATACAATATGTCTGAATGTGAACTCAAACTATTGGATGTACATTATTTTCACCAATTAGTCCTTAAAGTTAGTTATGTCTTCATAAAAGCTCCTAGAAATAACTTTACATGTCTCAGAGAACAGGTTAGAGGGAATTAAACATAAACGCCACCCATTTTTCCTCTTGCCCATCAAAATTTAAATAATTATAGGCCATTGTGCTCATTGCAAAAGCTAGCCTAAATTATTATGGTTTGTCCTCATCTTCTTCATCCAGAACATAGATAACTTAGTCAAAGCCTATTACAATTTAACAACAGAGTAAGGGTAAGTGTAACAAACAATAAAAGAAAAACAAAGCAGAGGTTAGGGAGAAAGGCAGAGTGACCGACCATTCTCGTGAAGCTGGTACTTGTGGGAAGGATTTGGTTTTGTCATGACTGCCTTGCTGGTGTTCTATTTTTTTTTCTGATAGCACCACAAACATCACATTGATAGTTTTAGAATGTACAAAATACACACAATTTCAGAAGGACAAATACTGGTAACAAAAACATGTACATTGTTTTCGATCTCTTCTGGGTACTTTCTACAGAAAATCTTAATAAAGTAACACATTCAAAATGTGATATAAAGTAACACATTAAAAAAATAAAGTAACACATTCAGAAAGTTTAAATGATTAACTCTACAATAGAAAAAGATAGAGCCCAGAGACAGTACACTCTGTATACCCTACCCTTCTGCTCAGAAACAAATACAGTTTAGGAGATTCTCTTGTTTCTTTTCTTTTTAAATTCCTTAATACTGAAGCCATCAAGGAGAAAAGAGAAAAAAAAGACACTTGTTAGTAAAATAAAATACTTATCTCTTTTCTGATTCCATAGAATCAAGGTAGTAAATTTCAAGGAAGTGTCTTTAAGGTAAACAGTTCAATTCATGAATATATTCATTGTGAATTAAAATCGGTCAGGCTTAAAATCCCAGAGCACATGCTCACCGCCTCCAAATGTGAAAGCCTTCAGGTTTCCTAGAGTATAAAAAGAATTATAATTCTCTTTTTTCTTAGTGGTCCAATAAATATTTGCATTAATGTGGTTTTTGGATGACCTTTCCTTAAGATGTGTTAGCTACTTTTGCAGTTAACTCTGGTAATTGTCAAATATGAAATCAAATCTTACATAAGGTCCAAAGATGGTCATGGTTATGAAACATCGTCAAAGTCTCAGCATCTCCATGACGGACCACTTGATAAAATCCTTCTTCCTCATATCCTGCTTCCGTGAATGGTCCTTATTGTAATTATCACAAATGCTTCCTTTCTTCTTTATGTGAGAGAATCATAACTGATGAAGATGGATCTTTGCTGCAACCATAAATATGATCATCTGGTTTATTTTGAAAGACTGAGGGAGAACAATTTTATCAAATTATTTTAAGATTTGTCATAGCTAGAGTTATAAAATGACTCTTCAAAGCCTTAGAAACTTGAACAAAGTCAAATGTTAAGGCATTTTTTTTCTATGACTGAATTAAATGCAAAATGCTCTTAAAATCTGGGAACCATCTTCAAAATATATGAAGGCAAAGTATTAGTAGACAACATGAATGCAGCCCTGAAGTCAGTAGTAATAAACAGAACTTGAAGGATAAAAAAAGGAGAACCATCATATCAAAGTCACATGAAAAGATGCCAACAGTTACATTTTTATTTTTAATATAAACTGACATAACCTCTTATGTCATAATGGTGAAATCCACTAAAAATATGATAGAAAAAGTTTTCCTAACATATTTCTATCCTTGCATTTCTATAAAGCAATGCTCACGCGCGCGCACGCACACACACACACACACACACACACACACACACACACACTGACACAAGTGAAAGAGCACAAGAGGAAACATGTGTGTTCTCCTTTGGATGTAATCTGTGTCCTGGAGGTCCATTATGCAGGAAATTTGACCTCTAGAGTTTCAGTGAAACTTTTGTAGACCTGATGAATCCCAGGGGAGAGTCATCACAAGCAGATGCCAACACAGCATCAATTTGTTCTGAGAAAGTAGAAAGAGTCAAGTCTGGTTGGTAATTTTTTTCCACATGAATGCTTGTTATTTAAAATAATAATTTTAAAGACTGGCTCATACTCAACTTTTGATTCCTGGTTTATCTTGAGATATCTTCTACATAAATAGTATCTTTTTTTGTGACACCTGGCATAATGCCCTGACATTAATGGCAAGATGCTGGGTGGGGGTCATTGAAAAGCCACTCCTAGGATGTGGTTGACAGGTTTAGTAAAAAATGAAAAATGAGAAAACGTGGAACAGAGCAGTATGAAAGTATAGAATTAATGAATTAATTCTGTAGACCTCAACTAAAGACGGCTGGAACCATAGTTTCAGACAAGGAAGTAGATTCAGAACATTTGTACTGGATTTCCAGTATAAGATATTTAAAGACTTGAAGAAAGAGGGACAGATGGAGAACAAAACTATGTAACCAAACCACAGGAAAAGGAGGCACAGGAAAGCTCTGGTTTTTTTTTTTTGTTGTTGTTGTTGGTGGTGGTGGTGGTGGTGGTGGTGGTTTTTTTTTTGTTTGTTTGTTTGTTTGTTTGTTTTTTGTTTTTTTGTTTTTGTTTTTTTACAATTAACCAGAGAAGCAACAAGAAATCATTGTAGGGATGTGAAGATGACTCTCTCAGTAACTTCATAACTTCGCTCGATTGCTTAATTCCAAGTATGATGATCTGAGAAGCCACTTTTAAAACTTGAACATAGTGGTAAACAGCTGTAATCTGCTGGGGAGCAGGGAGGTAGGGACAGATCCATGGAAGCTTGGTGGTCAGCTATTACAGCCTACTTAATCCCAACACTTGAGAGGCAGAGACAGGTGGATTTCTGAGTTCGAGGCCATCCTTGTCTATGGAGTGAGTTCCAGGACACCCAGGGCTATACAGAAAAACCCTGTCTCGAAAAACAAACACAAAATTCAGGTCAATAGAAGACTGTATCTTAAATAAACAGTAAAAGGTAGCTCAGAAGTGAAACCCAATGTTGTTCTCTGACATTCACACCCAAGTACACAAAGAGTGTGTGTGCATATACACACACATATAGATAAAAACACACAGAAACATAAAAGAAACTAAAAATGGCTTTAGTTGATTCTCTCTCTCTGTCTCGCTCTGTGTCTCTCTCTGTCTGTCTCTCTCTGTCTCTCTCTGTCTCTCTCTGTCTCTCTCTCTCTCTCTCTCTCTCTCTCTCTCTCTCCCACCTTGGGCTTAGAATTGGAGCTCTCCCAGTCTGAGCTTCTTCCAGTTTGAGGTGTAGGAAGATTTTCTACCTTTAGTCAATGTTTCAGGAATACTCACCCACTGAGCAATCTTTTCAGCACCTGAAATAACTGTTTTTATGAGTCTAAGTAACTCGGGCTTTCACTGTTGAACATCTACCTAAGAAAACCAATTTTAAGATGCTAGGATTTATTTAGGCTCAAGGTGTCAGAAGGTAGAGTCTGCCATCTTCTGACTCCTTTGCTTTTGAACCACAATGAGGTAAACACATACTTTTCTGTAACTTTGTGTATGCTAGGCAAATGTTTCTGCACTACAGGGCTGCAAGCCTCATCTGTGTCTTCTTTACTACTTTATACACAAATATATTTTCAGTCTTTGGTCACAAAGACATGGATGGTGACTGATGGTAACAATATCACTGTTTGATTTAACTTTAAAATTGCAATGAATGCAGCAAAATAAAAACACAAAATAGTATAGTAGAAAGATGCAAAACATATTGATTGGTTCAACTTTTCTCTGTATCAAGCATTTTTCCAGCTCTTGATAGTGTAAAAATAGCATATATTATGTATTTATGAATCCTAACATAAATCTTCTGTCTCCTAAACATTATTATCTTTCTTTCTGTCTTTACTCCTTTCATTCATACAAGAAACTTAGTGTCAATATCACATTCCTTTGGTATCAATTCTTTTCGTCAGAATTCTTTCCCAAGATATTTCCTATTTTCAAAATTATGCAAATGAATATTTTACATTCATTTCTTCCAACACATCTTTTCTTGTATATATTATATATATTATATTATATTATATTATATTATATTATATTAAATAAAACATCTATAAATAGCTCAAAAATATCTCAGTGACCATCCCCATAAAATGGATATAAATTGAAGGTTATTTTTCTACCTTTGAGTTTGTTCAGGAAGCTGTTTATAGAACATGGAGTATTTAACACACTAAATTGCTTCAAGCAATTCTGCGAACAAGAAGGAAATCTGAACTCTGAAGACAGTTTCACATTCTACTCACGGATATTTCCAAAATGCATACTATAAAAGTAAATCATAGAAAGACTATTGCAAATTCATTTGGTGACTTTGAGCTGAGCATTTTGTGAAGCCTGACAAAGCCATTGTCTCCGTACAATTAAATCACACTAAACAACAGTATTCCTCAAATAGAGATTCCAGAACACTGCCACATATCAAAACCTCCTGGGAAAATCAAGTGTTAGTTTTCTAGCCCACTGTAAGTGTCTTGTATGCTTTATATGATTCTGATATTGGACTAAATGGGACATTTGAAAGCAATCAAATGCTGTCAGATCCAGGTTTCCACACTCCAGACAACCATCCCTGAGCCATCTTGAAAGCTATTTGTCTCTGAAAATGATATACAATGGCCATGAGGCCGTCTTTTTCTAACAAAGGTAAATGTAAAGACATGGCTTTGCTCAACTTTAAACCTTTGCCATTCTGAAATGATCAGCTTAGGTAACGCATCTTCAATTCTGACGAATCAGCGTTTCAGAAAATGGCACCACAGCAAACTCTAATTACTCAGGAAATCTAAGATAGCTTATCTGAAAATATTTGCTGAGTGAGGACCTCGGTCCTATCTTTTTTTTTTTTTCCTATGGACAATACAAAAAGAAATCTGTAAATCTAGAATAGTCAATTTGAGTGGAAGAAGATGAAAGGCAGAGGTGAGGAGACTAAGAACAAGGGATAGTGAACTGTGTGTATAAAGTATCTCAATAAAAGTAGTACTTGTATTCAAAACAAAGATAAATAGAAAATTATAGAGGAACAGATAATAAAGAGCATTATTGTCATAATGAGATAATAAGCAACCACAAATGTCTGCAATACGAGTGGATTCTCATGACTCTGACTCACGGACTTCATCAGACAGCAGCAGTGTCTCACAAAGTATACACAACCATCGTCACCTCTAATAGTGGACTGTAGTGATGGGTATCCTGGTTATGTGTCTAAAGGGACACCTTACGATGTGCTACTGATGCCTTTGCAAAGGATTTCAGCAAAAACCTTGTCTGCTGACCTGGTTTTGATTATAGTGAAGTGAAAAATTGCAATCTTTGAGATAGGCAAAGTGGTGAACGCTTCAAGCATTTCCAAAGGGGACTCGCTGAGAAACAGCTTCTCAGCCAATCGGTGGTGTGTGATTCCTCACTCACTGTGCCCTATTCAGAAATTGCTTCACTGGACCCCACTGACTGCAGAACAGTTTTACAAACAGCACTGATGCTAAGTACATCAATCCACAAACTGTCACCAACTCCTCTGAAAAGCAGCAATGTAAGGTGACACTCACTTGGTGACACTTTCTAATTACATATCAGATCCCAATACTAGGACAAAACAAAGAAAAGACTAACAGCTCCAAAAGGCAGCTAAACTGTTTCAAAGCATAGCATGCTTTTCTTACCATTATCTTTGGAAATATTCTGGGTAATAAACAAACAAACATTTATTTGCCTGTCACATTTTTCTGAAATGTTTCATCCTGATGTTAGAAGCAAATTCTATATGCTGGTTTTAGAGAAAAAAAATAGTTTTTAAGATGGCTGAATAACTGCTAACTTCTCTGCTGTCCATCACAGATACTGGTCTCACTTTAGATCTTTTAGATTAGGCATCCCATGATCCAATGCCCTCTTGACCCCTTAACAGGGGTCTGCTCTTATAAATTCCTGAACTCCTTTACAGAGAGCTCTGTTCACTGAAGAAGATTTCCCTGGTGGGTAGATCAGCTGTAGTAACTGGGAAAACTCAGAGGAAGTAGATATCACTTCTCAGAATCCATGTACTCTATTCTTTTATATGTTTATAACAGCACAAACACAATGATTCTACATGATGTGTGAACAGTTACTAAAGTTTTCTCTAGTAATTATTTACAAGGCCTACTATATTTGGGAAAACATATCTAAAGACTATTACCTTTTTCTAATAACCCATATTCATTTTTATGAAAAAGAATCTTAGGAGAATCCTGAAGTACAGATCTGGAGAACAGGACTGAAGCTCTGAGGGCCAGCAGAAAGAATGGAAACAGGCAACCTCGGGAGAAAGGAGGTGAGGGAACCCTCCAGAATGTATCAGAGACCTGGGAGGTGACAGACTCTCAAGACTCAAAGTGAGAGACCGTAAATAAAATTCCCCACAGTGAAGAGAAGGAATTTGTTGAGCCCACCTCCAGCAGAAAGACAGGGCATCAAGTGAGAGAGGGGGTTGCCACCCCACAGTCAAAAACGCTGACCCATAATTGTTTCTGTCTGAAAGAACTTCAGGGACAAAAAAATGGAGAAGAGCCTGAGGAAAAGGAGGTCCAGCAGCAGGCTCAAGTTGGGATTCAGTCTGGGGGGTGGGGGTGGGAGTGTTGGGGGAGCAGGGCCTGACACTATTTCTGAGGCTATGATGTGCTCACAAAAAGGTGCCTATCAGGACTGCCTTTTGAAAGACCCAAAAAGCGGCTGGGAAGGTCTGGTGGGGCGGGGGATGGTTGGAGCTCGGGGGTGGGGTGGGAAAGAGGAGGTACAGGATGAGGAACAGTCAGAGGGCAGACCAGGAGAGGGATAAAGACTGGACTGTATAAAAAGAATTAAAGAATAAAAAACAAACAAAAAAAACCCCAAAACAAAAAACAAAACAGAAACAAAAAACAAACAAACAAACAAACAAACAACAACAACAAAACAAGAAAAACTAGTCAGGCCACAGATCTAAAGTATACTAAATGTTACTGTTCCAAAAATATGTACATATATAGCAATAAAAAAGAAGATATTAAAGTAATCTGTTAGCAAGGTTGAGTTCAGCATTAAAAAAAAAATTGTCTTTGATTTCATGCAGTTACCATTTTACTAGGTTTCTACCTTGCCCCCCAAAGTCTCCCAAACCCAGAGTTTCCGTTCATTATTTTCTCACCTCTTCCACCAGATCCCTCTTGTTCTCAATTCTACCCACCCACAGTGCACGGGAGAAATCTAGTCTATTTTTCCTTCCCAGAGAGATTCTTGGATTTTCCTTTTAAGCTCTTCTTGTTACTTCACCTCCCTGGGTCTGTGTATTATAGCATAATTATCCTTTACTTTATAGCTAATAAATATCCACTTATAAGTGAGTGTATACCATGCTTGTGTGATGGATGCTATTTTCTAGTTCCACCCATTTGCCTGCAAAATTCAGGTTGTCCTTGCTTTTACTGGAATAGTATTCCGTTGTGTAGATGTAACATATTTTATCCATTATTCAGTTGAGGGGCATCTAGGTTGTTTCCAGTTTCTCACTGTTGTGAATAAATCTGCAATATACATAGTTGAGCAAGTATCCTTACGATAAAATGGAACATCCTTTGGGTATATGCCCAGGAACAGTATAATGGTATAGTGTTATCATGCTATAGCTGGTGTAGCTGGGTCCTGAGGTTCCCACCAGCAATGGAGGAGTGTTCCATTTGTCAGCATGAGCTGTTGACTGAGATTTTTATCTTAGCCATTCTGATGGATGTAAGGGGAAATACAGAAGTAGTTCTTATTTGCATTTACCTGATGGCTAAGGATGCTAAACATTTCTTTAAGTGTTCAGCCAGTTTAGATTCCATTTCTTGAGAATTCTGTTTAGATCTCTACCCCATTTTTAATTGGAATATCTTGTTTGTTGATGTCTAGTTTGTAGAGTTCTTTATTATTTAGTCCTCTGTCAGATTGGAGTTAGTGAAATTGTTTCTCATTCTGTGAGCTGCATTTTGTCCTATTGACAGTGTCCTTTGCTCTACAGAAGCTTTTCAGATTCATGAGGTCCCATTTTTTAATTGTTTATCTTAGTGCCTGTGCTATTGGTGTTCTGTTCAGGAAGTTGTGCCAGTGCCTTCAAGGCTATTTCAGGTTTCCACTTTCTCTTCTATGAGGCTCAGGGATCTACTTGCATTCTTCTACAAATAGGCATCTGGTTAGAACAGCACCATTTGTTGAAGATGATTTCTTTTTTCCACTGTATATTTTTGGCTTTTTTGTAAAAAAAAAATCAAGTATCCATAAGTGTGTGGATTTACTTCTGGGTCTTCAATTCAATTTCACTGCTCAACATGTTTTTATGTCAATACCATGTGTATTTTATTACTACAGCTCTGTGGTGTAGCTTGAAATCAGGGGTGGTGATACCTCTGGAAGTCCTTTTATTATATGGAGTTTTTTTTAAGTTATCCTGTGTTTTTGTTTTCCACATGAAGTTGAGTATTGTTACTTTAAGTACTGAGACTCCTATTAATGGAGGAAACAGTGCCAGAACAGGACCAAATTTTGTAATCAGGCAAGGCTTCAAGTGGAGGGATTGGAACAACAACAAAAAAACCAACAAAACCTTTGACCTACAGTTTGTCCTGGCTGCAGAGTGTTCTGGGACTGGAATGTAGCATAGTCATTATCCGGGAGACCAGAGAAACTCCATCCAGGAAGTAATGGAATCAGATGCAGAACAGCACAGCCAAACATTAGGCAGAGCTCTGGAGTCCTGTAAAGGAGATAGAGGAAGAATCAGAAGAACCAGAAGAGTCAAGGACATCACAAAAAATATGGCTCATAGAATAAACTAAGTGGGTCTCATGGAGGCTCACAGAAATCAGGGAGCCTATAGGGGTCTGATCTAGGTCCTCTGCATATATGCTGTGGTTAAACAATTTGGTGTTCTTGTGGGATTCATAAGTATTTAGTTGATGTCCCCAAGAGAAGGTTGAATCTGTGGAGAAGGAGAGAAGGGAGGTTGAGGTTAGAGAATTAGAAAAGGAGAAGGAGGGGAAAACTGTAATCAGGACTAATATATAAGGGAAAAAATTAAAAGATGAAAATTATTCTTTCAAGATGCTTTGGAACAACTTCCTGCTTTAAATTGGTCACTTATATATTTTTTTTCTAATTGGAAAAATGTGAAATGTCACTGCAAAATTCAGCAACTGCCTTACGTAATGAAAGTTTGTTTGCCTTCCATTTTACTCGTGTGACTCTCTTAACCCTGATAGTGTAAGTTGCTGGATGTTCTTAATAAAGCTTGCTATTGTGTGAGATGTTAGTCCACCTTATTTATTGACTCCCTTCTCCCAGATCCTTCTACCTTTAGAGTGGTAATAAGCAACCCATTACTTCAGAACTTCTCCAAATACTGCCAGAGGGCAAGAACAAGATGTTCAAACAGAATGCAGACACATTCAAACCAAAACAAGGTTATCATGTAAATAAAATGAAATCCTGCTTAATCTGTACCACCTTCTATAAGGTTAGGGTGCTGGCTCATTACTGCTCAGTAAACGGAAATTAAAGACTGTGTTAGCTCACCTGAGTTCTCACATCTGCAGCAGCCCCTAACTCTATTGAAGGACCAGAGGACACAAAGTACAGAACTCAGCAGTGACATGTCTCTGATTAGGATGTTCTGAGCAAAGAGCACTGGAACATCTGTCACAGGATAAGGCTTAGTAGTTAATGACATCAGTGGTCTGATTCCTTTCATCCAAGAGTAACAACTTCCCTGCAGAAGACCACTGTCAGTTTTTTTGTTTTGTTTTGTTTTGCTACAGACTTTCTTATTTCTCTACTTTATTTATGCTTTTAAAGATGAAGATTCAAGCAGCCAGTCATTTGTATTCCAACCCATGTTCTAAAATATCTTCTACCATTTTGAGGTAGAAATCATTTTTCTTACTTCAGATAAACTTCAGGCCCATGAAGATGGAGTCCCTCTCCTACAACACTGGACAATCCCTGTCTATAGCTGAGACCAAGCACTTGACTGCCACCAGTGGTTAGGAACAAAGAAAATGGAGCCATGGGGAAATGGTAAGGATGATGGGTTAGGTGATCCAGGAAGTTCATGCTTAATTCCAGAATAAGATAAACTAAAACACTAAAAGTGTATTCTTAAAGTCAAACATAGGCAGAAATAAAGCACACTGGGAATTTCCTATCAATGTTATAACTTTAATGTTTTTTAGATTTCCATAAAATGTGACCGTGAAAGGAAGAACATGCACATAGAGAAAAAGTTACATCTCTGAGGATGTTTGTGTTTCAAAAGATGCTCTTCTTATAGAACAGTAAATGAACTCAGGGTAACACAAATAAGCTCTAAGGCTGTGGATACTTATTAGCAGTCTTTTGGAACCAAGGATTAGTATACATGTCAACACGGGATAATATGCAGCTGTTCAACAGTTCCTGAATGAGAAATCTCTATCAATGGTCTTCACTGTAGAATACACATTCAAAGAAATAAATTTCAGGAAAATTCCAAACTAGAACCTGACACATGGAAAATAGAAAGAGTAGGTGATACAGAAGATTTCTAAAAATTCCCCATGCCTTATCTAGATTCCAGCAAGATGAAATGAGATTCTCTTGGCTTTTTAGATAATACAGAATAATGTTGCCAGTCATTTGACATTTGGGTTTGCCTATTATATTTTGTTATAAATTCAGCATTGGTGAAGGTTTAATTACACACTGACATTAGGGAAAACAGTGTCTAAGGGAATGGAAAAATAACTATTAATACGAGGTTATATTTTATGCAGATATTGAAGTTCACATAAGACAAAACTAACCTTTGTGTCCCACGCAATGGAATACTGGATAATATAATCTAAAAAGAACAGCTATTAGAAATGCTGAAATAAAGTTTCCATATGTATATGTTAAATATTCAGTGGCACTTACTGTGATCACACAGCATGCAATACAATAATATGCCATGGGAAAGATAGACTTCAAATATAGTGTCATTAACCATTCATGGTTGGATGAGTATTCATTTTTTTTATTCACCAAAGGAGTTGGCTATAATTCACATTCTCTAGCAAGAGACAATGGTTTGCTAGTAGAGGTTACAAAAAAATTATAGAAAGAAAAAAGAGAAAAGAAAAGACAGACAGACAGACAGACAGACAGACAGACAGAATGACTTTTGAGAAAGTACCCTAATATCTATGCTCTCCATGTGCAATGTATTCAAATGGAGAAGAAACAAACAGCATGTAACTAGGAAAAGATAAATTTGACCTTGTTGTGCTGAAATCACAGATAGGAAGCAGAAACTTCTCCCTACAGACATAGGTAGCTGGAATGGTTAGCCACCATGAGTGGATTCAAATGTAGCCTAGATCTTCATAGGTTTTATTCTTAAAGACAGCTCGTAGTATCTTCCAGGTATCTTTGAGTATTCCTGATGGTGTTAGGAGTATGGTTATCAGAAAATAGAATTAGCCAGACTGAACACTGGGCAACCCATGCAGAAACTACTAAGAATTATTAAATGAGTGTTTTGTGAAACTTTTTAACTGTTCTCTGTTAACATTCTGCAAAAGAGGTGGTTCTTGATAGGTATGGTTTTTGTTTTGTTTTGTTTTGTTTTTGTGAAGACACTTAAATAATAGTTGTCTACTAACATTCTGCACAAGTGTAGCTCAAGCAAAGGAACCTGAACAACAATTCTGAGAGTTAGAATATTACCCTCAGGACACAGAGAAAGGTGCCCAGGTATTCCTGACCTGAGAGACATGCCATCTATGCCTTTACTTGCTTAGATGAAAGTAACAGGCTCATGGGTAAATCAAGCATGTGTGGACAACCATTGCCTGTTAGAGGACAGGCTGTGACCCCCATAGTCAAGTAGCAACCATCTGTCAGAACAAATATTTATTTTAGTGCTCAGAAATGGCCACGAGTAAATACTCATCAGTAATATTTCTGTGCGTGAGACTGAAAGTACAGGTGCCTTACAGCACGTTCTTTATATTGATAGACGGGATTTTTCTCTGAGGCAAGAGAAAACAAATCCCAACCTGTCTGGTTGCCTTTAATTCTTTTTTAAACTACAAAAAAAAAAAAAATCTTAAAAATTTTGTAACTCAAGTGGGAAAAAAAAAGGCTGCAAACACAAAGACTTCTTCTATATTCTGTGCAACAGGAAACCAAGCAATGCCAGCAAATCCTTGCGACTTCTTTAAGTGCAGTAAAAGTTATTCCTCCAATTTCTTTCCATATGGTTTGCAGAAGAGCAACATGCTTCATCTGTGGGACACTAGGAATCCAGAATTTTTCATCTCACCCAGACATTATAAGAATCTGCATTGAGTTAGCTATCTGGTTGGTGGTAGAAGAAAATAGCCTATGAGAAGTGCTAATCTACATATTCATGTGGAATCCACTGGAGGAAACACTTCCATAAAGAACACTTTGCTTCTGTGATGAATCCATCAGTGTCCTTTGTGGATTCATACAGAACTACAAGATACTGTCTGAGGAGAAGGTAATAAAACTAAAATGGAGAGTTGGTTCAGATAAGAGAAAAAAGGAAGGAAGAAAATTATAACTTATTTAAAACTTCTATGGTGAAACATAAAAAAAAATTCACTTGGATAAACATTAACTAATTGCAAAATATGGTTTAAAGGAACCACTTAGTAGGAGTACCAATATTTTAATTGATTGTATGGAATCCTTTGATGAAATTCATCCTGATGTTATACACTATAGCAAAGAACATAGGCAGATGTTGATTCTAAAAAGTTGAGTTCTTGAGCTATATTTAGAATTTATAAGAAGATTAAGCAGGAATGATTCTACCAGACAATGGAGAAAAAGGACTCTTCATCTGGTTTTGTTATGACAGTTTTCTAAGAGTAATCAGGAAGTAAAACAGTTGTAGGTTAATATAGCATCTTAGAGAAGATCAGAGATATCATTGTGACTTATCCAAACAGAGTAGCCACAAGACTCTTCTTTAGTTAAGACAGTTTTACTCAAACATAGGTTAAAAAAAAAAAAAAAACAAACAAACACACAGGTTTCTTTGCTCAATGGTTATGTATTGATAAAAGTAAAAATGTTCATGAAAACAAAATCATAAAATATTAAAATCCTATTTTTTAAATACTATACACAGCCTTCACATTAGAACACATTTAATTCTCCTAACCAATTTCTCTTTAATGAATCATTGAATTATTTATCTTGTCTTCCCCTGTCTTATTCAGTCTTCTGTTTCTGTGAGAAGACCCCATGACTGTAGCAACTCATTCAACTGGGCTTGCTTAGAGTTTCAGAGATTTAGTTCGTTAGCATCATGGTGGGGAGTATGGAAGCACGCAGGATGACTACCTCTTAGTTACAGAGGAGTAACTGGGAGTTCTACAGCCTGATCTGTAAGCAGCAGGAGGACTCTGGATCTTCTGAAACTGCACAGATCACCTCCAGCGACACCCTTCCTCCAGCAAGGCAACACCTCCTGATCCTTCCAAATAGCGTTTCTCCCTGGTGACCAAATATTCAAATCTATGAGCCTATGGAGGCCATTCTTATTCAAACCAGTACATTCCCTGAATTTTCCTCAGGGCTTAGACAAGGCTTCTACATAAACTAATGAATTAACAGGGTGATTAGCTCCCACATTTTCTAAGAAATCATGATTAACCCAAGATGAAGAAGGAGGTACTATTTTGTGTTCCCCTGAAACTCAATTTGGTTCCCTATGCAGACCTAGAAAACAGACACTATTAATTCAACATCTTATTTTGATGTTAAGGAGTTAAATCTTGATTAATCAAAATGTTACAACCGAAAGTAGAAATTGCAAGATGACTCAGCAGATAAAAGCATTTCTTAAGCTTGCTTGACTCTGATCCCTGAAACCCCCAGGGTGTGCTTTGGTAGCAAGACTATGCGTGTAGCCCTAAGGACACTGAATATGACCATGCCAGTCCATGATACACAAACATTAGACTTAGATCTATTGAGCTTTCTTCCAGTACTAGCTTAGATAAATCTTTTTACAACAGAGCCTTCAATCAATGACAATCAGTGACAAGGCACACAAATGTTCCAGGAGTGACAGCACTATCCTCCCTCACAGTGCCTTAGCTACAGTCATTTGTACTAAAGCAGCTAAGAGTGTTTCGTTTCCTATCTGACTCAATTGAAGTTGCACTGTGCACTGTAGTCTTTATTTCATTTTCTATATGCTTCCATAATTGTCTGTGCCTTCCTCTTGTGGTCCCCTCCTGCAACAGTTCCTTGTTTATTTGTTTGTTTGTTTGTTTGTTTAATTTCCTTCAGTAGGCTTTCCACTCAAGGGAGTGTAGGCAAGGGCTTTTATTACTTGTTCGGTAATTGTTAAAACAAGAACAAATTCGTTCTAGACATTTCTATGCTTTTTGCTTTTGTGTCATAGTCGCCAAAAGAAAGTATTGCAAAAAAATTGCCATTGTTGAAAAGACTATTCATGGAACAGTGAATCTGTTTTCTTTTTTTCTTTCTTTTTATTTTTTACTTAAAAAAGTAGCCTTTCAAAAATAAATTGAATGTCACTCAGAAAGACATAGTAAATTTGAACATCTACAGTACACTAAGTTTACTCCTTCCAAATTAATATTTTTCTGGGAATTTGAAAATTGATTTTTACCCTTGAAGTTAAAATTTTAGTGTGTTTTCTGTCTAGAGATTAGGTTTGAGGTTGAAGACAAGTTTTTAGTCTCTTTATTTGTGCTGTCCTGGTAATAAATAATCATGTCGTTCTTGAGGGTCATTGTTCCCTATGGACAGCCATAAGAATTCCCTCGTATTGGCATTTGCCTTCGTTTGGAGCACTTACCAACAGTCACATGATTATGTCTGTGCTTGTGCAGAGAGATTCTTTTGTGTTTCAGAGAGAAGCTTCCTAGTTATCACCAGGATCCCTTATCCATTGTAACAGTTGGTTTCACAGAAAACAGACATAAACTTCAAGAGTTCCTTTATTTATTTATTTATTTATTTATTTATTATTCTTTAATTTTTTTAACAGTTTAGTCGTTATCCTCCTCTCAGTCCACCCTCCGACTGTTCCTTATCCCATACCTCCTCCCCTGTCTCCAAAAGGAGGTCCCTATTCTCCCATCTCCACCCCATCAGACTTCTCCACTCTCTGGGGCCTCAAGTCTTTCGAGGGTTAGGTGTGTCTTCTCTCACTGGGGCCAGACCAGGCAGTCCTCTGTTGTATATGTGGGGGGACCTCATATCAGCTGGTGAATGCTGTCTGATTGGTGGCTCAGTATCTGAGAGATCTCCAGGGTCCAGGTTAGTTAAGACTGCTGGTCTTCCTATGGCGTTGCCCTCCTCCTCAGCTTCTTTCAGCTTTTCTCTAATTCCACCAAAGGGGTTCCCAGCTTCAGTCTATTGGTTGGGTTTTCTTTTAAAATATAAATGGAAGCCTCTATGGCCCGGGATTTTCTTTTGAAATGTGAACAGCCTTTTGGGCAGAAAGAGTGGGAAGTTTCCTGTCATGGGTAGGGCAGATCCAGAGGTTTTATACCTGGAACCCACATCTTAGCTATTTGCATCATCCCTACAAATACAATGGGGCCATACATACACACCTTAGCTTCACTGTATAACCCCATTTGTATTGCAAAGGCAGCATTCCAGTTTATACTTCTGCATGGAATCTGAATGCCTGTTGGCTGACATTGGTCATAATTTTTTTTCTGAACATTTGATTTCCTTTTAAGCTCAACACCTTTTAAAAATGAATGCTGGCTTGTTTTCATTACTGTGCTGATGAAATTTTGTTCCCAGGTTTTTTAAAATGTTGCCACTCAGATTTTTCTTGGTAATTAGTTCAGTTGTAGGGCATTCTTCCAAAACTAAAAATAGATCTCCCATGTGATCCAGCTCTAATAAGGTTCTCAAGTTAACCAATCACAGACAATTTCACGTCCACTCTTACTGCAGCACTGTTCTCAGGAGCTAAGTGACAGACAGATGCTGATATCTAACAACAGGGGAGCTGATGTAGAAAATTCGGTACACATACGTAATAGAGCAATGTTATCAGAAGAACAAAGTGGTGTATACTTGCAGTAAAATAGATCTGACCAGAAATAATCATATTAAATGAATTATTATACACTCCTCAGATCTTTGGTTCCTGGATTTTTATATAGTTATATGCAACTGTGTATGTATCTGTAACATGGAACTGGAAGTGCAGCTATCCAGGGGGCAAGGGGGTGACTAACAGGAGGATAAAGATGTGGCAAAAGGATTTTAATAGGTGACAAATCTCGAGGTCAACGGAGCATGATAGAGGTTTTGGAGAGATGTCCATCTTGAGAGCTTATGCACTATTTCACTTCTTCCTGGCACATAACAGAGTTCACTTAAGCTGCAGACAGTGCACTTTAGAAAAGGGCATCCAAAGAACACAATCACATAAACGTTTATATGGAGTAGAAGAAGGAAAAAAGAGAATTAAACTTTCATCTATACTTCAGGAAGCCTAAAGAAGCTGTATTTGGTGACATAAGTATGAAACTCTGACACTATACATCTCATCACTTTCCATTTACAATTTAGATGCCAATAGGTGGAGTTTATATTTATCTTAAGTAAAGCATTATTTAATTTGAAATTTATAACCTTGATTACATCGCTAAAATTATTTTGGCTAAAAATACATTTTCCCTATTTTTCTACTTTTTTGGGTATCTGGATGTTTGGGAACCTAAAGAAATCAAAGTAGGAACAGAAGCCAACACACAATGTGCTTGTGACCAAGATACAGACTTCTGTCTCTTCCACAGTATCTTGAATAGAAAAATATACAATTATTAGAAGATTACCCAGGGACAGGCACTGTTATCAGAGTCTCTGCAGGAGGTGCCAAGGGGATTGGAACCTATACCTGATGTTTATTAACCGCATTGGTACATTTGTAAAGACGATTTATGAATTACTGACAGTAGTAAAATTTACTTTGTCACTATCAGATGTTACTCATCTTTTAAAAATCGTTGAGTTTATTATGGTCTGAATGTTCTCTTTATATAGATTATATTACCCCAAGCCAAAACAACTCTGTTTTAAGAATCATAGCAATGGGCAACTGAACAAACTCATGACATTGAATAAATATTTTGTATTTTGTTGAGGGAGGTAATGCCCTCCTGGGATTATGCAAATGAAGAAGAGTAGGACTTTGTGACTGAGGATGGTTACATTTCCCCAATTCACCAAATTCCATGTGGGAAGAAGAATTTCGGTAATTCAGTAAGGTTGGAGTGAGAGGAATATATATTGAGTTAAATGCAATCTAGCTAAGGCTTCCTTTTTTTTTTTTTTTTTTAAATTTTAAAAACACTTTATTTATCAATATTTGTATAAACACATACATGCATACATATATACATACACATATAAATGATAATCAAACAATAAAATGCAATCAAAAAGTATGGGGGGGTTGAGAAGAGTGGGAGGAAGGAGAGAAAGGGGAAAGTTAGTGTTCATATACGAAATTCTCAAAAAGGAATCCAGTTTTTCAAAATGTTCAACAGACCAACCAACACTTCACAATATGAAAGCAAATATGACCTACAACCATGTAGAAGGACACCTCAACTCACTACAAACTTTGAAGTTCAAAATAAGATCAATAAAAAATTATTTCACCCAGCATACTAACACAAACCACAATAACGTTTTATAATTCAAAGTATTTCTGAGAACAAGAAAATAGATTGTCAGGAACTAAATCAGCAGAACCAGGGGTACACTGTGTGTTAAATTTTTTTTGTTTGTTTGTTTTTTATCAAATCATAATTTTTACTTTTTAACACAGGGGTTATAAACACAAAAATGCAGAATGTGGGGAAGGGGATGACATAGGAACATAGATGTTCAGGGGGAGTACAGATATCTTTCAGAACAGAGTATCATCTGGGTGAAGGTTTAGGGGTCAGATCACTATGACTCTTCCTATGATTCCCTTGTCATAATCTAATTTAGTACTATCTGCCAAATGCTGCCTATTTACAAGGTTTATGACTACTCAGGCTAGTAGTTTTCAACAAAAGCTGTCTGTTTAACCCAAGTCTTTGTGTTAGCGGGCATATATGTCCGGCCTATTGCTGATTTTACGCTTATGACTGATTTTAGGTTTTCAGTGTATAAGCAGGGCTGTCCCTGACATCTCCTCCCTTCTCCAAGTATAGAAGGGCTGTGGCGATTCTAATCTTGCCAAGGTGGGGATAGAGGCCTGACCTCCAGTAATTAAAGGGGACATTGTAATGGCTCCAGTCCTCCTGTCGTTGTCCAGTGAGGCATAAGGGCCATACCCATCCCGATGTCTTTTTCCTGGAGAGGGGATACTTTTGACATCAACCCCTATGCAGTCAGGCTTGTCCCTCAGGGAACCCAGAAACATATTTTTAACTTTTATTTATATTCCCTTGCAGTGCTTAGCCTCGCAGCCTCAGCAAGAATTCAGATCGCCAGACAGAGGGGGTTCTGGGTGGCCCCTCTCTGCTTGGTCTAGGGGTGGAAGCCTCCTCTTTTAGGATGGGTGGAGATGGAACTTAGGAACACCCTGGATAGAGAAACAACCTCATCTAGACTCTCGTGGTCCTCCAAAACTAACACATGATAATGTAACTGAATAGATTTTGCTATCAGATTATCTGTCTGTTGTTTCACAAAGTTAGTCAGCCTATTGAAGGCTCAGGGACCAAAGGAAATAAGCAAAAATAACCCAATTAATAATCCCAAGATGGAAGGAAGTACGGTTAACAATCATAGAGAGGTTGAAGACCAATTCTTATACAAGCTCTCCTTTTTTTCTTTCTTTCTCTGTCTTTTCTCAAGACCATCTCTGGCCTTTTTCATGTTCTCTTTAATTATCCCTGTTTTGTCTATATAAAAGCAGCATTCTTCTTTAAGGGCTGTACACAGACTAGAGCTATTTACAGTCTTTTCTATTGTAAAAGAGAAAATCAGATCCAATAAAGTCCTTTGGAATTTTGGGGAATCGCATCAAACAGCGAAATGAGGGATTTCTTCAGATTAGTGATGTCAATCTACAGCTGTTTGATGTCCTTGTCAAAGGCCCATTGGAGGTCTGAGTAGTATAAGTCCAGAGGCCAGCATCAGGATTAGAACTCCTAATGGCAGACATCACAGGTGATTAATTTTTACCTGGAAGAGAAAAAAGAAAGGAATTCTCAGGGAAACTTCTCTTCCCTGGATGACAATTGTTATTCATCTTACTTATAATTGGGCCTGATTTTGGGGAGGTATCTATTTAATTCATTAATCCTTTTGGTGGCCATTTAGTTGTGCCTTCTGTGGTATTAAACAGTCATATCAATCCTTGGCCCCATATAGGAACTGGGTCCTGGCCATTCCATTTAAGGGTAAAAAAGGTCCTTCCACATAGTTGTGACATAGTTTTTGTTGGTCTCAGCGACGCCAGAGGCAATCATCGGCAGATTTGCTGTGAGTTTTCAGTTTTAGAAAGTTAAGAGTAAACAAGGTATGCTCCTTCCACCCTCAAAGAGTCATAAAGACACTATTTAAAGAAATATAATTCATTATTAATAATCTCTTTTATCAAAGGATTATTATAAAACAGCCAACAGTTAATCAATCTATATAATGTATCAATTAGTGAGAGCTTCTTCTACTTTTTGTAAAATTACTCCTCTTTTGTCAATTAATTGTTGAAGGAAATTAAGATTTGCATCTCTCTTAAGATTATTAAACAGAGACATAAATTCTTTTGTGAAGAGCTTAAAATAAGATCTTAACCAATAAGCATCTCCTGTGAACTTTTGAAAATCATTTGAAATAAGTAAACTATCTTTCTTTCCTTTGTTTTTTGTTTTTGTTTTTTTCTTTTTTGCCAGACCAATTATCTGTTATTTCTTTTTTATTGAATATTTTACGTATTTACCTTTCACTATTATCTCCTCTTCCTTTCTCCCCCCCAACCCTTTCTCATACCCTCTCTTCCAATTTTTATGAGGATGTGCTCCCATCATTCTCCCAATCCCACCTCCCTGCTCTCACATTCCCCAACACTAAGGATTCAAACTTTCGGGGACCATGGCCCTCCACTTCTATTGTTGCCTAATGAGGATACCCTCAGTTACCTATACCAGTGGAGCCATGGGTTCCTCCCTTTATGTTCTTAGGCTGGAGTTTTAGTCCCTGGGAGCTCTGGTTGAGTATTTTACTACTCCTTTTAAAGACCTTTTAAATACAAGGTCTTTAAAAAAACTTTAGAGCTGTTAAAAGGTTTCCATATTTGATGCTTTCCTAAAACTTTCCAATACCAGATCTCAAAATTCTATTATGTAAGTCAGTCAAAATACACTTCATGTCTGGTTAAAAATGAATAAGAATAAAACCAAAGCACCCATATGTGTCTACGCATTGTGTCTTAGGTATTGCGAGCTTTTGGGCTAATATCCACTTATCAGTGAGTGCATGCCATGTATGTTCTTTTGTGACTGGGTTATCTCACTCAGGATGATATTCTCAAGCTCCATCCATTTGCCTAAGAATTTCATGAAATCATTGTTTTTAATAGCTGAGTAGTACTCCATTGTGTAAATATACCACATTTTCTGTATCCATTCCTCTGTTGAAGGACATCTGGGTTCTTTCCAACTTCTGGCTATTATAAATAAGGCTGCTATGAACATAGTGGAGCATGTGTCCCTGTTGTATGTTGAGATATCTTTTGGGTATATGCCCAGGAGTGGTATAGCTGGATCCTCAGGTAATACTATGTTCAATTTTCTGAGGTACCGCCAGACTGCTTTCCATAGTGGTTGTACCAGCTTACAATCCCACCAACAATGGAGGAGTGTTCCTCTTTCGCCACATCCTCGCCAGCATCTGCTGTCACCTGTGTTTTCAATCTTAGCCATTCTGACTGGTGTGAGGTGAAATCTCAGTGTTGTTTTCATTTGCATTTCCCTGATGACTAGGGATGTTGAACACTTCTTTAGGTGCTTCTCAACCATTCGAGATTCTTCAGTTGAGAATTCTTTGTTCAGCTCTGTACCCCATTTTTTAATAGGGTTATTTGATAGTCTAGAGTCTAATTTCTTCAGTTCTTTGTATACTTTGGATATTAACCCTCTATCAGTTGTAGAATTGGTAAAGATCTTTTCCCAATCCGTTGGTTGCCGTTTTGTCCTATTGACGGTGTCCTTTGCTTTACAGAAGCTTTGCAGTTTTATGAGGTCCCATTTGTCAATTTTTGATCTAAGAGCACAAGCCATTGGTGTTCTGTTCAGAAACTTGTCCCCTATGCCCATGTGTTCAAGGTTTTTCCCTATTTTTTCTTCTATTAGTTTCAATGTAGCTGGTTTTATGTGGAGATCCTTGATCCACTTGGAGTTGAGCTTTGTACAAGGAGATAAGTATGGATCAATTTGCATTCTTCTACATGCTGACCTCCAGTTGGACCAGCACCATTTGTTGAAAATGCTGTCTTTTTTCCACTGGATGGTTTTAGCTCCTTTGTCAAAGATCAAGTAACCATAGGTGTGTGGGTTCATTTCTGGGTCTTCAATTCTATTCCATTGATCTTCCTGCCTGTCTCTGTTCCAATACCATGCAGTTTTTATCACTATTGCTCTATAGTATAGCTTGAAATCAGGGATGGTAATTCCCCCAGAAGTTCTTTTATCACTGAGAGTAGTTTTCGCTATCCTGGGTTTTTTGTTATTCCAAATAAATTTTAGAATTGCTCTTTCTATCTCTATGAAGAATTGAGTAGGAATTTTGATGGGAATTGCATTAAATCTGTAGATTGCTTTCGGCAATATGGCCATTTTTACTATATTAATCCTGCCAATCCAGGAGCATGGGAGATCTTTCCATCTTCTGAGATCTGTTTCGATTTCTTTCTTCAGGGGCTTGAAGTTTTTGTCATACAGGTCTTTTACTTGCTTGGTTAGATTCACACCAAGGTATTTTATATTATTTGTGACTATAGTAAAGGGCGTCGATTCCATAATTTCTTTCTCAGCCAGTTTATCTTTTGAGTAGAGGAAGGCTACTGATTTGTTTGAATTAATTTTATACCCAGCCACTTTACTAAAGTTGTTTATTAGGTTTAGGAGTTCTCTGGTGGAAGTTTTAGGGTCACTTAAGTATACTATCATATCATCTGCAAATAGTGAAATTTTGACTTCTTCCTTTCCAATTTGTATCCCTTTGACCTCCTTTTGTTGCCTAATTGCTCTGGCTAGGACTTCCAGTACTATATTGAATAGGTAGGGGGAGAGTGGGCAGCCTTGTCTAGTCCCTGAATTTAGTGGAATTGCTTCAAGTTTCTCTCCATTTAATTTGATGTTGGCTACTGGTTTTCTGTATATTGCTTTCACAATGTTTAGATATGGACCTTGAATTCCTGATCTTTCCAAAACTTTTATCATGAAGGGGTGTTGAATTTTGTCAAATGCTTTCTCAGCATCTAGTGAGATGATCATGTGGTTTTTTTCTTTGAGTTTATTAATATAGTGGATTACATTGATGGACTTCCGTATATTGAACCAACCCTGCATTCCTGGAATAAAGCCTACTTGATCATGATGGATAATTGTTTTGATGTGTTCTTGGATTCTGTTTGCAAGAATTTTATTGAGTATTTTTGCGTCGATATTCATTAGGGAGATTGGTCTGAAGTTCTCTTTCTTTGTTGAGTCTTTGTGTGGTTTAGGTATGAGAGTGATTGTGGCTTCATAGAATGAATTGGGTAGTGTTCCTTGTGTTTCTACTTTGTGAAATAGTTTTAAAAGAATTGGTATTAGGTCTTCCTTGAAGGTCTGATAGAATTCTGCACTGAAGCCATCTGGTCCCGGACTTTTTTTGATGGGGAGACTTTTAATGACTGCTTCTATTTCTTTCAAGGTTATGGGACTGTTTAGATGGTTTATCTGCTCCTGATTTAACATTGGTAACTGGTACTTGTCTAGAAAATTGTCCATTTCATCTAGATTATCCAATTTTGTTGAGTATAGGCCTTTGTAGTAGGATCTGATGATTTTTTGGATTTCCTCGGGTTCTGTTGTTATGTCCCCCTTTTCAGTTCTGATTTTATTAATTTGAATACTGTCTCTCTGCCCTCTGATTAGTCTGGCTAAGGGTTTATCTATCTTGTTGATTTTCTCAAAGAACCAGCTTCTGGTTTTATTGATTCTTTGTATAGTTCTTTTTGTTTCTATTTGGTTGATTTCAGCCCTGAGTTTAATTATTTCCTCTCGTCTACTCCTCTTGGGTGCATTTGCTTCTTTTTGTTCTAGAGCTTTCAGGTGGGTTGTCAAACTACTAGTGTATGCTCTCTCCAGTTTCTTTTTGTAAGCACTTAGAGCTATGAGTTTTCCTCTTAGCACTGCTTTCATTGTGTCCCATAGGTTTTGATATGATGTGTCTTCATTTTCATTAAATTCTAAAAAGTCTTTAATTTCTTTCCTTATTTCTTCCCTGACCACATTATCATTGAGTAGAGTATTATTCAATTTCCATGTGAGTGTGGGCTTTTTCTTGTCTTTGTCATTATTGAAAACCAGCCTTAGACCATGGTGATCTGATAGGATGCAGGGAATTATTTCGATTTTTTTATATCTGTTGAGGCCCGTTTTGTGACCAATTATATGGTCTATTTTGGAGAAGGTACCATGAGGTGCTGAAAAAAAGGTATATTCTTTTGTTTTAGGGTGAAATGTTCTATAAATGTCTGTTAAGTCCATTTGGTTCATAACTTCTGTTAGTTTAACTGTATCTCTGTTTAGTTTCTGATTCGTTGATCTATCCATTGCTGTGAGTGGGGTATTGAAGTCTCCCACAATTATTGTGTGAGGTGCAATGTGTACTTTGAGCTTTAGTAAGGTTTCTTTTATGAAAGTGGGTGCTCTTGTATTTGGCGCATAAATGTTCAGTATTGAGAGTTCATGTTGGTTGACTTTTCCTTTAACAAGTATGAAATGTCCTTCCTTATCCTTTTTGATGTCTTTAAGTTGAAAGTTGATTTTATTCGATATTAGAATGGCTACTCCAGCTTGTTTCTTAGGACCATTTGCTTGAAATATTGTTTTCCAGCCTTTTACTCTAAGGTAGTGTCTGTCTTTGTTACTGAGGTGGGTTTCCTGTATGCAGCAAAATGTTGGGTCCTGTTTGCGTATCCAGTCCGTTAGCCTATGTCTTTTTATTGGGGAATTAAGACCATTGATGTTAAGAGATATTAAGGAGAGGACATTGTTGCTTCCTGTTATTTTATTAACAGTGGAGGCGTTGTTTGTGTGGTTATTTTCTTTTTGGTTTATTGGAAAAGGCTTACTTTCTTGCTCTTTCTGGGGCATAATTGCCCTCCTTGTATTAGTGCTTTCCTGCTATTATTCTTTGTAGTGCTAGGTTTGTAGAAAGATATTTTGTAAATTTGGTTTTATCATGAAATATCTTGGTTTCTCCATCTATGATAATTGAGAGTTTTGCTGGGTATAGTATCCTGGGCTGGCATTTATGTTCTCTTAGGGTCTGTATGACATCTGTCCATGATCTTCTAGCTTTTAGAGTCTCTGGTGAAAAGTCTGGTGTAATTCTTATAGGTCTGCCTTTATATGTGACTTGGCCTTTTTCTCTTACAGCTTTTAAAATTCTTTCTTTGTTATGTGCATTTTGTGTTTTGATTATTATGTGGCGGGAGGTATTTCTTTTCTGGTCTAGTCTATTTGGCGTTCTGTAGGCTTCTTGTATGATTATGGGCATCTCATTCTTTAGATTAGGGAAGTTTTCTTCTATAATTTTGTTGAAAATATTTATTGGCCCTTTAAGATGGGAATCCTCACTTTCTTCTATACCTATTATCCTTAGGTTTGGTCTTCTCATTGTGTCCTGAATTTCCTGGATGTTTTGTGTTAAGAACTTTTTGCATTTTGTGTTTTCCTTGACAGTTGTGTTAATATTTTCTATGTTATCTTCTGCACCTGAGATTCTCTCTTCTATCTCTTGTATTCTGTTGGTGATGCTTGCATCTATGACTCCTGATTTCTTTCCCAGGTTTTCTATATCCCTGGTAGTCTCCCTTTGTAATTTCTTAATTGTCTCTACTTCCATTTTTATATCCTGGATGGTTTTGTTAAATTCCTTCACCTGTTTGGTTGTGTTCTCTTGTAACTCTTTAAGGGATTTTTGTGTTTCCTCTTTAAGGGCTTTCACCTGTTTATCTCTTTTCTCCTCCATTTCTTTGAGGGTGTTATTTATGTCCTTCTTAAAGTTTTCTATCATCGTCATTAGAAGTGATTTTAGATCTGACTCTTGCTTTCCTGGTGATACAGGTAATTCAGGACTTTCTAAGGTGGGAGAACTAGGTTCTACTGAACCCAAGTACCCTGGGTTGTTGATGCTTGTGTTCTTGCGCCTAACTTTAGCCATCTGGATCTCCTTGCTGTTACCTGAGCTGTCTCTGACTGGAGCCTTGTCTTTCCTATTATCTTGGTTGTGTCAGAACTGTTTGGGATTGGTGTTACTACTGGGGTTAGAGCTGAGGTCCAAGATCTGCTCAGTGAACAAGCAGAAACAGGAAGGAACCAGTGCTCTGGGCCAGGAGTGAATTCCTGGGTCCCTGTGGGTCCTGTTTACTCCCTGTTTGGGTAGAGCACTGCTGTCTCCCGACCTGAGACACTGCCCAGGTTAGATCTCCTGTTTGCTCTACCACCTCTGGGTTTTTCAAGGTTGGGTACAGAGGATCCGTTCTGCGCGCTCGGGCCCAAACAGGAAGGAACCGGCACTCCTGCCCAGGAGTGAATCCCTGGGTCCTGGTGGGCCCCAGTCACCCTCCACTTGGTGTGAGTGTTGCTGCCTCCTTACCTAAGACACTGCCCGGGTTAAAGCTCCTGAGAGCTGGCTTCCTATGGGTTCTATGAGATTGGGTGCAGAGCTACCTCCAAGGATCTGCTGAACGCTCCGGGCCAGGAGTGAATTCCTGGGTCTCTGTGTGCCCCGGTTACTCCCTGCTTGGGGCAAACGCTGCTGAGTCCTTACCTTAGATGCTGCCCAGGTTAGAGCTCCTAGTAGTCCCGTTTCATATAGGTTTTGTGAGGTTGGGTGCAGAGCTGCCACTGGTGATCCCGTAGCTAAGGCTTCCTAATGCTACTTGTAATGTTCTAAAAATCCTTGACCGTCTCTGACACCCTTGTGTAAAGAAGAGGTCATGGGTTGTAAGTAATAGCTGGCTTAATTGTGTCAATGTGGTGAGAAAGACAAACAGGATTTTTGTCTCAGAATTATGCTTCAGAATTTAGCTTTCTGCACTGAAGAGCTCCGAGTCCCTAATTTAAGGGGTCAGTGCTTTCAGGCACTCTGGTTCTGTAGAGTACTGAGGTGGTTTGGATGAGAATGTCCTCTATACGCTCTTGTATTTGAACTGTTGGTCCTCAGCTACTGATGCTGGCTGAGGTTTAGGTGATGCAGCTTTGCTGGACGAAGCATATAATGTAGAGCAGGTTATGAGCTGAAATGTGGAGAAATGCAAATATTCTCGTTATTAGCTCCAGGACACTGTGATGCTGTGTTGCTACAGAGTAGGCAGAGGAAGAGACAGATCAGGGAAATTGGTGTGGAAAGAGAAGCTCAGTAGTGATCCTTAACTTAGTTACCTGGCAGCCTTGGAGTGAGATAGCCCCTGAGAAGTGTTCTGTGATCCACACAGCTTATTGATCCTTAACTGGAAGCTGTTTTGACAAGGTCACACATGAGGTTGTGTTGGGAACCACGACTTCTTGCATCTTCCTTTCCCCAAAAACGCACACAAATAATGTCATAAGGTTTCAGGAGAATTAACTTGTGAGATGCACACTGAGAAACATATTTGGTAGGTCTATTAATTCACCTTTTCCTTAATGTTATAAACTATACCACCAAAAGCAACTTATGAATGAAAGTGTTTACTTACATTGTGGAGAGATAAGGATCTATCACAGTGGGGTAGCATGGCAGCAAGCAGTAGACCTGACTTGAAACAAGAGCCTGAGATATGACATCCTTATCCATATGGAGAAAGCAGAGGGAACAACCTGAAGTGGGAAGAGGCTACCAATTCTCAAAGCCTTCCTCCAGCAAGGCTGCACTGTTAAAGGTTACAAAAATACCTGCAACAGCACCATCCACTGGAAACTATCTGTTCAAATAGATGATCGATGTCTAGAGGGGGCATCTTACTCACAGCATCCCTTTAGAAACAAAGTAGAGTTGAGATAGTTTCCTTAGATTGATAGCTCTTGGGTCCAAAAGCGGTTGTCAAGCCATCTGTTACTATAATCAGGACAGAAAGGCCTCTCTGAAGGACCCACAGAGAATGAGTGTGTGTGTGTGTGTGTGTGTGTGTGTGTGTGTGTGTGTGTGTGTGTATGTGTGTGTGTGTACTGTTCCACATCTCTTTTCACAGTTTTTCCTATTCGGTCTGACTCTTTTCCTTCTGAAACACCATTGCACCACAGTGGCATGGGATTGTTTTTGTTCTTTCTCAGAAATTTCTGCATCTCTTTGAGTCTTTCTCTGTCCAGAGTTTAATTCTGTTGACTTTAACTTTTTCCTAAATTATTTTTAATAATGATTTTTATAAAATTAATTACACTACATTTTAAAGTAATTTCAACTGAGTACATGAGAATGACTTTCAATGTCATTCTCACAATAAGCTCAAATGTGTTTATTGATATTTCTGGATAAGACAGTAGGTGGGGCTGTTAAATAGCTCATGAGAACAGCTCTTGCCCAATACTTGTATAGTTCCCTCCTTTCCGGCATGATGTAAAAGCAGTTTTATAAGGATGGTTAATAGAGTTTTGCAATGATGACATGATAACAAAAACAATTCCCAACAAGATTATGTAGAGAAATGATATCAAACTCTAGGCTGGAAGTTAAAGGCATGGTGAAGCATCTTTCAGGCATATGCCCAGGGGTGATATAGCTGTGTCATCAGGTAGAACTATTTCCAATTTTCTGAGAAATCTTCAGATTGATTTCCAGAGTGGTTTTACCAGTTTGCAATCCCACCAGCAATGGGGGATTGTTCCTCTTTCTCCACATCCTCACCAGCATGTGCTGTCACCTGAGTTTTTGATCTTTGTCATTCTCAGTGATGTGAGGTGGACTCCCAGGGTCATTTTGATGTACATTTCCTAAGGATGCTGCCCATTTCTCTAAAGTGCTTCTTGGCCATTCAAGATTTCTCAGTTGAAAATTCTCTGTTAAGCTCTGTATCTTAGTTTTTAATTGGGTTATTTAGTTCTTTGGAGGTTAACTTCTTGAGTTCTTTATATATTTTAGATATAAGCCCTCTATTAGATATAACGTTAGTGAGGATTTTTTCCCAATCTGTAGGTTGCTGTTTTGTCCAATTGATTGTGTCTTTTGCCTTACAGAAGCTTTTCAGTTTTAGGAGGTCCCATTTATGAACTGTTGATCTTAGAGTGTGGACCATTGGTGTTCTGTTCAGGAAATGTTCCCCTGTGTCAATCAGTTCAAGGTTTTTTCCAACTTTCTCTTCTATTAGATTCAGTGTATCTGGTTTTATGTTGAGGTCCTTGATCTACTCAGACTTGAGCTTTATGAAGGATGATAAATATGAATCTATTTTCATTCTTTTACATGCAGACCACCAGTTAGACCAGCACCATTTATTGAAGATGCTTTATTTTATCCACTGTATGTTTTTTGGCTTCTTTTTCAAAGATCAAGTGTCTGTAAGTATGTGGTTTTACTTCTGGGTCTTCAATTCTACTCCATTGGTTGACATGTCTGTCTCTGTATCAGTACCATGGGTCTTTGTCACTATTGCTTTGTAGTACAGCTTGAGGTTAGAGTTGGTGATTCCCCCAGATCTTTTATTGTTGAGAATTTTTTCGGCTATCCTGATGTTCATAGCAGCCTTATTTGTAATAACCAGAAGCTGAAAACAACCCAGTGTCCCTCAATGGAAGAATGGATATAGAAAATGTGATTCATTTACACAATGGAATGCTACTCAGCTATTAAAAAATGGTGACATCCTGAATTTTGCAGGCAAATGAATGGAACTAGAAAATATCCTGAGTGAGGTAACCATTCTAGATGAGACCAAAAAGGACATGCATGGTATGTAATCACTGATAAGTGGATAGCTTCATAGAATAAAGTCCATTATGGTAGGAAAACAGTAAAAAATTATGTTGTTCAAAAATTCAGTGATACATGCTTTATTTTATAATGTCATTTGAGGCATATCTGATATGTATTTGCAAGAGCTATGGAAAATTGACTATTTCAAGTCAGACAAAGCCAAGCTGTCTCAAACCAAATATTTACAATACAAAAAACATATAAAACAGAAGGCCAGACTCTTGCCAGTGGAATGAAGTGCACAGCACGGAAAGGTCACACCAGCCCACTTGAAAATTATGTAAAGTCACTATGCTTGGAACCACCAGACAGAATAATATTCATTTTATTATTTTGATCTAGTCCACACAGAAAAGCATCCAAGATGCTTCCTGTAAACTTTTAGTGCCTGTAGCAACAAGAGTTTCACAAAAATCCAGTTTATAATTGGCAGACATCTTTGAGGTGATTAAAGAGGAAACCTGATGTGTGGCCACTGTCAACGCATGGTGTTGGGTGTTAAACAAAAGAGAAAGAAGGAAAAAGACATGGTGACCCAAGAAACAAGAGTTGGAGAGAACACCAGTAGGTGCTTTTTTAAAATAAATAAATAAATAAATAAATAAATGTCCTTATGAAAAAAAAAAAAAGCCCCTTCTATCCAAGCCTCAGACACATCAATGATACAATGATTAATACATATAATATATTAATCCATATATTGGTGCAATCACAAAAACTAATGATCTCCATGAAGGCCCACTCCTTAAGGATTCTACCAGCCTAGCATTGCTAACTCTGGTCCATTGCTTCCTGCACATGGACCTTTCAGACATAGGTCACACATGTTGTATATGTGATGGGTCATTGTGTAGGCTGCGGAGGAGCAGCAATACCCAAAGGAGGAAACTTATTATCTTAATTTTACTAGGCAGTGCTATTTAATTCTCAGAGAGATTATTTCAATTTATTCTTCTCTAAGGAGTATGATATTGTTAATATTTAAGGTAGAAATTATTGTTGTTGTTTATTGTTTTCTATTGAATTTTTTAAATTCATGGATGTTCCAGGTCGTTTTGGCTGTGAGTGCTTTGTTATTTCTGTATTCTGAAATTATCATCTCCCAGATTTCACAGACTTTTGTGCTTGTTCAGTTGTAGAAAACTACTTTTATAACTCACTGTGGAGGCTGGGGAGAAGCGCAGTGGTTTAGAGCACTTAACTGCTCCGCATAGAGCCTGGTGTTGGTCCCCAGCATCCACATGGTGGTTCAGTAACATGTAATTCCAGTTTCATGGGATCCAATGCACACTTCCAACCTCTGAAGGCACCACATGAAGGTGATGCTCTTACATACATGCAGGCAAAACATTCATACAACAATAACATAATAGACAAATCTATAAAACTTAATTGTTCATGTTTGCAAAGATTGAAATAATTAATTTGATTTTGATTTTTATCTTATTGTTTGTGCATACATGCATATGTGCATGTGTATGTTTGTGGTTCTGTGTGTCCCCATTCATCTGTCTGTCTCTGCTTGCCTGCCTGTATGTATGTATGTATGTATGTATGTATGTATGTATGTATGTATATATGAATGTATGTATATGCATATGCATATGCAGGGATGCCTGCTGTAGCATCATCTGAGGTCAGATAATATCTTTGTGGAGTTGATTTTTTCCACCTTGTGGTCTCTGGACATCAGAGCTAGATCTTCAGGGCTGACTAAAAATACCCCCTTTATTGGCTGAGGCATCTCATTGGCTCCATGGCTCATTCTATAACTCTACAGTAAATGGCAACAATTTTAATAAAACTGGTTATCCCTAATTCTTTGAGATACAACAAAATTTCATATTTATGATTTTAAAAAAAAGCACATACTTTTGTGCAATGATTTTGTAATCTAACAGCTAACAAAGGTATCTACAACAAGACATTCTATGGGAACCAGGATGTTGAAATTAAGAATTTTCGCAAGTAAGTTATAGTGGAATGAAATTCAAAAGATGCATTGAAACCACTTCCATCTGGCAAACTTTGCAGTGTTTAACTTTTTACTTGACAAATATCAATGTTCACTACAAAGGTAGCCACTGTTCACTTTTAGGAACGGTCATCTAAAAAAGACAAAGAGAAAACCATGCATAGAAATATTTACATTAAGGGGAAGGCAAAGAGAAGTAAATCAATTTATCTACCAGAATATGTGTTGTGACAGGGTTTAATTTCAAATCATAATTAACATTTATAAGTGAGATTTAATTATAACTTTGATAAAGCCCTACTCCCTGTTGAAACCCACAGACTCGGAATTTTTCCGTACAGACAGATGTTAAGCAGAAGTGTGTCCTTAGCCTTACACCTTTGGAGTCTTATAGCAAAGACCTAGAAAAAGAAACGAAGTAGAGCGGAACAAACTATATTCTACATTGTGATAGAATTTATACTTACTGTTCCTGATGATGTCAGCAGAGACAGGGTTTGCTCTTAGTGTCTAGACTGTGACTCGGGGGTTTGTTGTAATTGCTTGTAATTTGTTCAATGATCTACAGATTAATCTTTGGGTCACAAAATATCCTTGTATCTGTACATTGGTCTTTTTCCTTTCGTAACGCTGAACTTTGTATTTAAAAGAATATAACTTATAAACTTAGTAAATCCAGTAAGGAGGGAAGATAGAACTGATTCCATTTTTTTAAAATGATTTTTTATTGGATATTTTATTTACATTTCAGATGCCATCCCCTTTCCCTATTTCCCCTCCCTAGAAAACCTCTATCCCATGCCCCCTTTTACATTTTGCTTTTATACAATTTTTTAAATTTTAATCAAAGGCTTTATAAGTATGGTAATGCTCAATCATAAGTGTAACACAATACTCAACCTGGATATATAAACTATCTTTGACTGGTGGAGACAGGTGAACTTCTGCTTCCATGCCCCCTCTCTCTTTCTCTCTCTTTCTCTCTCTCATCACCTAGCTTCTCCTCTACTTCATCTTCTCCTCTCCTTACTCCATCTTTTCCTCTCGGTGCTCCTTCCCCCTTAGCTCCTCCTACATATCACCCTTCCTGTTAAAATAAAACTTTTCTCTCAAAATACAATTAGAGCATAATTATTCCTATTTGTACCAGTGAGGTACAAGATAGTCTTAATACCAAGTCCATCCTTTTGTTGACTAACCAGAACCTCTGTTGTCTCTCTTGACTAAAACACTTGGTTTTGAACCTGACTTTTTTCTTGGCTTTAGAATGAATGTCAGCTGAAAACCATCCACGCAGATCTTTTCTCTCAAAGTAAGTAGCCAGGCATTGGCTATGAGACTATTGGTCTTCAACCCCGTCAGAAATCCAGAATGACTGAATCAACTGAAGTTATGGGAAGCACTAAGCATAGCTTCTAAAACTTAGCCAATTTATAGAGACCTCTGAACACCTGGACAGCCCCTATACTACCAAACGTTGGAGCATCAAATCTTCAGCCTTCTGGCTCAGGATCATCTGACAGACCTTAGTGCTGCAGAATTATTAAGGGCTGATTACTCTGTCTAGGCAGATATAATCAGTCGACTATTCTGCAAGTGTGTCCTTTTCTGGACAGTAATTTGTCTGTAGATGGAGAGAGGCAATTCTTGCCTAGTGGCTGTCTCACCACAACTGGAGTAACTCCAAGGATGCTCAATTTCTTCTTAGAATCCAAGACAGGAAGCTGTCAGGAGCAGACTGGTCTCTAATCAAAATGAACATTAATATAGAAATATTTGTGACGTCAATTCTGTGGATTTCTGACGTTTTGAAATCCAACTATCCATGTAAGGTAACCTGGACTGTTGTCTGTTAACTCCTTTCAGCTATTTCTAAATAAAATATAGAAAACACCCTAACAATAGACTCAAAGTCATGAATTTGCTATAGTCCCTTAACTCACAGGCTAATCATCCAAAGTCAGTTAAAAAAGTTAAAGAAGGACTGGGTCTAAGCCTTGTATTTCTAAATGTGTTATACAGGCACAATGCCTAGGAGAGTATCAATATTCATTTCACTTTCATATCAATAAGAAGCTTATCCCAATGAAAACCTTAAATTTGAAATTCAAGCTGACTCTTCTTTAACTTCTTCAAACTGATTACGGGCATTGAGATATTAGAAGAGGGATGGGGGGGGAAGAGTAAATTGATAGAGCTGGTTCCATTTTAACAGCACTTACTGTTCAGGAGGGCCTAGGTTCCTTTCCCAGCGCTCAGGTCAGGCATCTCACAACAGGCTGTTACTTCAGCTCCAGTCTGTCCTCTGCTGGTCTCTATTGGCAACTGACCTTCCATACATACCTTACCTACCAACACATAATTTAAACAAAACAAACCCTCTTTTTAAAATCCAGTAAGGATTTGTACGTTTATTCAAAGATAGAGAGAGAAAGAGAGAGAGAGATAGGAAGTAAAGTGAGACAATTTATTTACCTTAAAGAATATGAAATAACATTTGCACATATACCTAAAGAGCAACAGGTTAGCTCATTTTTTGTAATTATAAATCAGTGAGTTTTAGATATAAAATAGTGATTTAAAAATTATGTTATTGAATATTTTTCATGAGAGGAAGAGTGTTAAAAATAAGGATAATGGAGGATGTAAGTTGTGAGAACGTTATGGTGATTTATTTACATGTATTAATATAAAAATGTAATGAGGAAACACAGTATTTGGTTTGCTTAAAGTATCAACAGTATCATTACAGTTTCTTATGTGTTCTTTGAAATTGAAAAGCCTGTACTTCCTTCTCTCCGTATTGCCAGTCCACTCAACACTAGCCAGGGCTTTCCCTCACAGACTCTGCTTTTTATGTGTAGATGACGAATTAGAGGAGACTCCGTACCCAGAAAAGAGTTGTACAGAGTTACAGATTGCTTGGGATAACTGGAATGTTGAGTAGGAAGAAATACCTTTTTTTCCTAAAAATGGGTTAGTCCTATTTATGTCACCATGGATTTACTGATTGACACTAGTGGCACTCACTCACATTTCCAAATATTGAATAACATTTTAAAAGTTGTACATCGAAAAGTGGCTTTGAATTTTATAATGTTACTTACATTGCTTAGGATCAAATGAAAACAAATTAAAATATTATTTCTGTCACATCCTTCTTCTTCCCAACTATTAACAATTTGGCTGTATTTAGTATTTAGTACATACAATTTTGTCAGTGTAGAAATGCACATCTATAACTCACAGTTTTATTTTTTTCTGGTGTAAGTTTTATTGTTTTGGGGGAAAGGGGCAAACAAACAAACAAACAAACAAACAAAAACCCTACATAATATAAGAAAAATTTAGTAAAATCCCCCTGTTGATTTGAAGAAACACCTTCCCATTGTCATCTTTGTCTTCCCAACAAGCTTCCTGGATGCTTTAGTGTTTCCTAAAAATAATATAAATTTTAAAAAATGCTCATGTTTCTTATAGGTGAAGCTGTGTAAAGGGTCCATGATTACTGGATGTGGATGCTGCTTAACTCGCCCTCTGTAATCTGGCTATTGATCAAATGTGCTTTGAGCGTTAGTCACTCAATTGGCTGTGATCCTTGGCATGCTTCCTTAGTTCTGTAAAACGTGTAGGAACATTAAGATCATAATAAGGTTGCTATGTGGCCAGTGAATGAAATCATGACTCACAAGCTGGGAACACAACAGCTAATGTAAACCACAGTATGATTTATGTCTCCTTGTCAGGAACTCTCTTCAGAGATGTTTTAAAGTACATAATTTAAAATGCAGAACTTTTAATTAGTAGTCCCTAATTCAGTTTTTATCTAATTTTGTTTCATGCGGGTGTGATGACTAAGAAGTATGATCTTCCAGACATTGCTGATCTTATTGAGGAGAGAGCAGGACAAACAGACTATAAAGACAATTCCCAGGACATTCTTTGATTTACTAAGAGAGACTGAATTCTGATCATGTTGTAATTTTTATTATAAAAACACAAAAACTCTTTTTGTTGTTGTTGTTGTTGCCTATTTTTTCTTATTTGTTCACTTTCTTTTTTTTAAGACAGGGTTCCTCTGTGTAGCCCCAGCTCCCCTAGAACACATGCTGTAAACTAGGCTACAGGGATGCACGTGCCTCTGACTCCTAAGTGCTGGCATTAAAGTCGTGTATCACCATTGTCTGGTACAAAAAAAAACAAACAAAAAAAAAACCCAAAACCCAAAACCCAAAACCAACCAATCAAACAAACAAAAACCACTTAAAATGATTTTTTATTTTAGAAACATTTCATTGTCAGTGCTCAGAAA